>PUFA01000167.1:705833-1411666 GCA_003508835.1 Eonycteris spelaea | reverse complement strand
CAGGGACTTTTCCATAAAAAAAGGCTTGTCTTGTCTCATGCTATAGACTTTCCTAAAAACACCCAAAGTTTCACAAAATCCAAATAAGCACTATCTGGCGTTGGCATGCCCTGTACATCTTGAAGAGCAGTCCCAAGCCTGGCACTAGTGGCAGCTAGCCTCAATTGCAGCTGGGCCTCTCAAGGCACCTTCAAGCCCAGCATGGGTAGCAGCCGTCTGTTGATGGCTTGGTGGCTTATGACAGGTGGCCTTGACAAGGGCACAGGCTGCAGCTGAATTTGGCCTGCTGGTGGGGCCCTTCCCAGAAGACCCTGGAGCAAGCACACCTGATGGTTGGCTTCTGAATATGCCAAAGCACCACCTGGACCACATCCAAGGAAAATACATTCAAAGAGCAGACTGGGCAGTCACTAGAGCCCTGCTAAAATGAATCCTGCTCCGTAGGGTCAGCACTTGCACAACAGCTCCTCCTCGGAAGCCACAGATAGTCCTCACAACCAATCAGCCCAAGCGCCAATCCCTCCCACTGATGTGCAAACAGCAATCAAGCCTCGACTACAATAGGAGGGTACATACGACATACACAAGTGGCACACCTGGAGCACCAGCTCAGGTGGCCAGAGAGACCATGCCACTAGACCCGCCGCCCCTCCCACACACACATATGAAAAAGAAGGGAATGGAAAAAGATATTGCTTTGATGGATCTAGAAGGTATTTAAGTCAGAGAAATAGAAACACTATATGATTTTACTTAATATGCAGAATTTAAGAAAGAAAAAGAACAAACTAATCAAAAACAGACTCACAAATATAGTGGACAATTTAGTGACAGACAGAGGGCAGGGGTGTTTGGGAGACTAGGAGAATGGGGTAAAGAGTTAAGAAGTACAAATTAGTAGCTGACGGATGGTCACAGGGATGAAGAGCACAGCATAGGGGATGCAGTTAGCATTAATACATTGGCTAGGTGGAGGGTCAGGAGAGGGAGGGAGCAATTGGGGGATCATTTTACTAAATATATAAATGTCTAACCAATGTACTGTATACTTGAAACTACTTAAAGTTAATAATAAATAAATAAATAATAAATAAATAAAGTGTAAATTTGCAGTTACAAAATAGTCATGGGGATGTGTAAAGTATAGCGTAAGGAATATAATTAATAATATTGTAATAACTATGTGGTGTCATCAGATGGGTACTAGGTTTATCGGAGTGATTACTTTGTAATTTGTATAAATGTTAATCACTATGTTGTACTCCCTGAAACTAACATATTGTCTGCCAACTGTAATTATTTAAAGTAATAAGTAAATAAAGCACCCCCAAAAAGATTTCTTCAAGAATTTATTATTTAATTCAAGATTTATTCCTTTTAATTTTAAAGGTATGTTTTGTATGTTGTATCTTGTAGGCAATAAATTTTTTTCAGTATTTATTCTTTCTCGTAAGCCTCTGAAAATCCCAGGTTCTCAACACTGTATCCATGGTGCCTGATGGGTGAACAGCACTGGCTGGGAGAAAGTAGCACAAGATAGACTATGAGAGCAGAAATGAATGGAAGGGCAGAGAGTAGCTGCGTAAAGACCAGGTGATGGTAGCCACATAGTCTGACAGTAGCCAACTTATATAACACCCATTGAAAAAGAGCTCTGAGTGGATCTACAATGCACTGGAGTCCTTAGTGCATCATAGCTAAGCAGACCTAGAAGACAAAGTCTTCAGTGGAAAGATGTTAAAAGTGTTCTCTTCTCCACTATGCATTCTCTCCCTTTTGAAATCTCTCCTCTTTCCTCCTTTCTATGCAGAAGGAATCAGCAGAAGGGCTAGGCCTTACCCTATGGAGGAGAGTTCCTAGTCCCTTGGGAGACCTAAATTCAGAAGAAGATTCCAGGTTGAGAGGTAGATGTAACCTTGCAATCCATTATCAGCTCATGACTAAGAAATGAGGTTGTACTGTTCCTTTATTTCCAAATCACTATGACACAAATTCTCATGATCCCAGTTCCTGGCATCTAGGCCTTGACTTACTTAACAGTTTCTAAAAATGCTCATTATTTCTGCCCTAGCAAAAGTCCCTAGCTTTCTGCACTGGGGCCTACTTGTCACCCTGCCACACTGTTGCTTTTCCTAACTAGACACTCATGAGAAGGCCCCTGATGGACTCAGCTGTCCTTTGCTAGAGTCCTCCACTAAAAGTCCCATCCTGACCTTGGGTAGGGGACAACAGTCTCTCTTTTGTTAGTCCTTCTGAAGCATGGACCAGGACTCCTCAGTCTCCAGAGATCAGCTTGTAACTTTTAATAAGATTTTAGTGTTGGTTCAGGGATAACAGAAGCATGACAGAGAATAACTTATGATTCTTGCTAGAATTAGCTACTCCAGTAGCACAGAGGCCCAAATGGACTTCAGAGGCTCTTACTGAGCCAGCTCCCTGTCCAGCTCCTGCCCTGTCTCCACACACATCAGTCTCTATGCCTTAAAGTTAGGGCTCAACTGACCACTGCCACTAGAAAGAAAACAGTACCGCCCCTCACCACCACCAATCCAAAGCTATCTCATTTTTATTCCATAAGTAACCTTTTCCTAGGGTGTTCAGCTTCGGGAGTAGCCATTCACCTGAGGTTATAGTATCAACCCAAGCATTTGGTCCAATGCCAAAAACTCAACAAGATTCTGTAAGCTGGAGAACACATTTTTCAAAGTATGGCTTAATCAAACTGAGATAAGATCATATGTGGAACACCAGCAATCCAGGCTAGCACATCTTCTACTTGATCTTAACTCCCATAGGAAGTAAAATCAAGCCTGGATACCTTTGACAGAATCAGGTTCCTACTTCTAATTTCCTGTAAGCCAGTGATTGAATAACACACATACAATGAAACACAAAGTCACATACACACACACACAGATACACCTTTCTTCCCGAAATATAAATTATTTCAAGTACAGGGTAGACTAATTCAAATTCTAAGGGGAACATATATAATTTTACAGAGGCAACTACTAAACAAAACATTTAATGACTGAAGCACTACTCTGGGTTATACGAAAGTATTTGGTTTTCCACCCCCAAATCAGAACAAGCCCCATGAAGTGGGTTAGAACAGCTATTAAAATTTTTCATTTTTCAGAGAAAGTGAGATACTAGGAGTTAAATGTTTTGGCAATGTCGCATAATTATAAAGTGGCAGAGTTGGAACTGGTCTAATACCTTTCCCAATGCACTCCCGTTGACCTAGAGGGCCTTTTCAAATTATGAAATGGTAAGAGCAACTATGAAGCTCAAATGTTCAATGTAAAGAGATGCATTTCAACCAGGAAACAAGGTCTCTGTTTCTGAGTTATAAAATTATATTTTTGCTCCTTGAATCATTCAGTTCATACCTTTATACCCATCTCCACAGTCCATGACTTCACCTTAGTGCATAAACCACAAGAAACTCTCACTCAGCACTTAACAGTTTAGCTTCCGATCTCAGAAATAAAAAGGTATCCCAAATAACTGCAAGTATTTGTAAAACTCGAGATTCTCACTGGTACTTTGTAATGCTCATAGACACAAGTTTAGTAGGTAACAGAGATACAAGTACTTATCATCATCATAATTCATGAATCTGATACATCAAACTGAGGTTTGGCAGTTGCTTCACGATTGTGGAAAAAAATCAGTTTCATTTTAAATAAATCATCAAAATTCCACAATAGACAACAAAAGTAAGTAAAAATTTGCTTTTCTTTTTACTAACCACAGAAGTGAGAAAAAATCATTCTATAAAAGGCTTGGAGCTAAATCCATATAAAGTAATGAATACACTAGCACTGTGCAAAATCCAGAGAAAGTGCAAATTTGTACCATTTGTCAACCATTCTAAAATCAGCCCAAATAAGGTTTTAAGTTATTATAGTCTTCCCTTGTGAGAAAAAGAAATGGTTGAAATTACAGGGAAAGAACTGAAGTTGTCTCTAATGAATTTCTGTTTCTCTGGAAGTGTCTTATAAACCCATAAGTCATGACTGTGTCCTCCATAACTACCAGCAAGCACTGCCTACGGCGGACCAGCCATGCTGCACCCACCACCCATGCTACATTATCTATATCAAGTGCTCCCAAGATCCATGTTCATAGGAGTCACCTGTACCAGAGTTATGAAATTGCCTGGCCTACTTCTCTGAGTTACTCTGGTTCATGTTCACATACTGGCCTCTTTAGAAGATGAAGATGGCTTAATTTCTTGAATATCAAGCATCGAAAGCACAACTGTGTTCCAAGGGGCCTTAATTTATTCATTAGAAGAAGCGTTTATCAAGAGTTTATAGAGGTTGCTGGTCAAGATGGCAGAGTAAGTAAATACTGTACTGACCTTCTCCCACGACCACATCAAAATTATAACTAAACTACAGAAGAGTCATCAATAAGAATCGCCTGAAGTATAGCTAAACAGAAGTTCTATAAGTAAGGACATACAGAAGAGGCCACTTCAAGGCTGGTGGCGGGGTGGAGACGTGGAACAGGTTTGACCCACACCCACATGTGGTGATTAAATGTCATGTTGGGAGGGACATCTCTGCTGCAGAAGTCTCCTTGGAGGAGTGAGAGGTCTCAGCCCCACACCAGCTTATCCAGCCCAGGGTTTCAGTGCTGGAAAAAGAAGACCCCACAACTTTGGACTATGAAAACCAGTGAAGATTGTGGCTCAGTGATGGTGTGCTGCTGGAATCCCAGACATTCCTTTTACAGGGCTCACACACAGACTTACTCACTAATGGACTCACTTGTTCTGAGCTCTAGTATGGGGCAGCAGCTTAAAGGCACCAGGGACATATGGGCAGGAACTAAATTGTCTGGTTGAGGGTGGGAGAGGCAATATCTCCAAGATGGAAGTGCTGGGCGAAGCCATTATTCCTTTGTTGAGTCCCCCTCTACCCAGAATGTACTTGCAGGCAGCCACTATATCTGAGTCTCCATCATCCTGGCAAACACTGTTAGCCCCTCCCTGGTGATTCCCTGAGGCCCTGCTCCGCCCAACTTGTGGGCCCACCCAAGCTGCTTTCCACTGTCTGTTCCATGTAAATGGCCTGTCTTGGCTTGTGCTGTGGACTTTCCTAAAATCTATCAAAGTTTCACAAGACCCAACTAAAGCAGTATTTGGCTTTAGCTTGCCCCACATCCATGCTAAGCAGTCCCAAGCCTGGCGCTAATGGCAGCCAGCCTCAGTTGCAGCTTAGCCTCTCCCAAGTAACTCCAAGCCCAGCACAAGTGGCAACCATCTGCAGATCATCTTATAGTTCACACCAAGTGGCCCTGGATGGTGGACAGGCAGTGGCTGACCTTGGCCTAAACCAGAGCCCCTCCCAAGAGGCCCCAGAACCAACATATACCATAGCCAGCTTCTGACCACACCAGAGCACCACCTAACCACCAACACACACACACACACACACACACACACACACACACACACACACACACACGGGCAGACTGGACAGACACCAGAGCCCTGCTAAAGCAAATCTTGCTCCATAGGGTCAGCCCCTCCACAACAAGTTGTCCTCTGTAGCCATGGACAGTCCTCATAACCAATCAGTATGTGGGTTAAGTCGTCCCATTGACATGCAAACAGTAACCACAGCTCAACTACAACATAAGGGCATACACAAGTGGCATACCTAGAGCACCCAGCTCGGGTGGCCAGAGAAATTGTGCCACTGGGCCTCACATTACAAAAGGCCCTACTACATACGTTAATACATAAGTTAATCACTGTTCATGCAAAAAATGTGCCGTTGCCAACTGAGATAGGCACTGAGATAGGAAAGTATAGCTTTACCCTGCCAAGAAATATATAATAGAGAAGCCTAATTTCATTCAGGGGTTCAGACAGGGCCTTCTCTAAGGAAGTGACATTTGTATCGATTCTGAAGGAAAAATAGATGAAGAGGTAAGAATAGATGAAGAGGTAATAAGTCTGAATGTAAGCTCCCAGTGAGAGTTCTGATCCTGTCCATGCAGGAATAAACAAGATTCTGGACTGATTTTAGGCCTAGGAATAGCAGGACAGCCAGAGGGAGAAAAGAGGAAAACAGGTAATAAAATATTAGGTTTGGGGATGGTAACTTTCATCAACAGCAGTGCTGTGACTCAGGCCAGCCCTGCATTCATAAGTAAATAAAGTGTTTGGAGTAAGAGAGTAAGAAATAAAAAAGGGAAAAAACAGGTAGAAAAACTCTGTCTCCTTTTAGACAATCACAAGTCTCCTAGGGCCCTGAACCATATTGTAAGCAGCATAGGTTATCCTGAGACTCCCTTAAAACATACCCTTTCAGTGCCCAAGCTGTCTTTCTCCTTCTCCACTGCCTCTTGCACTCTCCAGCATCTTCCTGCTGCTCAGGCCTGCCCTTCCTGCCTCATTACCTGTGCTCACACATCACGTACCTTTAGCTCGGTATCAGAAGAAAAATGTAATTATCTGATTTAAGTAATGAACTCTGAGGTTTCAATGGCTAATAGGTATGTTTCTCTTAGAGCTGACCAGCACTAATGAATTTCCTGAAGGGAGGTTAAATTTCTAAGTAGAGGACACTTCCACGTGTGTGAAGAACTGCGATCAGCAATTTTTTATTGACCTTCAGGAAAATGACCTCCCGCAATTCAACACTAATAAACTAGAGACTTCTGGAAACGAAGGGCAGGAGGGGAAAACAGATAGACAAAAAATCATTCCCCAGGAGTGGTCCCTGCCTCTTTCTCCAGTGATGGAGTCCAGATGAAGAGCTATGGAAAGACATGTGGGTCTTTATGAAGAGTCAGGAGCTCTGTCCTGAAGACAAGCAATTGAGAAGTGCTAAAAAGGAATGAAAAATATACCACCACCTCTCAGAGTAGGTACATCTTGAAAATTTTACTTCAGTCCTGATATTAAATCAACACGAGAACATTAAGGCAGGGGCGGGGGGTGGGGAGTGTGTATGTGAGTTTATACAGATTTATTCCTGAGTTGCTAAATCTTTAGAAAATCAACAAAGCATTTTACCTAATAAACCTCACGTACTAACATTATTCTAAGTAAAAATCTTATTTGAGCCTCAAAAAATTCCATGAGCTAGGTTTTTTTACAGGAGGAAATTGAGGCACAGAAATGTTCAGAACTTCCCCCCAAGAATAAAAAAGTTTTATGGTTAAACACCTAAAGGAAGTTTTTTCCCTTGCTTTAGAAGTTCAAAAATATGTTTGATACGTTTTATCTGACTTCCTTATTTTGCAGAAAGTCAGGTGGAATTTAGGAGATACATATTAATCCAAACTTATGCAATATTTCGAAACCATCAAATAACCTATAATTATTTGATTTTTAAAAAATACTAAACAGGATTTTTAAAAAAGGGAAGTGGTAGATGTTTTGAGCCTTTGCGTAACACATAAGCTGCCATTTACCTCAGTCTCGCACTGACTACTTAATCGTCACAGCGGCAGAGTGATGGTCCACCAGAGGCTGTATTCAGCTAGGTCTGCCATAGTGAAGTACCACAGACTGGGTGGCGTAAAAGCAGTATTTATTTTCTCACAGCCCCAGAAGCTGGAAATGCGGATCAGGGTGATGGCGACGTTGGTCTCCTCTAAGCCCCTCTCTCTGGCTGAGAAGTGGTTGTCTTCTCCATGTGCCTTCACATGGTCTTCTGTCGACACCTATCGTCTGTGTTCAGCGTCCCCCTTCTTATAAGGATGCCGGTCACATTGGATCACGGCCCGCCCTAATGATTTCATTTTAACTTAATTATCTCTTTAAAGATCCTATTTCCAAATACAGTTACATTATGAGGTACTGGGGGTGAGGATTTCAATATGAATTTTGAGGAGGCACAATTAAAATGATAACAGAAGCAATGATGCATGAATTGAGAAACAGCCACTCAAATGGACAAGAACAGGCCTAAGGAGCTAGAAGACAACCTGGTTAAAAACTCACCATTATATATTTCCTGTCCCAAAAGATACTGAGCCCTAAGGATGGGAGAAGAAGCTCAGAATAGTCATTCAACTTTATGGCTCTCCAAATGGGAAAAATGCTTCATAGCTACAGCTAATACATACCTGAGAGGATACAATTTGGCTAAAACTGATGCTTCCTTCCCCCTAATTGTGTCCTTAGGCATTATTTGATTCTCTTGAGTTGGGTGAGAGCTCAAACAGGAAGATATGTGCAATGGACTTGATGTTGGAAATTAATGAGCCCAGTCTGCCTCTCTGGCTTTTAAAGGATATTGCTTGATGATGTGAGCAGGAGCCAAGTCTAGTAATATCTCCTGAACTGTTAATACATTTCTCTTCAAATAGAAATGCAGTATGGTCTGTTTAACAAAAGAAAAAGAGGGATTAATCCTGAAAGTCAGAAATCTGTGGGTTGTTTTATTGCTTTTTAAAAAATTAACTAATCATTTTAACTTTTAGTGCCAGTTTTCCTCTCTGCAAAAATATTTGCTAACTTTTTTCCATTAAATGTGTTTTACTTTTATAATTAAAAACTTTTAAATAATTACTATCTTTCTAAAAGTTTCTTTTGGGAGAAAAAGTTTTTAGTATTTGTTGTTTTAATTTGCCAGTAATTTTTACTTCCCTAATTAAATAAGTGTGATTTTAAACAGGGTAAAGTAAGATTTTGGAGAGTGAATCATATGTTCCCATTATAACTTTAGAGGAGTGTCTATAAGGGGGAATATTTGAGGGCTTTCTGCAAATGTCCCTTCTCTTGCCAACTGCAAAGAAACTTCTTTGAAAGAGGAAGATATTCCAACAAATACTATAATCATCATGAGGCAGACACCAAAACCCCTTTCCTGAGAAAATTTTACTTTTAAAGAACTCTGTAATTTCCACACAATGAGAAAACAAAATGTTTGCTATATATGCATACATCCGAGAAAGACCTTGTGTCCCAATATATGAAGAACTCCTAAAATCAATAATGGATAATCCACTTTTTAAAAATGGACATAGACTTGAACAGTTAATTCACAAAAGATATTATACAAATGGCCAATAAGCACCTAATAATATACTTAATTAACATCATTAATCATTAATCATCAAATAAATACAAATTAAACCCACAAAGAGCTACCTTTATAGACCCACTGGAATAAAATTAATAAAATTAAAAAGACTGACAATATCTGATGGCAAAGACATGGAACAACTAGAACTCTGACATTAATGGTGTAAAATGTGTACAATCACTTTGGAAAACTGTTTGGCACCTTCTTATTAAGCTAAATATACGTCTACCTTACAACCCAACAATTCCAATCTTAGGTATTTACCCAAGAGAGATGAAAAATTTTGTCCATGAAAGACTTGTACAGTGATGTTTATAGCAGCTTTATTCAATAGCTCCAAACTGGGAATAACCCCAATGTCCAACAATAGAAGAATGGAAAAGTCAGTTATGGTATAATCAGACAACATAATACTACATAGAGTAATAAAGAATAAACTACTGATAAACATGACAATTTGGATCTATCTAAAAAAGTGCATTGTTCAAAAGAAGCCAGATATAGAACATTGTATCCTGTTTGACTATTTATATGAAGTTCAAGAACCAGTAAAACAAATGGAGAGAGAATTCATGACAATAGTGCCTACAGGGTGATTGAAAGAGGACAAGGTAATTTTTAGGGGTAAATACGTAGATGTATAATTTTTATCAAAATTCATTGAATTGAACACTTAAGATCTTTGATTTTCATGGTATATAAATTTTACTTCCATAAAAATGTTACAATGCATTGTTAAATAGACTGACTTTGCAGTTTTCCAAAGTGTCCTGTATACCCCACTCCAGGATTTTCATTTGCAGCTCACCTAATCTGCCCACTGGCTGTTTACCTGCCTTCCCCACATGGTGACACAACCCTTTCAGGAGGTAAAACTTGGATAGCACCAGTGAGTCCTCCCCAGGACTGAGCCTTTCTTGTTTGCAAGCCCTTACAGAACATGGAATGTCACAAAGAGATTAAGTTCTGCAGGACCCTCTTTAAAGAGCCATTAGTTCCATGTACTCTTAGCAAGAGGCAACACAGGCAGGTGGAAAGAACAGAGGCCATAGGGCCACCAGTCCAGAGTTTAAGTCCCAGCTCAGGCATTCACCAGATTTGAGCAGGTTACTTAGCATCTCTGAGCCTCTGTTTCTTCATTGGTAAGAACTGATTAACTGTAGGATCAGAGACCATGTTGATAACATGTCTAGATTCAGGCTTTTCATAAAGTAGGTCCTTAATGAAGTACAGCTACTGCTAGCCAATCAGCCCCCTGAACATAGGGGACCATGATTATCGGCACGATATTGGGGTTCAATATATTTAATAGATGAGTGATTTGCCTAAGAAATTTCTATGTTCTTTAATTCCTATAAGAAAATACCAAGAAATATAACCAAAAAGAAGCAGGGTAGGTGATCAAATAGTATTTTGCCAATATATTGTCCTATCTCAGCATACATAGTCCTTTACCTGAAACCCTCAGGGTCAGATGTGTTTCAGAATTCAGGATTTTTCTGATCTCGGAAATGCAATATGATACATACACTTTACATATGTATCCCACCTAACAGACTGGGCAGCACTCCACATCAAACACATTAGCATTTCCACAGCCATGCTTACAAATATTCACATTAAATGGGATAAGTGAAGACAAAAGTAGTCTCATATCAGTTCAGGTTCAGTTTTGCCACCAAATAAATTATTTTACAAATAATAAAAATAACTATCATTTGATGTTAAATCTGTTGAGATTGCAGAATTGTTAGAGACCCTATAATAGCTAACATTCAGGTAGCACCTACAATACTCACCAGGCACTCTGGCCTAAGCACTTTGTGTACATTAACCCATTCACTTTTCACAACAATCCTATGAGGTAGGTACCACTATCATTGTCATTGTTATGATTATTATTCCCATTTTATAGGCAAGAGTATTGAGGCATAAACAGGATAAGTAACTTGCCCAAGGTCACATACTAAATTCTTGGAGTCTGTATTCTTAATCACTCTTCTAGACTGCCTCAATCTACCCCTTTGACAGTATGTGCAATAATGGCCTTTGAAGAAGTACCCACCCTCACTCTCCACCCTCATGCCCCCAAATTCAAAATTACTAAAGAATATTAGTACTGGACTTTCTATCCTTTTAATGTTTCCTCCACTAGGAAAACTCTGAAGCATGTTGGAAAGAGTGACTTTAAAAGATCTGCCTTCCTTAACAGGCTCAAAAAAGAGATTCTCATTCACCTAAGATAAACTAAATTGTAAGCAAATTTAATTTTTTTAATTTCAACAGATTACTAATAGAAGGGCATATTCACAAAAGGTTTAGCCAGCAGTGCAAGTTGCGGAAGTAAAGCCAGAAGCCTACAAAGCAGAATAACACTCTTTCAGCAGCCACAAAGTCATTTAAAAATACATTCAAATTTATGGATAGCCAGCCACCTTATCAAAGGAAAACAATATAAAAGGCTCATAGCTCTGAGGCGTAAAGAGTAGAATCTACTCCACAGAAGAGAGGAAAGCTCATGCATCAATCATGTAGCTAGCTCAGTGTTAACAACTTCTAAACAGTGAAGGTGAAAGAACATTTGTTCACCAAAAGGTCACTTTCCCCATTCGAGGGGGAAGGTTTAGGAGCACATGTTGGAAAGTTGTCTCACTATGTGTGTTATTTTACCCTTGGGCACAATTTGCCTATGAAACAAGGTTGGTGGTATGGAGCAATTAGTCTGGCAGGTCTAATTAGTCAGTGTCATTGTGCTGAAACCTTTCAGAAAACCATCCCAACCTAAAGAAATGATGCTTCAACACTAGATTTGCTTCTCACAGAAAATACCAACACTGAGGACACACCCTTGGGAGTAATACATCCCTTTCTGTCAATAAGTATTTACCCAAGAGTCAGCATGGTACTTAAGCTATAATATGTACTTGATAGCACTTGTTAAACAGCTTCCTCCCTACAAATGGTTTAAAATTCTTAATTGGAGAAACTAAAAAACTAATCACCTCAGTGACAGAAACTGTATACAAAGGCAAGAGTTGGCAAAATGTTTTGAGTTATATTTCTCTGTTTCTCTTTCTTTACTTTATATACAACTCAAGTTACAATCTTCATTCCAACCTTGCTGAACTTTCAGAAAATAACCTAACCGACTTAGGTTAAGAACTTCTAAACAGCCATGTTTGTCAAAAACGATTTCTCTACTCCTCACACTACCTCAACACATAATCTAGAGGAATTCATATACACGAGGCAAAGCAAAGAGAAATGTCACTCTTGTTCAAGTAGTGGTTGTTGAATTAAATTGAAATCCTGCCCAATTATACTCAACCTAGAGGGTTTTGTTCATGAATCTGAGTAGTAATGATTCATTAACCACCAGTGACTGTGCTTTTGTGTTTTACAACCTACATTCATTCCTGTGGGAAAGCTTTTGCCTACACAGCCATAACTTCCTACCTAACACTTTGATAACACAAAATGCTAATTTGCTACCATTTAAGGTAACTTTTTATTTGTTTGTTTGTTTTATAATGGCATGGCCCAAAATATAATGCTTCCCCAAGATTCTCTGCTCTCTCAGACATGTTCTGAAGTGAAAGGGTGACAGCGCAGTGAGACATGAAGAGAAATGAACTGGGTAAAAAATTAAACGTGAGTTGGGGAGAGGAGGAAACGACTCATCCTCCACCCTCAGCCTCACCCCATGCCAGTGAGGGACAACTTCCATCGCAAGGAGTTCAGGCTCCTCAACAATTCAGGCTGACAGAGTAAAGAAAGTTTCCTTATTTTACTCTGAGGTGACTCAGCCCTCCTTAACTGTTTCACATGCAAAGCCAACCATGTATGAATACACTGATAAGAAATGTCAAGCCATGAACTTCATGTTCTCACAATGTAGTAGAGTACCTATTCAGCACAAACAATTTAAAAATAGCAAATGAGTTTTTTAATCTCCAAAAATGATAACCAAATTCTTATCATATCTAATGTCTGTCTACACCAGAAATGAGGCAAAGCAAACCAAACCTTTAACGGGTAAGTAAAAAGGCCCAAGACTCCATCCTATGTCCAGTTAAAGGAAAAAAAAAAAAAAAAAAAGTAATTCCTCTCATCTCCCTGCTTACCCTTTTTAGGATCTTCTCCCCTTGAGTTCTTTCTTCCCCTTCCCCAAATCAATTACCATTAGAAGTAATCCAATGTTTTCAGGAAGCCTATTATAAGCCTGTTGGGCAGTGGGGATGTTATACGAACAAGACAGATGCAGCTGCTTCCACATTACGGTCTGGTGAGAATGACAGGCTTCAAACAGGGATGCTTACACCCTCTGGGGCTCATACAGCAGCAAAAACAAACTAGCAAAGGCTTAAAATCAGTCCCTTTAAGAAAAAAAAGAAAGTAGATGATTTTTCCACTGAAAGGAATTATGCCATTCACCTGAGAATGTCAAAGTGGCTTCTAGGAACAAACGGCAGTGGGCCACATCAAAGGCAGTATGCCAAAGGCACTGCTCGGGCAACAACAGCAAAAACTAAATCATCAATGCAGTGAAAAATATTCTCAAAATAAAATACTTAAAATACAAACAACCTGGTCTGATAAGAGCTGCTAAATTATGGTCTGGCAGTGCGAACCTTTTACAAATGAAATAGACACCTCATTCATGACCAATTTATACTATTTTATGTAGAATTCTAGCTTGCCTAGCATTACTTTCTAACTTTTTTCACAGCATGGACCATAGAGATTATGATCATACTCATACTGCCCCCTGTAGTGAGTTGACCAGGCTGCAAATAAAGGCAATAGGATTGAAGGCTCAGGTGACCCAAGCCCCCACCTGAGTGCCCTGAGGGCTTTTAGGGACTAGTATCAGCTCTTGTCTATAATTTTTAATTTTTTTTTATATTTATTTAGGTATAATTAGCTTACAATATTATATTTGTTTCGGATATACAACATAGTGATTCGACATTCATATACTTTATAATGTGATCGCCACACCAAACCTAGTAACCATTTGTCACTATACAAAGTTATTGTAGTATTACTGACTATATTCCCTGTGCTGCACACTACTTCTCCATGGCTTATTTATTTTATAACTAAAAGTCTGTACCTCTTAGTCCTCTTCACCTTTTGAACCCATTCCCCTACCTCTTTCCCCTCTGGCAACCATCAGTTTTTTTCTCTGTTTCTACAAGTCTGTTTTGTTTTGCTTTGTTGATTTATTTGTTTCTTTAAATTCTACATATATGTGAAAATATATAGCATTTGTCTTTTTCTGACTTATTTCACTTAGCATAATACCCTCTAGGTCTACCCATGTTGTCACAAATGACAAGATTTATTTTTTATTACTGAGTAATATTCCATGTAGGTATATGTGTATATATGTATGTATGTGTGCATGTGTGTATTACACCACAACTTGACATCAAAACAAAACAAAACAAAACCCTGATTTTTAAAAATACCACCTATAAATTTAGGTGATTCCCCACATGCCCATGCTGCCTGTCTGTTCCCTTTCCTATAGTTAGAGAGCCTTGCAAAGGTGTCTGTTTACCCCATTCAACAACAACAACAACAAGTTGTTTCATTTGTGTTAAAATTTGTAAATATCCTAGTTCTATTGGCATCTGGTAGATAGAGGCCACGGGTGCTGCTAAACACCCTGCAATGCACATGACAGCCCCCTGCTTCTTGTTATGACTTCTGGTTTAGATCTCTCGCCAACTTATTACTATGCTTTTGTTTTCATTATAATCAACTCAAATCATGCTCAGTTTAATATAAGATCACAAACCAGTTGAGGAGGAGGTTTCTACAGAGAAATTTACCTCTATATTCAGAGTATGCATTCAGAATGACCTGGCTTACGTGACTGACCTGGCTTAGATAAATTTTTACCACCTAAGCTGCCTAGTAGCCTCTACAAAACCTAAGGGGAAGAAGGAATACAGGATTGAGAAAGGAAGGAACAAGAGAAGGAAGATGAGGTCAAAGACTATGTGTAAGGTATAACAAATAGGAGATGAAACTATTTTTTTAAATAGAACAGGGATGACTATCTTTGTTATGGGAGATGACAAACTATTCCAACATTTATCAACTGTTTCACCAATAATTCACTAGCATTCTTTCAGTTCCTCCAAAATGCCTCCCTTCCTCCTTCCCATCTTGGGGCCTTGCAAACACTGTTTCCTTCTACTTGGAACACTCTCACTCCTTTTTCACCTTCACCAGTGGTTCTCACCTGGGAGATTTTGCCCCCCAGGGGATATTTAGTAACGTCTCTGACTTTGACGATTGTCACAGCTGGAGTAGTGCTATTAAAGACGAGAGATGCTGCTAAAAAGCCCATAATGCATAGGACAGCCCCACACAAAGAATTATCCAGTTAAAATGCTAGAAGTGTAGAGGTTGAGAAACCCTGCCCAACCCTTGTGCCCTCTTCACCTACCACTTGGTAGTTACTAGGGGAAGACTTTCGCACTGCTCCGAGACAGGGCTCTCATCCCAGCCCAGGCTTTCCCTAGTGTGTGTGTCACAAGTGTAATGAAAATCCAGTTTGTTGTTATATCTGTGTTCACTGCTATACTGAGAGTTCCATGAAGGCCAGACTCATGTCCATCTTGTTTGTCACCATGTATTCAGTGGCTAGCACTTTTTTTTTCTTTTGAATAAAAGAAAAAAGTTTAGTGATCTCTCCTGGAGAGCAGTCTTCAGAACAATTCAAAAGCTACAACTGGACCAGTCTCAAAACTTACACGAAAAATGGCCCTTTCTCACATGCTTGTCCATCTTCTTCACTAGATTGTCCTCTAAATGTCATTGGCTATTTTAAAGATCAAGTACTTTCTCAGAGAGCAAAGAGTTGCTACATTAAAACCCTTCAAGAGAATGGGACATGTAGACAATACAGTAAGCAATAGATAGCACCATTAAAAGAATGTTAACTGTATTCTAATCCCAAAACTAATGTGAACTGAAAACTCAGGCTGAGAACATTTCTCCATTCATTCAGCAAATGTCGGCAGAGCACTGGATCCTCATCTCTCTCTAGCTTAGAAACCATTAACCTTGGCAGTGACTTACTGCAAATTGGATTCCACCCACCAGTATGAGCGAGTTTTCATTCAAACATCTGCAGATTAGTCAAACTCAATGAAAAACTGAGATTATACAAATATCGTCTGTCATCATATTAGTTTTACCTTCACGGTGAATTCTCTGTTGCTGAATTAATAGGAAAGAAGTTGAGATTTCCCCTATCTGCCTGCAAATTTGGAATGGGCTAATAAATATTTCTATGTCGTACTTTTTAAAAATTTTAAATAATCTCATACATAACTTCATCAGTATTAATAAATACTGGTCAATGTACAGTCCTGAGGAACCAGCCACCCCTCCCTAAGTGCCTATCCATCAAGGATGTGCCTACTTGTCTAGTCAGTCAGGCACAGGTACAGTTGCATTGTGGGGCAGAGCCTTGGCACAAACTGGACAGCCTGAATGTGAATCTCACTGCACCACTATGTGACTTCACAGCTCAATGCCCATTTCTTCATCTATACGTGGCTATTTCCAAGAGGTTGAAACAGGCAATACTGTAAATTGCTCAGAACAAGGTTGTCTTAGGATGTGTTCCCTAGAAGCAAAGCCTGAAGTGAGGATTCTTGTGAATGTGTGTTTTTTTTGTTTTTTTTTTTTTGTTTGTTGTTTTTTTTTTTTTTTTTTTTAGAGAGCAAGAAAAGGGCAAGAGGAGAAAGCTAAGCAAGTTTGTGGCCTCAGCTGGAGACTAGCTTCAACCTGACCCCATGGGAAGCACAGAACAGGAAGGGTCCTACAGAGTTGGCCCTATCTTGAGGCAGGAGGTTGGACTTTTGTATTCTGTAGTCAGTTAGTTGTTGGTCACTTTTTAGAGGTTTGGCGAAAGGGAGGAACAGTAGGGTAGCTGGTAACTATGAAGAAGAGGGTAGCTATGAGCGTTAACAAACAATGCTCACAGCAGGTAAGGGAATTTGAGCAGGGCACCGACAGCACGCACTACATGTGTCTGTGTGACACATTGTAAATGCTCGATAAATATTAAATCTTTTTTTTTACCCTCAATCTAGCAATCATTCATTAAACCCAGGACCCTCATTAGGCAATGAAGATATAAAGATAAATAACATGTAATTCCTGCCCTGGAAGTATTCACAGTCCAGCTAGAAAGACAGGTGTACATTGGACTAAAAATGCAAGGAGAAGAGGGAGAAATTGGCTTGATGCCCCTCTTCTCATATCCCCCTTTCTTTTAATGCCTTCTTTTATCTTTTTATCAGCGGCCAAGAGTCTTGTCTTTGCTTAACATTCCTCCCATGGCAACACTCAATGTCCAGATATATATTTCATTATTCTTTTTATTCTTTTCAACACCTAACAGTGATTTTCAGTCTGTATTAGTGAGTCATTAAATCAAGAAAATGCATCCTTGCAACCTGTATTTTAAAAAATAGAAACAGAATATAACAGAATAGAGAAAAAATATCAGTGTAGATCACAATAGTAAACAAGGTTAGGAGCAGGTATAAGTGTACTTTCTATATATATACACATGTATCATGTCTTATGCGTATATGTAGATACATATATATATATGTAAATGTATACACACACATTTACTCTAAAAGGGTTTCAGAGTAAATGTTTTTCTCAAATGGATCATGACCAAAAACATTTGTGACTGGCCAAACTAAATCTGCCTGTTAGCTTGTTAGTGTATTATTCCACTCAGATAACATATGATCCCAAATAGATCACAATATGATTAGAAATAGAAAAGATGAAGTCTGAGGTAGCAATTGTAAGTAACTTTACAGAACAAAAGGGTAAATATTTTGGTTAGTAGTATCTTTCAGTAATCCTTATCTTAATAAACTTGCTTAGTCAATAAAATTTTTAAATGTCTTAAGTTTAAGACTGTGCTGAAAATATAATTAATAAGAAACATAGGCCACTTAGAGTTTATAATTTCACAAGGTCTCAAACACGAGATAATTTTAATAAAGTGTGATAAATAGTATAATAGAAGCATTTATGTGTTAGGATAGAAAATGAATAAGAACATAAAACCTACTCTATACAAGTCATCTTTTCTGGTTGGCCTGAGGGACAACTGGCGCTTGCCCTCAGGAGTCTTACAATCTTATTTAAAGATGAAATATATGCAAAAAGTAAAAGTGAAATAACACACAGGCATATTTTATAATGTGAAATGAGGCAGTAGGGGACAGCACACACCAAGATCTGCAGGGACCAATGGCCCTTCCTTTGATACCATTCTGCTCACTCCCATAACTTCCTGTGTTTGCACTCTGGGCCTGTTAAAGGAGTAACAGCCCTGTTTATCTCTGAATTGCCTTCTGGGTCATTGTTCCATTGCCTTGGAAAGTAGCTCCTGGCTTCTGTCAAAATGGCTGATCTGTACTAATCTCCTTATCAACTGGTCACTTGGTCATACCCTTCATGTCCTCATTTTTTGCAATATGGATGGGCTAAGAATTTTCCACATCTTTGTTCTGTTTCCTTTTGCTTAACAAATTAAGTCATTTCTCTCTTCTCAAATTTTGCTACAAGCAGTTAGGAGTCAAGCCACACCTTCCACTTTGCTTAGAAATTTCCTTGCATACAAGTTCTACCTTCCACAAAACACTAGAACATGAATGCAATTCAGCCAAGTTCTTTGCCACTTTATAACAGATGGCCTTTCCTCCATTGTCCAATGACATCTTCATTTTGAACTGGCCTGTATGGTCTGTATTTCTACCAATGCCTGTCCAGGATGACTTAGGTGTTCTTTAAGAAGACAGAAATTTTCTCTACAGCTTTCATCTTTTCTCTCTGAACTCTCACCAGAATTGACTTTGTATATCCATTCACTTCAATGGAGGCTCTTTCTAGCATGCACCTTAAAAACTCATCCAGCCTCCACTCATTACCCACTTCCAAAGCTGCTTCTATATTTTTGAGATTTGTTACAGCAGCAGCCCAACTTCTTGGTACCAATTTCTGTCTTTTTTATAAGCCATCTGGTCTATGGTAATCTATTACAACAGCCCAAACTAATAAGACACCACCTAAGGAGCAAAGGGGAGAAAGTAATCGTGAGTGGTTTAGAAGGTAATAATATTTTTCAGTATGTCATTGAAAAATCTAAATTTGGATAATTTTTTACATAGTACTGCATTTCTTTTTAATGTTTTACAGAGGTATTATTTACATACAATAAACTTCACCCATTTTTAAGTGTACAATTTGATGAGTATTGACAAATGTGTATGGTAGTGTAACCATTAACACAATCAATATACAGTACATGTTCATTCCATCAAAAATTTTTACATGTCCCTTTTACTTAGCATTATGTTGCAAAGCAAGCATTGAGGTTAATTAATTTAGCCACTAATATTAAAACCAAGTAAGCAAAAGACAAACCCTGTTACTTCTAATTGTGATCTCTTAAATTAATCCCTCAGTAAATGTATCAGAATAAATGATGAAAAATAGAAAGGTGATACTTAATAACAAAAGCATAGACTGCAAAAAAGATTAACTTCCTTCAGAAAAGTAAGAGTTAATTTAGGTAACAGGTCTTCCTTTTATCTGCATTAGTTTGATTAGAGTGCTTACACAGTGATACTATCTTCAGAGACAAGGGATATTTTAAAGAGGACGAACTCTCTATTCTCCAAGGTAACTTAGACTGAAGGAGAAAATGACCTGAACATTTTCATAGCATCTAAAGAGTTACATAAACTTGCAGTTAATTTCTTCTGTGTTCTATATAAGGAGTTATCATGGACCCCAGTTCCACGCAAGAAGAGAAACATTACTCTAAAAACCCAAGTGGTCATAAGGATGACTATGTATGTTTCAGACAGATGTTGTATTTTGTTGTTATTGTTGTTGTTTTTGTTGTTCAAAACAAAACAAAACAAAAACAAAAAAACAAAAAAAAGGAAAGAAGCCAGTTGGGAGTATTAAAGGCAGGAACCAAATTAAGCTTGAGATTACCCAGCAAGATAAAAAGATGTCTAGAAGAGTAACAGTCAGTGCTGACCTGAGTCAGAGCACAGCCAGCCAGCCCATGCAGACGGACATGGCTCAGACTTGGCTCAAACCCAAAACAAACACAACGTACCCATATCCAGAGCAGCCAGGGAATGAATGACCTGTGTGCTAAGCAACTGAATCATCCTGTTACAATAATGTCTATAGTCCATTCTGAGGAAGAATGTTTTAAGAATAAAAAGAAATCTCATATTGTTGGGCAAGATGAAACCCATATACTCTTGCCCAGAGGCAAGAGACAAGCTAGCAATGCATAAAATACAACTTTAACACACATACCCCAGACTGTTTTCAATCAAATTTCAAAGGAAGTAAAATATGTAAAGAAAACACAAATTTAAATTTTCACCCCCAAAAGACATCAGATCAAAGGGTTCCTATTTTATAGTTTCAAAAATGTTAGTCCCACTTAAACATTTTCTGGCTTGCATGAGTCCGGCCCATAATAATCAGTATTCTAGAGGGCAGCCAAGCCTCTGGTGTCTCCGTGTGCATCAGCTACCAAAAACCCTTAGCTGTGAATTTGAATCGTGTTTGTTTATAGCTTCTTTTCTCTAGAGCTGAGACCTAAGAACAAGTGTTAATTTACCTAATTGGCTTACTTGCTGTATGTAATGCATGAAAACACCACAATATGCCACAGATCTTTGCCAAACATTCACATATCTGACTCTGACTGATACCTAATATATTCCTCAGCAGTAAACTAAGGAGGACTTAGTTGGAAAAGATCCTTAGATCCCTGCCAGCTGTCATTACTGTAAATGTCCATATTCACTCATGCCAGTTTACCCATCATCCTGTAAATCTCAGAAGTCCCAGGACCTCCTTTCTTTGATTTTGACTAAAGTTAAACCCAAAGTAGTTATGGTTAGCATCCTCCTGAATGTCAGGGAAAAAAATAAAACCCCAAAAAGGATGAAAGGGAGAAGAGATTGTGGTGAGAAGCTACTGCCACCGGCTCTGAGTACACTGTTTAATTAAGAGCAGCTAGATGGCGTTTTATACAAAAATGGTCCCCCAAAATAACTGTTAAGATCATCTAGCATGGTACTTCTCAAATCACCTGGAGATCTGTTATTTCTACATTTTTAGATGAGCATTTAGCTCACTTAATTCCTCCCATCATCCCTATATGATGTTGCCGTTATTAGCATTAATTACTCTACTTGTCATATCTAAAAATTTAAATATTTTAAAATATCTGTTCCTAATTCTGTCAACTTTGACATGATCCTGTTTAACCTTGCCAATGTAGAAACTGTAGATTCATGAAAGGCTAATTAAGAACTTAGTGATAGATGTGTTAACTAACTTTATTGTTGAAATCATTTCACAATATATACATATATCAAATCACCATTAAATTACACCATATCATATGTAGATCATATTTCAATAAAACTGGGAAAAAAAACTTAGTAGATCTGATCCTCATAGACCCATTTGCACTATTGTGATGACTTCTAAATGTTCTTCCTGCCCATAATTTCCTTTCTAATACAGCCCACCTACTTTCCTCCTTCCCTATTAATTCCCTCAAAGTGCATTTCTTATTATTAACCATGTGTATATCAAACACCAGGACATGAACCCCTGGAGATATTTGTGAGAACATCAGTGGAGATCTTTTGTAAGACTCTTACAATCCTTGATCGTTCTTGGTTAAGAAATGACCGGCTATTAATGAAGTTGCTGCATGTGTTAATAGGATGGAAGTACAGAAAAATAAAGGAGAGAAAATGTTGGGAATCCTGGGAAAGAAGTAGGCTCAAGCTCCTTAGCTTGGCACTAAAGCGCCTCCTCATCCAGGCCTCCTTCTACACTTTTGGTCTTACCTCTCATTCCTTCTCTTTATACTCGTTGAATGCTAGCCGAGCTAAACTACTTCCTAGGACTTCGATTGGTTCTACAATTTCTTACTCCTGTTCCCTTGGTTTTCCTATTTAAAAAGCATCTTTTCCTCATGGAGAAAAGCATCTTTTCCTCATGGAGAGAAGGTGCTGTCAAAATTTCTTCCATTTTTCAAGGACTAGCTGAAATTCCTGTTCTTTCCTGAAGCTTTCTTTAATCCTCCCAGCTGGAATTAAATTCTCTTCCACCTATTTTATCTTCATACTTGGTCTATTTCTCTTCTCTTCTAACTGCTGTCATACCCTGACTTATTCAACAGTCATTGTGTACACGTGTTTCCTCTTATACAATATACTATAAACTGCTTGAGGGTAGAAGTCTTAACTGTTCATTTTTTTACTTCCTTATAATACTTAGCACAGTGCCTCTTACAAATAGCCTCTTACGAAAAGTACTCAATGTACTTTGAATGGAGGTAGATAAATCTTCTGATGAGAAATAACCATTGCAATACTCAATAATTTTTCATTGTTTGAATTTATTACACTAACAATGTTCTTCCCAATTCAGTTCCTATTTTCCCTCCCACACTTCTCCTACAAGAATCTTGAATTACGCTAAAAAGTTCTATTCACAGACTGCCAAACATGCTGTGTCCATCCCCTCTACCTGACCACATTTATGATCTTTATTAAGTTCAAAATGCTTTCGTATTAAGTCTTTGACACCATTCAACCTATAACGAATGCTCTTTTCAACTGCTAATCTCATTTAACACTGTTCATATCACCTGTAATTTTTTCTTGTTACTTTGATTACTATTAAATACCTTCCCTAGATAATTTTTATTTGCCATAGTACTTTCCACATGATAGCACATAGGAAATATTTGATTTTTGAAGATTTTACAATCCATTCAAATTAATCAGCAGTAATATCATTTAATATATCTAACAATATTAATTATGTGATTTTAAAATATGATTTAGTTGGTGGCTCCATAGTGTAGTGGTTCGCGCATCTGCTTTGCACGTAGAATGTCCTGGATTTGCACCCCAGGTGGAGCCACGGACCCTACCCCAGGTGCGCTAGGCTCACTGGGTGCACCAGGCCCCGGGTGCACACTGTGAGTATGTGGGAGGGGATGCTCCACCTTCAGAGATCCATTTCTTAAGGGGAAATGGCAATATCCACGGTCAGGGATAGAAGTTGGGTAGGGTGGGGGATAATTAAAGAGGGAAAAAAATAAAATAAAATAAAATATGATTTAGTATTTCCAACTATGATTATTAGCATGAATTATATTAATAAAAAACAATACATAAATATATGTTAATGATTAATGTATTTAAAATAAATCTTCTAAATAGGTTAAATTAACAGGTTTATTTTATATATGTATTTTGTATATATGTGCCATAATTCATTCCAGATATATCTAAATTATCTAAATTATCATCAACTTCAAATCATTAGGCTCTGATGTAATTAAAGCTTGTTTGTAAAATAAATGATAGAGAACAATCTCTTTCCAATACATTTCTATAGCTTTTTCTGGGGATAGTTTTAAAGCTATCTAAATTCATTCTAACTGAAAAATTTCATACAGAGGAACAACACTTCACTACTAAATCAAGATACGTTGCTGTGTACTTTCAATATACTCAGGAGTCTTGTCACCTCATCGGAAATAAGTTACCTATTTTTATTTTTATTTATTTTCCAGAATTTTACTTCCCTCTTACAAATGTATTTCTACCTTTTCTTAATTATCTTTCTTTTACAATCACTTATCATATTTCATTTTCTACTCATTTGTAGTTTGACAGCTGGCTCTAGGCTTATTCTATTTTATAGTGAACTTTGTTTCTGCCTCTATTGTATCTCAAAACCTATTGTGTTTCTCCCTCATCCACTTTTAATAAGGCACTGAATCCACATCTGTCTTCAAGTGGCTTAAGTCTAGTGGGAAAATCTACTCACACAATCACTTAAACATTAATATATTATAAAGCATACTGTTATTAAATACCAACTGAATGTTTTGATTAAACAGAGAACATGAATAAGATCTCTGTGTTGGGATTATCATAAAGATAAAGGTAGACATACTAGAACTTGACCTTTAGTTATGTAGAACTTAACAAGATAAAGAGGCAGCCTGAACAGTGGAAATACTCTGAATTGGATGCTGGATAGAACCAGGTTCTGTCATACAAGTCTTTCACTAACTAGCTGTGGTTTCCTATAAAATAAAAATCTATCAAATGGGTACTGATCTTAACTCTTAGCGTTGTTGGAAGGACAGAGACAAAAGCAAAAAGCACTGAGTGCAGTTTCTGACATAGTGAACATACATTAAATTGCTTTTAAAAAGATAGGGCAATCCAAGTGAAGCTACCAAGGTGAGGAAAGGAGTGTGTTGGCATGTTTAAAGGATATTGCAATCTATACTCTAGCAGAGCAGGCAATTAATATTAAATCTGAAATACTAAATGGGGTAAATCTTGAAGAGTTTTCAATTATTTTAGAATTAATGATATTGACTATGGTGAGTCATGGAGCCATGATGAAGAAGATCCTTTTGGCCCAAATGTTCAGGGTGGGTTAAAATCAGGGAGAAGGTGGACAGAGAGAGAGGCACCATGTTTTTAGTGAGAGTACTACCCTTAAACGCACAGGACCTGGTTTCAGATTCCAGCTCTGCACATGATGACACATGTTTGTAGTAGAGACTTTTGGAGGTATCATCCTGGCTCATGACTTTCTTCCCCTAAGAACTCCTACTCACAAAAGTGGCACCCTACAGCCATGTTTATTCTAGGTGATACTGTATTTTTTGGCCCACAAGTGCACACCCAACTCCAACTAGCCCAAGAAGCCTATAAGAATTTTGAGTTTGTATTCAATTAAGTCTATTTAGACTATGTTAATATTTCAACTGAGAAAATAGAGCCACTTAAGGCAGTCATGTTTGGTTCAATTGTATAGGAAGGCAGGAAGAAAAAGGTCTATGGACAGAAAAAAAGGCATGCAAAAGTTCACAGGAAAACAGAGATATGAGACAATGGGCAGAGTACCTTTGATTCCTGATCCTGTGTGGTAGCCATGGAGAGCTGCCGCTCAGATCTCTCTGCCCAAAGAACTTGCTGCCAGCTTCAGAGAGTGTGGTTAGCTGACAGCCTCCAACTGTCAGCAATCTTAACTTGCCCCTCAGTGTGCTACCAGAGTCCATATTCCTCTTGGGGTGTGGTCAAGTTCACATACACTTGGCGGTAACCAAGTTTACATTCCTTTTGTGATACCCCAGCACAAATGACCAAGCAAAGGGATGGTACAAGGGCCTAGCCATTTTCACCTGATGCAGACCCTCTCTAGCAGGTGATCTTTGCTTCAGCATTCCCAATGGGCTGGCAAAAACATTGTTCATATGTTCATTGTGGTGTAACGGCTACCCCTGCTCAATCTTGCTGCCCAAATGTCAATAATTCTGGGGTTGATAAGCACTGCTCTGTGTGTCTTTTCCTTGCCATTAAATAATCTCTTAAGTCTGATATCTCTTCAAAAATTATTTGAGCTATAATAAAAGATAAATATGCAAATGGATTATTAATATGAAGACCAAAAATATCATGTAGAACAAAGGTAGTTTGGTAGAGAATAAATGTATCAGAAAAAACTATGGTGAGGATATGTTACCACCAAGCCCCAAATGTAGCTCTCACTGGCCAGGTCAGAATGGCCTACTGTTGTGTACATAGTTCTAATCATGGGATACAGGTTTTTCATAGAGGTATTGGTTTCCTCAGTGAGTCCTAGGAGAATGATGGCATCACAAAAGAAAAGAATCTGAAAACACTGTGGTTTTGAAAGTTAATGGCAATGTCATTAGTTCCAGACAACTCAAGTGTGAATGAATGCCAAGCAGAAGCACCCAGCATAAGAAACCTCTGGACATAATGAGGTTTACGATATTTCATTTTATTTACTTATTTTGGCACATATGCAACTTCCTGGCTTATCTTCATAAAAAGAACATAAGAGACCAGTGCCTGATGTTTCTGAACTTAGAATTCCTGTTTAAAAAATGAAAAGCTAAAATTAAATTGTAGTAAATCTTTTGTTTTATTCATTTTGTTTTTTATAAACACATGAAGTCCAATTATGCTACAGAAATAGATTTTCCAAACAGGGTAAAAGCCCCTCATAGTCCACATTCTCTATTCTACCAAGCAGCATAGAAAAAGGACAGAAAGAATGTCCAGGAATCATCCACATTAAGTCAGCCACTGTTGCGGCCAAAGTGAGAGGGAACGGCTATGTACGGCCGGCCTCTGGGCAGGCGGAGCACTGCTTTCCAACTTAAATCTCCCCATCCTCTCCTACTCCGCTTTCCCTCCCAAACAGAAGAGTTTCTTTCAGCTCATTATAAACCCAGACTCTGATCCATAGGTCAAATGATTTGGCCAAATTTTTTCTTTAAAAAAAATTAAAGAGGCAGAAGGAAATATGTAGCCCTGTTAATGTCTTAGACAATGTTCTCAGGCAAAGGAATTGACATAGCCAGACAACTCCAGAAAGAAAATTTTCCACAAGACAGGAGTGATGCCACAGAATCAAACAAACACACAAAAAAATGACAAAAAGTTATGACCTGAGGTTCCATAAATTTTGGACTACATTTCTGTTGCCTAACATCTCTGCGAACCTAATGATTCATCATTTTACTGACAGATCTAGTGTTTTGATCTTTGTGAGGGAGCACACAGAGGGCAGAGCTTTACCCAAAATGATGACTTCCCAAATCACATCACCAGAATACAACCAATTTTCTCAAGGCCTTGTCTGCTTCAGTTCCCTGCCAAGGCAAAAAGATGGGCTTGCCGACACTGCCCTGGTAGGAGAAGGACAATCTACACAGGGAAGGTTACTGTGTCGGGTTTTTGCAACCAGTGCAGTCAGCATCTCATAAATGTGAACACTGAAGTCATATTAGTGCGGACTGAGAAGCAAGCAGAAATAGTCAAAAACCATCCCAAACATCATGACCGATAATAAAGGAGATAATAAGACAACACATGACAGGCATGCAAACACATGATGGCATCAGTTAGGTTGGGAAGCTCCAGTTGGAAAAGCTCAGGGGTTGAGAGCCCTCAATTTGGTGACCCCTGGGTATGTGGGAGCAAAGAGATCTTCCAAAGTAGGGGGTTGGTGTTCAGTTTGCCAAGCCACAGGAGCTTTGAGGAAGTGTCAGGGAGACCAAGGAGGAGTTCAGAAAAAGTAGGCTGCCCTGGGGGTGACCACACACACAGAGCCAGGAAGACAGGAATGAAACCCTGTCTGGAAACCCTGGATGAAGCCAAAGTGAGGCAAAGTCTGGAGCACAAAGGGGATGAGGTGACAAGAGAAGTCGCCATTGAAAGAGAAAAGAATTTCCAAAATATATGTGGTCAAAGAGGAAGATAACTTTTATAAGAATATTCCTGAATTAGCAGATGAGAAAGGCAGTTCAAGCAAGGAGGGAAATATCTGTTTATTTTCATGGGCAATTGTAAGCTTAAAAGGCAATTGTGGAGATTTTTTAGCCTTAAATAGACAATTGGTAGGCTATTTTCTATTCAACCACCAAATATAACCTGGTATCTGGAATACAATTTAACATGCCATTCCCAGAATAAATTATGTCAATCTAGCTACATCTTGCCTCGTGAAAGGCTATGTGTGCATTTCTTTCTCCCAGAAGTACACTGAAATTTCTACTAACTCAGAGCCTTCCGCTCCCCCTTGCAGCCCAGTTTCGTGTGACATCTCCAGCCATCACCAACACGAATTCTGAAGCTCCAGCATTGGGCCTCATCACTCGGCTTTCACCACAAGTCTGCCTTCCCACAGACAGGGTTCTTTCAGGTCTGGCTCTCATCCTGCGGGGACGATGGTGCATGGCTAGTCTTCTTAGCACCTAATGTAAACTGAACCATCCCAAAAGACAAACACAAGTAGGTAGGAATCAAGTGTGCAGGCTTTACATACTTGACACATAGCAAACATAGAAAACATCTCCCGATTTCACAGTCGTCATTGGTTTCATGCTGTTATACACGTAGATTCTATTTGAAGAAAATATATTGATAAAAAATTTCCTACTTCAAAGACCAACAAATTACTTTGGTGCTATTTCATACTCTGTGTTTTCAGTTCCCTCACATTTTTGCCTTAATCCCTAGATAAGAAACCAATATATCAGAGTGAATACCTTGTTTGTGTTTATCACTGTTATCTTTATGAGAAGACATTAACCTTTGCCCTTTAAGATAGTGAAATCAGTCTTCCTCAGATCAAACAAAGAACTAAGAAACATCTGAGACACAGGAAAAGTTCATCTCTAGGATGCTGATTCTTGGTGGCCCTATCTAGTTTTGCAAAACTAACCCATCCCCCCCCCCAAGGCATTCGGAAATAATTTTATTTGCTCTTATTCATCAGCGAAGGAAAAATAGCAAACCCCAGAGTCATTGACTATTCATCCCACCGTATGATAACCCTGACCCTAGCAAAGCCAACATCTGTCTTCTGTTTGGAGTGGCTGACAGCCAACTGGGGATCAGAAAACAACAATTTCCCTGGTCAGATGCAAACCGTGCCCAGCATGTTGACTTTATAAACCATCCTGTAAGCTTAGTAAATTTAATTGGTAGATAGAGTTGTCTTACTTTGGCTTATTTCCCACTGATTAATATTATTGCCATAAATACCCATACGCTCAGACATACGTTAATAAGGCTCTGTCTAGACAGGCAGAGAAGGGTTTCACCCTTTTTTTCCTCCCAGAATTAGGCATTAATATGCTACTTGTGAACGGGATAAATGTTTACATAAATCATACTGGGAAAATAAATATTGCTCTCAAATACTTCCAGTGGAGACAGTTTAAACAGGATTAGTTAGGCATCAGAGATACCATGTTAGTTTGTTCCCTGTGTACTTCAAAGTTGTCCAAGCCAACAAGAAATGTGAGTAGCAGGACTATACATCAGTGCTTTTGACAGGTTGATTCCATCTAGCTTCGCTTCAACCAACATTGACCTTAATTTATGGTGGTGAGAAGGTATCAGGCATGGTTAATAGGGTTCAAAATGACACTGGCCATTTCTACAATGTGATATGAAAAATTATAAAAGGCAGTTATAAAAATTACTTTGAAAATCTTAAGGGAGGTATGCCATGTAGCAAAATGTGTTATCTAAAATCTAGGATTCTTATGTTTTTCTAAAAAGAATTTTTTAAAAGCACCACCTCAAAAAAAAAAATCTTTAAATAAGTCCTAACATATAAATAAAGGTGCAAACTCTTACTTTACCCTAACCACCCAGACCACTCATGACCTCACCCAATCTTTAATATTTTCCTATACTGAGAAAATTATGGAACTAAATCTGCATGAGAAAACCAAATTTATAAAGTTTCACATAAGTAATACCAATGCCATCATTATTTTATGAATCCATTATCACAAGTAATCAAATAAGTCAATACTTAACATATTTTCAAAACTCTCCTAAGCAAGAGCAGAGGATACAGAAGCATTATAAAATAGAATTTCTATTCTCGAGGAGTTTCTAATCAGGTTCCCCATACCAGTTTAATTCTTAAGATTACTATTCTAGAAAACTAAAGTCCACATGATAACTTTGAGAGTTTTCAGTTTGAAAAGAAATATTTTCATCAGTTGAATGGACAGCAGCAACATTCTTTTTTTGAAGAAAGAAACTTCTGCCTAACTCTAAACATGGCATTCTACTGGGGCTGCCAATCACAGTATCCATTTCTTCCATACCATAAAGTGTGTATGTGGTGGGTTGACAGGAGAGGACACATATGTGACACAAACTAGGGTACTCATAGTCCTGCCCTTGGATGGTTTCTATAGGGTAACTAAAGGGGAACCGCTTTTTCTCAGGTGGAAAGTTTTGGGAAGCACAAGACTGGAGTATCAGTGGCTATTGTTGCTGCTGTAGAGAAAGCTAGGCTGAAAGAATAGAACCAACGCACTGAGAGCTAGCAGAAAGAAGAGAGACCAAATGGCTCCGTAGGCTCTGCTTTCAGAACTTTGGGTCAGCCATACCCCTGCCTTTCCCATAGCTTGGTTATGTTCATCAATAAACTCCCTCCTTGGTAAGCTAATTGGATTGCAAGTTAAGACATGCAATCAAAACATGTCTTAACTTCTCCATCAGTTATTCCCATCTCCAGAGCACTTAACAAGAGAAATGGTCTTAGACTTCAGCAAGTGTTACATGATGCATATGACTATTATTTTACACATAAATTTTGACTCAAAAGGAGTTCAAACACTAAAATTGCTATAAAGTGTATATGTGGAACCCATTTCCCATCTTCAAATTTCCTTGGATAATTGTCTTGAGAAACTGAGCACACAAAAACAGGCCCTAGCCTGGATGAGCAGTTCTCAAACTATTTGTTCTACAAATTTTGGACCTGCCGTAACAACACAAAGACCATCTACCCCATGCTTCAGTTGCAGCTTCCTTGTCTGGCCTTCTCATTTCAAATGCCCTCCACTTGCTGTCGTCTGCTTCTTTTGCACCTCCTCACACACAAACACATTCCAGTGCCAACCACACATTCTCTGCCTTTTCCTGGCAGCCTAGTTGAATCTCCTTTGTCCTCCCCACCATCTGGGCATCCACCTTAGTCGGACTTCTAGCCCTTCCTTCTTAGGTTCCTCTCAACTAAGAAAATACCTGATATCACCATAAGGACCACATTTTGAGAGCCATTAGACAAGAGGACTTCTAATATTCCTGTCAACACGATTAATCCCGCATAATAGCACATTTTTTTTATTTCTCTGCACACTTTGTGTAAAGGGGAGAGTTGTCTCTCCTTCCTATCCTTTAGTTTCATAAAACCAAAAATAGGCAGTACATGAACATCAACCAAGAATATTGTTTTTTCAGCTGCTTTTCCTTAATCTTGGGATTCCTGAATTGAAATGGGGGGACGGAGAATAATTAGATATGATGCCTGAGAAATTGATTCTTAATAGTTTGTGAGGCTGAGAATATTCATCATTTTACCCACTAGTCAAGTGTTTCTTCATGGTTTGCTCCACAAAGAAAAGGGTTCTTAGGAGGCAAATCTGTTTGAAATTATTCAGTTCAAAGACTGACACTGCAAAATTAGAAAGAAAGAGGTCAAATAACCTTATGGCAAAAGTATCCGTGGATTTCTAGAGAAAAGTGTGCTCAGTATCACATAGTGCTTTTAAGATGGTCACAGATGCTGAAGAGACCAAAAAAAAAAATTTTTTTAAAATTAAAAATATATAGAAGGATTTTCCTTACAGTAGAAGAGATCCAAGTCTCACCCACGCCATTTTTTCACTTTTTTGCCTTGACCCTCAGCTGCTAGCACAGCATCAAGATTACTGCAGACACAGTGGAGTTTGTAATCTCCATTAATATTTACATAGTTTGCCACCCAGGCTATGACCTACCCTGCTGCTACAGAATGATAAATTCATCTGTCTCCACTGAAGACTGAGAAGTCTTATTTCACTGGGGAATAAGCATAATTTCTGCCATACACGTGATGTGATTATCATGTCTAGTTTATTAGTCTGCCTTTCTCTTGAGGCTATTTCATGGTAAAAACAAATTCAACAAAACTTTGGACCAATCGGGATTATATAGCTTTCTGCAAAAGTTTTATTTCTTTAGTTGCCATTAATATCACTAAAGCGCAAGTAGGCACAAAGCCAACAGGGAACAAGAGGTAACCATTCTGCAAATATGCCGTGAAACACAGGGCCCCCTCTAAATGAGGAATGCATTCATTCAGCAGCAGCTAGATGCGGAAATGCACTTCCTCCTAGTAGCTCTCCATTCTAACAGTACCTTTGTTTTGTCCTTTGGAAAAAAAAGGAGTTGAAAACATTTGTTGTTTTGATTATTTTGTTTAATAATAAAAAATTGTAATCCATCTTGGTTTCAAGAACTAAAGTCAGCAAGGAAGTTGAACCACATGATTTCTAAGATCTCTTCCAAATCCAAAATTCCAAATAACCTACAATGAAATGATAAGTCTCTCTATGGTATAGATGAGTGCAATGGGAATTCAGAAAAGGGGAGAAACGTATGGCAAGGTGTCATCACGTGTGGTAATTTTGGTGCCGCTCACCACTATTTTGTTTTTCCTTCTGGGACATGGTAGGCTTGCATCTTCCCTCTATTTCAAATTAGGTGTAGCCAGTTCTGACCAAAATGTCTTAAGCAGATGTGACATATGTTACTTCTGGGCTAGAGAATTTAATTACCAGTGTTTGCTCTCCCTGTGCCCTCTACCATAACCAGCAACATTCCAGAGACATGAACGGCTGCCAACCTGGATCCTAGAGTGAAGATGCCAGGGAGTAGTGCTACTGAACTAATGTGAGGTGGACATGCAGTGCCAGAAGAAATAAACATTTTTTCTTCTAAGACACTGAGGCTTGGGAGTTGGTACTGTAGCATAATCCCGGCTCTCCTGAGAAATCAAGAATAGCTTTGTAGAGAAGGTGACATTTAGTGGAAAGAAGAGAGAAGGAAAGGGTTGAAAGATTCCAGAAATGAGATCTAGTCCAGAGATTCTCAACAATGCAAGACTAAATAAATAAGAATAGTCAGGGATGGGGCTCAGACATCAGAAATTTTTGTTTGTTTGTTTTTCTTTTGTCTTTTCACGATTTTATTTTTTTAAAAAAATTGAGGTATAATTGATTTATAACATTATATTAGTTTCAGATGTATAATGTAATGATTCAATATTTGTATATACTGCAAAATGATCACCACCATAAGTCTAGTTAACATCCGTCACTATGTAGTTATGGATTTTTTTCTTAAAAGAAAACTATTAAAAGAGAACTTTTAAGATTTACTCTCTTAACAACTTTCAAATACACACAGAGTGCAGTATTGTTAATTATAGTCACCATGCTATACATTACATCCCCATGACTGATTTATTTTATAAATGAAAGTTTGTATCTTTTGACTCCCTTCAACCCATTTTGCCCATCCCCAACCCCCTGCCTCTGGCAATCACCAATCTGTTCTCTGTATCTAAGCTTGGTTTGTGGTGGTGGTGTTAGATTCTACATGTAAGTGAGGTCACGTGGTATTTGTCTTTCTCTGACTTATTTCACTTAGCACAAAGCCCTCAAGATCCATCCATGTTGTCAGAAATGGCAAGATTTTATTATTTTTATGACTGAATAATATTCCATTATATATATTTATATATTATATGCATAATATTCCATTATATATATTTATGTGTGTGTGTGTGTGTGTGTGTGTGTGTCTGTGTATAATCACGATTTTCTTATCCATTCATCATCAATGGACATTTAAGTTGTTCCATATCTTGGCTATTGTAAATGATGCTGCAGCGACCATAGAGGTGCAAATATCTTTTTAAATTAGTCTTTTCACTTTCTTTGGCTAAATACCCAGAAGTAGAATTGTTGGATCATATAGTAATTCTTTTTTTAATTTTCTGAGGAACTTCCATACTATTTTCCATAGTGGCTGCACGAATTTATATTCCTACCAACAGTGTACATAAGGATTTCCTTTTCCCCACATCCTCACCAACATTTCTTCTTGTCCTTTTAATAACAGCCATTTTAACAGGTGAGAAGTGATATTTCATTGTGATTTTGATTTGCATTTCCCTGATGATTAGTGATATTGAGTGTCTTTTCATGTATCTGTGACCATCTATATGTCTTCTTTGGAAAAATGCCTATTCAGAGTCTCTGTTCATTTTTTTTATTAAATTGTTTTTTGTTATTGAGTTGTATGAGTTCTTTTTATATTTTGGATATTAACTCCTTATCAGATGTATGATTCGCAAATATTTTCTCCCAGGTGATTCCAAACCACATCCAGGGTTGAAAACTACTGGTGTAAATAGAAGAGATAAGAGTAAAATGAGAGTGAATAGATAGGATATAAATAAGGCACAAAGAGCATTGGCAATTTTAATATTTTAAAAGTCCCACGTAGGATTTCCAGATAACTTTAACAAAGAAAGAAAATATACTTGTTAAAATATTGTATAACTAAAAGAAAAAATTACATATGTTCAGTTAATATTGTACAATTGTCATTTCTCTCTTTGTATTTATATTGTAGGTTATAGTTCACATCAGTTTTTTCAAAAGCTTACTCTTTTTCTTTCAAAGAAAAAGGAGGATTTAAAACTTCATAGAAGTTCACTCCTAAATGAGTCAGATGTCAGTTCTAACAAGTTCATGTGTCCATTCATTATCTATGGAACTCATAAAGCTATTACTAATAATATTAGTAGCTAATATTTGATGAGCAGTCAGTATGAGCAAGGCATTGCATTGAGTACATTGTAATTCTAAGCTCACTTAGTCCCCACAATAACCCTACCAGAGAGTAACCATCATTATCCACATTTTACAAAGAAGGAAACTAAAGCTCATAGAAGTGAAGTAAATATACCAAGAACATGCAATACCAAAAGAGTATATCATGGAGAGGAACTCAGGTGTTTCTGCATCCAAACCTACTGACTATTACATCAAATTGAATCACCAAAATTTCTTTCTATGCCATCATTTTACTAAATAACTGTAACAGAAGAACCAGATTTAATTTGAAGCCAAAGGTATTTGACAGAAAAAAAAAAAACAACACACTACTTATCAAGAAATGCTGCTTCTTTATGAGAAATAAATATCATACCTAAAGCATCACCATTGTTATGAAAAGAATTTGCAGAGAGGGAAAGAGATTTTTCTCCTTATCCGCAATAGTGACTACATAGTAATTTCTATTAGTTCACAATTTGCCCAACTCAGAGTCAGTTCACAATTGTTCACAATTTAGTGTTGCGAAACTAAATTCACAGAACTCAATATTAACCAGTAACTTCCAAATTAAAAATTTTACACTCAGATAATTTTGAATTTTTGTAATATTTGGAGTTTAATAATATTCTTGATCCAAAGTGGCTAGTCTCCTTGGGGGATAAACTGCCAAATAGACTTTATATGAAAAGATCACTTGATAAACTAAAATGCATATACCCAATATGCCTACAAAGTTGTACACAACTTGACTAATAAATAAAATGTAAAAAATCAGAATGCTGCTAATGGCCTTGCTGTGCAGAACTCCATAGAGGCATCCAAATTGATATGCCAGTAAAAATCACATTCCCTTTTCCAAGGAGTTAAAGACACAGAACTGACTAACATAGGCCTAGAGGATGAGTGGGAATATCACAAAAAAGTCAGCAATAGTACTAATTCACTTCAAACTCTTCACAGGTCAGTCACCAAATTTTAACTAATATGTGTATAACTCATAAAATCCGGCAGACCTATGTGGCAAGCTTAGAATAACACTACATTCAAAAAGATAAAGCACAAATACCAAAAGTTGTTTTAAAAGTAACTTAAATAATTTACTTGCATTTCTGGATGACTTCATTCTTCAACAATATATTTTAAGCCTTATTTCTTCTCTCTCCCAGTTCTTTCCCAATTCTATAAGGCCCTGAGAGGAGTACTCTCAGAGATTAAGAATCACTAAATTTTCCAAATTTATCTACTGAAACACAGCCATAAATGCTGGGTTGCCTTACTAATATACTTTCTCTTTCTGCCTCTTCCTCTGTGGAAGAGTATACTTCCCTTTACTATAATTATTGGCCTTGGCCATATGACTTGCTTCGACCTATAGAATGAGAGCAGACATAACATATCCCACATGCCACAACCAAACAGAGGCTTAAATATACTTATATGGTTTGACTTGATCTCTTGTACTCATTTCTGCCTGCCTTCTGCTATGAGAAGAGAAAGCCCACCATTGTCCTGAAAAGAGAGACACATAGGCAGGAACCTGATCCAGAGCCTGAAACAAAACCACCAGAACTGACTACAGACCTGTGAATGAGAAATTAATGTTTGGTTTTGTAGGACACTGAGAGTCAGTGTTGTTCATTACACAGCATATTGCTGCAGAAGTGAATACACAATGTGACTTCTCTCCTCTCCTTTTATTTCCCTCCTCTTTATCCCTGGCAAGCAAGCATCCTGATTCTTTAGGAGGGAATAGAAGAGAGAAACTGAAATAAGTAATACAAGATTAATTTGACTGGAAGGAAAAAAAGGTATTATCTAGGTAATGATTGGAAAAATGACATCGTAGAACATTAAAGAGGGCAGCGTCTAAGAGTGAGATGTAAAATCAACATGGCCGTCAGTAAGCCCTGAAACCAGCAAAAAAAGCAGAGCCAGTTTCACCTAATGTCCAACTGAAGGACTACAGTCATCTCAAACAAAAACATAAGCCGGCTTAGCTTACTTGCTTGCAAGGAAGAAGTGCATTTGAGGTGTGAGATGAGGAATTACACTGATAGGAATGTAAAGCAGACATACCTCTAAATACTTATACTCTGGTCTTTACTGGCCTGAGAACCCTTCATGGCCCATGGTCGTGACCTTGAAAAGAAGTATTGCTATTATCTCTTGTATGAAACTAAATGCATAATTTAGATTCTTCTTTATTAATTGAGCCAATGCATTTGTCATCCCAGTTGCCTCTGTACTTCCATCCTGCTGTGTAGCAGACCAAGGACTTGGGTATTAATGTAGGCTTTGGTCTATGAGCAGTCTAGCCCTCAACACACACATTTCCTTTGGTAAAAATTGTTTGATGTTGGTAATCATGTCTTTGACTGATTAGCAATTGGGATGTCCTTAAAATTACTGGAAGTAGGGAGCATCTCTGTCTCCAGACAGATAAGAGGATCATAAATCTCCATGTTCAAAGTAGCCACCTGAAGACCCACAGCAGCCTCACTGATCAGGAGTCAAGATGAGATTCGAGAATAGACTGACCCTTCCTATCGAACAGTAAAGCCTGAATTTCTCTCAGGTTTCTTAAGGTTAGTGTCAATAGGGACCTAGAGTTAAGAAGCCTTCACTGTTGTTGATTAAACAAATCTGTCTCAGAAAAGTATAAAATCCTTGAGAGCTTCTCTTTGCTGGTGTTGATCATGCTAAGCCACCAAAGGACCCAAAGCAATAAAACAATTAAACCCTGTGTCCTCTTTCAAGCACCATGTCCCCCTACTACTATCTCAGGAGCCCTTTATAAATGCTTTTGCTTTCTCTTTTCTTAGTCCTTTCTTCTTCAAAATACCATATTTTCCTCGCAAATTAATACAGCAAGTTATTTTTCACTCTGAAAATTACCAATAAAGACAACCCTTGGTAAAGAGCTGATGAGGCAATTATAAGGGATAAGGAATGAAATCTAACATTTATGCCCTGACTAAATGACAAAGATTTATAACTGTAACCCTGCAAATCTGGCTTCTGTATGCAAATGTGGGGCCAATTAGTGATTCACCTACAACTGCTAATTAAAAGGCCTGAGGTGATGAATTACCACAAAGCAGTCTGACTGGGGCCTGGCTATTCAGCGTCATCTATTCCCACACGAAGGACAGCACAAGGAGAGAATATCTGAAGATTAGCTCCCTAAAGAGCCATCAGAATTTTATATCTACTAATTTGGAAGAAAAAAAATGTCGTGTGGGAAAATGTAATTATAATGCAGCTAGAAAATAAAAACAGGCGAAGCAAACCAAGCATTGTTGCATCATTAAAGGAGAAAATGACCCTTCTGGGTAATTTTCCCATGGAATTCAGAACAAAAAGAAAAAAAAAATTGGAAAAAGCTTTGGAAGAAACCACATGTGATTCTTTCCCCTCCAATTACAACAAATTTCCACAGTTTTCAACTCAGCAAAATGCCTGAACCAAAGCTTGGCAAATAGCAGAGAATAAAGTTGTTAATAAAATAAAAAATTCAAGTCCAAGTCTTTGAGACAGCTAGGTTGCAGAGGTTCTTGTATTACTTAAACTAAGTTTGGAGGTGTTTATTCATTTCTGACTTCCAGGTTCGGCTGAAACAATCTAATTAAAATTTAGATTAAAAAACAAAAACAAAAACAAAAAAAACCCCTGCTTCTCAGAGTCCACAAGCAGCAGCATCTATAGACACCCAGTTCCCTCTGGTATCAAGTGCTAGGATATCTCTGCCTTTGTCAGCCCTTTGGCTCAGTCGCAGACATCAATTACTAAACCACTGCTGTGGTCACAGCACTTTATGATCTATCATCCCTCCATCCCACACCTCTTCACGATTCTCATGCCCCAACCCAAAGTCCAACCACAGCATCAGCTACTTGGACCATGGGCCAGGCCTGTGGCCACACAGACCTCGCCTTCAAAGGGCTGCTAAATGCAGGGTCTTGTTTGGTCAAGAGCATTTCTCCTTTTCTCCAGAGCAGCCCTAGTGTGTTTAGGAAGTACCACGGTTCCTGCTGAATAGCTTCCTGCATAAGGCTGCCTGGAGGTATCAAGAGCCTAATGAGGTGTCATATGAAAAATACTCTTTAATGAAGTGACCTCAGAGGAGAAACAGCAGGTGGGCAATGTCAGTAGGCTACTGGCAAGAAAATCTAGCAGATGCTCATTAGGTTTACTTCATCAGAACATATCACTATCTTGGAGAAATAAGAAATAAATAACCCTTAGCCAAGGGATGTTGAAATCCTGGACTTTTAGCTTCACGGCTACACCACTCTGAGACTGTAAAAACATACCATACCTTCTTAGATTAAATTTATTTAAATATTTGTTAAGTAATTATTTTGTGTCAGAGCTTTCTTGGTGCATTCTCTCCATGACCTATCCACCACCCAAAGGAGGTTGTGACTTCTTCTAATTCATTAACTGAGCAAGTAGTAAATCAGGCATTCGATCTCCAGACTCAGCTCTCTCCATTCCATTGCAGCTGCCACCGACTCTTTGGAGGCCCCTTCTCTCCCCTGGCTTTGCTTTCTGTTACTTTTTCTTTGACTGTACTCATTCTTTTTGAAATCATCTTTTTGTGGCTTTTACCCATTTATCCCTGTTTTCCTTGTGCTTCTGTTTTCTCTATTTTTCTCAATTCTCTACATTTCTTTCTTTATACTGTTGATTCTTTATTCTTTTCTTTCCACTTTCCCCTTGGCACTGGGCACCCCAAATCCTCACATTACTAATAACATCAGGTAATGACGCATGGACTTCCCATGCTGTCCACCATCCCTGAGAACATTAAAGAAACCCAGTATGGGAGTAGTTAGGCAACAAATCAGGGACCCACTACTAGTAGGGAGTTGGACTTGGTCTAGAAACTAATCTTAATTTTTTTTTTACCTTAATATTATTCTACCTCTGAACTTTCTTCTCATGCTCATTGACCACAATCACACGGTTCAAGTCCATCTGTCATACCAATTACCTTTGTACTTCCATTCTGCTGTGTAGCAGATCAAACTATTTATTACTGAATAGTTTTCCTGTATATCTCCAACTCCATCTGTGCTCTCCTGTCCAACACTTTTCAACACAGTTGCTCCAGACTTGAGACACCAAAACCAGAGATCTTGGTTGTCTTTGTATCTCCAGCACCTGGCTCTGAGTTAGAGCTCCATAAGTGATAACTGAATGAATAAATGGATCCTGTTTGTTCTAGGTTTCTTCACTGTTCCACACACCTTCCCCATTCATACCTATGTTATCTAATGTCTTCCCCGCCTGAATTATTTTAATGGCATTTAAAGGACAAGTTCAAGTCTGTTCTCTTCTATGGAACATTCACTAAGCATTTCAATTTACCTGGATTTTTCTCATCCCTGGTCTCCTATGGTACTGATCATGTATATACACTTGAATTTAGAATTTTATTATATGAAATTTTATTTCATTCATGTTAGTCTTGCTGTAAGATCTTTGGGAATGAATGCCAAATCTTATGTTAAAATGACATCTGCATTTAACTAGAGCTTTGTAGCTCACAAAGTACTTTCTCACACAATGTTATCTTTTTTAATCCTCTCAGCAACCCCAGGAGGTAGATAAGTCTCCATATGCCTAGTTTTGTGAGACTCAGAGTGAATTATTTTCCTTGATCTTGCTGCCACTCTACCATTTGCTGATCAATACTAATACACATGTAAATAACATTCAGTTGTAGTTCACATTTTTTCTTTAACCAATACTTTTGAAGTTTAGCAGAATATGCCACCCCGAAATATGCCTCTTGTCATAAAAATTATTTTAAACTGCAGACACAGGGGAAGTTCTGAAACAGAGTGGAAGTTACTCCTTGTACAGGGAATTTACATTAGAAAGGAGTCCTGTACCAGGAAGAAAGTTTTTTACCTGAGAGATTTATCTGAATGGCAGGGTAACCTTTGTTTTTGCTTTTGTTTTTATTGAGATATAATTGACCTACACTATTATATTAGTTTCAGATGTATCATATCATGATTCAGTGTTTTGTATATTGCAAAATGATCATCACAGTAAGTTTAGTTAACATCCCTCACTCATACAGTTATAATTTTCTTTTTTCTTGTGATTAGAAATTTCAAAATCTACTCAGGGCAACCTTTGCTTATTGAATATGTCTTCTCCATTTCTCATGAATTGCTTTCCCAGCTTTGAAGCCCCAGACCTCTATCCCTTACCTTAGCTCAGGATGGTATATAAGCCCCAATCTTCTTGCTGCTTTTGAGTTTATCTTTGTGAGGCTCCTACATTAACATGTGTAATAAAAATACTTTTTTTTTATCCTGTTAATCTTTTTTACAGTGGATTTCAACCAAGAACAATAAAGGGTAAAGATAAAATTATTTTTCCTCTCCTCCACTTCGACATACATAGGACACCACTTTCTTAATCTGCATTTTCTATACTTCACTTAATCTTAATCCTCTATTTCCCCTTTATTCCTATCACAACAAATTAAGTATATACTAAAGGGGCCTGAATTCCTTTAAATTGGCTTTTAAGTCATAAATTCACTATACAATTAGAATTTTAGGGTATCTAAGGCCATTGCCATGTATCTACTGTAAAGTGGATTTAGATTTGATCACTTTGGTTGCCTTATATTATCCTAGCATGATTTAAGGAAATTAAAGATACTTGTGCTTAAATTAATATGAATCTGATTGATTGGAACTCATTCCCAGGTGAGTATGTTCTCTAAGTTTTGAAAGAACTTGGGTGGTAGAAGTTCAAAGGAACTCAAAGGAGGATCTCACTAAAGAGTTTTTGAAGACCTGCTGTCTGAGCCTCTACTCAGAATCAATGCCTAACAATGATCTTAAATTTAAGTAGCTCTCTACTTGGGCTGACTAAATACATACCAACATACTCATTCTGTAAGGGGATTTTACTTTTTTGAATATCAGCTTTACATTTCAAAATTCTCCCCCCCCCTTATTCACTAAGTATGCTTTGATAAAAGGGTTTGATATAATTGCACTTTTTATAACATGCATTTCTCTGCACACTGTAACATGAAATCACCATGCATACTGCTTGGTTTAGGGATCGATTGAGGCAGTCTAAGAGAACAAAGTTATGTAAAAATCTAAGTTTTAAAAAATAAAATCCTGAAACTATTCCATACGATACTGTAATAGTGGATACATGTCATTATCCATTTGTTAAAACTCATGGAGTGACAGTACCAAAAATGAGCCTTAATGTAAACTATGGACTTTGGGTGATAATGATGTATTAATGCAGGTTCATCAGTCATAACAAATGTACTATTCTGATGTGGGCTGTTGATAGTGGGTAAGGCTGTGCGAATGCGGGTAGGGGCTATAAGAAAAATCTTGTACCTATAATTCAATTTTGCTATGAATCTATAGAACTCCTCTAAAAAGTAAAGTGTATTTAAAAATGAAATCCAACTTCTCTTAATATACATACACATGCACATGTTCTAGGAAACTTACATTTTTTATTTGACCAGATGTCAGAAATATTCATGTACCTTGATTGCAAATTGTTTTTACTTTGACATCATGACATTTCAATAAAAATGAAACAATGAAAAGTAGACGCCAATAAAAAAGCCAAGAAATCCACTGAAAGAATGAAGTCCAATTCCCAATAACTGTGGGAAAACCTCAGCAGAAATTCAGCCAGCATATGGTCAATTCTAAGTTTAACAAATATATCTTCAAGATTTACTAGCTAGAAGAGATGAGTTGTAGGAATTGATACTTGCACAGCCCTTTCCAATTTTGGCTGTAACCATCCCTTAGGAAAGAATGCTTTCTTTTATTTTCTGCCTTTGATCCACATGGGCCCAGGCTTACAACCTGTCAACAACCTCGTCCATGCAACCAGCAAGTGAAAACCCTCTGTCAATAAACAGCTCACACACTTGTCTACAGCATCAAAGCAGCTTCTTATGTAGGTTCCCCGCATGCACAAATGACCAGGCTTTGTCATGGGCAGTTCCAATAAAGTAGCTGCAACCAATTTATTAGAAAATAGCTAGACAGTAATCTAGACAGAGCTGTTTCTCTACTGTTATTTTATCTACTCCTGCCTCAGCACTGGCTTTCTGAAGCTCCCAATGGTCTAATTTTTAAAGTCATTTGTCCGTTGCCAACTAACCTTGAGAAAAGGTTCTAGTGATAAATATGTAATGACTGAACCAAGTCTTTCCTAGCTTATTCATTCATACTGAATTAATTATTAATATTCCAAACATGCTCTTCCTTAGGCCCCATTACTTATTCTTTCAACTCCAGATGATCAAGAGCTCACATCTGCATTATCTTTGGAATTACAACCAGTAAGAGGAAAAGGCGAATGGCCAGAAAACAGAGAAAAGGAAAATCTGCTCTTCTTAGATAAAGGTCAGAGGACAATTCTTATCCCAAATCCCCATTGACAATGGAAGGAAAAGAAGAAAGAAAAAGGTACACAGTCCATAATCTATCACCGTAAATACAATATAACTATCCTAAGAAGGCCTAAGTTTGTCTCTGTTTTCTGTGAAAATTTCTTTGCCTATTAAATAAGAGTCAAGATTCTTATTTTATTGTGTTGGTGACAAGTCTTGTTCTTAGGGTGGAAGATCATTTAGAATTTTTACTCAGAATTGCCCTAATTTTGCATCTGTATTCTAAACAGAAAGAAAAATCCCAGAGGATAAGTATTTAGATAGCGAAGAGTACTGAGCTCCTTTAATAAGAACCCTGTAACTCTTCTCTTTTCTTTCCATCACCAACTCTTCATTTTCGGGGAAGTCAGAAAATGTAAAAGAAAGCAAAATAAAAAATAAAAAATCTTGGAATTAATCAGAATGCAGGTCCCATGTACTGCATTTCACGTGTCTTCTAATGATTTCTACTAGATTCTAATATGTTGGGAAGAGTGGTCACAGCTGCTGTGCACTCAGTCTTCAAAAAACTGACCCCCACCCCACCCCGTACTTGGTGAATTTGGCTTTTTTTCTAGGACACATTCAGCATTTATCCAATTAATTAAGTCTTCACAATGTCCCATACCCTCAGGGGGAAGTAAATGGTGGTATAGATGAAACAAGATTGGCCATAAATTAATAACTGTCGAATCTGAGTGGTGAGTATATGAGGGTTTATTATATCATTCTCTGTACCTTAGTATATATTTGAAATTTTCTTTAATACATTTTTTATAATAGCAAAAAATTTAACCCTCCATCATCTCAGTAAAGTGTAGTATTTTAAATAAGTTCTGAAAAATATCTCCCAAACACTATAGTGTCATGGTTATTCTAAATTCTGTCCCTAAGCAATGTAGCAGAGTCCTTCCTCATCCCTTACTGTAGATAATTCAGTTTACACACTCTTTCCTCACCTCTATTCTTCTCTTGCATTTAAAAAATGTAATTAGTTGTTTTGATCAATATATTGGGAATTATTAGTTCTATGCAGCCCAATGCTGTGTGCATTTCGAAAGAGGCTAAGTGAAGCAAATCCTAAATTAGTTGGGGAGATAATTTGTGGGCAGGTCTTCTGTAACCCCTATGTGGCAGAAGTTCTTGGTGCCCTGCCCAGATCCCCTTCACCAGCCAGGGCACCATCCCTCAGCATCTGAGAGACCCAAGTGTATATTGTCTGGTTCTTGCCAGGGGTGTGCTGGTAAATATTTAACAACTGGCTCTTACTAGAGGTGTTAAAGCTCCTAATTTGTAGCTTTTGTTAATTTGCGTGATGCAAATGCTCTCATCATAGCCAAAAACAAGCTATTAGGATGAAATCACTGGCTGGGGGGTTGAGAAGCAATAGTCAGCTTTTCTGAGCTGTTTGAGCGACTCCAGCACACCACTGGCTACATACAACTCACAGCTGTTCCTTTCTCTGGAGAATTGCACCCCTACATACTTTCCTTCCCACTCCTACTGAAGAGACACCCCTCAGGCTTCATGTAGGAATAGCTTGAAGATAATGACTAACTGATAATGGAGGTACAAAATCTCAGCCCATGTGACTCAAGGGGAGTCAATTCTACAACATACTGAAACAAATAAGCATTGTATAAATCAGATTACATTCCTTGATACCACATCAATGATTAGCTCTTTCCCCTTTCCTATCCTGTTTCTCTCATTTATTAGCATGTTTTTTTTTTCTTTTTTTTTTTTTTTTCTTTTTTTTTTTTTTTTTTTTTTGCCTTAAAGTGCCTGCCTTCAGTAAATTGCATGCAGTTAAATGCTTGCCTCAGGCTCTGCTTCTAGTGAACCCAACCAAAGACATATTCAAAACAATCCCCAAGGGTTAAGCTTTCCCAAACTTTCCCTCCAAGGTACCTCTAATGAAATCGAGAAGTAATTCTATTCCCAGTTGTAGATGTATAACCCAAAGCATACAACTAGAAACCCTACATTTTTAAAATCTTCTATTTCACAATAAAAATGCATACAAATATAAACTTTTTTTTTTAAATAACATGTGTGTTTAACATTTAAAAGTGTCTCCTTTTTTTCCAAAATTCTTGAGTGGAATTAATGTTCCAAGGTACGGGACTATAAATGGTCCCATTGCTGTTCCATCCCAGAAGGTATATATACCCCAGTCTGGGAACCCTGAACAAAGGATGGGTGAGGTCTACCCTGGATGCTTAGCTTCCAACTCTACAATGTTTAGTGTACTTTGCCAATCCTTTAGAAACTGTCTCTTCAGTACTATAAGGTCTTCGTAGATCTGCTCTAAAAACAGTGCCAGTAAATCTTGGTTTCTCCTGTAGTTTAATCAGAAAGAAAGAGAAGGAGGTCAAGAGAAGAAAGGGATTCAATCATCGATTGTAAGAACTCAGGGATCTTCAAGAACTCTTTCTAGTCTTCTGCTTTGCAGATGAGGAAACTGAGACTTGGGGCATGAAAGTAATTTACTGAAGTTTAAGAAAGCAATTAATTCTGGAACCAAATTGATCATGTCTCTGGATTCCCAGACCAGAGGTCTCTCTCCTTGCCCACACTGCCTGCCCTGCTTTTGAGGACATTATCAGTACAGGAACAGAAAAATCTGAACTCCGTGGTCACTCAGTGAAATGTCTCTGCTGATACCCAGGATTAGATAGTGGTTTATTTAGCAAGGCAGCCTTCAGACTCCAAGTATTTCCAAGTGAAAGTTAGAAACTGCTTCTTCATCCAAAAGGAGACCCAAGTGTACATTGTCTGGTTCTGCCAGCTATAGTCCCTTGATAATAGATGGTCCGAGAGTGCCCCCTGGTGACATTCTGTGGCACGTTCAGGCAATTTAGAGACAGGAGGTCCCTAAGAATAAGGAGAAGCTGGCCTCCTGGAAATGGTTTTCTCTCCCAACAAATGTGGCGTGGGTGTTCTGTCAGCAAACTGTGAGGATCCAACCAGAAAGCAGGATAAAATCATAATACATGGTTATGCCTCTGTTGCATTTGTCTTTTGTCCTCTAACAATAACTACAATTCTTTTTAATTACACGATTATTTTAATATTTACTGACCTCATGTTTTTAAAAAGGCATAGAAACAACAACAATTCAGTAGGCATAAATATCTCTAACACGACTTTAATTTAGGCATATCCTTCTCTGGCATACTGCATAATATGATCCCCGTTTCCCAAGAAAATGAACAAAAGCATACCCCTAGGTCCTCAGAAGGAGGCCCATCTTCTTGAAGTCACTGCCACTTAATTTTTAGTAACATATATTTGAGAAAAAGAAGACTGACACTTGTGCTTCAGGAGATATTCTTGAAGAAGTTGAAAGAATCATTGAGTAGAAGCAACAGGAAGAGAGACTCAAAAGCAATTAAGTGTTTTTTAGGACTATGACTTAGATATGTTTTTCCCTTTTAAGCCTTATATAGATCAGAAATAAGGAATGTTAGGTTTTAAAAGGGGAGTCTCTATTTCGATGCTCCTTTACATCGGGACTCATCTTTTATTGAGTATTTACTAGATGTCAGGTAATGTGCTAAACACTCCACATGGATTATTTCACTTAAGTCCTCACAACCACCATAGGAGAAATGAACTAACATTATATAGATGAGATACTGAGACATGGAGATAGTAAATAAACTGCCCAAGTTCGCACAGCCACTAGTGAGACCAGAACTCAAGTATCAACCGGTTTATCAAGCCCCAAGTCCACACTTTCACCATCCTGATACATGGCCGCCACAAGTTTCCTAAATAGCCATCCTGTCCCCTCGCCTTAAATCTATCCAACAATGAGCAAATCATTCCGTTATCTAACAGCTCTCATTGCTTAAAGAGCTCCTATTGCCACATGTTTTGTACCCTTTGATCCTATCCTGTCTACTGAAACTATACAGAAGGCTAATTCCTGCCTTCCGTGACATTCCTTTAAATATCTGAAACCGAGTATCAGGTCACCAGCCCCATCTCCTAGTCTCTTCTCCGATCCAAACATCCCAGGTCCTCCAACTCTTTTTTATATAAGAAGTTTTCCCGTCTTTTCATTATCGGGGTTCACTCCAGCTTGTTATCGCCTCTCTCCACGCAATCAAAATGCAATGTCTAGTGCTGAACAATACTCTAAATGTAGTCTGACTACAGGAGAGCATAGTGGGACTATTACTTTCTGTCAAAACGGCAGCTAAGGATGACTTCAGCTCTCACAGCAGCTAGATCACATTGATACTCAGACAGAGCTCACAGTCAACAGGAATCCTCAGCCTTTCTCACACAGAAAGTGAGACATTCCCCAGCCTAGAAATGCACACTACATATTTAACCGGAATAAAGAATTCATTTAAACTTCACATTCTTATTTGTGCTCATTTATTATTTTTTCTTCTTTATTGGGATCATCCAAACCTCAGGTCAAGATACTAAAAAGGTGGAGTCCATAAACGGAGACCCAAAGTCTCCTTCCTAAGTGCCCTTTGCATATTGCCATCAACTGGCTATGAATCCTCCTACTTTAATTATCACCCAGCTCAATTATCTTCATCTTTCCCACAAGGACATCACCAGAGACTCTATCGAATGTCTTCCTGAAATCCAGACACACTTCGTCTGTGGCATTTCCCCTCCCCACCAGTCTGCCCACTCTATCAAAAAAGGAAATGAGGTTAGTTGGGCATATCTTGTTTTTAAGCAAACCCACATTTAGTGAATCCATATTTAAATGTACTAATGGGCTCAATGGGATGTTTATTTCATAAGTTCCTCCAAGAAACCAAATTTTGAACAGATGATAAAGAATGACATTTTAGCTACACTATTTTTTACTTTTAAAAAGCACATTTTTTGACAAAACTACATTTTCAGGACCATCAATACCATCATGGAGCTCAGCACTGATGGCAGCGCAAACACCACTTAAAAACCACATTTCTAAACTACAATGAAACTTTGATTGAAACCACATTAACCAGGATTAGAACATTTTCTGCATCATGGTGTCATCAGAAAAAGAAATTTCACCGAAACAATTTGATATCTGGGTTGGTTTCTATATTCAATACACAGTAAGTTCCACGTTCTAGAACTTTCATAGCTACCATTCTGGACAATGGAAGTTGTGCTGGCACTGAAAGATTTCTATATCATATCATAGACAAAGATGTCATTGTGTAAGCATTCCATACATACTAGAATCTAAAAACTGGAGGAAGACATTTTAAAAAGACATTATTCATCAAATGATACAGCATTTAGACTATGTCAGGCTCGTTCTGCAAGCTTTATAAATGCTAACTCATGTAATCCCCATAGCAACTCCTTGTGGTGGCTACTCTTAAAGTGAGGCACCGAGAGGCTGAGTGACTTGTCCAAGGACATGCGGCTAGGAAGTGGCATGAAGCCTACAAAGTGAAAATGAAAATAGTCATAACATTCCATTACCTCTCTGGGCACTCCCGAAAATGTCCTAAATACTTTCAAATTTCTCTTCACATCAATTGGCAATGTCCTGTTCATCTACATAAAAGAATAGAATAGAAAGAGAATAAGAAAAATTAAGCAATGTTCAGGGCCAGGCATGGCAGCCTTTAGTTTAAAATTCTTGGATCATTTAGTTTCAGTTCATTGACTTTATTTCAACTCCTGATTCTTATGGCTGCCCCAAATCTGCTACACTGTCTGGTCCTTGGTAGGTACTGAATAAATCTTTATTGAATTTGGTTAAAGGGATTTGTCTTTGAGACATTTCCAAGGTGCCACATATAATGGTAGTAATAACAGTTCCATCTCAAAATACTTTACAAGTACTGTTAGCTTACCCTCTTGCTTACAAAAGATTTAGACCCATATTTCTGTAATCAGGATTTAGGATAGTTGGCCCAACAAATTAGATTATGCTGTTTAAAATTATAAGAGTTACCAGACATAAGTCTTAATGAAATATCCTAGTGTGGTTATATTTTACGCAAATTTAAAATAGTGTGATATTAAAAAAATTAATAAAATCCCTTAATGTTCAAAATTTGAAGTAATATAAATCCCCAAAGTTTAAGTTCTTTTCAAGGATCACATAATTTCAAAGCTGGCATGCCAAATGAATTATAAAACTGAGTTGAGGGTATTGTCTAACTGATGCAAGTTTATAATTATGCAAACTCCTTTTTATGAAATGCCACCAGCCTTTACATGTCACTAAGGACAACACAAATGAAGCACTACTTTATAGTTTGGTGGCTAAAGACTTAGAGGCCAAATAGGCTCAGAACCTCAAGCCAAAATCTGTCCTCCACTTCTCAATGATCTATGAGATTTTAGAGAACAAGCAGGACATGTGATGCAAATATAAACCTTAAACTGAAGGGGCCAATGGCCGATTTGCACCCATATGTCCAAATGTCAGTGGCGATGGTCCTGAGATAGCAGGATCCTGGGAGGTCAGAGACCCAGTTGCCCACCAGCCTCTCCAGCCCTCAAAGATCGTAAGTTCTCAGACTTGTCTGGATTAGAAACAACAGCTCCCTCAGAAGCCACATCATTTGAGAGTGAGAAATGTTGACAGGTAAACAAATTACAAAATGACAAAGTGAGCTTAGCCTGTTGTGCACTGGAGCAATGGCTGGAAATGTTCATGACCAGTTCCATTCAGCTAGGCAAACACATTCAGAGAGAGAGGAGAGAATAACAGTCCATCATTTCCCCTCTTCCGTTATATGTTCTCTAAAACTGTCTCCGGTCCCTATTCCATGGACTCATTAGAGAGCAAGAACAGAATAAAAATCTGAAGCAAGAAAGGACCTGGGGCAAAGACTGGGGGCAACAATAAAAGTAATGGGGCTGGAGGTCTTTCACAAGCACGTACACGAATCCGAAATAATATGCTGCTTCTTCTCCTTGGGTTGTCTCCTTCTAGCGGCCTTCCTAATTAGGGAAAAAACTAAAGCCAGTCACTTTTGGTGCCTGCACCAACCTTGTAAGACGCACTAAATTCTCCCTGTAATGCATAACTGTCAGCCCACCTCACTCATCTGGAGTGATTTTTCCAATTAACCATGACAGGCATTTCACTCGAGCCCCCTATTCTAACTCAGAGGTCGGGTCCTGAAGAATGAGATGTCAGGAGGCTGCTGACACTTCTTTTGTCATACAAGCTGCTCTAGACAAACAATATTGACTACAAATTTGTCAGGACTTTCTATGGCCATCAATCATTCCTGCCCTTTTGCCTTCTTGCGCACCCCTGAATTTCCTCTCACTCCCATCCTTAAAACAAAATAAAGCAAAGCAAAAAATTAAAATCTCTCAAAGTTTGAGTCAGAACACATCCTGGAGTATCTAAAATTTCAAGATTCATTTGCTATAACTAATGTACCCCTTTCTGGGGAAATTAGAAGCTGTAGAATGATACACCATCTTAGAGAAATGAACACTATAGTTTCATGCCAGAATGCTTTTGGGTTTGTTTTGTTTTGTTTTTTTTTTTCACTCATACAGAAGATAACAAAAATGCAAGGCAAAGATTTAATCCATTGGTCCCAAACCCAACACCTTCGGTGACCTGAATTGTAAATTATAAAAATCCTAGGTATAAGAAAATACAGAACTTTGGAAAACTTAAGTGTGCATCCCCAGTTTTTTCAAACACTGTGCTAACCAAACAAAGCACATCTGAGAGCCAAATGAATGGCCCTGGCTGCCAGTCTGCAATCCCCAGTTTAGCAAGCATGCATGCACACACAACACACAATGCACACACAACACACAACGCACACACACACACACACACACACACACACACATCCAAGTACTATAACTCCTCTTTTCTCTCCTATGGGCACATTTGTATATGTTTTTTTTCAGACAAAATCAGATTGAAGGAGAAAGATCAGGAAAAAAGAATCCAGACTTTCAGCTTACATATTGTTCATACGGGCAGGATTCAGAGGCCTTACCTCCTGCTAAAAGAAAAAGTCCTCCTGCACCCATATTCCTTGCTAACATATCAGGATTCCTACAATAGCAAAAACTTATAATGCCCCCATCTCTCTGCGGATCGATTCCAGGATCCAGAACTGTAACTCTCCCTAGTTACTACTCCTTCAGCACTCAGGTGGGTTGCACCTGCTCAGCAAAGGTTCCGACTGTTCCTAAGAGCTCCAGTCAGGATTAGGGCCCCTATTATGGTGAGCCACATCTTCTGACAAAGACAGGTGACAGGTGGGCCACATCTCTGACAAAAAGGCTAGTACTAGCACCAGAACTTCCAAGTCATGGTTCCTTTCTTCTGACTGTTGAATGAGAAGGAATTAGGTTTGTTGTTGTTGTTTTTTAATTAAAGTTTAAAATTTCCTCTCTCTAAGATCTTCTTAGCCAATATGCTGGTTATCTGTCAGCTCGGAGGACAGAAATGAACAGGAATCGAACACAGTCCTCCCTTTTCTTATCTCTCTCATCCTGCACCTCTGCCACTTGCGGGCACTGCTGTCTCATGTAAAAAAAACCAGCTGCTTCCTCAGTATGTTTGGGAGGTACATATACAAAACACTGTTTCCAGGCTTGGTTCATAATAGAAGCTCAGAAGAGAATCTAACTTTGGGTGGTGGACACACAATGCAATATATATATATGACACACTATTGAATTGTACACTTGAAACATTTTATTTTATTAGTCAATGTCACCCCCAATAACTTTTAATTAAAAAATAATAATAAAAGCTGAAGTCAAAATGATTAAATATAAAGCAGAAATTTCAGAGCATCTAATCAACATAAAAGCTAATTTCATCTTTTTCCTTTATCCTGATTTATGAAAACAACTGGCTGCAAACTACTGTAGATTCAAAGTAGGGGGCAGGGGTAGGGAATGGATCTCAGAATCTGGCCCTTTAGGATCTGGTGCCTGAACCACAAGGAGAAAGGATCTGGCCTTAAAGGCAATACAACCAACCTGTTTAATGGGGAAGGAGTTAGGCAACCTACTAAAAACCACAGGCCTGATCTACATTTTTTAAACTTATCACCATGAGCAGAAATGTTGCTTAAGTCTTCTGTGTTCTGTTCTTTCAACTCTCAGAGCTCCATGAGACTCAATCTCTACCCCTCCTCTACTTTAGACATGAGTGATGGTGCCCAAACCTGAACAACTATCAGAAAAAGTGAAAAGAAAGCCTTTTTTAAAAAATGAAGATTCTCTGCCCTCACTCCAGACTGCTAAATCAAAAATCTGTAGTGTGAGGCAGATTTATCAAGTGATCCATATGAATCTAATAATCAACCAGCTTTAGGAATCACTAGACTAGAGAAAAAGGGGCAAACATATGGTACATGAGCCACTTCTCCCACTCCTTTGTCCATGGCAGACATTAATAATCAATCCCAGCACTCTTTCTCACTGAGCACAGGCACAGTCTCAGAATCCTTCTCCATGTGATGCTCCAGGCAGTCACCACCAGTCAGTGAGACCTGGCTTACAAACTGAAAGTTGTCTGCCATTCCTGAATGAGAATCTACATTCCATGCACCTTTAGCCCAGCATCTCAAAGAGTTCATTGTATAATCCTTTTAAGTTTACAAAATCTTTTCAAATATCTGATCTCTGTTGAGCCTCCCAAAACCTTTGTGAGTGAGAAGGGTATGAACTACTACAGATTGACAGGTAAGGAAGCTGGAACTCATGGAAGCTTTGTCTCTTGCTCAGGGTCAGAGAGCTGATAAAGCATAAGGACAGAAAATCAATCCTGATCTCCTGCCTCCCAGACCAGCATTTTTCCTGTTCAGTTGAGTTTGGCATGGAGCATTAAGGGCAACATTACTACCCAAGCTTAGCAAGAAACAGACACAATAGGTTGAACAGTGCAGAAAAGAATATGTAGGCTTAAGATGTTTGGTAAATTGACCAAGGTCACAAAGCTGGAGAGCCAAAACTCTAACAGGATCTGTCTGACTCTGAGTTCTGTGTTCTTTCTGCTTTGATCTCAGGGCCTCCCACGCCAGCACAGACTAGGAAAAGGCCTTTCTTTTCCTTTCCCCACTTCGCCCTCATTCCCTGGCTCCTCCTGCCTTCCTTTCCAACCTAATTCACTTCCTTCCACTAGCATCATCCTCTTGGCCACATGTACCTCTCCACAACCCGCCCTCTTCTTGCCCCTGCAACTCCCTTCCAAATGCAGAAGGAAATGGCCCAGCTTACTCAGAGCAGCCCCAGCCAACTGACTGAAGATAAGACAAGCACCTTGGCAGTGAGATGCAAAATTAAAATTGCAAACAGCTTTTGAAGTTGCAGATCCATAATCTTCTAAGCCAGAGAAGAAGGGTTTGCATCTTCTCCCCCACATCTACATCATCACTCCAAAGGCCAGAAATGAGTCCAGCCAGTCTTCGGATGTGATCTCACAAGCCTTCCTGCCACACACATGCATTCCCAGCCTGTCGCCTGAGCAAAACCTCCATGCGGCTTGTCACCACTTGATACAGAGGAAGTGTTTCTGCTGAAATCAAAGCGAAAGGACGTGCTTTGCTGCCCTTTCATGTGCTCAAATACGTCCTGACTGATGTGGCTGGGCCCTTATCTCTTTAAGAAACTAAGTAGTTTCCAGTGTAGGAGAAGGATGCTGAGGGTTTCAGAACACAGGGCTGTCAGAAGCCCACCTACCCCTTAATGGTGTGTAACCTTGAATAAGCTACTTAATACCTCTCACCTCAACTTATTTATCTGTAAAATGGAAATCTAACAATAGAATTTTTGTTAAAAGGTTGTTGTAAGTATTAAAATAGTTAATCCGTGTACAGAATCTAGTACAGTGAGTGGCTGGTATAAATAATAAATATTAGGCATCGTAGTTTACTTTAAAACTGAAACAGAAGATTCAAGACATATTTTTAGACTTTAGATGGCATCTCAATAGGTCCCTGTAGTATTTTAGGGTCATAGTAAATAGGTTTAGATGGTCAAGCATAAAGCTCTAACATTTATGTTATCATTATTTTTGGTGAAACGATTACATGAATAGATATTAATAAGAATTAACAAAATTTCTTTTAGAATTAAGTTAGCTTAAAATAACAGTGTTTGTTGAGATTAAATATGGCTTTAACTTCTTTAGGATATATATTTCTATACTTTTCAAATTTTCTTTTAAAAGCATGCATTATTTTTTAATCAGAAAAATTAAAACAAAAAGTACATAATAAAATTAGCAAAATATGGCTTATAGTTATAAAAATAGATATTTACAGGAAACAGCAAGCTAAGAATTAAAAAGTACACTATGATTCCATCATGGCTTCCCCTATTGGCCCAATTGGACATTTCTCTTGGAAAGTTTGAGAGACCTAAGTCTCCAAATCCAAAAGGAAACGGGCCCCAGATATGCTCAGAGATTATTGGCAGTACTTTCAGCCCTGAGAAAGGCAAAATAAAAAAATGTTTGCAGTTGAAGGCCACCTCCTGTGCTAGTTCCATTTGAGCATGCATTAGCCTCAGCCACCTACGGCCTCTTTAGCATTGACCTGACATCTGCACAAAGACACACGTGCGCGCACACACACACCCCTTTACACACATAGCCCAAGCACTGGGTTTCATTTCAGAGCTTTGTTCCAATGGAGTACAGGACAGATACTGACAGATCCTATTCAACTTTTTTCTTGGTGTACTTTGGACATTTCAAGCCTTTTTTGTTTTTCTTTACACTTAAAATATCTCCAATTAGGTCACTTTTTCAACTGGTAAAATATTAATTCTCATAAGTCAGAAAGTGCTAGCGTCCTACAAGCATACAGAACCAAGCTTAAAACCTGATGTCAAAAACCTCACTTTGAAGTATTCATATAAGATCAGGAGCTGTGGTGAATCTAATCTGTTCTTCAGATCTGTAAGCAGAGGGACCAGCTGGGTCATTTGGCACAGGACAAAAGCCCAGGGGACCTCAAATGCTAGCTGCTATTTGTGGTAAATTCAGGGCCTCTCAGGCTGAAAGAAGTCTGAGCTAATTTCAAACTTGGAAACTTAAAAAATACACTAAAAAATGAATAAATGCCAAATCGCTGCTATAAAAATTGGTATTTCTCATATAATTACATTTAGCAAGTGAATGTTTTTGACCTAAGAATAATTTTAATAACCATATGTATACCTTCTTTGGAGATAGCTTCAAAAGTCAAATTTTGAGGCCCTTCGTCAGGGTAAGGCCAAAGACCAATGGTCCCCTATCTCTATCTCTGTGACTGACCTGAGTAAATTTGAGCAGAGGACAAGGTGAGGACACCATTCCTTCTCTTGCAGGACATTAGGCCCTGTCCAACATTTCCACTGAGACATCTGATCCATGCCAAAAGGTCCTTGATCCATTCTAGTATTTTTAATGTATTAATCCTATAAACCAAAAGTAAAAATAAACATTTTAGGTTATTTGAATCCAAGGATGTTTTCTAAGTGTGGATGTTTTTGATAGGACCAAATTTGAAGAACCATTTGGCATCTACCAAATGTGCTCACAGATGTTTTTGATAGGACAAATTTCAAGGACCTTTTGGCATGAGCCAAATGTCTCCATGGACATTCTAGACAGGACCGAATATCTGCTAATCCATTCTTTCAAATACTGATCTGATCTCTACTCTATCGTCCTTGGTCCTGGCTATATCAGAGGTGTGAGAAACCAAAGACCTCAAATCAAGGCTGTCCAGGTCTCAGGCAGCCCTTGAGACCCTCTTTTTTAAACTTGGACTGACATGTGACATCTAAATCAAGGAAACCTGTTCCAAAATAATTTCCTCTGCTCTTGGGTTATCAAGCTGCCAAAAGCCTCATTCTCTTCTCCCAACCCCTTCTAGACTGTAATATTCACACATGACAAATTTGTTCTAAAGACCCAGCATAACAAAAACTTCAAAGAGAAGAACCGGTTTTTTTAAGATAATGATGAGCAGTAGTTTTAACACCTATGTTCAAAGCCCCTCCGGAGTGGGAAAAAGTAAGATGATGATAGCAACCTATGTAAATATATGTCCACAAGGTGCAGATATAATTACACACTCTAGGCTTTATTGGGCCTCCCTGTGATGACTGCCCAACACAAGGTACTGTGAAGCACAAAAGAAGAAAGACAAAGAAAGCTCTCTGGGATTTCTAAGTCATGCTAGTAATGAAAGGGAAACAAGGAGCATGGTGCAAGGGCCTTCCTTGAGTGAGCGCAAGACAACCTCAACTCTTCTTCTGTTCAAGAACATGAAAATGCTAATTCAGCCAGTGTGAATCTCAGGTTCCATAATCTAGTCTCACGATGCCTGGTACATAGCGCATGTGGTAAATGAGAACTGACCTACACTGACACTTGGGAAATAAGTTAGAGCTTAGATTCATAAAATCATTTTTAATTCTCAATTGATGAGTTTCCCACTTAGGTCTTCATATAAGTTCAGTTATTTAATAGCTTGGTCTATATGGAATTAGAACATGCTGGTTATGTTTACCTTCTGCTCACCCCCCCTCTCCCCCTCTGTGTGGACACACACACACACACACACACACACACACACACACACGCACATACACACACTTCCAGTTTCAAGAACACTGTTTCCTGTTGTTTCACTCTGTGGTTTGGTTATTTAAAAAATAATTTTTTTTCCAGGAAGAATATTAGAGGAAAGAAAATAGAGAATGATGAATCTATTTAATTTAAGAGAAAACAAAAGTGATTCTCCAAGGAAAAAGGCAAGTCTGGCATTAATAGAAGTCTATGCCTACCTAAAAGTAAAAAGCCAAATGGATTAGAGTCCATATAAATATGTGTGTTTTTATACAAGACACAAAGAAGAGATGAAATTTGCTTTCCCTGCTCTCACATGAAGAGAACTAAGTACAGATGCTATTTGCGTCAGAAATAAAACAAGTCGAACCCACATTGCAGGAAACTACTCAGCAGAAGACACTACTGGGAATACTAGACCCAGGGAGGTGGTAAGCTCCCACCCCACGTCTCTGCTTAAAAGCCAGATTTATTCTCCCATCTTCTGGACATACCCACTCCAAATCTCAGATACTAAGCTAAGTCCCTGTCTTACAAGCAAGTCTCCAAAAGAAGGCTGGGTCCCTGAGAGATGGCCAGAAGTTAAGAACATATGCACTTTATAACATTCTCTTCAGTAGGGAATTGTCTGTGATCCAGTAGTACTGACCCACTGTGAAAACCTGGGACGCCCCACTGGTCCCTGGTCTCCCTAAAATAGATGAGAGGTCACTTCTACAGACTAGGTTATACCAGCAGGCTCTGGCCAGATTGCTTTGCATATACTCTACCATATAACTCTCTGGTCAGTGCCTTTTAAAGAAGCTGGGAGCAATTTTAAAAATGTATCAAATGCGTCAAGGTAGATTATCAGGAAGACTAGCATTCCCTGATAAAAACGATAACCAGAGCAACAACAATAATAGAGGTTTCTTTCAAACCAACTGAGGAAAGGAACTTTACTCAAAGTTTTTTTCTGTATCTTAAACACTTTGTACTTCCCTATTTACCCTGACTTTTAAAACTACTTTTACACATCTGTCTCTCCCACTGGTTGATGAACTTCATAACAGCTCTACCCCTCATTCTTATTAATCTTTATATTCATAGAGTCCTCAGGGTAAGTGGAAAGTAAGAGACTCTCAATAAATGTTTGATGGATGGATAAATGTATGAAAAATTAATGTACACTAGAGTACATCAGGAAATAATATCCAAAGTTTTTGAGATAAAAGAAAGATTGCCAACGTAAAAATTTTACAACGAATCATCTAAACATTAAGAGAGGACTTCATTGTTCCCCAGCTTGCATCAGTGATTCGTTACAAACAATCACATGAGTATTCCAATAATGGAATGTTGAAATGTGCACTTGTCATCAGCACTATCGAAAATGTCGGTCATGCCAAAAGTAGCTGCAATTCATGTGACCAGGAGGAGAGTCTCACTAAGTATTCCAGAGGTGACAGTGTCAGTGTCCCTGGTAAGTCTGGAAGTCATCGTCTTGAACAGGAGGCTTAAGGAAGCTGAGAGCAGATTGTTCTTTTGACCCCAGGGTTAGCACTTACCGAGGGACAGGAAGTTGGAAGCGGACCCAGGATCAGACCTCTGCAATGGTGTGAAGTATATGAAATTTGTCTTCACCTTCTCTTTTGCCGCCCTCCTCCTGTTTTTTCACTGACCTTGATTTTCCTTAGCAATAACACTAGGGAAGTTCCAAACAGAGTATTCCTTCTAAGGTAGACATAATTTATGATTGTATAAATTAGTCTCCTGTTGATATTTGCCTTTCTAACAGGAAGCAGTGCTGTTATTCCAAGAAATAATAGTGAAGTAGTGGAATTTCTACCATTAATATAGCAAGAGATATACCTGAGGTATGATGGTCAGAGCCAGCTTGTAGTTAAGTAGGTAGCTACCCACTGAAGTAGCTATTGCACGTTTTTTTAAGCTTTGGAAATTTATAATTCAGGCCTTGGATTTCTGTGACTGTGACTATTCCTGTTTGAAAAATAAACACTTCTACCTCCTAAAGTGGTTGATAACCAAGAGGTTACCAGGCTTCAGACACTGATCAGTGATTCTCTAGAGACCCCAAGTGGTCAGAGTAGGAACTCATTTTTGTAATGATTGGAAAGAAGCAATATGAGGGGATGTTAGTGGGGCAAATTAAGACCTACAATTTGGTAATCTCTATTACGGAAACATTTGGAACTTTCAATAATGGATGGTTTGAGTCATTGCTTTTCTATCCACTTTTGTTTCTCTCTCCTTTCTCTTCTTTATTTATGTGATAATCCCATTTGCCTTAAGGGCTTTTGAGGGCCCTTGTCCTTACTGGGCCCACATTGTCCATTTTCATTCCTTTACCTGGGTTCTCCATACAAAAAACCACCTAGCCCTCAAAGGATCCAATTGCAAGTAAATTTCTCTCATGCATTCCAAGGACTCCTACACCTTGTTTCACCAACATTCACTTGGTCTTTCGCTCCTTAATTCTCATACCAGCACGGATTCTCAGATAAGCACAAGACAATGCTATTGCTGCCTTTGATTTTTACCTTTCCTCTGCCAGGGAAGTGTTTCTTTAGGGGCATCAGATGGACTATCCTAGGAAATTAAATTTTAAGTGCTGGCTATTAGTTACTCTTAGTAATTTTGTTTTCCTCTCTCAAATTTTCATATCTAACTACAAAATTATATAGATATATATATCACATATTAAAATATATACTCATCAATATGCACTAGAAGAACATTTCTCTAGAATGAGATTTTAATTGCTCCTGACTTTGAACTAATCACATCTCTGTTACGGAAAAAGCCAGATTATATCAACAGGAATGTAGTGTGTGTGCTGGTACAGCATCTATGAATCTTATCTTAGCTCCTGCTTTGCCTAGAAGTTCTAATCCAAGAGCATAAACAGGTTTATCTAATTCATTTTTTTTTTAATTCCCACTTGAGATGAAGCCCCTTCCACTAAATTCTGAGTGGTCTGGATTTGAGACTGACAGTGGGTCAGGCCAGTGATAGAAACAGCAGGGCCAGAGGAACCTACTTAATCTGGACCCACTTTTGGGTAGTTTCCTTTTATTCATAGAAGCATAGGATTTTCCAGAAAAGCTATACAATTAATGACTGGTCCATAAAATAAACATATACATAGTTATAAATGGTTATTAATGGGGAGTTGTGTCCTAGACACTATCTTTACTATGTTATCAAAATTCGGGACTACGATATTAAGGTAAAAACAAGCTAGTTTCTGGGGCTGTACTATGAACTGAATTTTGTTCCCCCAAATTCGTATGTTGAAGCCCTGTCCTCCAATATGATGGTACTTGGAAATGACGTCTTTGGGAGATAATTAGGTATAGATGAAATCATGAGGGTGAGGTCCTCATGGTGGAATTGGTGCTCTGTAAGAAGAGACCCCAGAGAGCTTGCACTTTCTCTCTCCCCACTCCATATAAGGACATAGCAAGAAGGTAACTATCCACAAGTCAGGAAGAGAGTTTTACTAGAAACTGGCCAATCTTGCACCCAGATCTCAGGCTTCCAGCCTTCAGAACTGTGAGAAAGTTCATTTCTGTTGTTAAGTCTATGGTATTTTGTTTATAGCAGCCCAATTTCATATACAATGCATCTACCACTAATTTAGAAGTTAAACCCACCAAGACCTGATTCCCACTGACAAAAAGCACTGATCTGGATCACTTCTCCAAGCGGGCACCTTCTGGCCATGGGGCATTTTGCCTCTGCTCTTAATATTTAAGTAAGCCAGTCCTCTAAATCCCCTTTTTATATAGACATTTTAATTTTGCAAAAGCCCTGATGTCTGGTGTTCTCGCCATTTGTTCAGAGAACCTAAACCAGTGCCCAACCAGCCTCAGCTGCCCCACTTAAGAATTTGGAGAAATCAAGGAAGATTCTGGACAAAATTCTTATTTTTTAGCAAGAGCTTCTGTGTCAAGCCCCAAATCTGATCTCTAGTTCTGCCAAGTTCTTTTTTCTCTTTCTTCCTTAAGATCTCGGATAAAGCCAAGTAAGGCCATTTGCTTTGGACATACATCTCCTATACCCTTCCAACCCTACTACTTCAGAAGGGAGAAAGTAGAGAGCGATCACATCATTTTATATAAAAATCAACCATTTGTTAATTGCTAAGATATTTATTGAGTGTCTAATATATGAAGGCTATCAAACTGAGTTTGCAATAATTTTGGTTTTATTTTTCTTCTATTTTCCAAAATCATGAGAGTGTGTTTATGTGTCGAAAAAATTTTTTTTTAATATTACTTGAAGAGTTGGCACCATAATCACTCTTAAGAAAGAAACCTCTTTTCTTTTGGACAGTCTCTTTTGGTAGAGGTGAACCCTGAAAGTAAGAGGGTCATCAACAACAAAAGCAATAAAGGAGATGGCTAAACTGTTGGACTAGTGCTCCACAGGACACAGTGAGAGGGATTAGGGGTTGCTCCAGATTGAGAGGGGAGAAGAGGACCGATGAAGAGCTAAACAAATGTCGTGGTGTGCGAATGGGAAACGCAGATGGCAAAGTAGCCAGTGAGGAACACACCCTGGTGAGCTGACTTCTAAAAACAAGAATGGTAAAATGAATGAATGAATGAATGAATGAATGAATGAATGAATGAATAAGAATTGGTTTAAAAACAAAAATTGAGTGGTCAAAAAATGGTTTGTATTCTGGTAGTGAACCCCGTCTAACTCCCTACCCAATTACCCAAAGCACACTGCAGTTCGGGCACTGGCGCCCCCTGGAGTCTCCTGTGTGCTCCTGCAGGACTGTTCTCAGAGACCTTTGTTTCTGACTCCCCAAAGCTGTTTCAGGCTCTGCCAACCCAACCCATGCCAATTGCTCAAGTCTTTATAAATGAGCAAAAACAACTTGGTAAATTAATAAATTCGATAAATCCAGCAAATTCATCATTCAACAACTGGCAAGTTGGTTTTTCACAAATTGAACCGATTGTCTTAGTTCTAGGAGAACGAAATCACTTCCAGGCTTTGGCAAGTCTGCCCATCATTATGTTCAACATGGTGCTTTGATGTTCATTCTTCCATTCCCAAATGCCAAAGCGTCTGAAATTCAAGAACCAGCCCTCATTCTTTGAAAGAGGATCAACGGTATAGACAGGCTCTGAGAGATCATTCACTTATAACCATCTCTCTCTGTTACAAGACAAAAAGAAAGCGAAATATGCAATGAAGAGAGGTCTCTTATTGCAATAAGCTGAAAAACTCCAGCTGGGAACATTAAAATCACACAAAAACACAGAGAGCACATGACAACCCCAGCTGGTAGCCCCCAGCACTGGCCAGCCAACACTCTATCTTGAGATGCAAAGCCATATCTGCAGAAATGCACACCATCCAGCAGCCACAGCAGAGTCTCATGCTAGGGAAGAAGGCAGAGGTTAGTAAGTGAGTCCCCCAAGCCACATGTCCCAAGGGCTTGCCTAATACCACGCCAAAAAGTGGACTGTCAGCCTGTGCCCATCCAGGTGGGGGGCAGCAGGGTGATCAATATCAAACCTGGGATACTCCTGCAATCACCTGCAACAGTTATCTTAAAGCCAGCCTTGAACCCTAAGTGGGGTTTTTGTGAATGAGGACCGAGCCTGTCTATTCTCAAGTTTAAAAACTGGTGTTATCATGAAGAAACAAAGGCTCTCTTGGTCCCTCTAGTCAGATTCAGGGAGGGAGTAGATTTGTACAACTGAACAAATATGAAACTTAAAACAAAGGTCAGAAGACTAGTGCATGGCTAGCTCTCTCTAGCAATCCTTGGAGAGACACAACCTATTATTAATATTGCTCTTCATTTACTCGGGAGTGGGGCCAGCACGCAGGCTACAGGATCAAATGCTCAGCATGGAGCTGTGATACAACCCCAGCATCATCTGCAGCTGTGTGAGCACTTTTCAGAAACCACCAAATTCAATACCCCAAACAACCAAGGTTGACTCCTCCTCAGGGAGGGGCTGATTTGGCCTGTGGTTATCCATGCTTGATGAGTTGCTCTGATTTTGAAAGGAGGTCTGACATTCCTGACACTGATGGGTTCAGGTCAGCCTGACAGGGGTCAGCAGAAAAAGTCCCATGGTCCTGTGGGAAGCCAGTATAAGCCTTCCAGAAACAGCTTACTCCACTGTCTCTCCAGACCTCAGCTTATTACACTTCCTGGGCTTAGATGAGAACAAGGCAAGGAAACAGAAATGGTTCATATTTCATCCTCCAGCTCCTGAGCTACAAAAGCCCTCAGTCATACAGCTTCCTCCTGGAGTTCACAGAGCATAGCAGCCCCCAGACAAGCGTGAATTACTTCTCTGTCGTCCCTGGCTCGGCCCTGGTGTGGTATGCACTGAGAGTCCACACTGTCACCCTTGTTGTACAGACAGCCCAGGCACAGAGTGTTTCTGTCTGGAAGGCACATTTAATTTCAGTGATTTCAAATCAAGTCACAAAAGCTGACCTCTACCACAGGAAATAAGAGTGTGAGTTTGAGAGGGAATATGGCTCTCCATAGGAGCTTTATCGCTCTGCACTGGACGAGAATTCTAAACGTCTTCTAACAAAGATCACAAGCAAACTTTTCTTGGGGGTTCCCCCTTTGATTACCACAGCCCCAAACATCCATGCTGTTCATCTAAGGATCCCCTGGGTTTCCGTTCCAAAGCACTAAGGAAACTCCTGGGAGTAATGCTGCAGAGTTTGTCAAGGAAAGGAGAGGAACTGTGGCATTCAGAGTTCCAGAATGCCCTCAGCTCTCCAGTGGACACCCCCTCACAAAGTCTGAAAGGCAAAGCCATAGAAAGGACACGAAGCCAGCTTGTGGGTAACACAGCTATTGCTCTCCCATGGCTGAGCAACCAGCAGAAAGGGCAAGAGAGTGGGAAAATCAAGAAGGAAAAGAGCTTATCTCAAACCACTATTCTTCTCTCAGCCAACTAATGTCAGGTTGGGGCCAGGACTAAGGAGCCGGGCTCCTTCCACAGGAACGTAAGTGCCTATGGCGCCAATAAAGCAACCAGTGAGCCAACTCATATTTGTTGGTCACCTCTGATACCCTCACTGAAATAAGCCCTGTGAGGAAGGCAGAAGCACATGGTATGGTCCTCTAAGGGGTGGCATCCACCAGCAACCCAGCAGAAGAGAAGGACGATGGTATAGGGGTGAGTGCATGAACTCCAGATCCAGTCAGCCTGGGTTTAAATCCAGGTTCCACCACTCGTTAGCCAGAGTCTAGGGCAGCTTGTTTATGTCACCATATTCTCATTTGTAAAATAAAGAGAGCAATGGGATCCACCTTATAAGAATTGTTGTGATAATTGAATGATCCAGTGTACATAAGATGCTAACTTATATAAATGTGAGCTATTAATGAAATAAGAAAAACAACATCAATATAAAGCCAGTAGGACAGACATGAAACTTAGTCTACAGACTAAGGTGGGTAACAGGGAACACTTCTTCCATTTTCCTGAAACCAACCTGAGTCTAACTCAAGCACCCCAGTAAATGTAATAGGCCTTCAGGAGACCTTGTTCACCCAGCACCTGTCCTACTCTGGTGACGTGCCTGATGTGATGTCTCTCTCGGCCACGTGATCCCTTCAGGCCAGCATCTCTGCTACCTCCTTGCCTCTCTTGAGGATCAAGAGATTTTGAAAAGGCTGAGACTCCAGGAAAGGGTCCAGCCTCCCTCAACATCCCACACAGCCACATCTGATGTCCTTCTGCTGGCTGGGGGCCTGCCCGTATTCATCAACTTCTCTCCCCGTCCCCTTTTGGGAGTCTCTCATTTCTTCTTCTGCTTTTTTCTCTTTCTGCTTATCTACAAAGGTAACCTCCCCCCACCAGCCCCACCCCTTTCTCTCCATCCCATCCCAGACATTTCACACAATGATTAGACAATAGGTAGGAAGACTTCATTCTAAGCGGTATCTACTTCCTTCCCAGAGGCAATGATTCCAGAGGACCTGTCAGTCACCTGCTTAGAGGGGTAAGTACAAACAGCAAGGAAAACACGAATTAATATCCAAAGTTGACATTCTGTTGCAATAACACATCAGGAAATCAATGTTAAACTGTGCCAGGCTGATAACAAAATCAACAGAAACAAAAGACCTTTTTAAACATGATTATGTTCTATCTATATCATCTTAACCTCCTGCAAGCATGGGACAAGGTAGTGTAGTTGCCAAGTCAGCCCAGCAGGTATGGGGGTCAAGGAGACTCAAATCCCAGCTTGGTGTTGGGGTGGCTTCCCATCAGGGAATGACTCCTTAGCTGCGCTGTAACATAAGAAAGGGAGTGATCCTGACAAAGGGCAAGAAAGAGGACACTGAGACAGAAGCTATAGCGAGGGCGAAGGATGAAGATCTAGTCATGGGACGGAAGGGACAGAGAGCCACAAAGGCAGTTGGCTATTTCTGGGCCCAAAGTACAATAGGCAGGGGCCCTCAAAGTGAGGGGCGGCTTACCAAAAGACAGTGCGCTTACGCTAAGCAGCTCGACCATTCACATTTTTGTCTGCCTTTGAGACTAAGAAATTTAAAACATTAATGATAGGACAAATGTAGTTTTCTTAACAAGAAAGCAAATTTTGATTAAATTAAAAAGATAAAAGAGGAAAAATTTTTCACTTATAAAGAAGATATTCCCATGTATTCCCATGTTCCCTGGGGATTGCATTCACCCTTCTCAGTCCCTGAGTGTATTTCTGTAGCCAATATTAAGAAATTCTTTTGATCAGTATCTTTTGTTTTGTTAAATCAGGATTCCCAGTTAAAAAGGAAAAAAGAAGTGCATTTTTCAGTCTCCGAGTAACACCCACACCTACACATAATTCAAACAAGAGTTTTGCAAAAATTACTTACTCTCATTATGTGAGAATCATTCTGTTTTTTATTCTATTCCATTCCATTCCATTCCATTCTAGTCTAACCTACCCCTATTTAACTTTAAAACTCTGATCACAAGGGACTAAACTCATTTCAGAACCCACTGATGGATCTCCCCCTACAGTAGAAAAATTGCTGCTATAGTTGATAGAGCCAGAGAAGAGATATGAATGAGGAAGTAGCCTGGTTAGATTTGTGTTTTTAATAAATAACTCTCTGAGCTGTGTGGAGTTTGACTTTGAGGAGGATAAATAGAAGGAGGCAGATCAGGCCGGAAGTTCTTTTATTCCTGAGGTGGTCTGCAATGAGGGTACTGCAATAAGGCAGAAATAGGAGAGAAAAAAAAGGAGGTAATGATCACATCTATTTAGGAGCTAGAATTGGCAGGACTTGGTACTGGGTCAGACATGGGCCTGAAAGAGTGGAAAAAGTCTTAAATGGCTCCCCAGTTTCTGCCTCAGCACTAGGTCCCCCATTAACTGAAAGAGGGAAGGCATATAGGTCCAGACAGGCAACACCTTGGTTCACTTTGAATTTGAGGTTCTCGAAACACCTCAGAGTGGACATGACCAGAAGGCATTATTATATTCCAGTTTCCAAAATCAGATTTACAGATTCATACTTTGGAATATGGGTATATTTTAGTATATAGGTAGCAATTAAAACTTTGAGAGGTGTGATACCACTGGGAGACATCTATAGAAGATTGTCTCACTCTATCTTTGTGAATGTGATATACATATAGTTTTCATATGCAGATTTAATTTATTGCTATCACATTTCACCTCCCTCCCACACACACACACACACACACACACACACACACACACACACACCCTGAAAACAAAATTAGCAAAATAACCCCTGACCTTATGGAGGAGCTCAGAGTGGGAAGACACAAAGATTGTCATCTGGCCCTTCCAAAGTTCATCTCTCCTTCGAGACATGACTGTAGCTCCAGGAGGCTGGGGACACATCTTTGGCTAACAGCTGCACGCAGTCATCCAATACTGTACTCAGCTTAGAGCCTGGCACAGAGTAGGCATTCAGGGGGTTTAATTACAGAATAAATGACGCCAGTTGTCCCACTTCCACATTTAACCATCATATGTATACATTCATATACTTTGAGGTCAGGATTTATGCATGGATGATAAAGGGGAGAGCTTTTTATAATAAAAATATTCTCGGAGTGTGAATAAATAATGTGGATTGCTTGGAAATGCGGCTAATTTTTTTGGCATGATATAACAGAAATTTGTTCTGTATCTAAAATCGCAACATATAATGACAGAATAAAAGAATCTTCGACTATGTGAATACAATGACCACATTTCTAACAAATGTAAGAGTCATGCTTAAAAGAGTTAGTTGAAATTCCCCTGCTGTTACTGAAACTGCATTTCCTTATACAGATACATAATTTCACAAAGGTGCCACATTATATAATTTAAAAACTATCAAAATGTCTTATTCAAAAATATTTTAAGACTTAAAATATCTGTTAATTATATAGTGAATAATAAACTGATTACATAATAATTTTATTTCAAAAGGCATTATTTCCACTTTTCATTTAAGCATATTAAAAACAGCAGCTGCCTGAGATCATTTCATATATTGTTTGATGTTAAGATAAAAGAACCATGCAAAACCTTCTAATCTGAGTTCAAAATTGTTTTAGTTTGACATTTTAGTCCTTTACATACATATAGGAAAGTAAGCACATCTTTATTGATGGGATCAAAAAGACTCTCAGTTCCCAGTGCTATGTTATAGTGCCTAATTTATTCTAAAATACTCTCACACAAACAGGGTGATATAGTTGTGTGTGAACCTAACCTGAACTCCCTAGGGGCAATTAGTTAGCATTTAAAAGATTCTAATCAGGCATTCTCTGAGAAGCCTACTGCAAGCAGTTTTCAATAAAGCTCTCCAAATCTGAACCAGAAGATGTAATTTGCATAAAGATGTTAGATAAATTTTCAGTGGTGATTAAAAGGTGTTCTAAATATGTGGTCAGATGGAAATTACATGCAGGCACGTCAATCTTTGAACAGATGTGTAAAATTTTGCCACGTGCACCTTCAATCTAAGACCCTAGATCTGATCCAGTCTGCTGCCACTTCATGGAGGACTTTGTTGCCCATTCGATACTAGGAGGCTTTTTTCCTTCCAAGAATACTGTTCTATCTGCCTTGAAGTGAATGTTCATACATCGTGTTTGGCTTGCGTGCCTAAAAGGGAAGACCTCACCAAGTGCAGAACTTCTTGCTAGCTAATACATGTTAGATGATAGTAGAATTCTGCCTGAGACTTCCTTCCTATCACTGATTCCTAATGCCCGGTGGCTAGGGTGTGGGAAAGTATCCAGTTCCCAGGTACTTCTAACTGTAGGAGGCTACAAGCAATCACCAAACCAAGCCGAAGTTCTCACTGGCCGAATTGGCTCCTGTGAGTTCTCAAAACGATAGTAGAGAGACCAGTAGGGATAGCCAGAAATAGCCTAGCTATGCCTCTTTCTCAAATAATCTGAAGCCTAATCATTTCTAAAGTCTGGATACCCTCAGAAAAAGTGACATATAGGAAGGATGAAAGGTATAGAATGACTGAACTAGACTAACAACTAATGCTCCCATTACAGAGGTGAGAACTTCAACCCACAGAGAAAACACCAGAACCTAGACAGAAGGCCAAGCCAATCAGCAAAGAAGGGTCAGGCTCACTCTGTCCTTAGTTTGAGATCTACTTTGACTTCCCTGGGGTGATTGGAGGGTAGCAAAAAAATTCCCACTCAAAAGCATTGCCCTTTGGGCTGCCATTGATGTACCTTCTGCTGTAGATTTGAGGTTTGAATGGATGAAGCCATGAGACAAAATACAGAAAAACAAGGATGTTTGTTGAGATTAGGTCAACAGCTAAAAATTCATGATGAAGGGCTCAGCCCTAACTCTACCTGAAGTAACTGAAGTTATTAATGAGGTGCAGGATGTAAGACTGTTGTTAAAATGCAGATCCACCAGTGGCAGGGTAGCTCTTGCCTTGGAAATAATAGAAATATAATATTTCTTCTCTGAGCATTCATGCTCTTTAATATATTTGCCCAAATTCCTTGCAATAAAGAGAGGCTTCTTCCTTTCCACTGCCATTGACCGGATGAGCTCAGAATTGTCTGGTGTTTGTGTTGCACAATGTCTTCAATGAAGCAGAGGTAGATGAAAGTAAACTACATCCTATACCTCCTGCCAAGTTAGAATACAGGCCCAGATCGGGGCCAGATGTGTAAATCATGCCATATCATATTTTACCCTTTCAGAGTTCGGCTGCTGCTCTGAGACACTCAGAAATGGGAGCAGACAAATGCTGACTAGTGAGGAACTTTTCCCTGAGATGGAAGCAAGAAGTTTAGACTCAAGGAGAAAATCTGAATTTCCTGGTACTGGGCATTACGTTTGCCCTTGGCAAAAACACTTCAAACTGCTTGGAAAAAGTCCAAAGACTTGTTAGACATCTAAAACTCAGAACAATACTTTAATGCCTTCAGTGTAAATGAATCTTTGACTCATATGGATTAAATTTCCCTTACAAAGCACAGGCTAAACACCGAAGAAAAATGTTTCTGACAAGTCACATGTTTAGTTTACCAAACGAGTACTAACCATGTGATAGATCATCTGTGTTGCCCAGTTGTATGCCATCCCATGGGACATGTGCAGCCCACAGGTGTATGCACCTCAGACCCTCACCCTGTTAATGGTATTGGGCAAACTGAATAGCCACATGCATAAGAATTAAGTCGGACCTTTTTCTAACACCAAAGACAAACACAAAAATCAACTTAAAATAGATTAAAATTTTAAATGTAAGACCTAAAACCATGAAATTCCTAGGAGAAAGCATAGGGGAAAGCTCCTTGACATTGGTCTTGGTGATTTTTTTAGATTTGACACCAAAAAGCATATGTAACAAAAGCAAAAATAAAAAAGCGGGATTGCATCAAACTAAAAAGTTCCTGCACAACAAAAGAAATAAACAAAATGAAAAGACAATCTATGTAACAGGAGTAAATATTTGAAAACTATATATCTGATAAGAGGTTAATATCCAAAATATATTAGGAACTCATACAACTCAATGGCAAAATAATAATAACAATAACAATAACAATAAATAACAAATAACCAGATTTTAAAATGGGTAAAGGACCTGACTAGAAAGATATATTTCTGAAGATAACATACAAATGGCCAGCAGGTATATGGAAAGGTGTCCCAAATCACTAATTATCAAGGAAATGCAAGTCAAAACCACAATGCGATATCACCTCACACCTGTTAAGATGCTTATTATCAAAAAGTCAAAAGGTAACAAATTTTGGGAAAGAGCTGGTGAAAGGGGGATCCCTGTGCACTGTTGGTAGAAGTGTAAACTGGTACAGCCGTTATGGAAACATTACAGAGGTTCCTCAAAAAATTAAACGTAGAACCACCATAGGATCCAGCAATCCCCTCTGGGTCTGTATCGGTAGGAAACGAAATCTCAGTCTTGAAGAGAGAGCTGCATTCCCAAGTTCACTGCAGCATTATCTACAATAGGCAAGATGTGGAAACAACCTAAATGTCTGTTGGCGGATGGATAAAGAAAATGTGACACACACACGCACACGTGCACAATGGAATATCACTCAGATAATAATAAAGACTGTTATTCTTTTAAACGAAAGAAATCTGTTCTTTGCAACAATATGGCTGAACTAGAGGACATTGTGTTAAATGAAATAAGCAGGACAGAGAAAGATATATACTCTATAGTATCACTTATAAGTAGAATCTTAAAAAGTTGAACTTTTTACACAAACAGAAAGAATGATGGTTATCACAAGCTGGGGGGGGGCGGCGGGGTAGAGAAAACGAGGATATATTGGTCAAAGAGTATAAAGGTTCATTTATAAGATGAATAAATGTCGAGATCCAATGCACACCATTGTTATATATAGTTAATAATAACGTACTGTGCACTTAAAATTTGCTAAGAGGATAGATCTTAAGTGTTCTCACCACACACACACAAAAGGTAACTAATTATATGAGGTGATGGATCTGTTAGCTTGACTGTGGTAATCATTTTTTAACATTTGTCTATATCAAATCATCACATTGTACCTTAAATACATACAGTCTTTACATGTTAATCATAACTCAATAAAGTTGAAAAACAGTAGGGACTGATAGGGCAAAACATAAAATGAATTGAAACTAAATAAAATGAAAAGAAAAAACCATGTGCTATGAACCACAGACTTGTTAATCCTCCTTTCGGTTCAGTGGGTCCTAGCACGATCTCCTTGGCAAGAGAAACTCGACAGTTTGAAAGCTAATCAGTCCAGGTTCAGTCGAGGACAAAAGCTAAGACTGCCTTATTGAAAAAATACTCATACATCCTAAGGGCTGCCACATAAATTTAAAATCTATAACTTTGTGACATAATTTGTGCACACAAGAGGAAGTCTGCCAGAAACATCTGAGCCCAAAAGACCAACAGAGAATGAAATTATTCTGGGAAAAAAATAAGTCTTAGGTTTGTATGAATTCACAGTAATCCACAATAGAGGAGACGGTCAACTTTAGAAAGAAACTAAGGTTTCTTTGGAAAGTAACAATAAGGCTGACATTCCAAACCAGATGAGTGAATAAATCCATTAAGCTAAATCTTAATCTGGGTGAGGGTGTGAAACATGGTGCCATGAGGTTTAACGACTATTGACTGAGGAGCAAGAATACCTTCAGAACTGTCCTGTTATTCTCTGGATTTAAAGTCTATGACACGTCTCGAAGCACCTATAAAAGGTGTCAAAATGCAGTAAGAAAAAAGTCAGCAATCTTTACATATTAAATAGGTTTACTCTTTCATCTTTGGATTCAGCATGACTTATTTTTACATCTTCTAGAAAAGGTAATTGCAATTATTACTCATCCCTATAACAGCTAGCCCTGAGAATTTTCTGTGATAGTCTTGTTGGAAAGAAGGGTAGAAGGGAGGCCAGGAGAAAGGGAGAAAAGGATGGAGAGAGGGAGGGAGGGAGACAGGAAGGAATAGTAACACACCAGATTTTGAGCATTTGAGGATTTATAAGTGATTGGACTGGATATAGGGCTTTATCATTAGACTGCGTACCTGAAAATCAGAAGATGAAAAACATGGTGGAAATGTGAGTAAAGACATATAAAAGACATTTATTTTAGGATATAATCATTCTTATGGAATGAACTAGAAAGGAGTTTTAGAGGGAGAAAGGGTAGGGAGATCTCAGTTAACTAATTTTGATTTTTTAAACATTTTACCGTTTCCACACTACATTTCAAACAAATTTTAAACTGCCCACACTATTCTCAAACTATTTTATTTCATGTTTCATCATTTGGTGAGTTTAATCAGTTCCATAAAGGAAGCAGAAATGATGGCCAAATGAAAATATAAATTTCAAGAGCTCTGGGGGGGGGGGGCCTGTTCAGCCTGCTCAGCCATGGGCTCTCCAAAGAATGAGGATCTCTTCTGAACTACATAGCCTTAAGTCAAAGAATGAAAAGTAGCTACTAGGAGAGTCAGATTAAACAGGACAAACTCTCACCAATTATTCAGCCAAAGTTTTTCTAGGAAGTAGCAAGAGAGGGTTTCATCTATTTCGCACTTTTCTCTACAATAGGTTTTACCAAATTTTAGTAAGGACACATGGAAAGATTTCTTCCTGGGTATTAACTTAAATCGCATTTTCAATTCTTATTTTTAGATGCCGAGCCCTGTGGTTGGCATTACAGAAGTGTTTCTGGAGGGTGGCCATGTTGCTGATGATTTTTTTAATGGATGCCAAAGAAGGAAAAACATTCCAACTTGGAAGGAATCATTTAGGCCAGGGAAGAAAGCACAAGGCAGTCTCAATGCAAACCGTCTATTTCAAACAAATGCAGTCCTGCTGCACAATACAGTTTGTGCTTCAGACAAAAATAAATAAATATTGTGATACTCATGGGTTACAGAGAATCATATAAGAAATATTATAGAAATAATGCTTTTAGACACTGGGAAAAAGTAGGGCATTTGCCTCAAACTTTGTTCTATGGATAGAGACCCATTCCTAGCCCCAAAGCCTTTTTTCTTGTAAACTCAAGCAGATGCATGAGCCAGAGCAGGTGGGGCACCAAGCCTTGAACACTTAGGCAGGTGGGCAGAGATAGGACGAGTAATGGGAATATCACACAAGGACATCCAAAGACCTGGGATCTAGTTCCATATCTGCCATTTGCTAAATATGAACCATAAGCAGGTACCCACCGGAGCCTCTATTTCTCATTAACAAAAATGGGATAATAATTCTTGCTCTCTCAAAGTCCTTAGGAAAGTCAAGCTACTATATCAATTGCAAGGTGACAATAACTTTAGGGGCTAATAATAAGTTCTCATATATGAAACCTCTTAAGAAGAAAATGTGTCTTTCCGGCTTAAAGCAGCATGATGGAGCTTCAGCTTTCCAACAAATTGTAACAGTACAAGTGGGAGCGGTCTCAGAGAGTACCAACTAATGTTGGAGAACCGCACGACAGTAAGAATGGAATTTTCATTTAATTACTGAACCCAGCTAACGGAAGTATATTCGGTGCCCAAGTCACTGATAGGTAGTCGATTAAGCATTTAGGCATGCTCACGGGCACCTTTAGTCTCATATAGCATCACTCAGTGCCACGTCACAGATAACAGGGAGTCTTGCTAGACTCTCACTCAAACTGAGTCTTTCTCAGACTACATCCTCCTCAGTCTAACTTGGACAAAGCTTTGGAAAAAAGTTTAGCTTATCTGACTCCAACAGGGTGTTGAGTTTCTTGTGTCAGAGCTCTAGAAATAAGACACTATTCTTAGCTGGGTTTACTTGGGAAATATTTACCAGGGGCTGTTAGTTATTCCAGGAATGACACTGAATTTGGATGGGATCAGGTTGGCGCCTCCACTGGAGGAATGTCTGTTTCGGTGAAGAAGGGAGCTTGGGGATTATAACTTCAATTTGAATGTTTTAAACCATCTTGTGGGTGAGTGAAAGTTCTTGCAACCCATTTCTCAACATAATTCACCCATGGCTCTGAGTTTTCTCATGAAAGGTGAGGGGGGGCACTTCTAGTCAGCATGACTCTAACCATCATGTTAATTGGTTAAATTCACTACATCTTCCATTGACAAAAGACAGAAACTTTAGACATAAATAGAGGCATTGGACCCCTTCTCAAAACAAACCCCAAATGTCTCTTTAAAAAGCTTACCATGATTCTGACATCAAACTGGCATCAGTGGATGGCCTAGCCCAGTGTCTTAGAAGTCGCAGGTAGATAAACTTAATCCAGAAACCAGAGAGGCCTTAAGAAGCAAAAAACCACCTTAGTGCGCAGTTGACACCTGAAGGCAGAATAACACATAGGTAAATTTTGCCTAGTTGACAAAGTAATATAGAGTGGGCTCTGAACAGGAAAAATAGTACATCAGAGTCCATTTTTAGGCTTTCATATGTTCACAGTACATGTCCAACCTTTTGTATTCTCTCTGTTCAAAAGACTACCTGTAAAAGTCTTTCATAAATGCACTTCCAATCACTGGGTCATTTAATCTAGATGAATATAGGAGTTAACATCATAAAGCACTTAGGAAAATCTCTGGCATACAGTTATCTCATATAAATGTTTGTTAAATTAAAATTTTAAGATTTATTGCATTCATTTTTAAACAAGTCAACATACATATAAACTCCTTGGAGCTTTTTAAAAAACTCCTATTAGTTCTATCAGAATTCTGGTAATATACTGGACCTGTAATAAATACTACTTTCTAACTTATTTATTTCAAATATTTATTGAATATCTGTAGGTTTATTCAAATGAACTGAAAAATTTTTAAATGTATTGTTCAGCACTTAAGTTGTATATGAACATGTGGTCAAATCAATCTGTAAAGAAGCCAACATAGTTATTTCTTTTCTCTTGGCAGCCTCAGTGTGGTCCTTCATATTCTCAGATCTTAGGGGACGAAGTGGTCAGAATACAAGGTTCTTGACATTCCCCAAAAAGAAGTCATCATTCAGTACGCAATCTGAGTGGTTTGAGGGCCACTGGCAGGTAGTGACAAAGCTCTATACGCAGGACCACATGCTGGATTCCTTGACCCTGGCACCGTTACATCTAAAAGAGCCTTCCTCTTTAAGGAGCTTTTTCTGAGTCTTAAAAGTTATTATAGTCCAGAAAAAAAAAATGGCGTAAATGATAGAGGCTCTGTTCATCTTTCTAGCGACGAATTAAAGTTGTGATGAAAACAAGGAGCAGCAGCAAGGAAAAATTGCCTGGGATCTTGATGAACAAGCCATACAACTAGGGAGAAATCCAGTAAATCACCCTGCAATGGCAGAAAGTAGGACGGGGTGAGGACGTAGGGCTGCTCAGTCTCGAGCGGCTGAGTGAGACGGAGGCTGCGGCCATGGCAGACGCCTCTTAAAGTTGCCGAGGCCGTGAGAGGATTTTGAGGTCATAGACCTGCTCGCTCTGAGCACCAGTGCCGATTTGGCTGTGTGCAGGGGCACCAGGGACTTACAGGGAGACATCGTCAGAGTTAGGGCTGAGGCAAGACTCACTTGGTGCAGAAGTGCCAGCAATATCCATTGTTCCCTGTTGAGCCCTCTCCGATACCAGCGTGTGGGACACAGCACCGCCATAGCCGTGACGTCATCAAACTGGATAACAGAAGTCACTCACCCAGAGGATTCCCCGAAACCCCGCCTCCCCCAGCTCGTGGCCCCACCCAAGCCACATCAAAATATATCCTCAGCGAGTCAGGTGCTCCTTGCTGAGCAGTGCCTACACTCACACCGGAGGCAGTTGGTCTCAGTTTCTGGTGTGGCCTTTTGAGGCAACTATAAGCACAGCATCTGTGGATTGCGAGCTGAATCTTAACAGGTGGCGGGGAGAGGTAGAAGCTTGGGCTAAATTGGGCCTGCAGCTGAACCCGACTCAGGACTGTGCCACTGGACACCTACCACAAAGCTGCACTAGCAAGACTGGGAGACTTAGGAGCTTTGCTTAGTACATAGACAAAGATACGGAAAGGCACCAAAATGGGAAGACAAAGAAGCAGAAATTATATGAGAGAAGAGAACAGAAATCCAGATATAATGGAATCAAGTAATTGAACAGATGCAGAGTTCAAAACACTGGTTATAAAGATGCTCATGAACTTTTGAGAAATGTAGATAAATTCAGCAAAGAGATAAAAAACATAAGAAATGGAAATTATAAAAGGGAACCAGTCTGAAATGAAGAACACATTATCTGAGATGAGAAATATATTAAATGGAATAAACAAAGGAATAAACAAAGTGAATAAAGAAAAGGATCAAATGCCCTATCTAGATGACGGGAAAACCAAGACACACAATCAGAATGGCAAAAAAAGATGCCAAGATTATAAAAAAATTTAAGGAGAATATGGGCACTATTAAGGGTCCAATATCCATCTGATCAGCATAACTGAAAAAAATCAAGATGTTGAACAGCTGTTTGAAGAAACAATGATGGAAAATTCCCTAACCTAGGGAAGGAAATGGACATAACCCCAGGAAGCTCAGAGAATTCCAAAAATCAGGGATCCAAAGAGCCACACACCAAGATGTATCATAATTAAAATGCCAAAGGTTAAATACAAAGAATATTAAAAGCAGCAAGAGAAAAACAGATAATTATTTATAAGGGAAACCCATAAGACTGGCAGCTGATTTCTCAAAAGAAACTATGCAGAACAGAAGGGCTTGGCAAAAAATATTCAACATGATGAAGACCCAGAATCTAGAACCAAGAATAATTTAACCAGCAAAGCTATCATTTAGAGTTGAAGGAAGATAAAAGCTTTCCCAGACAAAAATAAGCTAAAGGAATTTATCACCACCAAGCCAGATTACAGGAAATGTTGGAGGGACTTCTTTAAGAAGAAAAACATGTATCAAAAACAGGAATAAAGAATGGTGACAACTACATTCCTATCAATAAGTACCTTAAATGGAAAAGATTAAGTGCTCCAACCAAAAGATAGAGTGGCTGAAAGGATAAGAAAAGAAGACCCTACATATGAAAAGTAAGGGTATGGAAAAAGATATTGTTTTGATGGGCCTAGAAGCTATTTAAGTCAGACAGAGTAAGATAAACACTATATAATTTCACTTACATGAGGAATCTAAGGAATAAAAAGGGCAAACTAATCAAGAACAGACTCACAATATAGTGAACAATTTGGTGACAGACAGAGGGAAGGGAGGCTTGGGGGACTGGGAGAATGGGGTGAAGGGTTAAAGAAGTACAATTAGTACCTGATGGATGGTCACGGGGATGGGGAGCATGGCATAGGGAATGCAGTTAGCATTAATACATTGGCTAGGTGGAGGGTCAGGGGAGGAGTGAGCAACTGGGGAAATCGTTTTTACAAACCATATAGATGTCTAACCAATGTACTGTATACTTGAAATTAAATTTTTTAAAGAAAAAAAGATAAATTCTGAGTTATACTTTTAAAAAACAGCAAAAAAAAATTATTACTTTTTCTATTCAGTATACTTACCCCATTTAAAGTATAGTTCCTCTTGGAAAATTATACACACACACACACACACACAACACACACACAATAGATTGAGGTAGATAAAAAGTTCCTTATGCTCATATTTTCATATTTAAGTCTTCTACTGGGTTCTTTCAAACATTTCTTACTCTCCCCATTTGAACTGCTCATTTCTGGAACTTCTCTCTCCATCTGCTTTTCTCGATAATCGAGGTTCATTTAAAAAGAGCCATTTTCCCAGTACACACAGTTTGCCGTTTATCAGTGTCCATGTGATTATCAACTTCATGCCCAGTTCATCAAATTTGAGCCTATCTGACCTCTTCCTCATATGAACTACACTTTCCAAAAATCATCTTCCAAGCTTCAGGCTGCTGTCACTCGGTCCTCACTAGCATTGAAAGGCTAACATGCCTCGACCTAGTGTCAGTTACATGTTATTGACTTATATCAGCAAAATACTTCCGAAGACATTCAATAAGCCTTTGCCTCACAACCTCTTCAATGCTTGAGACACCGCTCCATAATGTGGTAGATAGACATCTACAGCCTCAGCCCTTGATTCTCTCCGTCTGTTTCCACTCATGGGTCAGAAAACCCATGCAGTCCAGCACATCCATACCTTGCTTCTTAGTCATTTTTCATCAAATCCTAGAAAGAATGCTATACTAAAATCTAGTCAAATAATCTACTGTTACTTTCATTCCTCCCTTAATAAATCTATTTTACCAAGAACGGTACGCAGTGTGTCCAGATCACTTATTCATTTAGAAACAGAACTATGCAAAAATTATCCATCTCATTAGTGGCAAGCCCAAGAAATTCCAGAGATGAGAAAGGGGTGAGCACATGAATTCCCTTCAGAAAAGTGACTTCCTTCATTTCATTAGCCTCAAGGCATCTTTTACTTCTCATTCCATACAATAAACATCTCAGAGGAAACACATTTTTCAGGCAAGGGAAGAAATGGAAAGACCTCAAAACAAAAAACCTCAAGGAGTGTTTTTCTGGAATTTGTATTTCTCAGGCTAATGCTGATCTCCTTCAATCACTAAAGGACAAAGAGATTTGAACTTTGCTTTTTCCCTCACACACATACAGCTACCCTCAACCTCCAATAAAAATAAGTCCATTCCTACCATGCATTTTGCAAGGGCAGCTACCTACTCTTCCACTAACATTCTTCACATGTTCCCTTTCCCAGCTCTCTGCTCTCCAAGTTCAAGGCCATTTGCAAGGAACAAGAAGGCTGTCACTTTCATTACCCTCAATTCCACCAGGATTACAGATTCCATAATATAACTGAATGGTTCTTAGATTTGTGGAATGTCAGAATTCTAAAGGTAATTGAAGATTAGATGTTCAATAAATTTTACTTATTATTCCACCAGACTCTAATCAAGGCCTATATCTGAATTTTCTCATCTGTCTCAGCACCTATCAGAATATGTGACACATAGTAGGGGTTCGATATCTGTTTGTTGAATAAAAGAACAAATAAATGAGTAAATGCATAAACAGATCAGTGAAATCACTTATTCCAAATATCTATTTTAAGGATGGCAAATGCTATTGAGCATTAATAATAGACACTTCATATTCGTTTGTGTCTTACAGCATTTGCAGTAATAAATAATATAAAACCAAAATTTAAATGGCTCACCCATTTTCTCACACTTCTAATACCAACTTTTTAGTGCTCCTAAGCTCAGAAAAATGCTGTGGTTGGGAAATCAACTCCAGCAAGAAATTATTAAATATAATAATGGGGCCACATAAGTCAATATGAGCTTATAGGCACAGAGCCTAAAATCAAAAGTATGTGTGATGTTAATAAAATATATGAATATTAATAAAATATGAATTTAATTTAATATATGCACTATAATTTAGATGCTATTATACTACTCAAGTATTTGATAATCCCTTACTGCATAATCAATATCACCTTGACATTAATAAGAGAATGCCAAGCTGATGACTATTTGCTGTTTGTTGATGTTTGCATATTTGATCATTTGTTTCAATAAAGGACAAGCAAGATGTCCTATGGGAAAATACAAAATATGGGGTAATTAAAAGTAGAAATAAAGTGTTCCTAAATCAGCAAGTGAAATCCATACTTCTATTTCAAAATTGCATGTTTGTTTATATTCACTAAAGAGAAAATCAGATAGTTTCAGCAATTATCCAGATATTTCGAAAGGAAAAATGTATTTTGCTTATTATACTAGATTATCTCATGTAAAACTATAGGCTGGTTTTGCTTTACATGATCTGGAAAATAGCTTCAGTCTTCTCCTAAAAATCTGGTAATTATAGGCAATCTTTATTTCATGAGAAAACCTCTCGTGTGACTCACTGGTCAATTATGCATTACATTTATTTCAAAATTGGTTATATTTTATTATATTACTAATTAAAAATGAAAGCATATAAAATGAATGTGCTGACCTAAAACAGGGAGGAAATGTTGTTGCTTATTTACCCATATATTACATAATCAATATCATTTTTTGACTAAATACAAATGAATCTGACTAAACACCAAATGCCCACTTACTCTGATCTTTGCTGTCACATGGACTTTGAGATGTCCACCATCCATTACACAGGAGAGAAGGCCTACTTCTACCCTATTCTGAATCAAGTTCTAGCTGATAGAAAAGCAATGAATCATTAACTTAGTTTTCTCTGAGAGAGGAAGAAAACAGATTATGTGTATTAATCCACTTACTTTGAAGATTTTTAAAAGAAACCTTGGATTCCAAAAACAAATAGATGCAGATCTGGGGGAGTCATTTATAGGAAAAGACTGGGTATACCTACAGCTTTCCTTTCTGATGACTGAACCAATTAAATAGTTTAATCAGTGAAACCTGTTAGTAAGACAGAACTGGAAACAAATTTACTTATTCTGATAAGTTTTCTAATAGAGATAGCAAGGAATAACTGATGTCTCTTGGAAAGGGCCAAAGATAATAACCTTTTCTGCAATCAGCTGTGTGTTTTCTTTGGTTTGATTTTCCCTGGTCTTCAATGACAAACAAAATTTGCTTAAAGACATTTTTTGATCTGCCTGGCTATTCTGCATGGGAATCAGAGCTTTCTATTTGGTGGCAAGTATGATTTCCTACAGCAAAGGACGATGACACCCTGAGACCTATGAGGTTTGTTCCCCCAGGGCAATGAGTCTCCCAAAGAGATGAACCATAGTAAGGGAAAATGTTACTAAATGCCATTAGTAAAAGCAAATGCAGAAAACCAGAAGGAAAGAGAAACCCTTGGTTCTGAGAACATTTGTTACCTTGTAAAGAGTATATTATAGAGAACACAATCTTTTTGTCTCAATGGGCAGACATCTCACAAGACCTACATATAGCAAGGTCTTGCTGTAAGTATGAGGACACAATGCAGGAGCCTAATTTGGTTTCTATTTTGACTTTCAAACAAAGAAATGTGGCTGTTTGGGTGAACTCTTCTGACTACAAAGGAAACCATCTGGGACTAATTATGATACCCAGCCATATTTAAAACCACAATTTCATTTTGTATTTTCAGTTTCTCTACTATAGTTAATTAAGGTTTCCCCTATTATGTGTGTGTGTGTGTGTGTGTGTGTGTTGTGTGTGTGTAAATTTCCAAAGCTTTTGCAGAGTTGTGTCAGAAGTACCACTGGGGGTGGCAAAGAATTATAAAATTTTCCAGGCTTTTTTAAAATTGGAAGTCAATTTCTAAGTCTTCTTCAACAGATAATAATAGTTACAGAACAAATTAGTGACTTATACCATTGGAGCATCACATCTGGACACCAGGAGTGCAATACACTTTTGTCCCTGCAAGTGTGTGAGAGTTTTGCATTCAAGAAATATTACAGATCCAGCATAAATGAGGCTCTGCCTCTCTGTTCTATTGAAAACCTTTGTAGAAGCCATGAGGTCATAAAGAGCTTATACATTATCTCCTTCTTCCAAAGGGTCAGAGACTGAACCAGATGAAATAAATCCTTTCTCTTGCAGGCTACTGGCTAGAAGTAGATGGCTCTGTGGTGGCATTCTTCCCATATAGCTATATTTCAAATCTTCCCTTACTGAGAGAATAGCTTTAAAGAGACTTTGAAATTCTCTGAATTCCTTTTCAGTTACTTACTGAAACTGAATTTGGCAGGGAAGTAACCAAGTTTTGGTGGATGATTATCCTTAAATCATAAGGAAAGACAAGATGCCTTACTAAAGGAATAGGAAGACTATCATCCTCTTCCACTACAGAGTGGTTTCTCTTTTCACAAAAGAGCTGGAGCCAACATGTTGAGAAAAATCTAATGACCATAAAATTTGTGAATAAGTCTTTTACTTTCATGCTTCATTTCTCTTGGCCATTTCTCTACACAGGAGAGAGGACAGAGAACAACTTAACTACTTGTGACTCTCTGGCAAAAGGTTTAGTGAAGGACAGAGTTCAACCCAATTTCTAAAATAAAATTTTCAATATTATTGGTACAAACTCAATCTGTTCCCCATTAGCACAGATACCAGGAATTAACTGTAATTTTGCTCCTATTTGATTCCCCGTAGGAACAAAACCACACTTTTAATGCCAACACATGCACATTCTAACATTACAGTAAACATTTTTCTGACGCATTTATAGATTCACAAAAAAGGAGAGAGATAAACTGAAACATTTGGCTGAGGCTTGGTAACTTCACTGACAATAATATTTCAGAAAGTGGTACAATGTAGAAATTACTAAATCCATTCTTTAAAAACCCTCAGGTTAGAGTTTGAATTGCTAGGAAAAGAAAGAAATGCAAATTGTTTATTGTTTTCACATGTACAGTAAAGTCAGAAAATTGTACTTCTTTCGAGAACCATATGGGAGAAAGACACCCTTTTCATCAGGAGTGGTTTTGCTTGTTGTGCCAAGAGCTCAAAAGATGTTTTTAATAACCACAGTCAGTTTGTTGTACAATCTGTCTGGATCTTTCTGTAAGAGAGATGACGTTCTCTTGTGTAGGAAATAGAGGGTGATAAGGGAGTTGTGCAAAAATCACAATTCAAAGGGAAGCATCTTTAACTCATGATTGAGAGAAAAACTGGTTTGCATACATCATTGAAAAACCATGGGAGGTTACTGAGGCTCCTTTAGTAAACGTGACCATGTTCTTTACGAAAGCCAATGCGACAATGAATTGGGTGCTGCAAACATGTCTCCTAAATACTCACGTTAGGTGTAAGTGAAGAATTACCCAACAATAACCTGAGAAGGCTTCAGAGAACATGACTGCTCTTTGAACATGACTTTGAACCAAGGAAAGGTCAGAACTCCACCTCAGAGGCTAGGAAAAAGTGATGTATTTTTTGGAATGAGAGTGATCCTGAGAGGATCACACAGATGTGTTTCACTGGACCTGTGTTTAAACAAAGACACATCAAAAACTAGTGCAGACCATGGAAACTTTCTTGGTCCATGATTAAATAAGAGAAGGCAAAACGTATAATGTATTTTTTCATGAAGTTAAATAAATTCATTTAAAGGCCAGCCCTTTATTGTAAGATCATATCCTTCCTCTGTTATCATGTTAAAATACGCTTTAATATATTATACTGAACCATAGGAAATTGCCAATATTTGACTGTTTATGAGCTACAAAAATGATAATTTCCTAAGGTTCAATCCAACATTAAATAATGATGTTTAGGTATAGAAGCTTGTGATGGCCTTATATGACAATAAATAGACTTGGCAAACATATGCCAGTATCCAGATTTGTTTTTTAAAATGTCCTAATCCATGTAATTCATATAACTATAAATTGCTACTAGAGAGTGTCTCAACTGGCAGCCTTCTAAATTTTGACTATTGTAAAATAAAACAAATTTTAGAAAGAAAGGAAGAAAGAAAGAAAATAGGAGAGAAAAGAAAAGAAAAGAAAAGAAAAGAAAAGAAAAGAAAAGAAAAGAATAGGACCCAGATACTGACTAGAATGTCATGGACCCCAGAAACTAGCATTATACAAAGGATAGGCTGGAACTCTTGAGCTTTGGGACATCAAGAGCACCATAAAGAGGCAGGGTATTGGGGAAAAAAAAAAAAAAGGCTTGCTGATTATTCTGTTCACATTCTTCCAATGGAAGAATACAGATGTTGATCTTCCACTGGAAAGCATAGATAAAAATCCACTGGTGACATGGTTGAAAAGGAGTCCCAAAAACTCAGGATGGTGGCTCCTGCCAGCAGCAGACATTAAGAAGAGCAATTCAATCCTCTGGTTCTTACAAAAGTTGCCTGCCCAATGTCAAGAAAAGGATATTTTTATTGATCTTGCCAATCACCACTCAAGCACACCTGACTGGACCACCATGGACCAATCAGATTCTCTAGTTGAGAATCTGAATTTATGGCTGGTAAGCTAGAAGGTCATGAAGATTTGGAGCTGAGGCTGCTATTTCGGAATGAGCATAATGAAGCTGTGTGCATGCAGATGGCTGAAGAGAGAAAAAGTAAAGCCACCAGGCCGAAATGATTAGAGACCTACCAAAGAGATAGATATGGAAAGACAAGGTGGCAGAGAAAGTAGCTGCTTTGGCTCCAGACTGTATTCCAGTTCCAGGTCCAGTTGCTCAAGAAGACCTAGCTGGGTCTCAGGATCCATGAGATACCCTTGAAACTAATTATCCTTTACTTAAGCCAGCACAGAGAGTTTCTGGGTCTTGTAAACAAAAGACTCCTGCTAAATTGTAAGCGATCTCTTTAGTGGAAGAAGCAATTATAACCAGACCTGGCTAAGAGTAATAGCCACCTGACTATATATGTATTCCTCCTTTTAAATCCCTTCTTTTTCATATACGGTTCATCCTCAGCTATTTCTTCCCTCTTATGTGACAGGTATGATAATTCAGATGTGGATGTAACTTCTAATTTGGAAATGCTTCTAAACTTGATGACATATCAGTAAGTTTTGGCTGCATAACAAACCACTCCAAGACATAGTAGCTGAAAACAACCTTTTTTTTAGCTCATAATTCTGCAGATGGGCAATTAGGCTGACATTAGTTGGCAGTTCCTCAGGTCTCAGCTAGGCTCACTTAAGACATCTGCAGATGCTGCTGGATCAGCTGGGAGCTGGTGAGTCTAGGATGGCCTCAGCCCAGATGGCTTATCTTCCTTCCAGGTGATCTCTCATCTTTTAGAAGGTTCTGCCCCCATAAATGTTTACCTGGCAGCTAAGCAGTGTTCCAGGAGAACAAGCAGAATTGGCTCCTGCTCCTGCTAATTTTATTGGCCAGAGCAAATCATCATGCCAGTCCAGATACAAATGCTGAGGAAATATACTCCACCTATTAAGAGCACTAACTGCCTAGTTACATCACAAAGGATGTAGATGGAGAGAGCACAGTAGTAGTAGCCGTTTTGCAAAGAATCTACCACAGGTGGCTTCTAAGCCCCAGGATAGAGTCTATTAACAAATGAGATATGGATGGATTAGTGGCTTAGTCTATCTCCACTCTAAGACCTCAAGAGTAGAGCTATTTTCCATTTCCCCACCGACTATCTCCTGTAATATACAGTCATAAGAAATAGAGGACCAAAGGACCGAATCTAGCTCATGGGCTCACAAGGCTGAACTATGGACCAAGGTTGTAAAACTAGAGCCTAAAAGCCAGAAAAACAGAGGCAGCTGGTTTGAATAGTCTAAGAGAAGACTCCACCCAAAGAAGAGCATTGCAAACACTGTCAGGGTATGAGATGGTACATTTTGACCATGGCAATTTAAAAGTATCTCTTTTAAGATTCACATTGCCATGGGCTTCCCTACCACCACAGTTCATCAATGGACCTGAAAATGCTGGCTGGGCATCAACCGTTAGTAGGACCTGGAGAAGGGATGTGGTTTCAAGTCCAGGTTAACTTCAGAAATGGTTGGCAGGTGCATATAAAGGAGCTACAGACACAGGAGACCGTGAGAAAGTAAATCTCTGAGCATGGGCAGGAATTTCAAGGAAGTCCACAATTCATGGAACTAAGCTTTTTGTGTAGCAGGACAACCTTGAGTTGTTGGCTGAATTACACTAGTAAGTGGCATAAGTTGTGCTAAAACAGAGGCCTTTTAATTCTTGGTTCAATGCTCTTTCATACCATAACTTTTTATTTTTTGCTTTGTTTTGTTTTAGGTATACAAATGAATTCCTAGTGGCCAGGGGTTTCTACCTTGAAAGATAGCACAGAGCAAGGAACTATCTAAACAGGAAAATTACTTTTGGATTCTAATAATAGCTTTACAAAAAAAAGTATCTCTTTTAACTATGAACTTTGTTATAAGATGAATAAGTTCTAGGGATCTAAGGTATATGTTTATTATAGCTAATAATACTGTATATATACTTGAAAATTGCTAAGTGATTACATGGTAAATGTTTTCATCACAAAAAAGAAATGGTAATTATGTGACATGAAGGTGTTAGCTAATGTTATATATTGTGCAATATATAAATGTATCAGATTAACATGTTGTAAAACACTTTAAACTTACAAAATGTTAGATGTTGATTATATCTCAATGAAGCTGAAATTTAAAAAATCAAAGTAGAAACAAAGTATCTCTTTTGTGTGTACCTCAGCTAACTTTCCTTGGCTAACAAAGTTTTTGCTTTCCATCCCTACAACTTTAGGCTCACTTGGTTTCACAGTCTTAATTCCTAAGAAGAATGCTTTCACCAGGAGAGAAGACAATGATTCGATTGAACTGGAAATTGAGACTGCCACAAAGCCACTTTAGAGTCCTAATGCCTGTGAATCCACTGGCAAAGAAAGTGGTTACTCCAGTGGTTCCCAACTGGGGGCAATTTTGCCCATAGGAAGTTTACAACGTCTGGAAATATTTTTGGTCATCACAACTGCAGGAGGAGAGTGCTACTAGTACCTAGTGGGTAGAGGTCAATAAACATCCTAAAATGCACAGACAGCTCTCCTACATCAGAGAATTATCTAGCCCAAAATGCCAACAGCATGAAAACTCTGGATTATTCTAATGATCCCAGTGATGGGATTTGGAGAAGTTGGATTGCCACTGCACAATGAGGGTGTCTCTTAGTACTCCAATGTTCTGTAAATAAAGTCAATGGAAAACAGCAACATATCAATTCAGGTAAGACTGCTAATGGCCTAGAAGCTTCAGGAATACACGTTTAGGTTACCCACCAGGCAAGGAACTCCAACTAGCAACAGAAGGCAATTACATATACCAGCTACACCATGTGACTAGTCTCAGAAATGAGAAATATAAAGTATGTTTTCCTTATTTTGATATGAATACCTTTGTATTTATTAACCAAGTAGTTTTATTTTCTTTCCCTCTCCCATTACCCTACCATCTAATAAAAAATGGGTGATAGTTATTAACCTTCTATCTTAGTATTTAAGTTACAGGCTATCAAAGGAGACTGAATAACCTACAAGAAGAATGAATGTGACCAAAAACACAAAAGGGAATTAGTATCCACTTTTGGAGAAAGGGTTAGTATATTTTCAGTTATACACAGTGTAGTCGTATCATGTTAGGCAGTAGTAGGACTTTGTTAATGTATTTATTTTTAAAATGAGTATAGTTTTCAGAGACATATGTGGGTGCCAAGTTGACAATTGGTTGGCTGCGGTGGTTTTGTAATATGTCAATATAGCTAGGCTGAACTACGTTTCCCAGATTCATTTCCTATATGTTTCTGTTTAAGGTGGACCATGTTTAAGAGACCTATTTCCAAGGGATCTAGAAGGTGAAAATAAAGCAGCAGCCATATTGTTTTTAATTTTCAAAAAGTGCAGTTAGGTGAATTTGTAGCTTAAGCACATTATCATTTATCTGCTGGCTCACCTTGATGGCACAGGGCAGCACCCAGGCCTGCAGCTGCTCTACCTTCTCCTGGATCCTCCTTCAGCATCTTCAATTCTTAGAGCATCTCTTTAGCTCGATGACAAAGAGCACTACTTCATAAGGTTGGATAAAGTAGTTCATTCTCATAGTCCCAGCTCTTCATGAGTTTGAGCATATCCTTGCTCTTCCCCACTTAACATCCATCTTCCCTTCCCAGTTTCCTGTATGCAGACTTCAAGTTTCAGCATCAGACATGTAAACAACAGGCCACAGAGACTATTTAATCAGTATCCAAGTTGGATATTGAGATCCTATCTGTCAAAATACACAGGTACACACACATATACAAACTTTATACAGGTCTCTTCCATACCATGGAAGGGTCTCTAGCATTGTGTTTTCATGATTGTTATATTTTTATAAAAGTTGTAAAAATAAGCTATTTCAAGTGCAGTCAACTTTTAAGATTTTAATTAGTTAGAATTTGTTTTCTATTTCTAAACAGATAACCAACCACCTTCACGTCTAATTTATATTTGTAATTGTACGTTCACTCTCCTAATGAGAGTCTTCTAAATAGTAGGTGTTTAAAAATCTGGATCGGTCCCTGCAGAGGTCTTCCTGCATTCGAGGTAGGTTCAGAGTCACTTTCCCTGAAAACGAACAAAAAATCCTCTTGCAGCTGTAGGATGAAATAAATGTAAGCTGCAAACAAAGAGAGAAGGTTGGCAAGTCCCCGTCTCGACCACAAGGCATATAAACATGAGGTGAATTTAGCCAACTCAGTCTTCATTGTAATTTACATCCGGGAAGCTATCACTGTAAGATGGAGGGCTGTACTGGGAAATCAGGCTCAGTTTCAGACTGTACACACCTTCAAATAAGATGGATAGAAGGAGTCAAGGGCATGGGGGCTAAGGAAGGGAGAGGAAGATGAATTAAGGTTAGAATGTTTATCCAAATCTCCACAACCATATTCTCCTGGACCAGGACCCTCCTAAATGGCAGAAAAATTAACACCACATAAAGAGATTTTCATATCTCATTGGAATGATTCATTGAGGTGGGAATAAGAATATGGCTTGTTTAAAGACAGAAATTTGAGACTATTACATAGATTTCTAAATCCAATGCTTCACATAAATGTGACAACAAACTCTTAAGGCCAGAGATGAGTTTGGCTCAGAATGATTCCATTGCTGGATAAAAAGAACATTTTGAGAAACTTATCACTGTAATATAGTTGAAAATGAAGTTTAGCTTCTTAACCAAAAACTGTAATATGCATCCTACAGTCAAGTATTTTGCTAAGAAAGAAAATTTTTTCTTCATTTTTCTAAACTTTTCTGCTATAACTTTTAAATTGAAGAGTTAGTATGCATGTTTCATGGCCTTAACATGTAGACTTTTAAAATATCTTTTAACATTGTGAAACCACATTAATTTTACATATAAAACAGGATGGATAAGTGGGTGGGTAGATAGATGGATGGATGAAGGAGGGAGTCAAGAGAGGTAGGGGAGAAGGTAGGGAGGGAGGAATAGATATCAATAGATAAAGAGTTGTTATTTTTAAAATGGCTGAGTTTGACCTCGGTGGATTAAAAAGAAAAAATTCTAATGAGAAAGGCTCTTTTCTTTAAGAGCGACACCTATATCATACTGTGCACGTTGATTATGAAAAGTGAGGTTTTTAGGGCCCAATCTCCAAGACAGGCGTGTGGGATTTGTGAAGAAGAAAAAGAGAAGTCACCAAGATGGTTCGAGTTCAGGGTCAAAAGAGGACGATGGCCAGTGAGAAATTCTCTGTGAGAGGGAATTAAATGTCCATGAAGAGAATTTGAAATTGTTCCCTGGCTTATGCTAGTTTAGCCTATTGTTCCCCAACTTTTGGTTAAAGTCTGTGATGCTCATGTCAACATAAGACACCAGCTCCAGGACCTGAGAACAATGGGAGAAGATGAGGCCACCAGACGGGACCGAAAATCAACAGAGACAGGAAACTAGAACTAAAAGAAATGAGAACAGAAGTCACCACAGCTCATGCCACCAATCCACCCTCCTGCTGAATCAGCTGTCTGAGGAAAAACCTTATTTCTAACACTAAGCAGGCTCAAGCCAGTTTATTAGGAGAGTAAATTAAAGGTTGACTCCAGAAGGCCAGAGGATTTGGGGATACTGAGGAGGCCAGCATCAGGGTTACATGAGTTGCAAAATAATAACCATTATAACGACTAAATTTGACCATCTACGTTTGTCCTATTTTTTCCTTCATAAAATATCAGAAGGGACAAACCACATTTTCAATTCCATTTATTTGGAACTAAAAGTTTTGCTCTAGTACCATTTGGTCCTTATAAACTGTTGATGATCTCAGTAACTGAAAGCATCATGTAACAAACGTTGCAAATTCTACTATACAGAGAAAAATCTGACATAAAGGCATATTGTCCCAAAAAGTCACAGGAAAACTGTATCTGTTCATTTCAGTATCTTTCTAACTCTGAAGTGTGAGGGCATGAAAAACACAAGCAGAGGTAGAGGCAGTTCAGCATTCTCCCCAGAAAGTTGTGTTCCTTCCATATGCCTCCACTGAGGAAGGGCAAGTGGCTTCTCCACCCTGCCCTCCAAAAGGAAATATGCAACATTAAGGTTTCTCTGAGCACCTAGTTCCATCAGTTTTCTCCCCTCTAGAATAGATACATTTTTTAAATCCTTCTCTGTACCCTGGTTCCTTCCTTCTAACCCAGGAGCTCCCAACTGCAGAGGTAATCGGTGTGTGTGGTGCCCACGTGGTTTGTTAGCAATGATTTTTTTATGTTTGCATAAATTAAAGACTATTCAAGGGCTACACTGTAATAATACCACTCTTACATTCTGAGATACCTTCTGAGTGAAAAACCCTCAGTCTGTTACCCGGAAATTGTCTGCCACCTGGAGCTACCTATTCCAGCTACCCATGGACCTTTGAGCAGCAGGCTCTCAAAGGATTATGGGGACATAGAGCCCTAAAAGTTGGGCAAAGGGTAACGATACATGGGCATGTCTAGGGGAGTGTATTACACATGTGGACCTCATTGTTTGTAACATCACAGCAGGCAAAAAAAAAAAAAAAAAAGAAAAAAAAAGAAAAGAAAAGAAAAGAAAAAGAAAAGAAAAGAAAAAGAAAAAACACGACCTCAGAATCATTGCCTTACCCTATAACATGCTCGAGCTTTTTCCATCTTATTAAAATGGCTGTCTTAAATTTTCTGAAAAACTGTTAGATATAAAACAAACAAAGCAAAAATAAACTTTGTCTAAACCTCTATGTAAGTCTGATACCCAACAGGAAGCAGGCACTCTCAAATTAGGACCACTTAAGGAGGGTTTATGTACAAAAGGACCATTTATTAATGCCACAGTAGAATATAGAAGACCCACAAGAAACAGTACAGTAACCTGGGGCTAGTAGCAATAGAGTTGTTTTCAGCCCTAAAGAGCCAGAGAAGTTACTAAAACCCAGAAGGAGAGTTATGTGGAGGAGGCCATCAGGAGAAGCAGGGATCTCAGAGAAGGCATGCAACCAGTCCAAGGTATTCCCTCTGGGAGAAAACCAGAGGGAATAAATACTCAGCTATCTCTACTCCCTCTTTTCCATGCAGTGTGATGTTTGTCAATGACCTCCTATTGACTAAATCCAAAGAATAAAATGATGGGTTCCCCCAAGGGCCTATCCTTCCTCTTCAGGTGCTCTCACTCATTCCTCCTCCTCCTTCACCACCACCACGTTTTCAGCTTTCCCCCATGCCCATTACTGCTTGTCATACTTTGGGTTTCTTAATAGCAGATGCCAAGACAAGGACTTGAATGCAAGTCGTTTATTTTGGAGGCAATACCAGGAAAAATCATCAGGGGAGCAGGGAAATAAGACAGGCCAGAGAAGGGAGTTCAGTGAACATTATCAAGCAAGATATCACAATGTGCAAAAGCTTAGTCTTGCTGGGGAACTCCAGGAAATGGTGTAAAATACACTCTCTAGACTGATCCCAGACAAGGAGCAAATGAATTCGAGTATTTATACACAACTCATGAGAGTTACTGGATGAAGCCCACTCTCAGAGGGCATCAGTTCTGTAGCACTTCTATCCTGCCATAAACACAGGTATTGCAGCCTCTGAGGGCAGTTACTGGCAATGGAAAAATGGGCCAGGATGCACTGAAATGGTAGGGTCAAAGGTGTATGGGTGGGACACTGACAGCATCTGCCAGATTTCCAATTTCCTATTTCTAGTCCGGACTTCTCTATTTTGCCCAATTCATACATCCAACTGGTTACTTGGACCTCTATTACAGGACCTACCTACAGGAATCTCCCGTCTCCCACTCTCACTCCTGCCTCCACCTGTTTCTCCATGATTGCAGAGACTGGCATCATCATCCACCAAGCACTGCAAATGAGTTACCTACCAGTCATTTGTGATGTGCCTTCTGGTTGCCAAGTCTAACTGAACAAACTTCCTACATACCTCTTGTTCTTTCCTCCCATCCATTGGCTTAGGTCCAATTATTTTTTTCTCTGAACTATTGCAATAATTGTGTTTCTGTCTCGGTTCTACTCACACTTACATACCATGTAATCACGTTGCTAAAAATCCTCTCAAGGGCATCACCATCACCTAAAGTCAAGATTCTAAGTCTTTAGTTGAGTGCAATAATCTGTTCCCTCTCTTCATTTCCAGCTTCATCTCTCTTCCCTCTTCTAAATATATGTGCCTGCCCACATACGTATGTATTCATAGTTCTCTGCATACAATAAAGTCCAGTCTTTACATATTTGTTTCTATCTTCCATGTTTGTCCTTCTGCAAATTACCTACCTGGTCAACTCCTACTCATGACAAACATCACTTTCTTTGCCATATTGTTCCAGACATCCCAGGAAGACAGACATCTCTTGGGCTTTGCTCCTGCAGCACTAACAATTACAGGGCAAATAACCACATATCTGTTGGGTTGATAATAAAGGTATCCATGGGAATAGTGTTAAATTCTTTACCTGAGGATCAGAACATATCAAAAGTAATGTAAAAATACAGATACTGATTGACAAGTATAAAATCATTCGTGATAATGCTCAATATTGGATACGAAGACCACAGACTCTTTTAAGAGGTCTCTTTTTATTCAAGGGATCTGAGTTACAAACAGTCGTAGCTCTGAAAATCCACTAAGATGGTTCAATTAAGGTCTTTTAAAACCAGAACTAGATGATAATGATAAAGGTGACAGTAATGATGATGATGAATGAGTACTTCAGTGGCCAGCCCAGCCACATCTGTCATAAATCACTACCATTAACAAACACAATCTAATAGATTAACACTCCTGCCCCTCAGCCCTTTAAGGCTGCTGTGTTGCTACTTGACTTCTGCTACTCCACCGTCTGTCCCTCTCTAGACTAAGGATTCCAGTTCAAGGATAGCATCTCCTACCTTCATCCATAGCCTAGGGCAGCACTAGAGCACTTTTCAAAAATGCTGATGTTATGTTCCCAATGTATTGGGTAGTGCTATGACAAAAGGAGTATCCTCTGGGCCTTCACGAAGGAAAATAGTTATCGGGAGGGAGAACAGGTCATACATGATAAATCCATTCCTACATCCCAATTCTCTAAGTTATTAAATTTCCTTTCTCTACATTATATTAGGGGAATTCTGCTATCTCTGCTTCATTTAGTGTATGCCCCTGGTAAGTCCAGATTTTAATCAACCAAGAAAACTGTTAAAAATACTCCCAGCTGCTCAAACCAGCATATTTAATCCAAAATCTAGTATGAAAAACTAACTAAAAAATTCAGCCCAATCTAAAACTATACACATCACTGAGCTAGCACCTCCAGAATCCATTCTCACATATATTGCCCCATGTCTTTTGCTGCATAAATTAGTGAAACTTTCCAATTTTATTCTCCCAGACCTGACTTTAAAATTGGTTCCTTGGGATATGCTAGAATGTGATTCTACTTGCCTAAAGGCATTAAGGAAAACTGACAAGCACTGGTGGGTGGTGTGGTCTTCACAGGGTTTGTGAATAGGACAGAAACAGATTCCTCTTTCAGGGGTTGCTTCTGCTACAAAACAAAAAACAAAAAACAAAAAACAAAAACAAAAAACCTTACTGGGGTTTGAGGGTTCAACATCCTTAATGTCACCTAAATTCACCCCAAAGTTACCATTCCTATTTCAAGGTTACTCTCTTTTATAATCAATGCTCTCATGTTCATATAAAAGATCAAGCAATGCTGTGAATTCCATCTGCAATGCAGGATCAGACCTGGGTCTGATTTTCAGTTATGTCAGTCTTTTGACAAGAGTTAAGAGATCCTTGTAGATCTGTCACAGAAACTCTCTAGACCTTTAACCATGCCTTAAGCTGCGATTTTAAGATCTTGAGCTATTATTTTCTTTCTGTAAGCCCTCCAGCCCAAAGAGAAAGAGCCAGATTATTTTACAGGGCATCGCCCATATCTGGGGAGACTATATATCCTAATTTGTATAGCATCATCCCGTTTATGTCTGTTATCTTGGGATTGCTGACACTCCTTTTCACTTTCAAAAGTGTCCCAATTTGAATAATTATGTTTACCCTTCAGGTACCTATCATAGCAGCCATTTATGCCGCGAATGGACAGTCAAGGCAACCACAGAGAAAATCTGTTTCATTATGGGATAATATGGGCTATCAGTTTTCTATTCTCTAATGCTAATAGAATCCCCACTAATTTTACACTGGAGTCAGATAATCGATTCTACATTCCCATCTTTTTGAAGATCTGTTCCCTATAATCATCTTTGGTACTAATAAGTACATAAATCAAGACTTAGTTGTAGAATACAGAATCTAATCCAGGTATTAAAACAGAAAGGAATTCACGATAGTTTTAAGGAGCTTACAGGATTCTGAGAGGGCTGGAACCAAACCTACATTCACAGCCAAGAATAATGCAGCCAGAAGAAATGTCCAGCATGAGACTGTTCTACCAGAAATGCCACAGTCATTGTCATTTGCTACTTGGCATCCAAGATGGCAATAAACTATAGTCATATCACACAGCTGCACAAAAGATCCAATTTTTCTGTGCATGTCCACCTGTCCCACATCATTTCTACCTTCATTCTAAGCTTTGTGCAGGGGTAGCTTCTTAGTAGAACCAAGGTCATGTGAGGAATTCTAATTAGGGAAATGCAATGTACTTTTTATACTTAAGATCTAACACAGAAAGCGTGTTAGAGAAGCTTTGGTGAGGATGCAGAGTGAGCCAATCTTCAGTATCTGCTAAGAACTGGAAAAGATTATGGGACAATCTATATAGAAAAAAGCGGTGGTAAGATTAGCAGTATTTCCAGAATTTCTACTTAGAAGAGTTTAGGGAACACTATCTCATTAGAAGGGGGTTTAAGGGATTTGCCTTGAAGCTGTGTTTGCATAGCACACTGTTCTTATTTATCTCAGTTGTTTATTTCAAGTGGTACCTAGGAGAGCTAACAGAGGTCTAAATCATACAAATAAGACAAAACTTGGCACTACAGCCAGAAGAGAAAGGTAAGATACTATCAAGATTATCACCCCTACTTCACAGATTAAATGGGCTGCCTCTGAATAGCAAATGACAAGAAAACCCTTGAATGACATGTTCTACTATATTGACAGGAGTAAACTAAACAGTTCTGCATGAGGAAAAAAAGATTATTTTTATAAAACAAAATTATGGCCTAATTTCTGAAAAATGCAGACTATGTTACAAAGTGTTTTAAATTTGAACTTCCAGATAGCCTTGTATTTATTATTCCTATACTTACCACGTGCAAACTGACAAAGGAAAGATGGACCAAGTGTGTTTTCCCTTCTTGATAATGCATATTTATTATTTACTTATTTATTTATTTACTTATGTATTTTCTGGTTTACCTAACTTGAAACATCCCTTTGCCTTCAAGGTAGCTTTGGGGCAATAACGATCATATTTATCTTGGTGGGATTTCAGAGAATTCCTTTTTCATTGCCCCAAGTCTATCTAAGTGAGTCAAAATGTATTTTTATGCATGTACCTCTTCCTTTTTAAAATCAAGCCATTTGGTAATAACCTTGTATCACAAGTCAAACAGTACAGAATAGAAATAACTCCTTTCAGAGGCCGCTGTGGACTTCACGAGCGAGAGGGCCCTGTGCTGCTACACATACATTTTGCAGATCTGTTGGCTTCTCAGTTCATAGCATTCAACTCCCTGGCTCCTCAGCAGCTCCTTCTCTTCTGCTGCATCTCGAACTTTCAGCTGGGGGAAGTGGGCCGGGGAGGCGATGAAATCATAGTGCCGGTCCAGATACCGCAGGTAGATGAGCATGTGCACGGCATAAGCCAGAACTAGCAACAGGATGAGCGACATGGCCAAACCAATCAGAATGGCTGGTGAGAAGGAAGAGGCACAGTCTCGGGCCTTGGAAAATTGTTCCCCTTGATGGTAAAGCCTTGGATCTGTCAGGAAGAAGAGAAGAGCTGAAGTGATCTAGTCTCTCTCCTAAGATCTACTTCCCATTTGGGCTGGGGTTCTGGACCCTTAATTAGGCAAATTAAAGATACTGTGACCATATTTGCTGAATAATTTAAACACATGATCTAACAAGTGTGTGTGCTTACAGAACAGCAAAACTTAATTTTAAATCAAGCCTGACCCAGAAAGTCCTCTAGGATGTATGATTGTCATAATTAAGAGGCTCATGAAATTCAAGGCTCTTAAATAAAACCTTTATTTCAAGGCCCTGGAATAAAACTTCTTTTAATCTCATTCTTAGAAATTTTCTCATTCATCTAAAACCATAATTACTGTAGTGTCTCTAAAATTCAAACACGTTCAAAATTTTACATGTTAGTATAAATTTCCCAAAGAATTTTAAGTCTCAGTTCTTCTGCCTTTGATTCTGTTGACAGGAATTAGACAGGAAGAGTCTTTTAAGGGAAGATATCATGATTCCCAATGAGGTTAGCATAGAAAATAAAAGCTAACACTTATTAGTAAGGGTTTTTTTTTTTTTAATGTATCAGACATTTCCTTAACTCATTTAATACCTACAAGACCCTATAAATTACTATTTTATCCCCATCTTATGGACGAGGTGACTGAGGCGCAGTAACTTGCCCAGCATTAAGTGCAGTAAAGCAATAATACAAACCCAGGCAGTCTGGCTTCAGAATCGCGTCTCAATTTACTGCTCCATAAATATTGGTGTGTCTCTCTTCTTCCTCCCATCATCACGTCTTTATAAGTTGTATCCTACACACTTGGTACTGTTTTAGGAATAGCTATGTATAAGCAATCTCTCTTTATATCCTACCCAGAGAAAAGAAAGAAAAGCTTTCCCATATGTGCAAATGCAGTTTAATTACTTGGAACCAGAAAAGGCTCACATTGACAACTGGCCGCAGTATCTAAATACTGTCACAATGAAAGAAACAAGGCTACAGAACAACTACTCCAAACGAGAGTAATCATTTGTGGAAGGCAGCCCCCACATAGCTGGCTTTGAGAATATAACCTTACACTGCATCACTTCATTTAGACGCCTAGTTGATTTTAAAGGAATATATCAGAAAATTAAATTATCCATGAGTGCTTTACTGAGAATTCATTTTTATGACTTAAGTGGGCATGGTAGCATTTTTCCATGCTAACATGATTAGAGCCACCCATCATGCCATGTGACTTAGGGGCGTTGCTCGCCCAATTGTCTGTGCTCTAGACTGAATCCAAAATAGCTTCCGAAGGAGATCGTTGGCCTGGCTTCCGGGATGCTTGGCCTGCCCTCTCTATGAAGAGGCAAAGCAGGCTTTTCTTCAGACTAGTGCTTAAGAGTCAAGCTCCTCAATTACAAAAGACGGCCTCATTTGATGCTGTAGCCAGCCAAAGAGCATGTCCTCACATTGCCACATAATTCTTAACTAGACTTGGTTGAGAACAGTATCTGTGGAGAACACCTGGAGGATATGTTGTCCATCTATTTTCTGGACTAGAGATTGCAAGTACTCTGTATCTGCCCACAGGTGAGTTTTGTTTGGCCTAGAGTTCTGAACATCCTGAAAATTTCCCACAAGAATTCAGATTTCTAGCTTCTACTAAAAAGTCAGAAGATCTAGCAACACTGAATTTGTGTTCCTACCAAGTAAAAATTGGATGGAATTGAATAAAATATGCTCCTTGTGATGCTGGCTATACTTGGCCAGTCTTTAGCTGGTCTACACAAGGCATCTGAGTCTGCTGTACATGTTGCATCACTCTATGCTTTACTTCTAGAATAAGCCAGATCAGCAAAGCTGTATATGTGGGATGCAGCCTTTTGTACACAACCCCCAACCACCATTACCTCTCCCTTGGATGGAGCTTGCATTCTGCCATCTGCTTCCATTAAGGGTGTTTTAACAAGGCCCACCTCTCACACTCAATGCTGTGCTCACTCTAAGGCCATTGTCTAAAAAATTGGCACGTGTGACACAACACTAGGGAGGGATATACGTCTCACAAGCATATTTTCAGTAGTCTTATGGACCCCATGAACATGTAACTCGGTGACTCTTTCTTATGCTGATTGCTCCAAAGCTTCAGAGCCAAATTACTGAGCCACCTCCACCCTAGGCAAACAGATGGTCTTGAGGTTTTGTGTACCAACCGCACCAGTGACTCTAACTGAATTTTTCTGCTTTTGTTTTTTTTTAGCCCTCACATCTTTGCCCATTTTGCAAAGTTATGTTTCTTGTTGTGTGTCTACAAGTCACTGTTAAGTCATTTCTGGAATAAAGTGGAGACATAAACCAGTCAATCCCTCTGTTCTAATCGGGTGAGATTGTGTGTGAATTATTCCTTGTTTTCATTATTACCTCCTCATTGGCCTTTCTGCCTATTTCTCTTTTTAAGGGGCAAGACATATACATACATATTAAAGTGTCACTGGAGCTAGACAGTCCAGAATTCAAATTCTGCCTCGACCATTTACCGGTTATATCATTTTGAAAAATTATGTAATCATTAAAGCTTCAGTTACCTGATTTGGAAAACAGAGATAATAACAGCTATCTTGCAGCATTACGACACATTTTGAAGACAAATATGTAAAATAACTATAACAGTGCTGACACATAAGAGGGGACTCATAAGTAGCAGCTATTGCTAATCCATGCCTGACACAGTCCTGTTGTTGCTGCTCATATTAGGCCATGAATTCTTTACATCCATAAAGATAGGTCAGAAATTGAAAATTGAAAAGGTGAAAGAAATACCTTTACCAGGTGGCTGAGAAGTAATTTGAAACCAAGTCTGCTGGGCTCTAAAATGCAAATTCCTTCCATACCCCAAACTGCCTTTCATCAACACCATACCTCTCCAAGTTAGGGGGTGGGCGAAGTCTATATAAATATACATAAATAAATACACACACACATATGAATTTCCATTTATAGATGGGAAAGATTAGAAAATGCTCATAGAAAGGAGAACCGTGTGTGCGATTTCAGTGAATTAGAAAAACAAGTTAACATTTTTTTCACAAGCAAACAGGACAGAGAAACTTGACAGATATCTCTCAGCCTGAGATTCTGGTGGTAAAAAGTACCCTCTTATGCCCCCATGCCTTTCCCAAATACTTTCAAGAGGATCTTTGAGATATTTTTGACTCCATGGCTGACAGTTCCTTTCCTATGTTAACTGCCAAAGCTGTCATTCACGCTACAGATGTACTTCTTATCTTCCCTGATAGGATCACTGCTTCACTCCCTAAAGGAAATAAAATAATTGTCTGATAATTCCTTTCCCTAGAAGGGCCTCTCTCTCCAGGAAGTGTCAGTCACCAGGCTTCAGGCCACAGCTTCACTCTGGCTTAGACTGCTGGCATTCCTCCCCAGTAATTATTAGTGACTGCATGAACCTGACTGTAAAATAGCAAGAGGGGTAGGAGGTACACAGGGAAAGGAAATACCTTATCCTATTCCATTTCATACCTTAGAGGATAAAGAAAAAAAAATTTCAATATTATTTTAAAGGTATCCAGCCCTCTATTTTCTTTAAACACCTATGTTTCAGTTTCAGGTGTTTTCAAACAAATACTGGGTTTCTTGGCACCAAACACACAGGAGCATATGTTTTAGTTTATTACCTGGAAATCAACAAAAGTGATCTCCCACAGGCTTGACAGATCATCCATGTCGGTGGGCAACAAGAGAGCATCGTACCGTGGCAGGCTGCTGACGCGTTGGCAGTGGTAGGAATAACTCGATGGAGCATATATGCCAGTTGCATTAAAAGTTGCTTGGACTGAATTATTAAAAATAATCTCGACTCGGTGCAAACTAAACCAGCTCTGCATGGACAACTTGTTGTAATTGCTAAGGGTGAATCTGAAAATGATTATAAATAGTATTATCCCTGGAGCACTTCTACATTTGCTGACACAGGACATGGGCTATGAACAGTGCAATTGCGCCCTCTTTTGTCAGGTAGTAGAACCAGCCCGAGGAGAGCCTTTCACTTTCCTGGTTCTGAGCAAGCTTCCTGCGGAGGGCGAATGAAAGCAAATGACAAGGCAGGCCCCCCAAAGTGAGCAATACTATTCATACCAAAGGAAAAACAGCTTGACTTTTTTTCTGTTTTAGAATCAACACTTGATTTTATTATTGCAAAACAACTGGGAAAAATTAAATGGACATCACTATAGAATTAGCTAAATAATGGTCAAAACAATAGTACATAGTACTAGCTCTTACTATGTGTTGAGCACCCGTCTATGTTTTCTATGTGTATTTTATTTAATCTCCACTACACCAACATGAGATAGATGTTATTATTAGCCTCATTTTGCAGATGAGGAATCTAAGAAACAGAGAGGTTAAATAAACAACTTGCGCAAGTTCATTCAGAGAATAAATACTGGAGCTGGGCTTTGAATCCAATCTGAAGGCCAGAGCTCTTATTCTTAGCCATTTTGGAATGGAATATTCTCCTGGCATAAAAACATTATACGGTACATATGCCATGATCATTTTTCTCACTTAAAAAAAAAGTTGACTCCATAGAAAAATATTCTGGAAGGAAAGAGACGAAATGTTAATAGAAATTACAAATGGTGGTTGGATTATACGTAATTTTAATTTTCTTTTTCTTCAAAGCTCAATATTTTCTGATTTTTCTGTTATCAATGGATATGTATTACTCTGTCTTAGTTTGGGATCCTACAGAAGCAGACCCTGAGACAAGGATGTGAACACAAGTATTTTTGAAAGGTGATCCCAAATTTATTTGAGAATTTAGTCTTTCAAAATATGTAGAATAAAGGGAAATTATAAAAGAATGGAAGGCAGCCAAAAAGGACATGTTATTAAGTGAGTTTCCACTGTGGACGAATGGGGCTTAACGTCCATGGGGAACCTGCGGGCCAGAGTGGAACACAGGCCTCTGAGTTACCTCATCTGAGGGGGAGGGAGCTGGGGTACTTAATGCCTCTCTCAGTCACTGGTTGAGAACTGCTGGGGTAGGGATGGGAGGCAGTGGGCCCCTTTGGCCAGCAAAAAATTTTTAAAGGAAGACAGACTAGCAATTGAAAGCTGAGTTGGTGGACTATAGTGCTCCCAAATGGAAATGCCCAAGAGGATATAGATGGGGTACTGATAGTGTCTGCCATATGCCTTTATCATCAGAAAAAATCATCACAAAGCTATTTTTCCTTTGGGGGAAAAAGTATGATTTGAATAAAAAATATTCCCCATTTCTATATGAAACATATATGTATATGTGTTTGGTCATGTTGTGGGAATCTATTTTTCTTATAAAATTTCTCTGAAAGGTGATGCCATACATTTTCAATTATGATCAGTGAAACATTAGCGTCCCAGATAAGCATTCTGAGGAGAGAGCTTTCCAAGGTTAAATGTGAGAAACACTAGGTTAATGAAAGCTACCTAATGCAATAATCTTTCTAAAGAGCCTGTCTTCACATACAAATTAACATACAAATTAACGCTGTGAATCTCCAAAAGGAGCACATGGTGTGTAGCCTTTCTCAGCCATATTTGACCACAACCACAGAATGCCTCTTCTGGGCAATCTTCACAGAGCAGAAGCATTTCACAGAGCTTAGGAAAGACTGCCCTAACACATTTTGTTGGTTTTCAAGTAATATTATAAAGACACAGCTGCTACCGCCGCTAAAAGGCTGGTCTTATAGGAAAAGATACATTATATTTTTATAATAAAAATTTTTAATGCCTTCAAACTGCCATCTTCTCCCTTCCTCAGAGCAGTTCCTAAATGCTTGGATAAACCACTGTTGGCAGATGTATCCTTTCATACACAAACACAGAAAAATGTAGGCCTGCATTGACTATCTGCTGGGGAATACAGCTAACAGACACTTTTTCATTATCATTAAATGATGTGTGATTCACTGTAAGGAACTATACAGAAAATAACTTCAAACTAGGGCCTCAGCCCTTGGAGCTTTAAATATATTTTATTTAAATATCTTTTATTCTTTGCTCACAAGAATATATTTTATTCTTGTGTTCATGTGTTCTCCAGGTCCCTAATTAAGGAAACTAGAGATGCTTTAGTAAAAACTAAAGAAAGCATTACTATAGAATCCCATCACATAACACCACTGACTTTTCAGTGTAATTAGGTAGATGTGACATTTCACATATCAGTGCTTAGAACATAGCTGGCCCTTGATACTTGCACATTGAATTTGCTCCAAAGTGGTATCCATACCTACCTTATATCAAGACCTTTGGGATTTTCAGCATCATTTAACTTCAGAGACAACCTAAGAAAACAGAAACAATAGTCTTTCAAATTAGGAATAACCCTTACTTCACAATATAAAAATTACCTCAAAATGGATCATCATCCTAAATATAACAACTAAAACTACAGAACTTATAGAAGAAATATAGAAGAACAGTTTTGCAATCTTGGGTTGGCAATGGTTTCTTGAAAATACACAAGTATATTTAAAAATGATAATTTGGACTTTATTAAATTTTTAAAAAGTTTGTTCTTCAGAAGACACTGTTAAGAAAACAAAAACGGCAAGCCACAGAATGGCAAAAAATACTCACAACACACACACTCACATATATAATGAACTTGTATCTGAAATAGGAAAAGTAACATTAATACCTCAATAATAAGAAACAACCTAACTTAAAAACGCTCAGAAGACAGGCACTTTACAAAGGAAGATATACAAATAGGCAATAAGTACATGAAAAGAAGTTCAGCATCATCAGTTATCAGGAAAACAAAATGAAACCATTATAAGATACCGTTAGTAATCAGAATGATTAAAACATTTCTATATGCCTACTCTTAAGCTTTATATATATATAAATAAATATGTATATAAATATATTTACTGACATTTTCTGGAAAGTTAATACACAATTTCCTCGTAGCAATAACCAAGTTGGTTCCCTTTTAACTCAACTCTTCCCCCTGGTTACATAGTGAGAGCCAGACGTCATCCTGCACATGCTGGGGTTTGTAATACAGGTGAAGAACACCAAAATTACGAATCTACGAATTCATAGGAAAGAGACGACAGTCCCCCCAACCCCATTACCTCCTGAGTAAAGAGAAACATTTGTTTCCTTAGTGCCAAAATTTTTCCTTGGAAAGAGAAAAGGTAAGAATCCTGGGTACCTACCTCAGAATATAAGCAGAAAGGTTTTACTAGCCTTTAGATGGGTGCAAATAGTTCACCATAAAGGAAACGAATGGCTGTGGTCTAATACCATAATATGTAAATGAACTCTAAGGAGAAGATGAGAAACGTCCCTGCGCTTCCACGCCCTGGAATGTCTCCATGATCCTAAACTCATTATTCCTTGACATGTTAATGCATTCCTCTGAGGAGGGAAATCTTTTACTAACTCCAACGCTAATCTTTTAACCCAGGTCCCAGTAAAATGTATTCAGAAATTACTAACCATGCAGAAACATAAACAGTCCTACACTGACCATACCAAGTGTTAGTGAGGATGTGAACCAAATGAAACTCTCGTATAATGCTGGTAGAAAAGTAAATGGTACAACCACTTTAAAAACACTTTGGCAGTTTATTAAAAAGCTAAACATACACATACTCTATATTCCATGATGAAATGTTTGTTGTCTTGATTGTGGTGATGGTTTCATGGGTGTACACATATGTCAAAACTAATCAAATTGTACACTTTAAATATGTGCTGTTTAGTATATTTCATTTATATTTCAATAAGGTTAAAACTAGGAGTGATAAAAAGCTAAAAACTAAAATGATAAAATGTAAAAAATTTAAATTCACAAAGGATGACAATGCTATGACAATATTATTGTATAAGAGTCATATAACACCTCAGTATACATTATAAAATCAACAAGGCAAGAGTAGTTATAATATGTCCAATTACAAGTTTGAAAAAATACCACACATATATAACCTCATTAATTTGGTTCCACATCAAAAAACACTGTAAATGTCAACAGAAGTTTATTTTATTAAAATGAACTTCAGTCTCTATGTTTCCAATGCTCCAAGATCTTTCTCCAGGTGCCCTGATTTCAGTAAAAGTTGTTAACATGCTCACTGCAGAATAAAGAACATGAGGCCTGATTTCAACAAAGCAAACTGAACGATCATTCACTGAGAACCTTTTAAGTGCCAGACACTGCACCATAAACTGGAAACACAAAGGAGAAATACAACCTAGTAAGTCACTCAAAAAGGAGCTTTTTTCCACTATTCCAAGCACCCTACCCACCCACGTTCAAAATGGATTTTGAATTCTTGAGACTATATTGCCTAAATTCAAAATACAGACAGATGCTAGGATTATGGTCTATTTGTAGGGCTTTCGGTATTTAAAAAGACTCCCATAGCAAATCTGTCTGCCAACAATTTGCCTTTCTCTGAACATTTTGTTTCCAAGTGCTAAAACATGGTCATCTTTTTTTAATCTGTGCTTTTGACCTTACATGGGTTTGCTTGCGTTTCTCCTTTCGGCGACTCCCTTTCTGCTTCTTGAGACCATGAGACTTCCTAGCCAGAGCAACAAAGACATTTCACTAGTCTGTACCATTCTCAGGAATCAAGGACACTCAGTCTCAGCAGCTGGTCCTTGAATGCCTCACTCACATCCTGGGAAGCCTCCCACTCATCCCTGTGGGTGGGCTCTCCAGGATGCCTGCACACTCGCCTGAGCAGGACTCCAGGAAGTTGATGCTACACACTCAGTTCTTGCCCTCGATAGAAAACTAGAACTGTGACCCAGAAGAAAAAAGTCAAATCTCATCCAATCATTAATGTGTGCATTGTGAAAACCAAAGCTTCCCTAGGCCTCTCCACCAGGTAACTAGACACTACTTCATCCTAGTTATCATTGGTCTATTAGGAAGGTAATCTATCACTCTGAGTAGCACTTGATAAGTTCTCAGAGTTCTCATGCATGCATTTCCTTATTTGATTTTCACAACCCTAGGACATAGGGCCAAGAGAGAGGAGGTAAAATGTCATTGCTAAAGATGTTTTAGACATCGGCTCTATTACCATACAAGTACGACCTTAGCAAGTTTTCTAACCTCTATAAGCCTTGACTTCCTCAACTGGAACATGAATAATAATATAGTACCTGTCACTCGGAGACTTATTCACAATAGTGTTGTGAGGAATAACAGACATTGTGCCTGTGAAGTACTGGCCCATTGTAGGCACTCAAGGCCTATTAATTACAATTATAGAAACTACCATCTCCATCTCACAGATGATGATCCTACTGTGGCTCTAGCCTGTAAAGTCACAGAGCTCACTGGCAGAACTGGGCTTAGAAGCCAAGTCTTCATTGGTCTGTCTCTAGGTTCTCAATGATTATCAAGGTTTCTAAAGCTCAGCCAAAAGCTGTGGTCTCCTGATTTTCCCCACAAATACCCTGGAGTCAGGATAAATGAAATCAAGGAGGGTCAGTCAGCCATGGACAGGCAAGACAATCCCCAGGCAATCAGCCTCTCTCTGCAAAGCCTACCGCAAATAAAGTGCCCTGTAGGGAATTAATTAGAGCCTGAGGAAAAAGTCCTGAGCTCTTAGCAGGGCTGGATCTCTTTGATAGTCTAGCTCTAACAGAATAAACAAATCTGGGAGGACTCTGGATGCTTATGATTACAATTCTCTAATTCCTTAACAAGAGATATGTATTCTGAATAACAAGATACCAAGACTTGTAATATAACTTGTATGTTTATATTAATATAATTCATTTTTACCCATCATCAAGAATTTTTAAATGAGAAGTTCAGGAATAAAAAAGTGTTTCCAGCCAAAGGATATAATTATAAAAAGAAAACACACACACACACACACACACACACGCACGCACGCACGCACGCACACATTATAGTTTATACAAAGCATTCTGTCCATCTATATCAAGCCAGAACAGAATCTTCGAAAAGCCCCCATTATACCAGCAAATGTTGAAAGCAAGGAGGTTTATAGAAAGTAGTGGGACATGCCAGACTTCCTCCCCCTGGACCAAAACAAATACAAGCAAAAAATTTTGCCTGGACTGAAAAGCAGAGAAAGGAATTGAAATTCATTTTCTCTTCAAAAGGAATATTTGTTTAATCTGCTTATCTCAAATGAAGTTATTATTCTAACCATTTTGAAATGTCCTAAAGAAATCTCTGAAATTTGGACATTTGAAAGTACACTTGCACATTTGCAAACAACGTTCCAAAACTTCAGAACACTCCCCAGAATCAAACATCTGCCCTGACTAGAATTACCCATCTCTGTTTCACCCTCTAGAGTAGGTATGACTGTGCTCTGTGATATGTAATTTCCTCTCTGGTGGGACAAAAGTCGTTTGACACCTCACATTTGGAGTTGATGCCACGCCTGGAATTCTTTTCCTTTTCAGAATGAGTTTGAGAACCTTCATCTTCAGAACTCTGATTTTCTACCGGATATTATAACAATCAGCTAAAGGGTTCTGAAGAAAATTGCTGGGAGAAATACAACAAATTTTTAAAAATTAATTTTTGACTTGTTTTTTCATTTTAGATGTTAAACATTTCCTCAAAGATGTGTGTCAGGGTCATGTACAAAGGAGCCTACTTCTTCTTTCTGAAATGACAGAAAACTGTCTGCCCAGTTAGTAGACTACAACTGCCCTAAGGGCTTCTTCTAGCAAAACAGTCAACTTACGTGGCATTTTCTTCACTGCAATTTGAATTACGAGCATCCACTGTTGCCTTACGGCCAAAAGCTTCATCTGTAAAGTCCAGCCAGGTCTGGTTCTTAAATTTAATTGTTATTCTTTTGGCCCAGAAGAGAATACAGGGGTTCCATCCATGGAGACATTAAGCAGGCTATGATGGCTCAATGTATTCCAAGTTTCTTTTTCTAAATGCTTTTGTCCACTCAGATTATAGTGGAGGGCCTGAAGAACCAAATAAAAAAAATTTAAGAGATAAATTAGTTTCTATGGCACAAAAGGCTTCTTGGAAGTAAAAGGACTAATTCACGATCTGTTGAAACTCTGATTTCTCTTTAGCTCCAAAGTCCATATTAACAAGCTTAATATGATGGGTACACCTGAAAGGTACAAGAACCCAGTTCCACAAAGCACCAAAACTAGAAAAGACCAAATTGGAAAAAAAAAAAAAACTTTGCAAATAACATTATCAATATAGACTTTAAAAAGTCATTGTGCTGGGGAGGAAGAGAGGATAGATAGATAGGTGGAGCACAGCACTTATTCTGTATAATATTGTAATGGTAGATAGATATCATCATATATTAACTAAAACCCATTAAATGTTCAACATGAAGAGTGAATCCTAATGTAAACTATGGACTTTAGTTAATGATAACATATCAATATTGGTTCATCAATTTTAACAAATGTACCACACTAATGCAGGATGTTAAATAAGGAGAAATTGGAGAAGGGAGAGATTGAGGGGTTAAGGGAAACATCTGTACTTTTTTGTTAATTTTTTTCCAGAAACCTAAACTATTAAAAAAAAAGTTTATTAATTTTTAAAAAATTCACCATGGCATTAAACTAATGGCAGTAATCATTAGAAAATAATATCATAAGACCTTGAATAACGCAAGACTTAAAGTAACATACTAAACAAAGAAGGCAGGTTTTTAGAAATCAAGCATACTTCTCCAGACCATTAATGTCCAATAGAATATTCAGCAATATTGGGTATGTTCTATACCTGTACTGTCTGATACAGTAGCCACTGACTGTATATAGCTATCATGCCCTGGAAATGAGGCCAGTGCAACTAAGGAGTTTAACTTTTAATTTTACTTAATATTGTTTCATTTGAATTTATATTTAAGTAGCCACATGTGGCTAGTGGCTACTAACCTGGACAGTGAAGCTCCAGATCATTTAATATACATAAACTAGCAAGGTATTCTAACATGTTCTACATCTGAGAAACCTTTGCTGATTTCCAGGAAGCCTAAGACAATGCACTTCAGTATCTGACTCCAGGGGTCACAGAAAAAGGTCTATATGGGAAAGAAGACCCACTTATCTAGATTAACTATTCCACATCAATTACTCCAGCCTAAATACAGATAAAAGAGAAATTTAACAAGCAGAGGCAATCCAAGCTTGCCAGTAACCAAAGATAAACTGGTACTCCAGTGATCCTGTCTGGAAAGCAACAAAAGTAAAACTTAACATTGTAATGAAAATATACAAGAGCAAGTTAAACTTTAGTTTTTTTTTCTCAACTACAAGATTACCATAACACACTTCCCCATCTAAATTCAAGCAAGAATTTTATTTATTAATAGAATTATTCCTATTTTCACAGTGGCTCTGACCTGATTGAAATGTGTTTAAAACTTTTAAAAGATACAATCTAGTTTCCTAACATATTCATACCTGAGCAATTGGTATTGTTGTAAAATTCTGTACTGTTTTCATATTTCCATTATCCTGGTGATCTGTCAAAAAAAATGACATGAGTACAAATACTAAATGTCATTGATTAATATAATTCAGTGACAATAATATCCTAAGGACTGTGAAATAAGCCAGACTTGAGTCTTTCTTGGCTCATAATTTAGAATACACTAGTTTAAGAGATCTTCACATGAGAAACTCCTGATGCAAGCACCCATGTTCAGGAAGGCCATCACAGATAAAACCCTTCCTCAACCCCGCAAGGAATTATAAGAGCAATTACAGGTCTTACCACTCTTTATAACCACTTCTTTACTTAAAGATGCTCGAGAGCTGAAACAAGAAAAATGAAATTAAAAGATGCTGCAAAAAATCTACATTTCAGATCATATGAAGTTTTAAGAAATATATTTCAATTTATTACATCTCAGAGTAGAACTTTAGCCTGTCAAAACTATCCACATTTTTTTTTTGTTTTTTTAAATTTTTTATTTGTTTATTTGTTTGTTTAAATTGAAGAAATGATTTAAATTTTTTCCCTCATTTAAGTTCCCATCCCTCCTCCCCTCTGGTAACCACTGGTCCATTGAAAACTACCCATTTTTTAATAGCAAATTTCTGACTTAAAAAGTAATACATGTTCTTCAAGGAAATAAAATAATATTTTACAATGAAATTTTATAATACACTGTATTGTTAAGATACAACCCAAAAATATTCATTGCTTTGTAAAGATACAAAGCAAAAATATTCAACCCATTTCATTAAAAACAGACTCAATTGCCAAAAAATATTTCTGAAAATTATGAAGATATAAATTATAATATATATCCTTACAGTGTTTCACCCTTCACACACACACACACGCCACATATAATTTCCTTTTTATAAAATTTAAAAGAGATTTTTATAAACGTTCTGTTTTGGAAATTGAATATTTTTACTTAAAAACATATCTTAAATATTTTCCCATCCTATTACACATTTATGTGACATGATTTTGAATTCCATGTGGTATCATATCACTCAAATGTATGAATTTATTTAACCGAATTCCTATTAAATATCTAAGATGTTTATAATTAATACTACATTGAACATTATTGAACACTGTTTGTTCATAACTCTGAGAAGTTCCTTAGGTAAATTCCTAGAGATGAAATTGCTGAGTTAGAAGATACAGACATCTTTTTATCATGAAATACTATAAACATATATAAACAGAAAAATAAACCCCCTCCCCCAAGTATCTGTCCTCATTATCTAGCTTTAGCAATTATCAAGTCATAACCAATCTTGTTTCACCTATTAGCTCCCTTCCCCTCTTTGGTATATTTTGAAGAAAATATCAGAAATTTTATCATTTAGGTATATATTTCTAAAAAATAAAGACTTTTTAAAATAGTAGCCCAATTATATCTATAAAGTATTAATCATTCTTTTAACATAAAATATTATGTCAGTTGTTTTAATCTCCAATTATGTCAAAAATGTCATAACAATTTTTAGTTTATTGTATCTTTTAAATTTTTCATAAGTTGTATCTATAGTAGATGAGAATGCAGATCAAAGTTTATACTTAGAGATTCCTAAGACTATATGTATTGCTATCATATAAACTCAACATTTTTACAATTAGAGAAATACATATTATATATCATGATCTATATGCAAAACAATTTCAGCTAGTTATTAAATCTATATCATAATAAAGTGCTTTATAGGTAATTATATGGAACCAGTTACAAATTAAACCATTCAATTTATGACACAATCCCTATTATCTACTGAGAATTTCTGAAGATGACAAATTGGTCACCATGTCTACTAGCTTCTGTTAATAAGTGCATGCATGCATAAAATTATTTTTTCACATTATCAACTTTATTGAGGTATACTCTAAGTACAATAAGTTGCATCCATTCAATGTGTAGAATTCGATGAGTTTGGGCATATGCATATACCCATGACACACTGCTAAAAGATACAGAATATCTATGTCCCACAAATTTCCCCATGCACTTTTAATGTGGAGAGATGTTCCCTCCACCCTCAGCCATGGGCAACTATGGACTTGCTTTCTGTCACTTTAGATTAGTTTTCATTTTCTAGAATTATAAATAAGACCATATAACATATTCTTCAGTGCTTGGCTCACTGTCTTAACATAATAACTGAAATTCATTAATATTGTTGTATGTATCAATAGTTCAACCCTTATTAGTACTAAGAAAAATTTCAATGTATGGATATCCCAAATTTTGTTTGTACATGCACCCACTGATGAAAATTTATGATGTTTCTAGTTTGAGGCTACTACAAATAAAGATATAAGAACTTCTGTGTGCATGGGTTTCTGTGGAATATGTTTTTGTTCCTTTTGAGTGAATATCCAGAACCCGAATGGCTGTCATACAGTACAAGTTTAATTTTATTTTAAAAAAAGACCTGACAATAAATGTCAGTATATGAGATTTCCTGTGGCTCCACATGCTTGAAACATTTGGTAGTCTCTTTAATTTTAACCATTCTAATGGGTATGGGTTGCTATCTCATTGTAGTTTTCATTTCTATTTCCCTGGTGATTAATGATATTGGGCTTCTTTTCTTATGCCTATGACCATTAATATATTTTCTTTTGTGAAGTGTCTGTTTAAATTTTTTGTCAGTTTTTAAAACTAAGTTCATTATCTTCTTATTATTGAGTTGAAAGAGTTCTTTGGATTCAAGCCCTATGTCAGATATATGCATTAAAAATGTTTTCTTTCATACTATGTCTTTTTAAATTTTAATGATGACTTTCAAAAACCAAAGTTTTAATTTTCATTAAGTCTAATATATTTTTTATTGTCTATGTTTTTTGTGTCTAAAAAATATTTTCTTAATATAACATCACAAAGATTTTCTCTTGTTTCATATAGAAATATTCAAGTATTAGCTTTTACATTTAGCTCTGTGATCCATTTTGAGTTGATACATATGAGATAAGGTACTTGTAAAATTTTGGCATCTGGGACAAAAACAATGTCCTATTAGATGCCAGAATAAAAAAATAAGAATCATGCCAGCCTTCAGAAAATGTATCTCACGCTCTTTCACAGGAAGCTAATGGAGGATGTGCTCCAGGAAAGTAAGGGAGAAAACCAAGACAGAGGAAAGTATAGGCTTTAATAAACAGTGGCTCTAACTCAGAAGAATGGTTAAAAAAAAAAAAAAAAAAAAGACAAGGATGACTATTGCACATCAGACCTAGAGAGAATCAATCTAGACTGGAACAAGAGGGAAAAAAAGGGATCTAAAGAAGGGAGAACTAGAGAGAGATCTCTATATAAAAAGAGGATTTGAGAGACTACATTACATATTAGATGAGGGTACTTGTGAAAAGAATACAGAATGTGCATATTTTAAATATTTCAAGTGAAAAACAGCAATTTTTAACTTACGAGTAAAGAGCTGTATAAAAAAAGAAACAATTATAGTATACTAACTGGCTTATCAGTGAACAATATATGCATAGTCACAATGATGCAAGCGCAGATTTAACTGAAAGTAGTACTATAACTAGAGTGAGGGGAAGGGGATGAAGGAAAGAAAGGTGTGGCAGTGTTAGAGACAGAAACTTTGTTGATAACAAAAGGAAGTTTTTGTTGATAACAAAAAGACAGAAACTTTGTTGGTAACAAAAGGAAGTTGTCTAAAATGTACAAATTGAGTAATAATCTATGTATATTACTTAAATCGCCTGCACATATTATTTAAATATTATGGCAGTTATGGTGGATTGTATGATTGCTCCCAACCCCCTGGAAATAATTCCAGAGATGTATATACCTCACCCCCGGCCATAAACCTTTCAGCACCTCCCTACAGGTAGAGAATATTTCCTGCCCCATCATCACACTTGGCTATGTGTCTCGGTTGGGCCAATGGAATATGAGTGAAAGCAACAGAGTGCTAGTTCTGCAGGAACTTTAAGAGGGGTTGCACATGTCTGCATATGTCTGCCACTTCTTGCCTCTCTCTGTTGTGATAATGGCATGTCAGTATGGGCCTTGGAATAGAAGACATCGGGCACAGAGCTGCAGCAGGACTTGAATAGCAGTCCACCTGTAGTTATCCACAGGTAACATTTGAGAAATAAATATTTGAGGTCATAAGATTCTGGAATATTAAACTTGTTTGTTACTAGAGAAAAGCTAACTGCACAGGAGACAATTTTTTCTATAATTTATTATGTGCCTTACTTAGCACAATTTGATTTTTTAAAACCATGTACATGCATTACTTTGACACATTTTTCTAATTTATTCTTTTTAAAAGATGCTTTCCTTTAAAATTTTATAAATTAGCATTCAGATTTTATACTAAATCTGAGTAGAATGAGCTTGAATTAGTCCTCAGAATACTATGAAATTTAATTTTCTGAGCAGCAAAAGTGAGGCTCCGATCAAAGTAATCATTAAGTACAACAGAGATATGCTTTAGCCAAAAGAGCTCTACCTACCTAAACCTCAAACTCTGTAGTGCAAGTTAAAAAGTAACTAACTGAACATGTGAAAGACACACTAATGCCCAGATGATACTTCTCGAGGAGCTTCAAGCTTTCTAATATCACCATCCACAAATAGATTTTTAAAATTTCTTTGATTTGAACTTTATTCAAAAATCATATTTCATGATACAGAATTAAGTATTCAATTTTAAAATGTCTTAATGACTGAAAAAGAAAATTGATATATTTTACCTAAGTAAGATAAAAATTTATTGAGTCATTTGAAATATTTAGTAAAAGAGTTTAATAAATGTTTATTGAATAAAAATACATAAATGAATGAATGAATGAATGAATGAACTACCATCTCATTAATATGCTTAACTTGAGACTTGCTCCACTAATTAAAAATTTCCATGTGTTTACTGATGAGAAACTTTTAGTAGACAACACAGGGTATTTTCATTTCAATGACTCTATGGTCATGAACACACAATAATGCTGCTATACTTTTTAAACTCTAACTCAGGCCTTGCCCATACATAAGCCTGAATTAATAAGGTTTTATAGGAAGCTATAATCTCAACCAAAAATAAAATGTATATGCATTTTTGCATCACTACATAATCTCCAGACTATAGTAGGAACTAAAAAATTATCTGATTAAAATTATCTATGTGAACAAACTGAGAAACACAGGCTTAAACATAATTAAACCTACACTGTCACTGAAATATTCAGATCCTTTACCAATAAAAGGGATCTCTGCAATACCTGAAAAGTAATTAAAGCCCTAGGCTTATAGTGGCTGGTGACATATTTTTGATTTACCACGTGTTCCACCATGAGTCTCCCAGGTATGCCTTCGTGAATATGAAGATAAAGCAGCTCCATCACTGGAAGATCACATTCCCAGCATGGCCTACAAGGCCCTTTAAAGACCTCAGCCTGCTAGCTGTGCTCACTCATTTCACTTCTTCCCCTACACTAGCATTCCTTAGTTCAGCTCCCTGAATGCTTTATGTTCCCTTCTTCCCTCCTCCATTTTAGTTAGCTCCTGCTGTTCCCTCCACCTGAAATGTTCTCCATCCTCTTCACCCCTGCCTCCTAGGTTTTTCCTCCATATCCTCCAGATCACAGATCAAACATCACCTCCTCAGGAACACTGTCCCTAACTACTCAAACTAGTTCAGATCCCCCTATTATGTGCGCTCATAGCCTCCCATACTTTTCTTTCATAGCACGTTTCACAGTTCGTTTGTAATAACATTGTTCATTAATGAGCTCCCCCAAACTAGACTTAAAGCTCCATGAAGGCAGGGACTGTGCCTGTTTTGCTCACAATTGTGGATCCAGCAAACAGCAAAGTGCCCAGCTATTTAAATATACCAGGTATTTAAAACGTATGTGCTACATCTATAAATGAACTAACAAACTAATGAACAAACTGAAAGGGAGGTGGAAATGAGAGATCACACAGGATGCTAGATGACAGGAAAAAGATTTCCTTTTTGTTTAAGCATAAACCCAAATTGAGGAAGGAATATGTAAAGAGTGGTGACCCCTACTCTCTCTAAGCTTAGGAAATATGCATCAAACTTATAATACACTCATCTTTAAGAATCTTGAATTGACCCACGAGTTGAAAGATTTTTTAAATTTCAGATCCATGATTTGAAAGAACATAAACAAACAGCAACTGTTGTTTCCTTCATAATGAATTAATATGCCATATTATTATATTCAAATGATCAACGGTCTATGTGATTTCTAGGGTCCCTTCTGAAGTTAAGATTATTTAAACCCATTAATTTTGCCTCAAAAAGAGAAATGAGAGTTTTATGGTTCTTAGTGTCCATTTAACCAGTGTAATAATATACAAATCAGTCATTCTGTATAAACCAGGTGAGGAAACATTGCTAAGCTTTAATCATCTAAGAAATATAGGTCACTTATTATTAGAAAGTGAACCTGAAAGAAAACACTAATTGATTTGGAAACAATAAGGGAAAACAAATAAAAAATGCCTGTGCTTATAGTTTTCATCACCTGGTAACTTAAGTATTCTTTAACACCAGTTTTGGTAGATCATCCTGCTTGTCACCACCATACTAAATTCTCTGATGCCTTTGCCGGGACTGCATATAATGAGTAATTAGGAGCTATGACATAAGTTAATTGCTATTCAGATCCTTATTTACAAATCTCTATATGTTCCCTTATATGGTATGGAATAAAGCCAAAGGACAAAGAAAATGAAAATAGAAATTTTGCTTGTTTATTTAAATAGTATGTACTCCACACAATTACCAGTTCCTAACAGTTAAAATGATTTAACAACTTTTCTTCAGAGAATAGGTTATATCTTTCTGAGGTTTTAAAATTTTTCCTTACTCTCTTCTCACATAATAATGGCACGAGAAACTGTGAAATGAACATTTAAGTACAAAAAAAACCTGAACACTGATTTGAGTCATTTTCTCATAGATACATATTTTGGTACATAATACAAATGTTTCTTGGATATTTTGAACAAATAACTCTTCCCTCTTATAACAAAGACTATTTTTTTATCTCTTATTTATAAACTCTAGTTCAATGACTTTAGTAACTACTGAATGATCTAATCTAGTATATCCATTTTGAATTATAAACAAATGTTGCTATGCAACAATATAAAGAAATTACAGAACCACCGAATTTCACACTTGCACTGAAGTTCTCAGATGCACTGCATTAAAAGATACGCAATTACTCACCTTACATTCTTCCTGGCAAGTATCTGGTCCAAAGTTAGTGAAAAACCCATACATAAAAAAATAAGTGAAAAGCTAAACAAGATTTTTCTTCCCATCAAGAAATGAATCCGTTTCTTCAAGCACATCTGTTAATTCATAAATGCAAACAGAGGAGAGGCAGTACTTTGCATGCCATGTGACTGACAACATATTTAACCAATAAAAAGGCAGCTTTCCTAGGATGTACAATGTTGGGGGAAGGTTGAGGGAGGGGCTTAAAACTACTTAATTTTGAGTATAGAGTGAAACCAATGGGTCTACTTAGGTTTGATTTCTAGTCTCAGTAAAAGGTCACTAGGGAGCAGATTTTTACAAGAAAATCTGCCAATTTTCAGAAATTGGCATTATCCTGAACTCTTACTCTTAAGAATCTCATACTGTTTTTCAGGAACCTGTTAAATGTCCTCCTAAAAAATCCAAGAAGTATACATTATTACATATATTTTTCAGGTGAATAAATGAGTAAAAATCCTGAAACTTGCCTAATTTTACATACGTGTCCTAGTTCACAGTTTCCTGCTGCATTCATGACTCCTCGTTTGATGAGAAGTGTGAGTAACAGTAAAGAGCACTGGCTTTGGAGTAAGACAGCATCCAAGTGCTTTCCCAGCTCCAGTCCTGACTAGCTACCGGATATTGGGGAAGCTGCTTTTCCTTCCTGAGTCCAGTTTACTCATCTGCAGAGTGGTGACAAAGTACTTAACTTAAAGAATTGCTGCAAAGATGAAATGAGGCCCTGGATATCCAAATATCTTGAGAAAGAACAACAAAGTTGGAGGCACTTTAAAATACATTACAAAGCTAGAATATTAAAACAGCACAGTACTGGCATAAAGACAGACACAGTCCAATAGAATAGAATAGAGAGCCTAGGAATAAATGCACTCATATATAGTTAATTGATCTTCAACAAACGTGCCATATAAAGAACACATAATGGAGAAAGGACAGCCTCTTCAGCAAATGGTCTGGAAAAACTGGATATCCATATGCAAAAAAAATGATATTGGACCCTTATTTTACACTATACATAAAAAATCAGCTCAAAATAGATTAATCACTTAAAACCTAGAGGAAAGCATAGGGGAAAAGCTTTATGACATTGGTCTAGAATAATTTCATAATAATTTTGTGGATATGACACCAAAGCACAGGCAATTAAAGCAAAAACAGATGCTGAGACTATATCAAACTAAAAAGCTCTGCACAGCAAAAAGTCAACAGAGCGAAAAGTCAATCTACAGAATGGTAGAAAATATTTTCAAAATGGTTATATCAGAAAATGTCAGATAAAGAATTAATTTCCAAAATATATAAGGAACGCCTATAAATCAACAGTAAAAAAACAAATAACCCAATTTAAAAATGCACTGAAGACTTGGATACATATTTCTCCAAAGAAGACAAATGGCCAACGTGTATATAAAAAGGTGCCCAATTTCACTAAACATTGGAACATGCAAATCAAAACCACAAAGGGATATCACCTCACAACTACTAAGACATCTATTATCAAAAAAACAAAAGACAAGTGTTGGCAAGGATGTAAAGAAATTGGAACTCTTGGACACTGTTGGTGAGAATACAAAATGATGCAGTTGAAAACGTGGAGATTCTTCAAAAAATTCAAAATCAAACTACCCTACGATGCAGCAATTACACTTATAAGTAGTAATCCAAAAGAATTGAAATCAAGATCTCAAAGAGATATTAGCATCCCCATGTTCACTGCAGCACAATAGCCAAGATGTAGAAATCACCTTAGGGTCTGTTGATAGATGAAATGAACAAAGAATATGTGATATATACATACAATGAAATAATAGCTTTAAAAAGCAGGCAGGGGATAGAATTCTGCAGTATATGACAACATGGATGAACCTTGAGGATATTATGCTAAGTGAAAAAAGCCACATGTAGTCATGTAGTCACAAATACTACATGATTCTATTTACATGAGGTATCTAAAATAAGCAAATCCATAGAATCACAGAGTGGAATGGTGATTCCCAGGAGCTGGGGAGAAGGAACAAATGGGAAGTTGCTAATCAACAGCCATAAATTTTTAGTTAAGCAAGATTAATAAATTCTAGAGATCTGGTGTACAAGATTGTACCTATAGTCAACAATACTTTATTGAAGACTTCAAATTTTGTTAAGAGAATGGATCTCATGGTAAGTGTTCTTACCTAATAAAATAAAATTTTAAATAAATGTCAGATGAATGCCTTTTTCTTCCTTCAATGTATGGCTAAATAAAGAACATCTATTGTTATTCCTTCCTTGCCAGCCTCTAATCCACTACCTCCCACCTAAAAAGTATGAAAAAACACAAAACAAACAACGACAAAACCCCTAAAAGTTGTTTTACACAAAAAAATATGATTAAGATGCCACAATAAAGATAATCCTTCAAAATGAGTGTCAGTGTTTTTTTGGCACTTAAGAACTTCGATCTCTTTAAAGGTAAAGTAAAGGTAGCTGAAAGGTGATATTTATAAGTGACATTTCACAGATGATAGATTATAGAAAGGCTGGGGACTTGACCCTGAGGAGATCCCTTCCTCACTACCCACTTCACACACACATACACATGCATGCGCACACACACACCATCTTCTAACATAACTCTTGGGAGCCCTATAGAAAATGAGAAGGGGAGATTAAAGGAAATAACTGAGGGACCTGGGGGAATGCAGAAATAAAAAAGTTACTAATAAAAATTATAAAATAAAAAGGTCATTGCTTATCAGTGTGGCTTTCCATGTCCCACCTCATTCCCACTTCCTCTTATTTCCTTTTCTTTTCTGTTCCTTCATTTCACCCGACTTCTACCCTTCACCTTTCCTTTTAGTTTTCTGTCCTTTTCCTGATTCTGTGAATTTCAAGTAGCAAGACAAGTCGAAAGGAGTTTAGTCTTAAGCAGGATTGCCAAGTAAAATACAGAATACCCAGTTAAATTTGAATTTCTAATAAATGACAAAAAATTTAATAATAAATATGTCCCATGCAGTATTTGGGGCATGTTATACTAAATAATCATTTGTTGCTTATCTGAATCCAAATTTAACTGGACATATTGTAATTTAATTTGCTAAATCTGACAATCCTAGTCTTAGGGACTCTCTGCTACTCAAATTTTAACGAGTTATACAAATCACACGAAGTTTTGTTAAAATGTAAATTCTTATTTAATAGAACTGGAATGGGGCATGAGCTTCTTTGTCTCTAACAAGTTTCCAGATGATGCTGATGCTGCTTGCCTGAGGATTGCCCTGTGAGTAGCAAGGATCTGTAACAGCATTGTTCAACAGAAGTATCAGGAGAGCTACATATGTAATTTAAAATGTGTAGAGACACACTGAAGAAGCAAAAGTAAACAGGTGAAATTAGTTCTAATAACATTTTATTTAAGCTAATACCTCTGAAATACTATTTCAAATATAATTAATTTTAAAAATTATTAATGAGATATTTACTTTCTTTTTATGCCCTAAGTCTGAAATCTAGTGTATAATTTGCATTTATACCCATCTCAATTTGGACTAACCAAAATTTCAAGTGCTTAGTAACCACATGTGGCTAGCGGCTGCTGTATTAAACAGTGCAAATGTAGAATATCTATCTCCTCCAGCTGTCAGAGCAATGATCCCTCATGGTAACAACAGCAGTGTTTGATCGCATTGCTCCTCAAATCCTTGGTCAGGAGAGGGTTAGAGCCCAAGCCCATGCTGATCCCATCTGTAATAATACTAGTTCTGTGAACACTAGAAACCTTAGTGTTAGTCCTTTAGTGCTTATCATACAATAATCTTTCATGGAAACATGCTTCAGTTATATTTTCAGGCATACACATATATATAAAATTTTTATCTGAAATTAAAGTATCATTTTAATGTATTTTATGATTTGATCCTAAAATTTCAATATAGCATTCTTTCTGTTGTTGAAATTTTTCCCACTTGGTTAAAAATATTTAAGGCAGAATAATTAGTAGCTAGTAGGTTTCACACATGTATTTTAGAATAGAAGTCACAGTTGAGATGTGATTATCTGAGAATAACTCATCCTGTGACTTTGGAAGAGAAGAGCAGTGACAAAATATGCTAATATGATAACTTGTTGGCTGCAAAGCACTAGGGTATCACCTGACTGGCATTGTACCTGCATGTTCAGATGGCTGAGCAGTGGGTTTCATTTTAGGAGAGAAACCCTGAGTTTCACCTGTTGTTTGCTATAGAGGAAGACACTATTTCTGCCTTTCAAAGTTGTTCACTATATAAACATTCTAAAGATATTTTGGAACAAAGAATAGTTAGTGACTCACTAACAAGAAAATACACAGGCACATGCAAAAAATCTCAACAGTCTCCATGAGGGAACAAGAAGCCGTACATTCATGCTGCCTTCTTTTCAACCGAATATAGCTTGGGTTTGCTTCATTTTCTAATTTATTATATATTACTAAATGAAATATTATCTGAAAATTTGAATATCAAAATCTATCTTCACACAATCATATATGACAATATGAAATTGTGTTCTCATGGGGGGGAAATGGATCTAATATAATTCTACTCTTGCCTGAAGAAGTATTTAGCATTTGCCAGACCACAGACCCTATTCATCCAAATGCTCTCAGACTGAAAATCACATGTCAGATGTTCAAAACAATTATAACAGTCTTTGCGCAGATTCAAAATCCAAATCCATCTACCTCCTACAAAGCCCCGCATGACGTGGTCCTCTCGCCTCATTTTACGCAGGCCTCTTTCCCACTATACTCCAACACACTAGTTTGCACTCAGCTTCTCAACACTCATCACATGCCAAACTTTTTTGCATCTCAGTGCCTCTGCACATATTGTTCCCTCTGTGGGGATCACCTTACACTCCTCTACCTCTCCCTGCATCCTGTTCACCCTCATCATAACATATGTCACCAGTTGTACTGAAACATTTATTTTTCTTGCTATGGATTTATAATGTGTTTCCTCACCATAAGCCCTGCCCCATGAGGGCAAGGACTGTGTCTAAGTAACTGCTATACACATAGAGCATAAGATGCTGCTGGTCCAAGATGGTGCTCAATAAAAAGTACAGGATAATGAATAAACCTATCAAAAAAGGTCACATAAATAATCCTTACTTTATGCCACATGGTTGCGACTCCCAGGGCCTGAATATTTGACAACTGTAACTGGAAAAATCAACTAATTCAAGCGCTCCATCAAATTTGGTAGTTTGAAAATGTAAATGGATAAAACCTAAGTTCTATCAGTTTATTAGCAAAATACCGTAATATGTACTTCTTCCTTGTGGAGGGGTATGACTCTGTGATGGTTAATACGTTTTAACTTGACTGAGGCACCAGGTGGCCAGATATTTGGTTCAACGTTATTCTGCTTATGTCTCTGAGGATATTTCCAAATGAGATTAACATTTGAATCAGTAGACTGAGTAAAGCAGATTGCACTCCCTAATGTGACTGGGCCTCATTCAGTCCACTGAAAGTTTAAATAGAACAAAAAGATGGAGTAAGAGAGATTTCACTTTCTCTTCCTGTCCTGGAACAAGGATGTCAGTCTTCTCCAGCCTTTAGACTCAGACTAGGACTGGAACTACATTATCAGCTCTCCTGGGTCTCCAGCTTGCTGACTGCAGATCTTGGGACTTCTCAGCCTCCATAACAGCATGAGCTAATTCCTATAATGAATGAGTGAATGAACATTTCCTATTGGTTCTTTTTCTCTGAAGAATCTAGACTAATGCAGACTCTTTATCGAATTCAGACCCTAACTGCTGCCATGATTTATACCAATTTTCATCAAATCATCTTCTGAGTTGATTAGAACCAGGTTAGTAAATGAAATACTTATAAGCACTTTTGATTTAATGTTAATGTTTCTTATTTTAAATTCCCCTCCAACTTCTTAGAAGATGGGTAATATGTCAAATTAGGAGCACATATTTACATTCTTGGCTCTAAAGCTAAATGAAGACAGTTTGCTCTTCCATAAATCTGTCCATTAGACAAACATTGATTGCAGGTGCTAGATGACAGGAATACAAGGTAAAAGAGACTCAGTCATCACCCCCAAGAAGCTCCCAGCCCAATGATGTGCAGAAATGTGAACACATAATTGCTGGTGTAAACACTTTTGGGATGTTTCACCCAGCAAACCACTGACTTTTGCTTCATGAAGTCAGTATGCAACTCTTGCTACTGAGGTCTACGAGTTATCCCAATGCCCTTCCAATAACTTGGCTTTTTTCTTAACACAACTTGAAATGGGTTTCTATTGCTCGTAATGCAAAAGAACCTTTATTGGAATGGATTTCTAAATATAGTGTAATTAATAGAGGCATAGACTAGGAAGGGAGGTTTGAGGGTCAGGAAGAACCTAATAGATATGGGTCCTAGGGAGGAAAAAGGCCTCTACCACTCTCAAAAATGCTCTCACTAGGCACCTGCAGGGTCCCCACCTTGACAGAGTTAAGAGTCAGAGTTACAATTCACTAAAATAAAACTCGTATTGAGAATACGTGCTATCCGATGTTGCCCTATAGTTTAAGCCATCATCTATAAACAGAGCAAAATGGATTCTTTGGACAAATAACAATCAGCACACTCAGTCTGAAAGGGAGAATTGTACACAACTACTTGGCAAAAATCCAAGATGTTATTTGCTAAGTAATTAACACAAATTTGGAAATTTTAACTTAAAACCTAAGTAAGTTTTAAAATTCATAGCCATGTGTGTAAATTATTCCATATATGAAAAATGACCATATCTATAAACTGATTACAGATTTATTTACTTGGGTTATCTTCATAACCAGTAATGACTGCTAAAAACAACAAGATCATAAAGTAATGGTTTAAATCAGTGGAAAAATTATTCCTGTCTATAACCCCTCACTTCTTTTCTTCATCTCTTCCTCTATTTCCTTATCCTTCTTTTTCTCTTGTTCTTTTTCTTTCAATTTAAATATCTTGTTTTACTATATTTAAAGTTCTTTAAGCAATAAAGTCTTACTAGTATAATCAAAAATTTTCACATTTACTTTTACAGTTTTAAAATGTATATATTATAATAATTTATATATTATATTTAAATAATCTAGAAATAATCCCAGTGAATTTTCATTTTACTGTGGAATGCAAAGGCTGAAAGACTGACCTCCAGCCATTCCCATCACCAAAGATCAATTAATCTCCACTGAACTCAGACAGCACGGATCCGGCCTGTCTACCAGATTCTTAAACCTCTCCAGAGAATGAGATTCTAAAACTTAATATTCCATTGAGAGGATAAAAGTCTTTCTTTTCCTAGCGAAAAAAAATTTCCTTTCATTTCTTAAAACTCAAATGTCCCTACTGAAACAGAAGCCTATTTTCTTTTGTTTGGTCATCACCAAAATTAGATAACACCAGGAGAATAATTTTTATTTGCATATTAAAATGAGAACTCCTAGGATCTTCACCAAGGGCATCAAAAAACAGCATTGTCAAGTCCCTCTAGATACTACACAGAGGTTTAATTATAATAACAAGATTTTAAAGATCAGGACTGAATATTAGTAAGACTATATGGCACTATATAGATATTTCTTTAGTTCCACTTTGGAATAGATATGAGAGGCAATAATCACTGTACCAAAAAAGTATGTACATTGAGAGGATAAGAGATCTCATTTATTTTGGATAGAGTAAAAGCTGTGTTTAATAATTTAATCAGATAAAATGAAGCACTCAACATTCATCACTAGTAGTTATACAGACCATATAATCATTGGCCTTACCTTTACTGATGCTTCTTTCTCACTTATAGCTGTTACTTTAACTTGTCACATTTCCATAGCAACTAACGCCCTGATTTTTATAGTTAAAGCACTAGGAATCATTGCTAACTATTCCAAATGCTCCAATAGCAAATTGCCAACATTGTTAAAACGTTTGGATGTTCTTCCTAAAAAGCTAACTTCTCTCCCATATAGTACAAAGAATTTGCATCACCCTTGACCTAAATCTCCTCATCAACTGATCTAATTTATGAACACCAATATTCCTTCTTAGTTGGGGGCGGTGGGGGGGCGGATTGCTCTGAGAGAAGTCAAATAATACCCTACTGCCCTGAGTGCTAAATCAACAGAAGTAAAACAAAGGAGTAAGACAAGTGGAGATGGGAACACCACCTTTATTACTGCGAAAGGCCTGGATAGAGGGCAAAAGTTAGTTTGGGAGCAAAATCCCTAGAAGATGGACATGGCAGACTATCCTAGCAGCAATGGACTCTCAAGAGGGATGGGAAGGCTGCCCCAAAAGAAAGAGAAGAAACATGTGCTGTGTGGGCAAGCTGGGTCCCCAAAAGGAAAAAAGGAAGAGCTGAACATGCCTAGACTATTTTTCCTAAATTTACCACAGATGTCACTCCTCCTCTCCTGGCTTGGAATGAGTAAACTGGCAGAGTTACACTAATTTAACTCCTTTGACTTAGAAGAAGATACTAGGAAAGGGGGAATCTTCTTCCTACCCCCACTCCTCCAACATTTTAAGAATTATCAAGCAGGATTCTTTGGTGACAAAATATCTATTGGTTTTCATATACCTCTAATAACCCATGGATATATCAGGCTGCAAATTATAATAGGAATACTTTAATCTTATCAACTAACCTCCTTAGTTTTCCTGGTGTTTTGCCAGGAAATTATTGTCCATCAATTTTGAGCCTTATTTATTTAACATTCATTAAAATTTTTTTTTCTTAAACTCCTTATAAATCCAAGTTCTGCTTTATAACTAATCTGAAAATCAACAAATATGTTCTGGGTAAGCAAGTTAATATTTTAAGCCTCAATTTTCTCTTTGTAAAATGGGTTTAATAATAGCACTACCATATAGGAGCTGTTTTGAGGATTAAAAGAAATTATGCATATGAAGTCCTGTACCCAATACTTAAATAGTGCTCATCATACCAGTTAGAGGTAGTGGTAATGGTGGTGATTATGATGTCAATAATTTGACTATTTCCATCATAATCTAACTCCATATTATACTTTAAATTTTATGACATCTCTCTGCCTCCAATGCTACTACTGACGATCTCACACCTACGCTATTGCAAGGTATCCCCTCCTTGGATAACTTGAATCCTCTCTTTTCTTTCTATAGCACCGTTTCATAGCAGGCACAGGGATTTTTTTTTTTTTTTAAATGTAGATCAGACCTTATCACTCTCTTACCTGAAGCCCTCCAATGGCTTCTCAACACATTCGCAATGAAATCCAAACTCCTTATCTGGCCTATAGGTTGGGCATGAGCTGGTCCTGCCCACCTCTCTAACTTCTCCTTCCTCTATTTTCCCACTGGCTCACTATTCTTCAACCATGGCAGCCTTCTTTTAGGGGGTCCTTTTAGAAAATTTACAGTCCAAGAGCTAAATTAAGTAATAAATTCTTTATCAGGAAATTTAAAAAGCTTAAAGCTCCAAATATTAAACTTAAATTATTTTATTCTTCCTTTTCTTACCTGTAGCAATCAAAATCCTTGATTTATAACACATTCTCGTTGTAAATCACGACTGATGATTCATGTTTTGTTTGTTTGTTTTTATAATATAATAATTAAACCTACTACCAAAAGTAAACACAATCCAACATCTAACAATGATCCTCACTCCCTCCATAATGTCACTATTGTCCTGAATATAGGATACAGAAGACCTGAACAGCACTATCAACCACCTTGGGCTAATTAACACGTATAGACCATTCTTGTTAACATCAGCAGAAAGTACTTTCTTTCCAAGTGTTCATGGAAAATTCACCAAAAGTGGCTATATTCTGGACCATAAAGCAAATCTCAACAATTTTCTTCAAAACTGAAATTAAAAACGTATGTTCTTAGACCATAATGGAATTAAACTAGAAATAAACAACATAGATATCTGGAAAACCCCCAAATACTTGGAAGTTAAGTTAACACAATTCTAAATAATCCATGGGTCAAGAAGGAAATAAAAAGTGAAATTAGCAAATGTTTTAAATTGAATTAAAACTAAAATATAACATACCAAAACTCACAGCATACAGATTAAGCAGTGCTTAAAAGGATATTTATACCATTAAATATATCAGAAAAGATCAGAGGTCTCAAATCAATGACCTAAGCTTCCACTTAAAGAAACTAGTAAAAGAGTAAATGTAAATCCAAAACAAGCACAAGAAAGTAAATAATAAAGATAAGACCACATAAGAAATCAATGAAATTGAAAACGGAAAAACAATAGAGAAAATCGGTGAACCCAAAGGCTGGTTCTCTGAACAGATCAATAAGATTAATAAACTTCCAGCTGACCAAGAAAAAAAAAGAGAAGATTATTTACCAATATCAGAAATGGAAGATGAGACATCATTATAAATCTACAGATATTAAAAAGATTGTAAAGAAATACTACAAACAACTTTATGTCCATCAATTTCACAAATTAGAGGAAATAGACAAATTCTCTGGAAGGCACACATTACCAAAGTTCACTCAAGGATAAATAACCTGTATAGTACTACATTTACAAAATAAATTGAATTCATAGTTAAAAACCTTCCAACATCAAATACACAATATATACATATATACATATATTCATGCATAACAGGTCATAACACCTTTATTGAACAATTTTGAAAACTTAAGATGAAATAGGCAGAGTGCTAGAAAAATCACTTACCAGATCTGACTCAAGAAGAAATCACAGTTCTGTGAATGGTTCTGTAACTATTGAAGAGATTTAATCTATAGCTAATAATATATCCCACAAAAAAAAAAAAAACAACCCAACAACAAAACATCAGGCACAGATGGTTTTACTAAACTTCCAAGGAAACAAACCCCAATTTTTTACACGAACACTTCCTGTGAATATCAACTCAGTTCATAACTTGTCTCTTTGCTTTCTTTCAGTTGTTTTTTAGGACAGGGGTTTTTAATATGGTCAAATTTATTATTCCTTTCTTCTTATCTTGTTCACAAATATTTCTTTTCCCAAGTTCAAGAAAATGTTAACCTTTGCTTACTACTACGAATTTAAAAATTTTGTTGTTGACGTTTAGGCCTTCAGTCCCATCTGGAGTTGATTTTTTTTTTAGCCTGAGATGGTGAGCCAATTTAATTTGGGTAAAAACTTTTGTGCAGCTCCATCTGTTTAACAGTCCTAGTCCTCCCTTAACATATTGATCTGACTTCTAATTCTGTCATGTAATAATATTGTATATTCAGTTCAGTCTCTTGCTGGGCTCTCTATTCTATTCATTGGTCAATCTATCTAATTCATAACTAATACTTCACTATCTTAAGTAGTTTCACAGGAATTTCTCCTACCTGATAGGGCCAGGCCTTCAAAGTCCTTTGGCTATTCTAGGCTCTTTACTCCTCCAGCTTCAATCTCATGGTAAATTTAATCCTTTCTTTGCAATCACTCTCAATTCCCATGCTGTTCCTCTGTCACATTCACCAGACTAGATTCCACCCCAAGCAAGCTTTGTTAAAACCCAACTCTCCACCTACTTAGTCACTACACTGAATAAATCTGAAGAATATACAAAACCATGATGACTGATGTAATTTCCTAACTAGTTTCAAAGGGGTCCTTAGAACTGTTCAACACTCCTACATACTTTTGTCAATCTATCTTTTAGATTAGGGGGCAAAACATATGTTGAAACCTAGTCCCTAATATGATGGGGCCTTACAGAGGTGATTAGCTCATGAGCCCTCATGAATGGGATCAGAGACCCGAATATGTCAATTATATGTCAATAAAATTTGAAAAAAAATAAAATAAAATAAAAACCCAAAATAAATGAGACCTCAATGAGGCGATAGCAATAAGAAAGCAATCTATGAACAAGGAAGTGAGTTCTCACCATACATTGAATCTGCCAGTACCTTGATTTTGGACTTCCCAGTCTCCAGAATTGTGAGAAATGAATTTCTGTAGTTTATACGCCACCCAGTCTAAGGTAATTTGTTATAGTAGCCCAAATGGACTAAGCAAAACAGGGATACTGAAAGTATTTACCTTTTAGTGTTATGAGAATTAAATGAGTTAATAAATGTCAGGCATCTAAAATAGTATGTGGTACAAAGTTAGTACTATTTAAGTCGAGTAGTTATCTTGGATTATGATTTCACATCCTACCCTCTATCCTCAAACTTCTTTTCCCTACTCTTTCTCTTCACTGATGACCCCACTTCTTATCCATCAAGAAAACAGAGTCAAAAGAGAAGTTCCACATCTTACCAACAACGAATCTTCCAATTTACTTGCAGTTGTAGCCCTATACGCTGTCTTTATTACTATAGAGAAATTATTACTATATCTGAGATCAAGTTCTCCACTTGGGCATCCCTCTAGTCTACACAAGGACTTGCTTGCATAATTATCCTCTTTCTCTAATGAATTACCCTTTTTTTTCTTCTCTACTTGGAACAATCCCACCAGCATACAAAAATGTCATAAAATCTGCCATCTTAAATAAACCCATCCTGACTCCACATTTCCCTCCAGACATAGCCCTTTTCCTCTGGATAGTATAGAAAAATTCCTTGCAAAAACTGTCTATTGTTGTTGTCTACACTTCCTTCTCTCCTACACTCTATTGACTCCAATCAGGCTTCTATCTTCACTACTCCATGGGATTCCCACTTGACCAAGTGACCAATAACCTCCACACTGCCAAACCCAAAACACAAATCTCAGTCATCATCTTACCCTCCTTTCACACTTGCTCACGTCCACATTCTTCACTTGGTTTTGGTTAAAATGCAGCACGGGCCACTTCTCAGTCTGTTTTGCCAGCACTGGCCACTCCTCCTCATCTGTTTTGCTTCACCTGCTTCTCTTTCATATACTAAGTTTTGGTGCACCCACAGCTCAGCCTCCGATCTTTCTCTGTTCTACATACAGTCATCCCCTAAGTGATCTCACTCAGAGTTATGGTTTCAATGCTATCTATTCACTGGTGCCTCCCTTGAACTCCATACACATATAAACAACTGTCCATTTCACATCCCTACCAGAATGTCTAGCAGGCATCTCAAACTTAACACATTCATAACAGAACTCTTAATTTTCCCTCCTAAATCTACTCCTCTCCCAGTATTTACCAGTCAATAAATAACACAAGTCACACATTTGGGCAGTTTGAAAATCATAATTAACTCCTCTCTCACATCCTACATTCCTTAGCAAATCCTGTTGGCTCTATCATCAAGCATTGTATCTAATCTAACCACTTTTTACCACCTCCATCCAGAGTTCAAGCCATCATCATCTTTCAACTGGACTACTACAACACCCTCCTAACTGGCCTCACAGATTCATCTCTTACAGTTTTTCTCCTAACAACCACCAGAGTGATCCTATAAAAATATAAATGCTAACTTGTTACTCTCGTTCAAAACTTTCCAGGCATTCAGTCATATGAAGAGTAAACAGTCTATACCATGTTCTATAGGCTCCATATAATGCTCTGCACCTCTCAAACCTCGTCTAGTACCATACTAGTCCTCATTCAGTGTGCTCCTCCTTCCTGATCCTTCGGTTCTTGAAAAGTGCCAGTTCATTCTGCTTATTGAATCCCTCTTCCTGGAAGGCTCTACTCTACATGCTTGTCTGCATGGCTCTCTTTAGAATCTTAGCTCAAATGCAATGTCTATTGAGATACCTTTCTGACCCACCCTATTCAGAGTAGCTACCCCATCTCCCAGTTACTATCATCTAACCAACTATATTTTCTCTATAGCAGTTATCAATGTGAAAAATAATTTTTTAATTTCTAAATGTATTTTTTTCTGCCTTCTTGCATCTGGAATACAAACTTTCTAAGAGCAGAAACCTTAATTCTCTTGTTAACTGTTGTATTCCCAGTGCTTAGAAGAGTGCCTGGCATGAACCAGCATCCCGGAACACTCTATTTCATTCTACAGAAGAAACTGAGGTTTAAAGAGTTAATTAAATGAATTGCCCAAGGTCACACAACAGTAAAGACCTTCAAAGTTTGGGTTTTTAATTAATACATCACATTGCTTCACTAAAAATTTTTCAATTTTCCACGTTAATTGTGAGTAGGAATTAAGGCTCAGAGGTCTAATTTTCTAAACTATAAACACCCTCACCACACAGAAACCCAGTTACACCTGCTTCCGCCTGCGTTACGCCACTAAGCCCCGCCCCTGTGGGTTTCTCGAAAGCGTCTGCGCCGTGAGTGGTTCTCGTGCAAAGAGTTCTGGGATTGGTAGGCCACGTTCCTTCTGTCTGCGCCAGTCACATAAAAAGAAATAAACAACAATGTACATGAGATATCTCTGAATTTCACACATTTAAATAAGATGCAGATTCTGGAAAGTGGCGCAAACTATTCTTTCAAACGAGAGGCGCCAGCGTCGGATCAGGCGCTGCGTGGACAGCCGCACGGGTCCTTGGCTGGGCGGGGTTTGCTCGCGGTGGCTTGTGGCTCCTTCCTGTGCTCCTTCTCTCTTTTGCTTAGGCTGGTGGTGCTGGCAGGATGGGTGAGTTCTACCGGGGCAGGTGTGAGGATCGCAAGCGGATCTTGGGGTCTTAGGGTCGGGCAGGCGAATAGGAACCGATTGGTGAGGTGGACGCCACAGGGAGAGGGCTGAGGAAGCGCCGCTCCTGCAGGCACATGGCCGGGCCCCGAAGGGACGCATGCGGCGCAGAGGCCGCGTTGCTCGCGGTCCTTAGGGACGCCGGGTGGCCGAAGCTGCCCCTGAGCGTTGGCGTGGTGCTTCAGTCTTTTGGGGAAACGCATCCCTTGGAGCGCTTGTGTCCACCTCTTAGCTGGTTCAAGGAAAACTTTGAGGTTTAGGCCATGTGCCAGTATGTGATGCAAGAGCCTACCGGCTTGTACTCCAGGTGAGGTTAGTGTCTTAGAAGTTGTAACAAATGGGGCGTTTTTGCGGCGGAACTAAGGTGATTTTGATTTTTAGGCAAGTGCCGCGGTCTTCGTACTGCAAGGAAACTCCGAAGCCATCGGCGAGATCAGAAGTGGCATGATAAACAGTACAAGAAAGCCCATTTGGGCACAGCCCTGAAAGCCAACCCTTTTGGAGGCGCGTCCCATGCAAAGGGAATTGTGCTGGAAAAAGTGTAAGTGAAAATATGCTGCTTCCATCAAGGTTTATTTTAATATGGCAATTCGGGACAACTACATTTAAAGAAGTTGCGATGTAAATTCTAGGTCTTTGCATACCCACGTTTGTTTGAAAGTAACAAGTATTTGAGGGTTAAGTAACTAAGGTTTTTAATCTCTTACCATTAGTTTGGAAGGAGTTGAGGTAGGATTGGAGGGTAGAAAGCAATGAAGGATTCCAGCTTAATGTATTTAGGAACTGTTCTAAGCAATTGGCACCCGTCAGCTATTTAATCTTTTTAATTACATCTTCCTACCTGAGAAAACTAAGATAAAGAGACGTTTGTTGCCTGAAGTATACAGCTCAGATTGAACCATGTGAATTTGCCAGTGCTCAATTGTTTTTGACTTTACAAATGATATTTCCTATGGTCAACTACTAGTGGTAGTCAGGATTTAAATCCATATTTATAGAGAGTCTAGAAATTTCCTTCATTGTGCTAACGAAGCTAAAACAGAAAAAGCCTCGTTTAAATCAGAGTTTGACAACTTAGGGTTAGATTGAAAATGTATTCCTTTTTCAGAAAGCCAGCTCAATCTTATACTGTTTGTTTCAGAGGGGTTGAAGCCAAACAACCAAATTCTGCCATCAGGAAGTGTGTCAGGGTCCAGCTCATCAAGAATGGCAAAAAGATCACAGCCTTTGTACCCAATGATGGTTGTTTGAATTTTATTGAGGTAAGTGTTTCAGACTACTGTAGACTGGTTCAGTCTTTTATTCTTGGAGTAGTTTTTAGAGGATGAATGGGTACTTTTAGTGATTGCCACTGACACCAGAAGTAAACTATTCGTTTTATTCTAGGAAAATGATGAAGTTCTGGTTGCTGGATTTGGTCGCAAAGGTCATGCTGTTGGTGACATTCCTGGAGTCCGCTTTAAGGTTGTCAAAGTAGCTAATGTGTCTCTTTTGGCTTTATACAAAGGCAAGAAGGAAAGACCAAGATCATAAGTTTTGATGGTGAAAACACAGTAGTAATAAATTTTCATGGCCAAAAATAGGTTGTGTCTTATTTTCTTTGCCACAGAGATATATGTTTTACCAATTTTAGGAGATTTGGCAAATATTTAATTCAGGGTTCTCTAGAGTAAATGCAATTCACAGTAGTTTACCCCCTTTGTTCTTGGGTGTAAAATTGAAGCAAAATCCCAGCAGCTTTTGTAGAAGTAAGTGAATTTTAAAATTTATGTGGAAAGGCAAAGCAACTAGAATATCTAAGACGATATTGAAGATGGAGGGATCACAAAACTTGGTTTTAAGACGATTTGTAGCTACAATAATCCGATGGTGTGGTATTGGAGGAAGGGAAGACAGGGCAAATAGTTTCCATAGATGGACATCCATGTATGGCTGGTTATTGTTGGACAAAAATGCAATTCCGTGGAGAGGGAGTCAATACTATAGATTGTCATTTCTGAAAAAAGTTAACTTCAACCTAAATCTTGGCGCTTATATAAAAAGCCAAAGTGGATCATATATCTGAATAAAATGTAAAACTATAGAACTTGTAGAAGACATGGTTTGAGGTTAGGTAAAGCGATCTTAGGCATTGCACCAAAAGCACATTTCACACACACACAAGATAAGTTGGAGTTACAGGTTATACACAAACTACTACTTTTGCAACTTTTCGTGAGTATAAAAAGTTTTTCTAATTGTGAATAAGTAGATGTTTAACTTGCATTATCTAATATTTGCCTTACAAAGCCCCAAATTAAAAACTTGCTCCATGAAAGATCTGAGAAGATGAAAAGACAAACCAAAGACTGGGAGGAACTATTTGCAAGTCATACGCAACAAAGGACTTGTATCCAAAATGTATATAGAATTGTCCAATTTCAAAACAATCCTATTACAAAATGGGCCAATAAACACTTCACTGAAGAGGTAACAAGCACATGAAAAGATGATCAATGTCATGAGCCATTAGGAAAATGCAAATTAACATCAGAATGGTTAAAATTAATACAATACCACGTACTGGTGAGGCTGGAGCAACTGGATCTCATAAATGTTGGTAGCAATATGAAATGGTACAGTCACTGGAAAAGTTTGGCAGTTTCTTACAAAGTTATACTTAACCCAGCAATTGCACTCCTAGGCAGTTGTCATACAGAAATTAAATGTCTACCCACATAAATCCTGTTTGTGCATGGTCATAGCAACTCTGAGATAGCCAGGAACTGGAAACAACCTAAGTGTCCTTCACTGGGCAACTGGTAGGTACAGTCATAAAAGAAATTGTTACATGCAACAGCTATGGATCTCAGTAGTATCCTGACTACAAAAAGCCAACTCGGAAGGTTGCATGTGTCCTGTATTATGTATCTAAAACTCAAAATGACAATTATAGTGATGGGGAAGAAACCAATGGTTGCCAGGGATTTAAGGGATGTGGTAGAGTTGAACTATATAGCACAAGGGAGTCTGGTGACAAAAGGTTTGAGTCCAGATTGTGGTGGTTACACAAATTAATACTTGTGATGGCATTTCATGGTCCTATGTACAAAAAAACCCCAAAACACTATATATATAAACTGGTGAAATACAAGTAAGGTCTGTAGTTTAGTTAATAGCATATCAATGTCAATTTCCTGGTTTTGAAAATATACTTTAGTTATCAAAGATGTTATTTGGGAAAGCTGGGTGAATATTATACACAAACCACTATTTTTGAAACTTCTTATGAGTCTTGAATAAGGTTTTTAAAAATTGTGAATGAGTAGTCATTTCATTTGCGTTATCTCATATTTGTCTAGCAGAACCCAAACAAATCATAAACTTAGAGCAGAAAGAATCTGGAAATCTCCAGCCCAGTGGTTCTCAAATGCAGTGAGTATCAGAATTCCCTAAGGCACCTGCTAGATTACAAACACTGGAACTTCTGGGAAATAATTTTTGCAGTATTTCAAGAGAAATCTCTTTGACAAGCTGTCAGGCAGTCCTTATGCAGTTATCTCTTGCTTTCCTCACTGATGGCGGATAGGGAGTGGAGGTTGGGCAGGGGGAGAATCAGAAAACTACTATCTTCCCCAGCTACCTATCTTATAAATCAGAAGTCCAAAAAAAGTAGTTCTTAATTATTGTTGAAATAATTTGTTTGAGTACTCAGCTGAAATCAGGATGACAGTCTGTCCTCTAAATGAAACTTCCTGTAGGAGACCCACCCAATTGCAAACAATAAACACTGTCCTACAGGTAGCTACTTAAGGCATAAATTTACACTGGGTAGTAAGAGTTTTTGTTTTGTGTTTTTTCGAAGGGAAGAGAGGTAATGTAAGATGATTAACAAATTTTCTGTGTATACATGGAAATGTATAAACACTGCAGTTAGTGATGTTCTTTTAAAAAATATAAAGAGATACTCAAGGTCACTATCAGAGAAATGCAAATTAAAACCACAATGAGATATCATCTCACCTGTCAGAATGGCTATCATCAATAAATCAAAGAACAAAAGTGTTGGTGAGGATGTGGAGAAAAGGGAATTTTCATACACTGTTGGCGGGATTGCAAACTGGTACAGCCACTATGTAAAACAGTCTGGAGGTTTCTCAAAAAATTAAAAATGGATATACCTTTTGACTCAGCAATTGTACTTCTGGGTATTTATCCAAAGAAAACCAAAACAATAATTCGTAAAGATTTGTGCACCCCTATGTTCATGGCAGCACAATTTATAATAGCCAAGATATGGGAAAAAACCTAAATGCCCATCAACAGATGACTGGATAAAGAAGTTATGTGTACACACACGCACACACAATGGAATATTAGCCATTGAAAAAATGAAATCTTACCATTCACAATAACATGGATGGACCTGGAGGTTATGCTGAGTGAAATAAGTCAGAAAGATAAATACCATACGATTTCATTTATATGTGGAATCTAAAAAACAAAAAGAACAAACTAATCAAAAACAGACTTACAAATATAGAAAACATTCTGGTAATGGCCAGAGGGGAGGGGAGTTGGGAGGCTGGGAGAATGGGGTGAAGGGGTAAAGAAGTATAAATTAGTCGTTGATAAATGGTCACGAGGATGGGGAGCACGGCATAGGGAATGCAGTCAGCAGTAATGTAATGGCTAGGTGTAGAGCCAGAGGAAAGAAAGAACAATCAGGGAGATTGTTTCATAAACTAAATAAATGTCTAACCAATGTGGTTCATACTTGAAAATAATAAAATTAAAAAATAAAAAATATAAAACTATCAGGGAAATACACGATGCCTCTATTATATGGGCTTTTTTTCCTTTTCCTTTTTGATAATAGCTGAGAGACACTTCTAATTTGAGAGCTATGCACATTTGAATGTATATCTTTGTATATATGAATTTGCTGTGTTTCATTATAAAAAAAAAAATGGTAGCAGGATTTAGTCATAGTGATCATGCTGTGGATAACATTCACTTCAAGGTTGTCAAAGTACCTAAAGTTTTCTTACTGGCTTTGTGGGAAGTCACTTAAAAAAGGCCAGTATCATAAATTACCATATTGCACTACTAACAGCTACTTGTATAATCTTTATTTTGACCTATAAAATCTGTTTAAATTAATCATTCAAGTATTAACTCACAATTTTTATGACACTGTAGTTAGGAGACTGTCTCCACAGGTTGTACTGAGCATATTATTTTCTAGCATAATTCCTGTTCAGATTATATGGTAAAGTGAAGGAAGAGAAACAGAAGTGGATATAAAACCTTATTGTCACAGTAATGTCACTACAGAAATTCTAGGGCAAAGCATTAAAACATTTAATAATTGATTGTTTTCCAGCATAAATTGTCTCATGGGGAAAATCATTTTTAAAGAGACACATTTGAAGGGACCTATGAGTGACAGATAATCATTTTCCAAATTTGCACACACACAGTCTCCATCTCATTCAGACTGTCACTGAAACTTTTAATATGTGGTGTGTATTTTCAAAAATGAGGGAGCCATTCACACATAGCCTGCGGAACCTCAGCCAGACACGATTAGTGCAATTGAAATCCCCTCCTTTACACGCTCTGCTTCCCTGATGACCTGAAGCTTTCAAACAGCAACTGTGATGCCAGGGAGCCCCTCTCCCTCAGGAGGGAGAGGAGGAAATCATGGCCCCATCACTCCTTCAGATGTTCCAGTCAGAGAAGTATCAGCTCCCTCAGCAGGACCTTACCAGTGATCTGCTTGATTGTTTGTGGTAATGTGATTATTGACATGAATTCTGTTCTCTAGTCTACTCACAGTATGGGAGATTCTGTTTAAGTCTAGCTTTCTAACACCTCTGTCACTGAGGTTAATTAGAAATAGAACAAGAAATCATATTACTCGGCTGGGTTAAACATGTAGGACATACTGAGCATACCCACATTTTCAAAGAAGTTTAGATGTTAATATATTATAATGTTTCCTTACCTCCCAGCTAACGTTTAAGTGTGTACAATAGTGGGCAAAATAAGCCACATTTTAAATAATTTTTTACTTCAAGAACAGAGGAAAACAGCTGAGAGAAATGTTATTTGTTGAAACATGTTCTGTCCATTAACACCTGCTTTAGAAGAGTGATATGAAATAGTTGTCATATCTTTTCTCTCCAACAGCTTTGTGAACTTTTATTTATCCAGCTTATAGTAAGATATCTATCTATCTATCTATCTATCTATCTATTATTTATTTATTTATTTATTTATTTATTTATTTATTTAATGGTGACATTGGTTAATGAAATTCAATAAGTTTCTATAGTAAGATTTTTAAATATATACATATATAGTTAGACAGCTTCAGGTCCTCTCTGTTTTGCATGTATTCGCAGGTAAGTTTGACCACTCTCCCCCTCCTTGGATTCCCAATAGGTTCCCAGTATTTTCCTAGGCTTGTGATTCCAGTATGCAATAGTTGATTTTATTCATTCTTTATTTTATGTTTATAATTAGGTAGTTTTGTCCTGGCACTATACCCCTCTTTCTCTTGCACATGATGTGTGTGTGTGTGTGTGTGTGTGTGTGTAATGGAAGAAAGCCCTTCTGAATGGGATTTATTGACCAGGATTCTTAATCTAGGATATGTCTCATAGATTTTGGAGAGCCTAGGATCCTTCTGAAATTGCAGAATTTTCTGGACACACACACACACACACATATACACACACAGATACTCCTTGACTTATGATGGGGTTACATCCTGATAGACTCATCATAAGTTGAAAATACCATAAGTCAAAAATGCATTTAATACACCTAACCTACCAAACATCAGAACTCAGCTTAGCTTAACTTAAATGTCCTCAGAACACTTACATTAGCCTATAGTTGGGCAACTCTCTTGAGTTTCATCTCAAGAGTAATTGCTTTCTTTTCCCACAAAACAGGAGATGTGGAAGAGCATTTTGTAGACATGATGGGATGCAAAAACACAAAACACAATACCCCAAAACACCAGCAACATAGTACACTGTAGAATACTGGCTGTTCTCCCTCGTGATGGCGTAGCTGACTGGATGCTCCACCCTCCCAGGTAACCTCTCCTATGAGTTTGGTGTGTGTCCTTGTATAACATTTTTTATGTTTTACATATATATGCTACATATACACTATCAAAAATGTGTAGCATCAGTGTATTTTGATATGGTGTTTTAGGCTGTATGCGTAATTAGCACCTAGTTTTTTTCTGTTTTAACTCAACAATCTATTTATGAGAAATGCCTATTTTGATACATGAAGATTGAATTCATTCCACTTAATTGCTATATAGAACCACATTTTATTTAGCCAGTTTCCTATTAATAAGCAGAAAAGGCCTGGGTATTCTCTCTCTCTCAACCTACTGAAGGACAGTGCTGGGGAGAACACATCCCCCTCTGCTGCCGATGTCAGGGGAAAGAAATCTTCTCAAAGGATGGAGTGGGTACAGTTCCCAAAAAGGAAAGCAGGTCCAGTCCCTATCACCTGTAGAAAGAGACCATGGCAGCTTCTTTCAGGCTCAGTGATCACCCACATATACAAATGCTCCACAAAAATTTATTGAGTACTACCAGTGCCAGACACCCTGCTAAACCCTGAAGATCTGGCACGCACGTGTAAATAATAATGCACCAAAGACTGTAGATACACCGAACTATGATTTCCATTGCCCTATCCGGGCATGCTTTGTTAAATTTCTGCCTCTTGATTATAATTAACAGTGATTTGGGGTATTTGAAAAGCTTCAAAATAACCCAAGAAATCATCAAGCAGCCATAGGCTTGATTTATTCTCACATAAAGTTAATTTTCATGAATGAATACATGTGAGTTTCCAGTTTGTTTGTTTGTTTTTTAATAATTTACAAAATGAGAGTGGGTGATCTCTAAAATCACTTTCAGCTCTAATACTCTAGATAGAACACAGGGTACTTGCAATAAGGCTTGATCACCACTAGATGTCGCTATTGGCAATACAAAAACGAATAAAAGCAAGGGCTTTACATTACATTATTGCTTGAAAGAACACTACCAAATTCAAGAATAAAAATGTGAAAGCACTTTTACAGACAAGCTCTACAAGAATCTAGAGGGGCAGCTGTGGGGACCTGTGTGCACATTAAAGTAGCCTAGTGCGATGGGTACAATATAGTTAACTACTTCCTATGTTCTTCTAGAACAGCCTTCAGCGATGGACTGGTGAGCAAGAAGATGGGATTGGAGGGTCTCAGACTTTGGAAGGGAGCTGATTTGTTCATTAGTTTTCAAATCTCTGATTATTCCCTGGAGCTAGAAGTACACTTCCATCAAATCTAACACACACACATATCATAGATATGGATACATATATGTCATGTAGTTGAGACCAAAGATTCACAAAACAATAATACCCTCATTACGTGCAATCCACTTTTCTTCTATGTATTTGTGAAACAATAGAAAAATAGATACGTTGGTCTCTGCACCCCACCACCACTGTTCCTGGCACTGAGCTTCTAAAATCCTTGTAATTTCCTAGGTGATAAGAGCATGAGAAGCATCTTTTGTTCAACTCTTTGCTCTTTGACCCCAGTTTCTGACACAGATCTCCTAAATCCCTTGGAATTTCCTGGGTGATAGGAGTGTCTTTTGTTCTAATTATGAGACTCTTGGTGGGTTCCTCAGTAGCTTCCGAATGGGGGCTAGTCACCAGAAAGACCAAGCCCTGACTAGAAATATGGTAGTTTAGCCCCATATGCTATCTTCCTGGAAGGACAGAAAGAATAGAAGTGGAGTAATGATCAATCATGCCTATGTGAGGAAGCCTCTGTAAAAATCCCCAAAGCGCAGGAATCAGAGAGCTACCAGGTTGGTGAACGTGTCGTCTACGTGTTGGGAGGGTGATGAACCCCAACTCCATGGGGACAGAAGCTCCTACACTTGGGACCCTTCTGGACCTTGCCCTATGTATGTCTCTACCTGGCTATTTATCATATCCTTTATTATATAATAAACTGGTAAACATAAGTGTTTCCCTGAGTACTGTGAGCCATTCTAGTAAATTACTGAATCCATGGAGGGGGTCATGGGAACCCTGATTTATAGCTGCTCGGTTAAAAATACAGTTGCTAACCTGAGACTTGTGATTGGTGTCTTAAGTGGAGGCAGTCTATCTATCCAGGTAAATAATGGCAGAACTGGCAGAACTGAATTATACAGTAGGACACCCAGGTAGCTGGTGTTACAGTATTGTTAGTGTGCAAAACCCACACATCTGGGGTCAGAAGTGCTGTGAGTGGGGTAGTATTATGAAATATTGAAGAAACACAGGGGGGTATTTTCCCAGACATATTCTATTTAATAACAGAAAGACTGAACTCATTATCAACCAATAAATTGATTCTACCTGATATAATACACTTCCTTCCATCAGAGAAGTGCAGGGACTTAGACCAGATAAAACAGTAAGCCAGGACTCAGGCTTTTTAGGACACTGGCAGGTTTTGTTTTGGAAGGCTCTAGGCAAAAATCAAAAGGTGTCCTTGGCATACTCCCAGCCCTTTTTGCACTTCTGAACCTTCTACAACCGTTGGACTAGTATCTGCTGGGGGGGGGGGGAAGGGGAGACTTGACAAAAAGTGTGTGTGATTAGCTACATTCAGCAGTCACTTAAAAATTTCAGGTTCTTTCTAAAATGCAAATGTGATCACCTTAACTCCTTTACTTGAATGCCCTCCGTGGCTCTTTGTGGTTTTCAGGCCAAACACAAATTTTCAGTGTGACAATCAAGGCTCCTCCAGACCTGGTCCCCGTTCTACTAGCCAGCTTCACTCTTTACCGCTTCCCCATGTGCACCTTTGAGGCCTTTCCTCCATTCTCAACTTGGCTAAATAAAGTTTTTCGTGACTCTACTCATATTTCTCTTCTGAAAACATTCCCTCGTGCTTGCCATAGCACAATCTTCCTTTTGTGTGTCTTCTTCACTGGGCTGTGGCATTTTTATGAGCTAGGGTCCCATCTTTTTGTGTTTGCTATCCTGGCACCACAGCAGCCTAGGGTGCCATACATAAGAGGAACTCACTAAGTATCTGCTGTAATGAATATTTGCATATTCTTACTCTCAAATTTTTATCCCAAAAAACCCCAAAAAACAAAAAACAAAAAAACAAAAACCAAAACCCCCCAGCTCATTGGAATATTGGCTCTCTGAATTATGCAGAGCTGGTTTTGACAATGCAGATCTCTATTTCCTAATATCTTGAGAGTATGAATAAAAACTATACCAATCTTGGGAGAAGTGGATGCCATAACCCAGTTTCGACTATTTTTCTCTATATTTTACTACATTTTTGTTGGAGGAGTGGTTAGTCTTGTATTTTTAACCTTCAGCTTGTAGACTAATACCTCATGATCAATACACAGCCTCTGGCCTTTCAAAGACCTGGTCCACCCACTTGAATCCCCAGAGCGAGCCTTCTCTGGGTCACTTGTGAGGGGCAAACAGCAACTCTTATTTAAAGGCCACCTTGGAACATAACAAAAAAGGGGGGGGGGTCATCACCTTAAATTACTTATTATCCATAATTGAGGGAGGAAGGAAATCAGAGTGAAAGGGAGAGAAATAAAGGCTAATAAGACTGAGTCCGGTGAGTAACGGAGGGAGAGGTCAATCAGAGGGGACTGTGGTGGTCAGTGATGACTTTGAGAAAGAGTAAATCACACAAACTAGGTTGAAAATTGAGAAGAGGAATGGGGAAGAAAGCGTTTCCAGGTGGAAGCCAGCATGAGCAAAGGTCTGATAAGGGTGTGAGGAGAGAAGACCTGCCTGACCAGAAATGAGGTGGGAAGGACTGGGTATGCTGGCATCCAGACAGGAACAGGGGCCGATGACCCATCATCCCCATTACTCCATGCTGTGCTGCTTATGAAGCACATTCAAATTTACTTACCATTTTGATCTCCAGACCTTTGTTAGATGAGTGGGATAGATACTGTAGGTTTTTTAAAAACAGAAATGGCAAAGACTAGAGATTTAAAAAATTAGCCCAAGTCAAGCAGCAGCTAACCAGACTCATGATTTATTTCTCCAAGCTTGCAGACCTAGAATTGCACTGGGCCTCCCTCACAAGTCACATAGCTAAGCTTCCTCATTTTGCAAACAAGAAAACTGAAGACCAAACGAGGTGAAGCAATTTTTCCAAGGTCACATAAAAAGCAGAGTTTAGGAGATTGGCTGGTAGCAGCTTTAATCAGCCCTATTTCTGACTGAAGGGGCTTTTCCTTGTATTAGCTAGAGAGGAAACCCAGACAAAAAAATCCTCATATTCCAGAGGAAAAACTGTTACTGTTACTTACACAAACAAAATTTTTTTTCTAATGTTTTCTAACTGTTGGGATAACAGTTACATAACTGTACTTTTAAAAATGAAAATTTTTATCAACCCAAAATTACAAGCTTTTTAAGTGAAAAACATTCTGAAAAGAAAAAGAGAAAGATCTATGGGCAGGTTGGTCTCTACCACCTATGGGAGCGCTTCAGAACTTTTTTCTGCCACTGATGAATTTTCAGGTCATCAATCAGAGAAAATAATGTTTTTTTAACATTAATCAAAACTATACACTGGCCCCAAATTGATAGACTACTATCATCTAACTGTTAGCAAAAGATAACTAATATTTCTGGACAAGTACATAATCCAGATGATACATTATTTTATACGTATAATTTTTTTAAAAACCTAGAAATGACATGGCTTGAGAAATGACTTGCTGAGAAATCTGTGTTTACATTAGGAAGAGCAGGGGGAAAAATCCCTTGCAGAACTTGGAAAGATGTTAAGTGGTAAATACCAAAATGCCCACCAAGCATGTAAGCAGCCTCTCATCCCAGCATGAATATGTGCAGCTCAGCATTTTAAAATTTACTTTTAGCTTTTCCAGCAGTTTGAATTAACCCTTCTCTACTTATGCTCCCTCTGTGAGAGTTCAGCCCTTAACCTCTAGCGAATCCTCTTTGATTCGCCAGCAGACAATTCCCTCACCCTAAGAGCTTACTCCAGAACAAATGCCTCCTGGAAGTCCTTTTACTGTCCATAAGTCTCCAGCCAATGCCCAGATAAATGTTAGGAGTTAGTCCAGCTTGCCAGAGCTATATACAAATTGGAAAGGGCTTGTTGGGAGACCAAAACAATACACATAAATGCCACACTAAAGATACTTCCGGACCAGAGGTTCCCCAGGAGCATGTGCATCGGAATCACCCCAGAGAAGCTGTTTCAGAAGGCGGGGCTCAGCATTAGTACTTGTAAAAGATCCTTGGGTGATTTTAAAGTGCATCCCTCACCGACAGGCACTAATCTAGATGCTCTAAAGAGCCAATTACATTTTTCTCTTAGTTTCAGCTCCTAGCAAGTTAAAATGAAAATCAAAACAAGCAATCCTAAAACCAAAAATGTTTCCAGATTAGGTTTATCTTACTAACTTATATTGGTTAGTAAACTTATTGACAGACTGGGTGACTAACAATTAAATATCAGACAGGGGAGAATGTAATGAACATTTGTATAATACTTTATAATATTTTCTCATGTATTAATGATCTCACATGGTTCTCACAGCAGCCCCATTGAGGTAGCTTGTTATTCTCATGTTAAAGATAAAGAAGACAAGTCTCAGAGACATGAAAGAATGACCTGGAAATGCCCTAGTGATGTCAGCATTTCTATTCTCGAGTTACATTTATTTTTCGCTATTTACATTGATTTGTGTCTTCGAGGTGTTTCTTCGAAACATACGATATATCAGTTGCTGCAGACATTTGCTTCTGAGGGGAAAAAAATCCATGTCAAAATCTCGGTGTGCTGAAAACTCACGGACCTGGTCCTGTTAAAGCCAGGGTCAGCCATGTAAACTTTCAGAGTTCTTCATGGTGCAATATTTAAGCTCTTTGACTCAACAGAAGAATCTGAAGAACAAGAACAAAACAAAAGCCAAGAGAATAAATGAAGGTTAACTGAGCAGGAAAGACTTATTTCAAGAATATCAATTCTAAAATAAAACCATCCTCTTCTGTAGTTGTGTGAGCATTACTTATAGCAAAGTAAAATGCTTCCTACATTATTGGGTGCTGGTCGCTGGGAAAACTAAAAAAGCAAGTCAGCAGTCAGCCTATTAAACATGAAAGCAAACAATATACGGTGGGGCCAGCTGGGGCAATGTATCTACGTGCAACAGAGACTCCAGGATCTTTGTAACAGCAGAACATTCAATCCATGCTTTCCTTTTTACCTTGTCGATCGACATTTCATTCATCCTGAGAGGCTGCTCCGGCATAACTCAGAGGTAGATTCAGTCCAACGACTGGCCCTACAATGCTCAGCCAAGATGTGATGTAGTTGACATTCCTGGGAAAAAAGTGAAAATACAGGCAATTCTAATGTTTCCATTGTAGTTTGGACAAATGGGAGAAAATCAGTTACCGACGATAAAAGAAACGAGGCTTTCCTCAAAGATGTGTGCCCATGGCTTGGAATCCCAGCATTTCCAAATGTCGGTTGGCCTTATCGTTTGACAAGGACTCATGCTCCAAAAAAACTGTGAGGATCCCTCACTGAGGTATTTAGAGGCAATGAGACTCCTGCATCCCCCAATAATTATAATTTTATACTCATAATTTATAGCATTTGCTAGGGTAGTAGAGTACAGTGATTAAGAGCATGGCTCTGAGGCAAAATGGCTGGTTTTTCAATTTTCAAATCCCAGTTCCACCCCTTAACTAGCTGTGTGACCTTGGCCAAATCATTTAACCCCTCTGTGCTTTAGCTTCCTCCTTTGTAAACTGTATAAAAGAATAAAACTTAGCTCATAGGCCATTATGAAAAAAAAAAAACCAATGCATTAATATATCTAAAATAGAGCAGCACCTAGCACACAGTAAAAATCAATAAATGTTAGTCATTATTATTATTACAAAGAATATTTCCTTTATAGCTCGGCTTTCAGAGTCACATAAAAAGATTTACACTTTTAAAATAAGAGTCAAAGGCAATGTATCTTGATGCTGTTTCTTACCTATTGATTTTTCGAGCATTCTTTAACACAGGAGTCATGAATTCATTCGTCTTGCAGGGATGAAGTACAAAAAAGGGTCGCCCAAGTATGGATGCTCCTGTAGGAATCAGAGTTCATTCGGGATTGTCCCTGTGAGTTACTTTGAAAAAGTTAAAATGCATAATCTGGTTTACTCCTTTAAAATAAAGGTTTGCTTTAAATTCCAAGTGATTAATTAAGATATAGATAGATTTCAATTATGAAACATAATTCATAATCTAAACATGAGAAGTTGCTAAGAAGGAGTTATGTATTGATAAAGTAGTACAGTCAATTATGGGAGAGCACATGGCTTTGCTTACATAATACAAACTGTAGACAAATTTTATCAGTTTCTTCTAACTCTGTCAGCTAGAGTTTCTCTCTGGTTTTTAATTATTCTTCAGTTTTTCCTCAAAGACATCTGTGAAACCCAGTAGCCTGACTATCTAAACAATGTATTTCATTCATTTCTTTGTTAGTGGTAAGGGGACAAGAATCATCTGCACATTTTTTACATAAATTTTGTCAATGTATTAATCGTTTCAGGCCTAACTGCATTCAGTGCCAATAGGCACATGTTCAGTGGGTAGAATGAGGGGCTGGGAGAAGAACCGCTTACATTATTTAAGTTGTCCAGTTCTGTCTGTCTCTCTTTCAGAGTTTCTCTGTTTATTTGTTTCTCCCCTTCTGTCTCTCCCAAGCTTATAGGGCTGTTTCTATAAGTTAAAAGCCCATATGGTAGAATCGCACTGTTTCATAACAGAATGACTAGATATAAGATATAAGTCAGACACTGCCAGCTTAGGGATGTGGAAATCATTTGCAAGCAATGGGGAGCCCTCGAAGGTTACTTTGCAGTGAGCGACCTATGTACAAAATCTACCAACATGAAAACACTTACTGATGATAAATTTATTGAGTATTTACATTGTGTATTAACCATTATGCCACAGACTACAAATTCAAATACTACTATGGTATGAATATTTGTGTCTTCCCAAATTCATATGTTGAAATCCTAACGTCGATGTGATTGTATTAGGAGGCGGAGACTTTGGGAGGTGATTAGGTCATGAGGGTGGAACATTAAAGACCTTATAAAAGAGCCCAAATATGGTATTTGTCTTTCTCTGACTTATTTCACTTAGCATAATATCCTCTAGGTCCATCCTTATTGTCACAAATGGCAATATTCCATTATTTTTATGGTCAAGTAATATTCCATTATATGTCTATATAATGGAATCCAGATTATATATACATATAAAGAGCTTCTTTATCCATTCATCTATTGATGAACACCTAGGCTGCTTACATATCTTACCTATTGTAAATAATGCTGCAATGAACAAAAAGGTGCGACTTCATGTATATGTGAAAAAAAAACAAAACAAAAAACAGATTCATAGATAGAGAGAACAAACCAGAGTTGCCAGAGGCAGGAAGGGAATGGATGAGGAAGGTAAAGAGGTACAAAATTTTGGTAATAAAATAAATTAGTCAAGGGAATGTAATGTGCAGCACAGGGAAAACGGTCAATAATATCGTAATAACTTTGTACAGTGACAGATGGTTACTAGACTGACTGTATGATGACATTGTAAGGTATATAAGTGTCAAATCACTATGCTGTACACTGAAACTAATATAATATTGTATGTCAACTATTATAAATAACAAATTTTTAAAAAGGGCTGCAGAGAGTAAGCCTGCCCCATCTCACCACGAGGACACAGTGAGAAGAAGCCTGTGCCCCATAAAAGAGCCGTCACGAGAAAGGGCTGGTACCCTGATCTGGAGTCTTCCAGCCTCCAGAACTGTGAGAAATAAATTTCTGTTGTTCATAAAGTACCCAACCTATGGTATTTTGTTATGGCAGCTGAAAGAGATTAAAACAAATACCTACAAAGACCGTGCAGGTGGCCTCGAGGAACAAAGCCAGTAAAATACACCAGCAGGTAATAGAGACTGTGGGGGAGAGAGCGTGCTCAGCTGAGGCGGTGCCTGCCATTCTGCTCCGGCTAATTGTGACATGCAAGGATGCAGGTTCAGTGTGCCAGGTCTTCCATTTGTCAAAATAACCTAGAAATCCAGATTTTCCTGTAAAATCTCCTAAATTTAAATGTTGGCACTTTTAAAAAACATAATGTGGGCCAAATACAATAAGCCCGTAGGCTGGATTTGGACTAGGGGCTGCCTAGCTTCTTCTCCTGGCTTCTTCTACTCTTCAGCCAGTACAGGAGAAGCTGAACTCAGAGCTCTTCATGGGAAGAATTATGTGTGGTGGTCCCTGCTTCTTCCACCCGCCAATCCCAAAACAGTCATGCCTGCATGCGTGTGCACAAACCCGCTCACAAGAAATGGAAGAGACAGTTCCTCTTGTACTAGACATTGGGTATGGAGATTTCGGTGTTTTATGTGTGGTGAGGGTTGAGTTATTCACGGGTGTGGGTTGGTGTATCTCTCCCCAAGTGCCACTTCCAGATGTTTCTGCCCAGGGGCCTGATTCTTACAGCAGAGCCTGAACTCCCTCACTCCAGCACTCTGTTCACCCCTCATTCCCACCCTAACCAGATCCCGGCCGGGGTCACGGCCCAGATGTGTTATGCCTACAGCAAATCCTCCTGTCCAACTTGATTCTGGCTTCCCTTACCTGCCTTAAAGTAATATTTATTAATTCAACACACATCTGTTAGCCATCTTTTATGTATCTTCCAGGAACAGTTCTAGATACAGTGATAACATGAAGTTCCTGATCCCACGGAACTTACATTCCAGTGCGAGACACAGCCAATAAACATATAAAACAAATAAGTAATCAAGATAATCTAGATAAAAATGAGTGCTATGAATGAAATAAAATAGGGTAACATGATTCTGCAGGGACTGTAGTGATGTTTAGATTTGGTGAAAGGGAAGGCCTTACAGAAGTGATCTTTAAATAGAGATCAGAATGATTAGGAAAAAATCCATCATGCAGAGGTCTGGTGCTGCTGTTGGAGGCAGAAAACAGTAAAGGAAAATGAGCATAGAAAATGCAAAAGACTTTTAGGAGTATCCTGAACTAAAATAATTAATTACTATTTGGAGGGTTGGAACTTCAAAGGCCAAATTTAGTCTAAATTTTTTTGCGGGTGGGGGGGATTACTTTAGTAGTAACCAATGTAAGGAATAAAGAGCTATAACCAAATCTTAATGATGAGAAGACATGTCGCCTTCTTTAATAAAATGAAACCTAGACCTCCAAGGATGTCTTTAGATGGAAACACCCCTTAAGGGGAAAGTCAGCTCAACCATGCAGCCTCCTTGCCTCTCCAAGACTCACTCTCCTTCCGGCATTCCTTGAAGATTCCTATGGCCGCTTTCACTCTCCTGGGGAAACTCCCCCAGCTTTAGACACCCAAACCTAAGCCCATAGCTGAAGAGACTGTTCAGACAAGATTCTCCTAAAAGCCTGGGGATACTGAAAGCATAATAAACACATGAAGCATCAGAGCTCTTGAAGATCCATATGTTACATACTGAAATTAATTCAGAAACAAATTAATGATTTAAAAAAATGAATCTACAGACAAGTTGCTCAATAAACCTTAAGTGGAAACACAAAGAAATCCACCTCTAAACTCATTGTGGTCAAATGGCTGAAAGCCAAAGACAAAGAGAAAATCTTAAAAGCGGCAAGGAGAGAAGGCTCATCACATAAAGAAGAATAATACAATAATGACTGGCTTCTCATCAGTCTAGATAGCAGCAGAAGGACATATTCAAATTCTTGTGGAAAGAAACCTCGAGTTGTCAACCAAGAATTCTATATCCAGCAAAACTAGTCTTCAAAAAATGAAGGTAGTATAAATACAGGCCCAGGGAAATGGACTATGAGAATTTCTTGCTACTAACCTGCTTTATAAGATTACTAAAGAAAGTCCTTCAGGCAGTAATACCAGAGGGTAACTCAATCCACGGGTGATAATAAAAAGCATTATAAATGGTAAATACAAAAGACAAGTTAAGTATTTTTTCTTCTTTTAATTACTTTAATAGACATAAGATCATATAAGCAAAAGTTGTAATACTATAGTGTTTGGTTTGTAACATATATAGACATAATATACATGACAATAATAGCACAAAAGAAGGGGGAAATAGAAATATATCGAACAAAGCTGCTATATTTTAGCTAAATTAAGTCAGTATTAACTTGCTTCCTATTGTTAGAATGTTAATAAGGTTGTTATTTTTGAGAGCAATTAGAGCCCAAAAGCTCCATTTTATCATTATATAAATTCTTTAAGTATGTTGTTCATCAAAACCACTTTTTCTAGCAATGTGTCAAAGGCAGCCATAATTAATTACATGGTTAAATTGTATGCAGTCAACACTCAATGATTTCTCAAATCAGCTTCTTTTAGTTGTGGCAAATTAACCAAATCATTAATTACTTTTTAAATACAGAAAAAATACTCAAAACAAATCCTTGTTTCCAAATATGTAAGACTACTGAATACAGGTCTTGAGTTATTAAGACTATAATAATGGTTATATAATGTAGAAAAATATAAACAAAACAGTTAAGACATCAATGGCCATACTTACAGGGAAGCAAATTTTAAAAAGTATTTTGTCTTCCCTGGTATGGTTAGAATTTGTATAGTCCTTCATTCATTCATTTACCAAATATCACATCTTTTTGTCTTATAATCTGATAATGATTTAACCTTTACTAAAGGCAACAAATCTGTAATTTTAAAATGTGGTTAATCTTATGGACATGTTAGTGCTGCAGCAGTGACAGAATTAGCTTTGCAACCTGAGCCAATACTACTTTTTTCAGTCATTTTCAATCAGCTGATTCTGGAAGCCAAACAATTTGTATTCAAAGTAAGGTAGATAATTTAAAATAATTTGAAGCATTTGATCAATGTAGACAGTCAATCTGGATAATATTCTCTGAAAGCCATTTTTCTGCAATGGAAATTTGTTAAGGCTTATGTTATTGAGTAAGATTATCTGCATTTTCTACTTTCTCCTTCAGACAGCCAGAATTAGAGATGAAAGCTGTCTTTAGTTAGTTTAGGAATTATGTGCTGGAGTTCAAAAAAATCTAAAGTCCTACACCTTATTTGTTTAACATACCATTTTCAGAAATGGAAGAACATCAAAACTGTCAGGATCTTTTTAGTGACATTTCTTAGATCAATTCAGAAGGTAAATTTGTGTGAAAGTGCTACCATCTGCTGTCAGTACTAATGAACTGATGCAAATCTGCACTGAGAAAAATGTCAGTGTGGAAATACACGCAGCCAATGAACTGTGTTAGGCTTACAACTCAATAAACACTTCTTGGAACAAAGTTCTGCTGAATTGTTTTCCATGAAAATAGAAATGATGGGTCAGATTTCTATCTCTGTAACTCCAGAGGAGTTATATAGGCACATTTTCTCATGAAATTTAATTTAGCAGTGGTTAAATGTCTCATAAAATAAGTCTGATGTGAATACTGAATTGTTTCCAGAACTATTAGATATGACTAACACAAGGAAATGATAATACTGTACCTTTATTCTTACATCTAATAAATATGATGAGTTACTTGGTTTGTTTCTTAATATTCGTGGCTTTCCAGGAGAGCACAAATATAAGTTCACGTACTAAGCTTTCATCCAGTTTCATATTCCAGACTGATCAAGTTTGCCTTCCACTCTGGGCGCATTCCTTAGAAATAGAGGGGGTCTCGCCTCATCATATCCCTCCCCGCCAACAGGAAAAGAAAAATCGCTATAGAGCATGTACAGTATTAGGCACTGTACTACGTGCTTTGCAGGGGGTCATCCATCCAAATAATTCTTTAATGAAGGCTTTACTATTACCACTTTGGAGAACAGGTTCAAAGAGGTTATGCTTAAGGCCATCTATGTAGTGAGGGGCAAAGCATCTCCAGAGTCACACTCTTCCACTGCACCTCCTCACTTCGCTGATCAGAGCTGGTGTCAAAGATACTCCTGGCTTTAATGCTCTCTAGTCCACCTCTTCAAATATCCATTTTTTATTTCAAAATAATGTGTTTTCATAGAATTATAAGAGCAACACATACAGAAGTTCAGCAAATAAAGAAGTGAACAAAGAATAAAAGTAGGATAACCTAAAACTGTCCACTTCAGATTTATTCGCTTTTTGGTGAATTTCCTTTCTTTTTATACACACCCATTTGTAGTTTGCTGTTTATTAGCTGAACAGCTATTTATCTAGCCCCTGCCATGTAGTTTTTGTTGATCTTCTCTAGTATCTTTGTCTTCCATTTTACTGATTTTTGTACTTATTTTTATTATTTATCGTCATATATTTTGTTTGGATTTATTTTGTTTGCAATTTTTTTAGTGTTCCATGCATGCCTAAAAGAATATGAACAAATATTATGTAATCTTCGGTTGTTGGCTATGGTGCTTTCCATGCATCCCTACATCAAGCAAGGTATTTGTGCTACCCACATCTTCTATGATAGCTAATTTGTCTCCTCTATGATAGCTAATTTGTCCATTTCAGCTTGTATTTTGTCAATTTATCCTGAAGCTATTATTTAAATGCATGAAAGGATATCATGACAGAGAATAAAGCTTTTATATGAAGTGATCATACTTATCTGAGTATACTTTCTGCCAAAAGAAAAAAGGACTTTTATCTGAAATTAACATAGCCACACCAGCTTTCTATTAACCTTACACATTTAAATATATATATTTGCCTTTCAATCTTTCCATATCCTTATGTTTAAGGTATTTCCCATAAAAAAACAAAAGCAGGATTTTTTTAAAACAGAAATCCACCTTTATAAACTGTCTCTTATATAAAGTGTTTAGTTCATTTATAGGTTTTCTGATTACTAATATAATTTGACTTCATTTCTTCCATCTTACTTTAAACTCTTTTACTCATTTTATTTTCAATGTTTTCTTCTTTTGGTTCCCTTTTTTCTTTCTCCGTTGCTTTCTTTTAGATTGATTGAGTATAGGCTCAAACTTTTTTCTTTCACTGCTTTTTCTCTTTTAATTAGTTTGAAAGTACATGTTGTATTTCTAAACTTTTAGTAGTTATCCCACAATTGCTGATTAAATGTTTTACTTAATAAAATCTATAGTTAGTCAATATTTTTATCTTTTTCTTAAACATTTCAAATACTTTAGGATGTTTAACTCTGATTACCTCTCCCTGATTTGTATGCTATTGTTGTCCAGGATTTCAATTGTATCTTTTGTTTTTTAACCTGATAAATCAGATATTATTAGTGTTTTGTGACTCAGTGTTTGCTGAGACTTACATTTTACTATTCTTTTTGCTTACCATTTTTTTCTATATCTCAGATATTTATTCTGGGATCATTTTCTTTTGTTGAAATGTGTTCTTTGGAATCCCCTTTGGGAAGGTCTATAAGTAGTAAAAGGTCCCATACGGTGAATGCTTTATCTTGCCCTCATTGTTGAAAAATAAGTTTTTGCAGGTTAAAAATTTTTATGTTACAAGTATTTTCTCTTAGCACTTTGACTATATTCTATTTATTTATTTATTTGTTTATTTGTTTATTTATCTATCTATCAATCTATCTATCTTCCATTTTTTTGTGTGTGTGTGGAAGTCAACTATCAGTCTAATTGTCATTTCTTTTTAAGATCTGTTTTACTACAATGCATCTAGGTGTAGATTTCTTTTCATTTATCCTGTTTGGGATTCATTAGGTTTCCTGAATTAAATATCAGTGTCCTTTCAACAATCCTGAAAAATTCTCAATATCAGCTATTTGAACACTGGCTCTTCTTCATTCTCTCTAGTTTTATCTTCTGGAAGTCCTATTAAACATGTGATTGCTCTCTCTCCCTAGTACCTTTTACACTGTTATAGTGACCATCTTTTCCTCAAATTTTGGTACAATGTGTATAATTTCTTCAAATTCTTCTTTTAATATATCAATGCTCTTCTTTTAATATATCAAGGCTGAGAGAGTCAATGGGGAAGAGAGAGAAAAAAAACAGAGAGAGAATGATGGGGAGTACTATTTTAGGTAAATTGGCAAGGGAAGGCCTCTGTGCAGAGGTATCATTTGAGTAGAGAGCTGACCAAGTGAGGAGCAAGCCATGTAAGTCTTTGGGAAATGAATCTTTTGGCTTAGGAATGACAAATGCAAAGTTCCTAAGACCCTAATGAGGGAATGTGCTTGGAGTGTTCAAAGAACAGCAAGAAGACCAGCACGGTCAGGTAAAATGAAGGGGCATAGTGTCAGAAGTTAGATTGTAGAGCTAACCAAGAGGCAAGATCATGTAGAAGCTTGTAAGGAATGGAAAACATTTGGGATTTTATTCTGAGTGTGATGGGAAGACTTTGTAGGATCCTGAAAAAAGAAGTGACATATTCTGATTTACATTTTTAAAATATCACTCTTTCTTGATAGTGCAGAAGGGTAAGAGAGGCAACAGGAAGAGCAGCTAGGAGGCACTGCAGCATCCCAGACAAGACATGATGGAGGCTTATACTAGGTGGTAGTGTAGGTGGGGGAGAATGGTCAGGTTTGGGATTTATTTTGAAAGTGGAGCCAACAAGACTTGCTAAGGGGTCTGATATACTGTGTGAGAGAAAGGAAAGCGCCAGGGATAACTCCAAGGTGAAATGTCTGTTCATGTTCCCTTGACTAGTCCTCTGTTGGGATTGTATAGGGGTGTTCTCATTATTTTACATTAGCTCTTTAGTGCCTTCTGCAGATACTGACGCTTTTCATTCATTCGACCATCACCGTGAACCATGCACTAGGTCAAACGTTAGTAATATATTGGCACATAAACAGATAACTTCTGTTCTCATAAAAGTTGCTGAAATATTAAAAATATTTTTATTTCAAGGTTTTTATTTATATTTAAATTTGTTCATGATGATTTAGATGTGGAATATAATATTAATTAAACCTACACTTTCTCTTCTTATTTCTGTTATCACTTTTGTTTTAAAAATCCTATTCTGAATTAGAATATTAGATATTTACCTCTATTTAGGAATAGTTTACATTAATCCACTGGCTGTTCCCCACTTGCTTTTTCTTACCTAAGATCTTTGCACATGTGGTTCTCTCTGCCTGGAACAACCTCCCATCCTCCCTCACCTACTAATGCCCATTTCTCCCTGAAAGATCTCAGCTTCCTTTTACCCCAACCCTGCTTCAGGTGCCCTCCCTCTGTGCTCCCACTGCACCCCACGCTTAAGGCTCATGCTTAATTCCACACTGTTCTATATGTAATTGTTTCCAGGAGCCTTCCTTTACTATACTGTAATTCCTTGAGGAGAGAGGAAGTATTCTGATCACTGTTTTAGTCTCAGCATCCAGCACAGTGCCTTTCATCTAGTAGGCACTCAATAAACATTTGTGGAATTACTGCATAGACAAAGACTTCCTACTGTGCCAAAGGAAATTGTTACCCAGACACATAGCCTATTCTATAAAGAAAAATATTTGTGCAGAAAGCACCATGGCCCCCTATGCTACTGTGGGGACATGAAAGGAACAGAAACATTCTTTCTCTCTGTCATAAAACCAGGGACATCACCTCATGTACATTTATAGGAGTCCCCAGATAAGAACTTTGATACCTATTTTCTCAAATGTTTCTTCTTAATTGTATCTAAGAGCAAAGGAGAGGGTTTGAAAAGATGGTTAGAAATAACTCTGTACATAAAAACTATGTCAACTATGCAATATATTCTAAATCTATTCGTTTTCACATTAAAAAAAAATCTTACCCTTCATTACCACTGAAAAAACTAATGTACCAACGGGCATATTTTAATTTTCTAAATTAGCCTACCCTCTCCCACACCCCCTTGAGGGATGTTACCCAGACTAAGAAGCAAGTCAAATACTACTAAAATATATAATATATTCATGCCTTTCTACTTAACTCACTCTTTGATCACTTAATGTGCTTTTTATGCATGCATGCATCCATCCATGCATCCATTCATTTATTCAACAAATATTATGGAGCAAGTTGTATGTGCCAGACACTGTTCTAGCACTGGAGATATAATCATACTCAAGACTGAAGCAAAATCTGCTCTTACAGAGTTTATATTTCAGTTTTAGGTACCAGAAAGATATAATACAATATTCCATTATCTCGGCTCCTGAGGTTTACAGTTCAGTTGTACTCCCAGCACTAAAAGTCCTGGGTTGCATCTCTAAGGGAGAGAGTTCCAAAGGTCAAATAAGTTTGTCACCACTCACTTCCCTTCCCTTAGGATTTCCAAATAGAAAGGAAAAGCAGCTCCCTCGCGAACACAGCAATTTCACTTGGCCTGATGGTGATGGGGGGATGGAGTGGTAACAAGGATTGTGATGATGAACAAGAAAATCTAGCAAGAGAGATGTCCTCTGTGGGCATCTCAAGAACAAACTTGGGGAGGAGTCACATTTGAGAGAAGGCTGTAGAGATCACAAGAATGGGGTACTCCCCACTGTAAGACAGAGGGTGTCCTAAAGGAAGCCTATACATGCCTGAGGCCAGACAGGTGCTCACCAGTAAACTAAGGAAAAATCACAGCTTGGAGGTGGTCCAGGTCTGAGGCCCCATGAACGGGAAGCCCACTTGTTCCCTAGAATGATACTCATTGTGAGTTCCTGATGTCTGGAACTTAATTACTATTTTCACCCGACAGATCTAATGCTTGTTGTAATTGTGAAGTTTCTGTAATGCTGTACTGAGTGCCCTGCAGTTGGAAACTGCAGGGTGTATATTTTTATGAGCTGAAAGCGACTTTGAGTCAAATGAAACAGGATATCTCCTCTCTTCTCATCTGTTCCCATGCTTCATTAGGGCATCTGCAATTCAAGGGTTACAGAAATCACTATAATATACAACAGATTATGTATCACTCAAAAGGTACAAACCCAAGAATATGGGAGTTCAGAGAAAAAAGAGGTCACTTCTGACAGGTGAGCAGACGGGGTAGAAAAGACTCCCTGAAGATATGGTTTTAAATCTGGTCCAGACCTTAAAGGATGGGCAGGATGTGTGTGTGGGGCGGGGGGGGGGCGGGGGGAGAGATTATGGTAGTAGAATTTAAGACAGAAAGAGGCTACTCCATCTCAGTCTAATGGGAAGGGAGTTAAGTGAAAAACACATAGACTTTCATCTTTTAAGTAAGACTGAGAAGTATGATAAATTTGGAGAAGGACATGTTTATTTTTGTTTGTTTTTGTTTGTGGTAGTGTTAAATGACTGCGGTAGCCTCTATAATATCTAAAGTATTCTCTGGAAGCGATCAACACTTATCCAAGACAAAAAGTGAACTTTGGAGTATATGCAATTCTTTCTTAGAGTTTTGAAAAAAGATAGGAAATAAAGGTGGAAAGAAAAAATACCCCAGTACAAATTTCCATCCCAATAAATGAGTGAGGATATAAAGACAACAAAAGAATATTTAAGGGGAAAAAATGTAGGAAAGAAATGAAAAAGTCTTGCCCAAGTACCCCTAAAAGCCAGCAAGTTTCTCATTTCTGGGTTGGGCAGAGGAGACAAGTAAAGCTAGGCTTTGCTCTAGCTGCACCTGTTGATGTTTTACAGCCAGTTAATTAAAAATAAAATTCTAATGATTTGGGTGAAGGTGGAGTCAAAGAAAAAAATGGGACAGTTCTTTAAAATTACATGTTACACAGAAGCCACCAGGCCTCCTAGAATTTTTATTAAAAATTACAGACATCACAGCAACAGTTTTCAGACAACATCTCCTCTGCTAACAAAACTTTCTTTTCCTGGCTCCTGAGGGAGTCCAGAAACTAATTCTCCCACCCCTGCATAAATCTACAAAGGGCTCCCTCCTCAAACTGCTGACAGCCCCAACTCTAACTCCTGGATTGCAGAGCAGAGTTTGAATATATTTATAGAGTCTATATGGGTTGTTGCTTTAAGCAACACCATTAATATGCCAGACCTCTGAGTTCCCAAACTTATTCAGTTATCAATTTGCTGTACATAATTTAATCTCTCTCTATTTTGATATGCAAAATGGAAACAGCACTGCTGATACTTCACAGGGTGAAAGGAGATAACCAACAAGACCATTATAAAGCTTGCTGGGGGGGAAAAAAGAGCTTATGTAAATGTCTATTAATTAAACAGGAAAGGCTGCACAACTAGGTCAGGCCTGATGATAAAACTGAACAACCCACCCCAGCACCAATATCAAAAAGAAGAAATGAACATTTAATCCTAAATAGCACTTGTTGGTTGCATTTTATAAAGAATATTGAATTGTAATATTCTGTAACATAACACAGAGCAGCATATTTCAGACCATCCTCAAAGAATTCTTTGAGAGAACATAAACTGATTAGAGACAACAGCCCCAAAAAACCAAAAAAGCAAGCCAATTACTAATGAAGAACTTGTAAAAAGCTAATCAAAGCTCTCATCCAGAGAAAATGAGAAAATCTGAGCCTTAGAATGATTTTGTATATTGATGAGATTTTATATAGCATCACAGAAAGAAAAATAAAACAGGTTTAAATGAAGAAAAAGGATTCTTAAGTCTCTGTTTAAAAGCCTTGTTATGTTCTATATCAGTATTTTTATTAAAATGTTCTGTTCCAGAGGAAACATCCATTTTTATGAAATACCTGATGGGTGGTGCTGTCGACAGACACTCCCAGTTTCTCTGTCTCTCTAGTGAAACCCCTGAGTGTTGGGAGGGCCAGACAGAAGACCCTTCATTCCACTTCCACCCACCCTTTTTGCTTAGAGAGATGTCTTATCCAAGGTCATGGCACTCAGAAATGACGGATCCAAGACTCAAGTCCCAATTCAAGAACAGAGCTTTGCCTTTCCTCATCAACACCAAGCCTGCTAAGACTAAATGCAGCACTTCAGCATGAAACAACTTGAGGGATTACATTTATTCTATTTTTGTCTTAAAAGAAAACAACTGGGAGCATGTGCTTTCCAAGCAGTAATTATTTTTTTCATTCCACTACATTACATAATGGTGACGATTTCGGCTTACTAAGTCTATTTCTGAGATACTAAAACAGTGATACCACTTTAGAGTTATGTATGCTGAGGTTTAAGAGAGTGGTGAGTCAGCAATCAGAAAATTCAAAGGTTTAAGAACAAACTCACAAAAGAGCCTAATTTATTGATAAGCAGATATTAAAGTCTGGCAACTATCACACAGGAAGTTGTTTTATGAGCAACACAAGTCAAATAGCAATCTGTTAATACAATTATTTTTTAGAATGATGCCAAATAGAATCTTGAAGCAGCAGAAAAACATACAGATGAATCTTCAAGATGATTTCTCAGAGTATAACAATGCCTCCCTTCAGATATATAATCATTATAAATCTCTAATGACAGCGCCCCAGTTTACAGCTAACAGTCATGTATTCCTTTTTTGCTCCATTTCCGACTTTGACAATCACAAGATTCTTTTTACTCCCAGAAGCAGATTTCCAAGTGATTTAAGTTAAAATTAGTTGTTTTCTTCAGATCTCTCAAAAGAGACTCCATGAAGAAAACTCCTAAGAATGGGATAAACCCACAACAAAATCTGTGATTACCTGACTAATAATGAACAATGTTAGGTAAAGATCTGATCTATAAAAATTTAGCTACTGTGAGATATTTCTCCCACTTTTTAGACTACTAATAATTTGAAACTAGGTGACAAAACAATGTTAATCAAATTTTTTTTCAGACGGTACTTGTATCCTGGTATTTTGCAAACTGGTATTAGAAAAATAAGGTAATACTTGTGAGCAAGAATGGCAATTTCTTTCTGTAAGTAACTTAATAGTGTCAAAATAAAAAATTACACTCTACTTTCATTTCTTGACCTAATCAATTGTTTACATTTCTCCGTAGTAACCTCTGTTGGAATTTTAAGAACTAATTTTTATAGTTTGGATCTAGTTCAGTGTTTTCTAGACAAGAAAGTTTCGAACCCCAAAAAAGAGAGTCTAAAACCATAAGAAGAAAACTGGCCTAGGAAGTACACAGGCTTTCCACATGAACTCAGGAGATGATCCCTGATTTAAAGGCTCAGCTCTAAGCTCACCATTATTTTCTCCTCACAGCCTTTCAGACCAGCAAGGTCAATAAATTTCATGATTACTTCAGACTTGAGTTCTTTTATCTTTCCTCTTAAAGTTGAATTCTTCCCAATTTTACTGATCTCTGTGCTTTCCTATCCTTCATAGTTATGTACACAGTAAATGTATAATTTCGTTATTCAATTTGTCTTAACATTATTTTACATATACTTTCCTGTATTTTGCATAACCCTTATAACATTCTTTTTAGCTACCTAATAGTCTACCTGGCTGATATATCATCATAGATTTTATCATTATTCCACTGTTAAACATTTAAATTATTTTCCAGTTTTACACTATTATAAAGTACATGTGTGAATATATATAAAATATGGATTATGGATTATTTCCTTTTAGTAAAATTTCAGGAATGAGTAAAAAAATACAGATATTTATATTCTGGTAATCTATATTACCATATTTCCCTCCAAAATGACTAAACTAATTTACATTGCCACCAATAAACAGCACTTTTAACAGCACTTTTAAACAGCACTGTCTTAATGTTAGAATTAGACCCTCCTTTGAGATATTTCACAGAAACACCACACAGACTCTATAAAGACTCTAGACAACCAGCTTAGGCTTTATGCCACTTCTGACTTGGCCACAGGATGCAACACTTGGGAATTAATGACTTGATGGAGGAGAACATATGGAGAAGGGTTAGGGCTCGGGGTGGGGTTGGGTGACTCTCTCGAATGCTTGTAAACACATTATGTCCCTGGATGATGCTTTTCCAGATTGGCTGGGGCAGGGTCAGCAACTTTTAGGAAACGGCGTGCCAAGGCTCAGTCTCTGAGAGCAGGCCTGCATCATCTGACCCCAGTCTCTAACAAGCTGGTACCTACGTCTTGAAGGGCCATGAAAATAGGCCATAACAAATCACACTGACTAAAACTCATGCTCTCCTCAGATGCTGCACCAGTTGGTATAAATGTGGGTACAGTATTATCATATCACTCTCTAAAAAGCTCTACTTTCCTTGGCAAGGGTCTGGAAAGTTAATGTTAAGTGTAAAAACCAGCACATAAAATTGTATATTCATTATGATTACAACTATGGATATGCTGACATGAAACCTGCCCCATACGAAAATGGCATCCAAACTTTTATCTTGAGGCATGGCGCAAAATGAGAATGAAAACTAAAGTTGTACATGTCAAGCTGATATAAATATAATTGGCAGTAAACACACCCAGGGCATGTACACTTTCTTCAATGCTTCTTGGTTTTTTTTACATAGAAAATAGTCCATTTCTAGGATGTTCTTCATCAGAGGCCCATTCATTCTTTCTTGTCCTAGCTAGTGCTCCTCCAGTAGTAGTAACAGCTGCCTTTTCTAGCATGCAGGAAATCCTCAGAGCGTCCATCCAGCAGTACAGCCTCCCCACTTCTGCCTCAGGACTAGAGAGTGTACAACAACCTTCTCTGTGAAGCACTGAAGATATTCAGCCAAGTAAGTCCACACAGAGTCAAACTGCCTTTCTGCTAGGGGAGCCTAAAAGTTCTAGAATTTTACATAGTTTTACAACTTGATAGAGAAGATATTATTCTTGACACCCTTTTTAATACCTAGTACTCAGAAAACATAAATTATAAAGGTGATTTTATGCCTCTGCTTTCACTTACATCTTTACTCCTATATATCAGTGGTTTATTCCAATGTTTTTGAACATTTTTGCTTGGGCATATTGAAAAAATATATATCTACATATCCCCGGGCACATAAGTTTTAAAGTTCTAAAATTTTTCATTAAATAGTTGCAAAGGATGTAATTTTCCAGTGTATTGTAAATACTGACAATTTAAAATATACATACTATTTTACATATACCTAAAATTTAAAAATAATACTATGATGTCACTCTCTACAATGCAATAAATCAAAAAGAAGTACCACACTGTTTAATGCTCACCATCATTCATTTTTAAAAATACAAACAATTGGATATTTTGTAGTTTTCTCCTTGAATTTATCTACATCTGCTTCTCTCAAAGAACTTTTCCTAATGTATATTTTATGCTTAAAAGCTTTTTATTGATCATATTCTTATAAACAAAAAATATATAGAAAGGAGTTTATTTCCCAAAATTCCTTGTGACCATTTTGCTGTGTTAACTAAGATGTCTGACTTGTCATTGTAAATAGTAGTATTCTGTTGATCAAAACAAAAGAAATACATTATAAAAATTAATAAACATATAAAAAATATTTTTGGAAATCATGACTTAATAGCATTATTTAGTATGTACTACAGATCTTACTTTTTTCATATGTGTATGAATCTACTTAATCCTCACAATGCCCTACTATTAATATTCCCATTTTATAGATGCAAAATTAAGGTTAAGAAATCTTAAATGTCTCCTCAAGGTCATAGAGCCTGGATCCACACAGACTCTCTGGCTCCAGAGCCCAGGCCCTTAACCATACTTTCTCTGACTTTAAAAGACATGGATTGGGGTGGGGATGGGGGTCAGTAAGGGGATTGTCAATTTGCTCCTTTGTTTGGTGCCCTGGCTGAGCAATGTGCCTTGGTAAGGGATGGGATGGGTGTGATATATGCCTTTGTTTTGTACAGTGGGTGAAAGGCAAGGGGGCGGGGGAAACTCGGCACAAGTGCCTTTTCAGGCAGATGGATTTATAAGAGGGTGCATATGGAGGGAGACGATCTGGGAATTAATTCTTTTAAAACTCTCCATACCCACACATACTTTGGGAAGTCTTCATATACACCCAAAGGAACATATACCCCAGTTTGTATGCTATGAGTCCACTCAATCTCTGATAGAGTAAAAACTACAGGAGGTTTGTGAAACATTTTTAATGACTTACAAACAAAATTTAATTAAAATTTAAATTATTTTAACCCTTGATTTTATTTTAAAATGGCAGTTAATTTCAATAATTTGGAAAGATACAAATGCTAAACTGTAATAGGACAGTAATAAGCATAACTATGATCTACATGGTAGGTTTATAATGATTAGATGTAATGCATGAAAAGCTTGCAGGTCAGTAATAGAGCCATGCATAAAATGCTCCTCTCAAAATCTTTATTTGCATTTCTATTACTGAAATCATTTCCTAATAATGAAGCTGCCATGAGAGAAGCTCCATTACTAAGGAATCACTGTTACAGAAACAACATTATTAAAGCATTGCTATGTACAGGAACTTTTATTAGGATGATACAAGTTATATATCATTGTAATAAAGCTTTCATTATAATCCTAATTGCATAAAACTGTGTTTGTGGATAGCAATGCTAGAGCTGTAGAACTTTTAATAAAGTATCAAAATAATGCTCTGGTAATAGGATTGTTTAGAATACTAATATTTCAGGGAAGGCTGAACTGACTAATGAATGATGTTTATGTTACTGATTATACACGCTCTACCAAGAATTAAAAAGAAATGTGAAAAGAACCCTCATGGATCTACCTAGTAGCATACAGTGTGGAAATGTGTCAAGGCATACATCCAGTTACTTTAATATAACTACTCAGTATGTTCAACTCACTGCTAAAAGATAGTAAATTGCTAAAATGGAAGGGGGTGGGTGGAGAGACAGAGACAGAGAGACAGAGAAAGACAGAGACAGACAGACAGAGAGAGACAGAGACAGACCAAGACAGAGAGAGGGGGAGGGGAATGTTTATTATATGGGTAACTCACTCTAAGATGCACTCTGTATCATACATAAACGGTATAGTGATCCTTATGAGTTATAACTAGAAGTTAGTATTGGACTTAGGTTCATACCAGAGAATTTTAGCACATTCCTTCAAATGTTTGTTTTTACATTTGCTCTAAAGGAGTTTTTAGTTGTTCCTTCTAGAAGTATCAAATGCTCACCACCAGAGGACGCCAGAGAGCCATCCAATCACCCAGGAATGCATCGTATTATCCCTGCTGCGTGAACAGGGCAAGGAAGGCACCAAGCTGTCTGAAAAGGGATTCAGCGTAGGCTGCGGTACCAGGGGCGCTAACGGGTGGCTCCTCCACCAGCCATATTCGCCGCCAGGTAATGAGAACGAGGTAATTTTGGTTTTGAAAACACTTATGGCAGCTGGAATGACTTGAAATCTGCTTGGAAAGCAAAGTACTTTTTACCTTTGAAAACAGTATATACTTTCCACAGTTCCCTCTTGAACTCTGGATGTGATGAACTGCAAACAGCAGGGTGGGGTTAACTTAGGAACCAGAAGGATCATTTTCTCTACTGACTCAGGTGATCGAAGGCAAATGGAAATATTTCCCTAATATGACAGTCTCCAAATGTTTGTATTACCTGTGGGGAAGGTACAAGACTTTTTTTTTTTTTTTTTTACTGTACAGATAGTTGAAATATGTTATTTTTCAGTATTCTAATATTATCTCATTAAATATGATCAACCCAAACTAATTTGCAGTGAGACAATGAATTTTGGCATTCACGTGAGTTTGCCATTTACAGTTCACTGATGTTCTTATTTTTAACAGGTGTGGAGGGGGCACCCCAATTCTTCCAATCAGGCCTTGTAAGGAAGGTCTCAGTTCTCACCGTGACAGGAATAGAGTCCTTACAAGTCCTTACGTGAGAGCATTACAACAAAGTGATGAGGACTAGAGAGCTTGAATAAATGTTGACTGAATTTTTGGAATCCGATTCTAACTTCACTGCCTCCCATTTCTCCATCTTCTCCACAAACAGTTTGTCAGTATCCCTCAAAACACAGCTTTCCTTTAAACACTCCCCTTTGTCTTCTGTCTCCTTGAAGACACGTGGCCCCACACACGGGGTTGTCACGGCCATCTCTTTCCCTTCAGCCTGCACAGCCCCCACCTGGTTCCTTTGTTCCAGTCTCTCCACTCTCTCCCTCACCCTGCACAGATATCTGATTCATCATCCCAATCACCAATTGTATATCACTTTCTTGCTCACAATTATTCCTTATTACTCATTGCTTATTAAGCAAAGCTTAATATTTGGGGAGCATGGATTCCTTCAATATCTAACAAGAGCTATGGACCTTAAAATAGCGCATAATGCACACAGGTTTTTGCGTATGATTCCAGGGGTTCACATTTATGCTGAAGCCTGGCAGTTTGTGACCTTAGAGGGGTGGGTGTGTGTGTGTGTGTGTGTGTGTGTGTGTGTGTGTGTGTGTGTGATATACATACATATATATATATATATTAAAGTTTGAACTGTGCAGCCCTCTAGTAAGTTTCTCTGTAAGATGGCATCAAACTATTTTTCTAGCCTTATCTTCTGTAAGAGTATCTCTAATCACAGACAAGACTGAAGGCTTCACTGAGTACCCATCACATGCCAGGGTCTATTCCAAGCCTTTAATACAAAGCAACAAACAAGACAGTAAGGGTTCTTCAGTTGCTCATATACTATCAATCCAGAGTTAGCTTGTCTTGTCATGCCCTGACCTACTACTGCATATCCTCAAAGTTATGCAATTCTTAGCTTTAAAAGAAACCTGGCTCTTCATGTATTATATACTCTCGTTAATTGGGTTTGCTCTCTACTGCCAGTATGCCTTGTGTTTTCTCATCTCCGTCCTGGTCCCCTACCTGGAATAATCCTTCATATCTCTCCCCACTTGGTAAGTATTCAAACAATCTCAAGCCTCTCTTTGTGTGTGTCTCTTTCTGCCTCTCTCTCTCTCTCTCTCTCTCTCTCCCCACTCCTCTATCTCTCCCCCCAACCCTCTCTAGGAAGTCCCTCTAGAATCATTTCAGCTCACAATTGACACACTCTCCTTAAAATCTATATTGGTGATATACTACCTATAGTACGTTTTTTACAGTGGTCTTATTATGTAACTTATTATTATTGATTAATTCTGCTATGTAATCTGTACATTATCAACCCATTTTTGGAAAAAGAGACCATGCTATAGATTTGTTTCCAGAACAATGCTGTCCACCACAGATTCTTTTATACACATCATCACTAAATCTCCATTTGTCGGTTATTGCTGATTGATTGCAAAAGATGATGCCACTGAGATGATAAAACTTATCTCTAACTTTCAAGGGTGATCAGAGAAATTTCAAAGAACCGTTCTCTGCTTGGGGATTGATAATATGAAAGTGATACACAACTTAGAAAACCAACCCAACCACTGTTATTCATCATTCTGACTGTGAGCCACCTGTGTGCAGTCATCGGCATGCGGACAATATGTAATAAGATTGTTTATATTCTAAATGATAACTTGCTTTTGCCATTTACACATGGTAGAGATTGGATGCATTCTTATCTGACCTAACCTTCATGTTAGTACCTGAATTGCGACCTTTGAAGACGATAAATAGCATCTTAAAACAAACAAACAAACAAACAAAACACCAGATAGCAGATGATAATGGTATGCTGAATGCAGCCTTGTTTGTGCTATTAATCACTGTAAATGCATTTGCTATCTCTGTCTGCATCTATAACTCTCACCATCATTTCCTTGCAGAGTAAACAAATGTTGCTTATAAACTACTCCACACAGCCTGTCTTTGCAGGATTTTCTAACCTACCAATGTGTTTAACAGAATCAAATGCCTTGTTAAAACCAAGTATATGGCATACAAATTGCAATGCTATTCTTAGGACTGTATCAGAGATGGTGTGACTAAACTCCTTAAACATAATACTTGTTTTCTTTGAAACCTGAAAGAACAATATGTCCTGATTGTTATCCTGGCATGTACAGTTCCACTCATGCCTATGCAACTGCACAGTTGATGTGCCTTTGAAATTCTGAAAAATGTCTTCTACCTTCCAGAGCCTGGGGCAGTTTCCACGTGGGATGCTGTTTACCCCAGTGGCAGATTTCCATAACGCTATAATCACGACCAGATGGTCCACCAAATGATGACTGTTTGATAGAAAAAATATGAATTTATCTCTATAAAAGTATAATGTTATTTGTTATTTGAGCTTATGTCCTATACTAGCCAAAATATTAATTTTGAATTTAGGGAATAATAAAGGCCATGTTTATCATCACCTTGAGATAAGATCATTAATAACAGTAATGCCTAATATTTATTGTGTGGTATTACTACATGTTAGAACCTATTCTAAATATTTTATATGTATGATTTTATTTAATTCATGTAACAATTCCATGAAATATGTACAATTATTGTCACATTTTACAGATGAGGAAACTGAGGCACAGAGAGGCTTAGTACCTTGCTCTGGGTTTCACAACTAGTTTGGAAAAGCCAGCATTTGAATCCAAGCAGTTTGGCACCAAATCAGATGTCCCTAACCACTATGTTATATTACTTCTCATTTATTTAATTCTATTCTTTTTTCCCTTGTTTATTGATATATGTGACATACAGCACTATTTAAGATGTATAGCATAATAGCATAATAATTTGACTTACATTTGTTGTAAAATAATTACAACAAATTAATTTAACATCCATCATCTCATATAGATACAAAAAAAAAAAAAAGAAAAAAAATTTCCTTGTGATGAGAACTCTAGCTCCACTCTTAAATTGGGAATTTGAGGTATCAATAACTATGCCCTGTCTTTCCATGTCATAGGAAAAATGCTGTCAGATATTTATTATGACTCTAAATATATGGTATTCAGTGGGATGACCTATGGGTATGTGTCTAGCATTAATATTTCCGAGTTTTCCCCCATATATCCAAGAACACTTTACCTTCACGATGAAACATGCTCCATGCCATTGTTTGTATAATGGACTTTACACTAACCAACATTTGTCTGACTAAATGGTTACAGCTAAAACAAACAGAAATCCCCAAGAATGGTGCTGCTTTCTCCATACTACTGGAGAGAGGGTACTGGAGAGAGTCAAGCCATCACAGACATTTTCCAAAAGGTACTGATCACTCTCACATATTGTCCTACTTTAAGCAAGACCTTTAATGCAACTCTGACACAAGCTTCTCTGTTAACGTATTCACTGAAGGACTAGCAAAACGTTTCTTTGGTGAATATTCTGATTGGGGCGCAGAGTCAGGACTTCAGACTAGGATTTAATGCTGAGTCTGCTAACTGTACACTCAGGGTCTACTGGCCTCTGTATATTCCTCTGGCACAAAACAGTGTGAATCATTCATTTGATTCTTAGCATTTGCCTGCTGCTATCATTATTTGTATTTATTTGTATCTATATTTGCATGTTACATCTTACACTGCCAGTATCAGGTCCTTGAACCATCTCTACACCGTGGATTCGGAGTCCTGTCAAATGGTCTGATGCTGCCTTGGCTATTGGCTTCTCTAGCTGATGGAAAAGCCTCAGAGTGAACAGACCACAGGACAAGTGGCAACACAAAAACATGTTGCCTGGGTTGTACAGTTCCTGCGATGATATGATACCTAGGTACTTTCTAAATTATTACTGCAACCTGAAGGCAATATATGTAAATATGTAGTTTTTTCAAAAACTATCAGATCAGCTCACATCAATGATCACCGATTAGTCCTTACTTACAGCAAAGGTTACACACTGGCTTATTCCTGTTACATAAAACAAAACAAAATATGGCCCCTACAGTGGAAGAGGAACTTAGGCAGCAGAAGTATAGCCTTGAACGGGTTTCCTAAACAGAGACACTCAGAGCCATCACAAGAAATAGGGGCCATGTCAGCTTGGAAAGGATCACTAGGCCAGGTGGGAAACACGTTCGAGACAGAGAGGACCGCAGAAGAAAAGGCCCAGAGCCATGAAACAGCATGGTGTCCGGAGGGAGCCAAAGGAAGATGGAGAACACGAGAGGAAGAAGTCCTCTGTGTTGAGACTGGGCTGGATTCCGTGTCTCCTCCACTTGCACCCCAGCCCCAGCTCCGTCACCAACTCTTGCACGTGTTCCCTCACATGCGTTTCTCTCTAATACTAGTTCCCTCTAGTAGCATTCCTTCTCTCCCATCCCTTTTATAACTGGTCCATTGCAGTAACCTCCCAACCAAAATAAATAAATAAATAAGCAAATAAACAAATAAAGAAATGAAATTTAAAATAAAAATTTTTTAAAAATTTAAAAGGAGGTTCTACTGCCTCAAAAGAAGTTGGAGAATCACTGCTTTTATGTTGAAATGATAAGCTAAGCCCTCCAGAACAGGGCTTCTATTTGCCTGTCCTCCTCTCTCTGACGCTGTCCTGTGCTCCCAGGCACCAGCATGAAGGTCTGACTGGAGCCTATTCCCTCTCTGCTCATGCCTTTGGGATCCTGCACACACCTCCCTTGTACTCACTTCCTTATGCGTATTACAGAAAAAACTCCCATTCAGCCAGAGGATCACTCCATCTATGAGGCCTCTTTGCTCTTTCTCCCAGGAGGGAAAACTTCACTTGTTTCTTCCTGAGCTCCTTAATGGCACTTTCAAGATGGATCCTGCCCTGGATCCACTTTCAAGATGGATCGTTTTGCAATGCCTATTTGCAAAACTGTTTCCCTGCCAGAAAATACATTCCTTGAGGGCAAGGACAGTGTATTAACTGTGTCCTAACTCTAGCACTAACCACAGCTTCTTGCTCGTAATAGGTGCTCATTTAATGCTTGTAAATGAAAGTGAAAAAATGAATAAATGCTACTCTCTCCCCAGATTCTAATATAACCCCATAAGTAATCAAGCATGTAGAGCAGACAGTACAGTTAAAATCAGCTTATCTGAAAGTGATGTTCCCATTGGGGCCAGCCTCCTCTCTGTGGCCAGGTGGACTTCAGCTAATAGGATGTGAGGGTGTTGCAAATGATGAGCCCAACGGCCCTCCCTGGAACGGTGCACAGGTTGCTAACCTGACTGCCCAACAGTATCAGCCTCAGAGAAAGCAGCTGACAAAAGTGTCTTCACTATCTACAATGCCACAGCTAATCAGAGAGGACTATTTGGGTATATTACCATTATACGCCAAAATTATGTCTCTGTAGAACCTACTAAACAGTCAGCGCCTATTAAATGTTTACTATTAATATAGCTTTTTCACTAGAAGAGAAGAGAATCAGTGGAACCACTATCCTAGCATGCTAATTAATTCGCTGTGTGAAAAGAAGTACTAATCTCCATTTTAAAGCATCAATCATGGAAAATAAACTGAAATGTGACCAGATTTTAAAACGCTACTTGTTCTAAAATCAGATGTAAATGAAAGCTTCCAGGATTCTGTAAGAGGCGAGTACATGGTGCTGAGAAACCCCATTTAAACTCAATCTTCTAGGAAACTTTAAAATACTTTTTCCAGTTGAAACTGTTCCCTAACATCACCCTTCATATGCTTTCCTTGTCTAAGAAGCTTTGCTAAAAAAAAAATTGCTCCCAATTTCTAAGTGAAATATTACAGAATTTCCCAGAAGCATTAGCGATGGTTTCTTAGCAACTGTTGATATGTCTCAAAACAACCTGAGACAATCTTCTCTGAGACATGTAGTCTCTCTCTCTCTCTCTCTCTGCTAACAGAATTCCACAATATGGCACAAAAGATTCGTGTGCTTAAAAATAGCTCCCAACACACATTTTTAAAGTTGACTGGAGTCTTAATGATTTAAGTCTTCCATATCACAGCTTTGGGTAGGTGCGCCTCACCCACAGTATATCAAAGGGCTCTGTGCAGAGAGATTTTAGAATCTTTTTCTTTTTTAATCACACCATTAACACTCTTGACATTTCAGAAATAATGTTTATCGATTTTGGTGTTAGCACTCCCATAAATTAAGTGATGTAATGGACGGAATTATTGTGGTACTATAAAGAATGTGTCATTCAGATTGTTAACTACATATTAGAAAAAGCACAGACTCTGGATTCATGTGAAAATAGCCCCTGAGCTGGATAGTAAAAAGAGATGAAGAAAACTGACATATTCCAGTGATGATGGGTCTAACTCCAGCATTCCGTCCTGGCTGTGGTACCAAAAACAACCGAACTTTTTTTAATAAAGTAAATTATAATCATGATCATTCTGCACGCGCGCGCACACACACACACACACACACACCCCTCAAAGATGAAATAAGACACATGAATTCAAGGTTATTTACCTCAAAGAGTCAGCATAATGAAAAGTATTAGGAATTAAAGGAAAAAAGCATTTAGAACCTATAGCGAAAAGAACTACATGGTACAGAAAGCAAAACAACCCCCATAAATGTGTGGGGATATAAGTTTCCTCAAGGAACTTGCCTCTTTCACTAGAAGAAGAGAGGCAGAGTCTAGCTAAAATTTGTGATTATGGTTCTGGGGTATGGGTAGCTAATGTTAAAAATGGTGACTCGCCATGTAATGGACAGATTAAAAGAGTTCCTGTGTGTGTGTGTGTGTGTGTGTGTGTGTGTGTGTGTGTGTAATAGGACATATATGGGATAACAATTGAATTTATATCTCTTAGGGTTATTATGAGGAGTAAATGAGCTAATGCACATAAATATAACACACTGCCTGGTACATAACAAGTAGTTAATAAGTATTAGCTGAGATTATCATTATCTCCATCACTATCACCATGATCTCTCCCATTTTATATGGAAAGATGCTGAGTTCCAGGAAAGTTAGGTAACTTACTCAAAGTCACACAGCTAACCAGGGACTACACAGAGAATGATGTGTGTCTGATTGCAAAGCTCATGACTTTCCAACTTCACTGCAGGTCTGAACATTCTTACAGAAGGATTTTGCTTCTATGAAATGGGTTTCGAGTAAAAAGACAGTATAGTTGCTGCTAGCATCTTCATTCTTATAGTTGTAAACTCAAATAAATCTAATTAAAACTACTAACAGCATGAGTCTTATTGGCTAGGCATATTAGAATAATCTATTGCTGGGCTGAAACATTTCCTGGTCATAGGTTAAGTATCGCGGAGTGGCTTTTGCTGAAGTGTTGCCAGTCTGCCATTGATCTCCCATTCTATACATATCCAATTAGTATTCTTGAAGTCATCCAAGTTGCTGAGGTGACTAACTTGATAATGTTGTTTCAAAACAATACTATCAATGTGAATACAATGAATAATTTGTCCATATATAAACATAAAAATCCATTTATTAAAGAGTCCACAAAATAAGTCTGGAAATAAATTAATAATATGTGTCTGTGTTCTGGTTTAGAGATGGAGAAGGAAAGTTATTTGAAAATAAAAGAGCAGAAGATTTATTTTTAGCCCAGGATATACTTAGAGTTAATAGTCCTAAGTCAGTGTGGCTCAGGGCCAGACCAAAATTCGCTAATTTGAATCTCTTTTTGTCGCCCTTCCTCTTTGCTCCCAAACAGACAAGCTAATAAGCAGTGGGGACATATCTCGGATCTACAGAATATTTCTACAGTTTCTATTTTCTAAATCATCAAGCTGTTCTTTAGTTTTATAGAGCAGTTTTTCAACTATTGAGGATTTTTCTGCAAAAAGGCAATTTGATTTCTATCCTTGGCTTTTTGATTTTACATTCCATTATCACTAAACATTGATTAAGCCTGCTGCAATATATCCCTTGTATTTAGGTCTTTGAGTTCTCAGAAGGTCATTATTTATTGCAATTTAACAATCTGGAAATATTTTTAAAATATGACAATGCAGGTGCTGTTTATCGGTGTTAACCTTCATTTATTTTAGGTAACAATGAAATAATGTTTCTTAACAAATACGGCATGTTTAAGCAAATGTTTTTTTTTTAAATACATATAAAAATTAATATTCTTTTTCTGAGACTATCATCATTAAGGAAAATGCAATATCTGATAGGCAGCTTTCTAAAATGGCTCAACAACCCTTACCTCCTGGTATTCATCCCTCTGTGGAACCCCCTTTCCCTGCATGTAGGCTGGCCCTAACGACCTGCTTCTCATGAATGGAATGTGGCCAAAGTGGTGGATGTCAATTCCATGATTAGGCTACAAAAGGGTGTGACTTTTAATGTTCTAGCATCTTTCTCTTGCCGGTACTCTCTTGCCTTCTCACTTCCTTACTCAGATGGAGCAAGATTCTACATTGTGAGACACTCTATGAGAGGCCTCAGTCAAACAGCTTGTGAGGAACTGTGTCCCACCAACAACTACGTGAGTGAGCGAGAAAGTGGGTCCTGCCCAGTGGAGCCTTGAGATGACCGCAGCCCAGTGAGAGGACCAGAGGACCCAAGTAAGACTCACCTACTTTCCTGGCCACAGAAAATATAAAAAATATAAATGTTTTAAGCCACTAAATTGGGGGGTAATTTATTATACAGCAACAAATAAAAAAACCCTAAAATACATAATGTCATCAATCACGCATACTATTTAGTGAATATTTAACAAGAGCCTTTTCTGTGCCAGGCACCTGGCTAGGCACTGGGAATGCTGTGGAGAATGAAACGCACATGGTCCTTGTCCTCCGGGCCTCGAAGATGATCACCCTGTGTGCCGTTACCTGTGTGCCGTTACCAATTGGTTCCCCACAGGAACTTTGATGAGTGTTGACTGCCATTTGATGAGAGAGCCCCCTCTACTTGGGAGAGACACTCCTCCACAGAGGCCTTCGGTAAGCCATAGCCTGGTTGGAACAATGATCTCCCACTCTGAGGGGCTGACAGGCGTCTTAGCAACAAGAGCCCTAGCATATGTAGGAATGACGTTTTATTACTGAGATTCTTTTACACAGGAAGGATAAGAACGAGCCTTGAATATATTTTTCTCATATTAAAAATAAACGTGTCCCATTAGTCTAATCATAATAGTAATTATAAATTGAAACCCAATTATAATTGTTGCAACAACAATGCAACGGCAAATCTGTAAATTAGTAGGCTTCACCTGCTTCTACTAAATTATTCCTATCAAGCTTACAAGGGATCGTATCTAGCTCATTATCATGTCTATTTTTTATTCTAGTTTTACCTATCAAAAAAGTCAACTTTGTTTACATTGTTTTCAAATTTTGTGCCGCATTCCTTTGGTGTCAAACCTTTATTCTTGAAGATCGGTTACATTTTTAGAAATATCTTGTCATTAGTATTTAAATATCTGGATTATGAAGTAGTGTTCAAAGATTACTATGTGGAAGTCCACGGGTGTGAGCAGATGTCTTACTCTTTGAGCTTCTGGACACACAATTAGACCAATGAGTCATTTAGGCAGTACAAAGAGATGACAGTGAGGCAGAGCTTCATAATTAAACTGGTGGAATCAACCCCAAATGTTTGGGATCAAATGTATTAAGTTACTTTAAAAGACAATATCTAAGGCCCAATGTGGAGAGAGCATAATTCTGCTTTGAAAAAAAAAAAATCAGAAAGAATGTGTCAGCAGAAGATAGAGAATTAGCAGAGATCAGGAGAAAATGGGAGTCAGAGAGGAGACTTTGGAAGTCCGACGTAGCACAACACAGGACAGAGAATTCCGGGAGTATTCATCTGTGTGTTAAACACCAAAGGTACGGACCCTGCTCTCATGAACCCTACATTCTAGTAGATCAGATGACAAAATAGCTAGACTAGTTGGCAGGAACATGTATGGTGGAATCAGCCAGATCAGGCTAGACATTACCTTTAAAATCATCTAACTCTTCTTGCCATGCTTCTAGGCTCACCAGATAACACTTCATTACAAGATGGCTTCCAATAATCTTCCTGAATGCTGATCAGCTGACACAAGCTTTCCCATTCACTTGGCAGTTATAATTATAAATTAATACATTGGCATTCTAAGTTTTCCATATCAGTCACTTACACGTCTGGCTAGCATTCTCTCTGAGATTTACCTAAAAAGTTAAAGCAAGGTGTGGCCAGAGAAAGAAAGGTCACCAGACAGAACTGGTGAGAGGCAGCTGGAAGCAGCCAGGGCAGGGAGAGATGATAAGCCAGGGCCATAGTCAGGAAGAACCAGTCTCCTAGCCTGGAGAATGATACCTTGTTTCAAGTTCACAGGGGAAGTTTAAAACAGAAATTGGAGAGTAAGAAGCAAAGTCAATATCTGAGTTAAGATAAGTTAAAAATGGAATAAAGTCAAGATATAAATAAAGGCAAAAATTTCAGGACTAAGTGGAATCAAAGATGTTGTTAGATTCTTTTGGCCTGAGAAACTAGGAGGATAATGGAATCATTTATTGAAATAAAAAAGGCTTGGTAAATTCGAATGGAGTGGATTTAGGGAGGAGAAAAATCAATCCTATTTGGGCCACTGTTGCTTGAGATACCATCAAACTATCACATAGACTATTTTAGATAAACTAATCTGGAATGCACAGGAGTCTCTGAGATGAATTTTTAACTTTAGAGTCACTGACATATAAAGGTACGTAAAGACATGGAACGGATAGAACCGCTTCGGACGAGCGAGCAGGTAGACACAGAATGTCCGCAAAGCGCTGGCGCCGCTCTAACCCTTAGAGAGCTTACACAGGAGGAACTGGGGCCGCTGGATGAAATAGGCCAAAGGGCGTATTTATGTGGTAATTTTTCTACATGTCAAAACTGACCTCCATTGAGGCTGTACCTCTTTGCTCCCAATAGCACAATATGAAAATACCCTTTCCCCAGTACCCTTCTCAATATGATGTTTTCAAATTTTTCTATCTTTGCTAATATGGTAGGCTAAAAATGCCATTTCAGTGCAACTTTTACTGGCTTTACTCCTTTTATGAGTGACCTTGAGTATCTTCTGAAATATTTAAGAGGCGTGTGTCTACCTATCTGGGAATTTCCTATTCATAATCTTTGAAGGGAAGGTTTCTCAAGATAGGTGAAAATAAAGATGCTTACATAGCAATGGGAGGGATTCTGTGACAGCGAGGTGGGGAGACATGATGAGGCAAGAGAAAAAAGGTGTTACTGCAGGATTCATCCTTGAGAAAGACGAGGGTATAGAATTCATGGCTCAAGGCACGGGTGTAGAGTTCGAAAGGGGGCAGGTCCACTTTTTCCACAGCAATAGGAGTTAAGGAGGAGTGTGTGGATACAGATGTCAGAAGGCTTGAGCACTGATGCTGAGATGAGGTGGCTCTCTCCTGACTGTACCTATTCAGATTGTGAGGTCTGAGAGGAAAGGGGAGCTGGAGCCATGAAAGAAAAAAACTGTGAAATAGTGTCCTTGAGGAGTGGAACAGTGAATTTACTAGGAGAGTGGCACAGAATGACCTGACAGTTCTGCGTGTTCTTTTGGAACTTGTGGTCATCACTTTGAAGTAAGCCTTGACAATGTGGTTTTGTGATTTTTCTCTAGAGATATTCAATTGCTTGGATATGGGCATAACACAAGAGATATAAGATGTTAAAGGGATTGAAAGAGAATGATTATTGGCCTGGGTCACGGAACTTACACGGGGTATGGTGAGAAGTGAGAACAGTGAGGTGCAGAGGTAGTAACAGTAAAAAGTGGAGGGGTAAATGTATCGAAGGACTCAGTGAGGCTGGGGGACTGCTAGCGTATGGGTACATGAGTATGTGAACAGGAGAGTCCAGGAAGTGGTACAGTGGTAAGAGTAATCAAGAGAACTGGTAGTGGGTTAGCCCCGACCTTAAAGAAGCTGGAGGTTTTAGAGAAAGATGAAGGAGTCATGAGCCTAAAATAGCAGTCTGAGATGTACAGGAGAGAGAAAGTCATAGGAGAAGCAGGATCCTCTTGAGAGAGCCAAGATTCAGTGAGGACAATAGCTGAAATGAATATTCAGTGGAAAGGCTGAGAATGTTGAAAGCTTTTTTCCCCATGAAAGAGAAATTCTAGAGAACACAGTGAAAAGTACGGCATGGAGGGAGAAGTGGGAAACAGAGTCAGGGGAGGGAAAGGACAGAAGAGAATGAGCATGAGGAGAGGTTAAATGAGTGGAGGCACTTACATCATAAGCAGAGAAAAACCCAGAACTCGTAGATTACGTATAAGAAATAATAAATTCATACAGTATAAGATATGAGGAAATGAGACAGTTTCCATAAATGTATATTATACAATGATTCATAGAATAGTAAATTCCTAGCAGATAATATTGCAACTGGTTCCCTTTGAACTTAAAATTTTAGAATCCCGTTGGGGACTATGGAAAGAAGCTGTTCAGGATTTTACAAGTGGGAGCTATTGCACTGAAATTAAAACCCGGAAGTTTTCTTTATGATGATAAGCCTCCTTATCTCTACAGGAGAAATTTTAAGTTCTAATTAAACTTCTAAATTAACCTAAATGGAAGCCCAGCTCATTTAACAGAATTCTAGAATTTCAAATTACATGGAAACTTAGATGTCATCTAGTTCAACCAACTCATTCTAAAGGGGCGGGGGGAGAGAAGAAGAGAGAAATACACCTTTTACATTAACCCTACCCTTCTCCAAACTCTCTAACTTTCTCAGCCTCTTTGGATATCTGCTTTCACTCTTGTCCTGACTAAAATCTGACAGCCTCTAATGACTCTACTTCCCTCGCAACCCTCAAAGAGAGACTCAGTGCCTGGTGGTAGGGCAGGTGTCTCCCAATGTTTCTCCCCACCACGCTTCAAAAGCCCCTGCTCACATGATTCCGTGTCCAGCATGGTTCCCAGCAGGAATGAGGCAAGATGGAAAACGTTCAACAATGTGTTTGAAGGCACCAGAGAAATACAAAAACATGGGACTGTAGGACAAAGAATCAGGAGAAGAAGGTAGCCCAGCAGAGTGAGCCTGGCTTTTGGAGCTGCCTTTCCTTTGTGACTGCTGACTCTGAAAGTTCAGGGTCTAATAAGGAAGAAACACATAAGGACTTGGATGGGATTTGAAAAATCAAAAGTAAGGGAATTAAAAATAAATCAGCCCTTATAGCGACTGAAGACCAGCTTAGGAACATCTCAATCCTTAGCTGAATCAGTGTGACCAGAAATTGCTAGTGCCCTAAGCTAGCAGGCTGCCTGCAACAGAAATAAGTTCTTTCCAGAGAACAAGTAACATCTCACAGAGCCTTAAATTATCTCTGTATTTTATATGCACAACATCTGGCTCCTAATAGAAAAAAGATATATATGTGAAAAGACTTGACCAAAACCCAAGAGAAAAACAGACAATAGAAACAACTTAGATGATTTAGATAAAGAGTTAGCAAACATGGACTTTGGACTTCTATTAACATTTTCAAGAAAGGCTTTAAGTGTTTTGGTAGAAAACTGGAATTTTTTAAATGAACTAAATTAAAACACTAGACCCAAAAATACTGTAACTCAAATTTAGAACTCAATGAATGGCTTTCAGAGCAGATTTATAGAGATGAAAGTGGAAGATAGGTCAGAAAAAAATCCAGAATGAAGCACAGAGAAACAAAATGGAGGCGGTAGGGTGGGGTTGGGGTGGGGGGTAGCCTAACAGAAACATGAGATATGATGAAGAGGTTTAAATACCTAAAATTGGAGTCACCAAAAGAGAGGATAGAGAGCCTAGGGCAGAAGCAATGTATTTAAGGAGAAAACAGCCAAAAACCAATGAAAAACATCAAGCCACACATCCAAAGGGAACCATGAATCTCGAGGAAGATACATATAAGGGCTATAACACACAGATAGTTAAAAACAAACAAACAAACAAACACCAATATAATAGTTAAAAAAAAAACAAAAAACAAAAACAATAAGTTAATCCTGAAAGTCAGAGAAAAAAAGAAAGCCTACTTTCAAAGAAGACACAATTAGAGTGATAGCTGGACAGTACCATATCTTTTGAAGACATCAAATCTGATAGTAAAAACTTTACCGTGAAAGGAACTCCAGATAGCCTTACTGATTGATTCTCCCAAACATTTAAAGAAGAAATAACACCAACATAACATAAACCACTCCACAGAATAGAAAAAGATCCCTTTCCAACCCATTTTATGAAGGTAATATATGCTCATTTTAAACTGAGAGGAACATTACAAGAAATTCTCTTATGAATATGAATGAAAATATCCTAAGCAAAATATTAGCAAACTAAATCCAGTAATATATTAAGAGAATAGTGTATTCAAATCAAGTTGGATTTTGTCCCAAGAATATAAGATTGATTGAACATTTGAAAATCAGTCAATGTAATTTACCATATTAAAAAAGTAAAACAGAAAAAAATCATTTGATCATCTCAACCGATGCAGATAAAGCATTTTGTGGAAAAAAAAATCAAATCTCAAAAACAATTAGTAAAGGAGGAATAGGAGAAACACTATCCATAATAATGCAAACCTCATATTTAAAATATCAAAAGTTTTCCCTCTGAATTTGGGAATGAGATGACCCTATCACCTCTATTCAACAATATACTAGATGCCCTAAAAGAAGCAAGAAGCTAAGAAAATTCAAAAAACAAAGTGCCAGAACTATAAACAGAATACTATAAAACCATATTTTAAAAAATTTTAAAACTAATTTAATGAAAAGATATACCATAGTCATAGATTGAAACAGTCAATATTGTAAAAATTCTCACTCTCTCCAAATTGATCTCTAGATCAAATTTAATACCAAAGGCCCAGGATAATTTTGTGAAAATTGGCAAGCAGCTTATAAAATTTAAATGAAAATTAAAGGAGTCAATATTAGCTAAAAAAAAAAAAAAATGAAATCGGGCAACTTTCTCTACTGAATTTCAAGACTTACTATAAACCTATAGTAATAAAGATAGTGTGGTATAAATATAAAGACAGACAATTAAATGAAACAGAATCCAGAAACAGACCTCTGCATATGTGTAAACTTAATATGCGACAAAAGTAACAGCGTGGAAAGGACAATCTTTTAAATAAATGGTGCTGTGTCAACTGGATATCCATATGATACAAAAACGAAATTTAACCCATACCTTATACCATAAGCAAAAAACAGTTCCCAGTGGTTCACAGAAATAATCCGAAAGTTAAAATCATAAAGCATCTAGATAATAAATCTGCCCAATATCACAATTAACAGCCACACGTGGCTATTTAAAATTAAATAAAGTTTAAAATCCAGTTCCTCAGTCACACTAGCCATATTCCAGGGCTCAATGGCCATATGTGGCTAGTGACTATTGCATTCAGCAATATAGTACATTTGCATCTTTGCAAAAAGTTCTATTATAGCACTGAACATAAACTATCTTCAAGACCTTGGGGTAGACAATGATCTCAAACAGGCTAAGAAACAGAGAAAAAGATTCATAAATGAGACTACGCTAAAACTAAAAACTTGTTTATCAAAAGACACCAGTAAGGAAATCAGAAGTCAGGCTACCATGTAGGAGAAGCTATTTGCTATACATTTATTCACCAGTGAACTCATACTCAAAATATAGCAAAAATTCCTACAAGTCAATAAGAAAAACACAGGCTACCCAACAGAATAAGTGAATAGGTACTTCATAAAAGAATGTATCAACCTCATTAATCATCAGAGAAATCAAATTTAAAACACAATGAAATACGAAAAACACATTCACCAGAATGGTTAAATTTTAAAAGACTGACGATATTGAACAATGGTCAGGATATGGAGCAACTGAAACTCCTACACTGCTGATGGGAGTGTATATTGATACAATTATTTTGGAAAACTAGTATTGCCTTCTAAAGTTGAACGTGTTCATAACTCAGCAATTCTATTCTTGGTACATACCCAAGAAAAACACACACATATATGCATAGAATGATCGGAGATAAAACCTGGGGCAGGGGGAAGGATCATATGTCTGTCACCGTTGAAAAGTAAATTGCAGTACTGTCATTCAATGAAATACTGTACTATGCAGCAATAAAAATTAATAAACTCGTTATATGCAACAACACAGGTGAATCTCACAAGCATTGTGCTTAAATAACCAGAATAAAAGAATACAATACACATGATATGATTCCATTTATATGAAGTTTAAAAACAGGCAAAACTAATATAAGGTTTGAAAAGTCTAACAGCCTTTCATTTATGGAGAAGGGAAGAGAAAGTGATTAGGAGCAGAAATGAGGTAGGGGCTTCTGAGATTTTAGAAATGCATTTCTTGACTGAATGGTGGCTACACAGGTAGAATCACTCACTATGTAATCATTAATAATCTGTATACATCTGATCTATGTACTTTTGTGAATATATGTTATACTTTAACAATAAAATGTTTTAAAAACTCAGTTCCTTTGACATGTGCCATCAAGTTCTAATACCTTCTACTCACTCCTATCACTGTTATTTCTTGATTTTAGCCTTTGATTCGTAGTTTTTTCTTCTACAACAAGTCTCACTATCGTCCAAGGTGCCTTTACCACCATGAGGATGGCCCATGCAACACTCCAGTCTCTCTTTCTTGACTTCCACTTCAGCTAAGCACTCCAACAACCACACTGAGGCACTGATCAACACCAAAGATCACTCTCCCTCTATAACCATTCTCAAACCAAAGTATGCTATCTTTCAGCTGTCTTAGGAGATTCACAAGACTTCGGTTCTTTGACCTCATGAAAACCTCTAGGCCCACAGTTACCATGAGCTCACCTCTCCTCAACCTTAATTAAACTTAGCCTCTTGGGTCAAGAGGTGCTCACCTCCTCTCATCAAAATTACAGAACAACTGTAATTTGTAAACTGTAATCAACTACAGAACCGTTACTGAGAATCACTTGAACAGGCATCCTATAACTCAGGGCATACTGGTAGGAGGGGTGGAGATGTTGAACCGGCTAGCCCCACACCCATGTGTGATAGTTAAAAATCGGGATGGATAGCCTGGCTGCCAAGATCTCCCCAAGGAGTGAGGTGCCTCAATCACACACCGGGCTCACCAGCCCCAAATTCCAGTGCCGGGAAGAGAAGTCTCCACAATTTCTGGCTGTGAAAATCAGCAGAGATTGTGGCTGAAGGACATGGGGGGTCGCTGGAATCCCAGGTGTTCCTCTTAAAGGGCCTGAGGATAGACTCACTGAAAAACTCATTCATCTCTGAGTGCCAGTGCTGGGGCAGCAGCTTGAAGGGCCCAAGGGACATACAGGGAGGAAATGAATCGTCTGGCTTCAGGACGGGGACTAGAGGAGCCGCTTTCTCCCAGATAGAAGAGCTGGCAGAGGCCACCATTCCTTTATTGAGCCTTCCCTCCTCCCAGCGTGCTGACACACATGAACACCATATCTGAGTCTCCATTAACCTGGCTAACCTGGTCGCCCTGTTCTGATGATTCACTGAGACCCAGCCCTACCCTATTTGTGGGCCCCCCCAAGTGGTTTCCAGTGGCTTTTCCACATAAATGGCCTGCCTTGGCTCATGCTGTGGACTTTCTTAAAATCTCTCAAAGTTTCACAAGTAGTATTTGGCCTCAGCTTGCCCCACATCCCTTGCTAAGCAGTCCCAAGCTTGGTAATAGTGGAATCCAGCCTTGGTTCATGGCTTGGCCTCTTGAGGCCCCTCCAAGCCCAGCGCAGGTGGCAGCCATCTGCAGACTACTTAGTGGCTCACGCCAGGAGGCCCAGGGCACAGCCCAGGCTGTGGTTGGCCTGCTGGCAGGGCCTTCCCAGGAGGCCCCAGGGCCAGCACACCCTGTGTCTGGCTTCTGAGGAGCCAGAGCACCACCTGAGGCCATATCTGAGGATGACACACCCAAAAGGCAGACTGGGCAGGCACCAGAGCCCTGCTCAAGCGAGTGCTGTTCTGTAGGGTCAGCGCCTGCCAACAGCTCCTCTACTGTAGTCAGTGGCCAGTTCTCACAACCAGTCGGTCTGCTGATCAATCAATCCCTCTAACAGATATGTAAACAGCTACCAAAACTAAGCTATAATACGTAGGCACACCCAACACATACAAGCGGCACCCCTAGAGCACCTGTCTCAAGTGACCAGGGAGACTACGCCTCTGGGCCCCTGCTACATAAGGGCACTCTGCTAAGACTGAGAGAACATAGCAGTCCTAATATACGGAAACAAGCACAGGGAGACAACCAAAACAGGAGACAAGGAAACACATCCCAAATGAAAGAGCAGAGCAAAGTTCCAGAAAAAGAACTAAACAAAATGGAGACAAGCAATCTACCAGATGCAGAGTTCAAAATATTGGTTAAAAGGATGCTCAATGAACTTAGGGAAAGAATAGATGAACTCAGTGAGAACTTCAACAAAAAGGTAAAAAACATAAAAATGGAGATAGAAAACATTAAAAAAAAAAAAAACCCAGTCAGAAATGAAGACTACAACTGAAATGAAAAATACATTAGAGGAACTCGACAGTAGATTTAAATGAAGCAGAAGATCAAATAAGTGATTTAAAAGATAAGGTAGTGGAAAATCAGATCAGCAACAAGAAAAAAGAATCCAAAAATTGAGGATAGTTTAAGGGGTCTCTGGGACATCAGGCACACTGACACTTGCATCATAGGGGTACCAGAAGGTGAAGAGAGAGAGCAATCTATTTTAAGAAATAATAACTGAAAACTTCCCTAACCTGGTGAAAGAAATAGACATACAAGCCCAGGAAGCATACAGAGTTCCAAACAAGATGAACCCAAAGAGGCCCACACCAAGACACATCATAATGAAAAAGGTTAAAGACAGACAAAAATTGTAAAAGCAGCAAGAGAAAAACAGTTAGTTATCTACAAGGGAGCTCCCTAAGACTGTCAGTTGATTTCTCAATAGAAACTTTGCAGGCCAGAAGGCAATGGCATTTGAATGTTTATTCAAAGTGATGAAAAGCAAGGACCTACAGCCAAGATTACTCTACCCAGTAAAGCTATCATTTAAGATCGAAGGATAAGTAAAGAGCTTCCCAGACAAGAAAAAGCTAGAAGAGTTCATCAACACCAACCCAGTATTATAAGAAATGTTAGAGAAACTTCTTTGGAAAGAAGAAGAAAAAACAATAAAAAAAAAAAAACCATGAATAATAGAATGGCAATAACTACATATCTATCAGTAATTATTTTCAGTGTAAATGTATTAAATACTTCAATCAAAAGACATAGGGTGGGTGAATAGATAAGAAAACAAGACCCTTACGTATGCTGCCTATAAGAGACTCATTTCAAATCAAAAGACACACACAGACTGATAGTAAAGGGATGGGGAAAAAACTTTCATGAAAATGGAAAAAAACTGAAAAAATGGAGTAGCAATACTTATACTGGACTAAATAGACTTTAAAACAAAGGCTATAACAAGAGACGAACACCCAGTAATTCCACTTCTGGGTATTTATCTGAAATAACTCACAATATTACTTCAAAGGGACATGTAAATCCATATGTTTATTGCAGCATTACTTACAATAGTCAAGACATGGAGGCAACTTAAATGTCCATCAACAGATGAATGGATATATACAATAGAATATTACTCAGTCATAAAAAAAAAATGAAATCTTGCCATCTGCAACAACATGGATAGGCTTAGAGGGCATTGTGCTGACTGGAGTAAGTCAGACAGAGAAAGACAAATGCCATATGATTTCACTTACATGTGGAATCTAAAGGACAAAGTAAACAAACAAACAAAACAGAGTTTGTTACTCATAGATACAGAGAACAGTTTGATGGTTGCCAGATTGGAGGGTGGGCTGGAGAGGTGAGACAGGGGAAGGGATTAAGAAATACAAATTGGTAGTTACAAAACAGCCATGAGGATGTAAAATATAGCATAAGAAATAGAGTCAATAATATTGTAATAATTATGTATGGTGTCAAATGTGTACTAGATTTGTTAGGGTGATCACTTCGTAAGTTATACATAATATTAAAACTAATGTAATATTGTATGCCCACTATAACTGAAAATTCAAAAATGTATTTTGTTTTAAATATAGCTTCTATTCTTTGTTATTTCAATCACTTTCTTACCAATATTCTCAAATTCCTTGCTTACTGTCTCTCCATTTTAACACCTGGTGAAATTCTAATTCTGGCTAACTCTATTTTGCATTTGCATCCAGGTTGCCAAGCACTGCTTGAGATCACAAGCTTGGCATACCTCAAGTGGACCTCCATGCCTACTCCTTGTCCTGACCTATTTCTCTAGTCTGCTTTTCCATCTCCCATGGAAGAAAGTCAAATCTCCATTTTTTTCTAAAGCTCTGAAATCCCTCTCTGTCAGCAGATGAGTTTGCTTCCAACATCACAGAAAATATAGAAACCATAAAATATCCTTTTCTTGCCAAACTAAAAATACATCTGAATCCATAACTATATCTTATTCTCTATAACTTCTGTTAAAAAGGAAGAGCCATCTCTTGTCCCTCCATCATCCTTACCTTTTCTGGGATTTTGTTCTTTCAATTCTCTTCCTCCTGCATCTTCCCTCTCTATTGGCTCTTTCCTATCAGTTTCTAAAATACTCAATTCTTTTCCACATGGAAAACAAACAAAGCAATTACAATGAAAATAAAGCTACACTTCCCCTCCATTTTCCTCTCCAAAAATAATCTTATCTTCCTTTTCCAATTAATGAAAGGATTATTAGTTCTGTGTCTACTTCCTCATCTCCCCACTCAGACATCAAACCACAACAATCTTTATTCTCCATAGGGACACAAATGACCTTGTGTTGCCCAACAAAACAATTTCAGGCTTTATTGGTAAGGCTTTTCCGAACACTCCATGTTCATCTCATAGTGCTCTTCCCCCTAGGCTCCAAGTGGCTCCTGGAGTTTCCCCCTACAGGTCTGGCCACCTTTCTCGGGGCCTTTCATCTAAGTCTTCTGCTCATGGTATGCTTCAGAATTCTTTCTTAGGCTATTTTCTCTTTCCATTTGACATATGTCTAGGTGACTTCATCTATTTTCATTGCTTCAATTACTATTTATTGCTGATAACTTCCAAATCCATATTTCTATTCTTGACATGTGTCATGAAGTTCAGAAACATGATACTTGGATGTCTTGCCTGCTCTCTAAACTTAGGATCTTGAAAACTGAACCATCCCATCCCTCCTCCATGAATGGTATCATCCATCACCCAATTTCCATAACACTGTCAATTCTACTTCTTAAAATAGTTTCTCTTGTATCTCTAGTATCATCTTTTATTTCTACACACGTTCGCCCCTATCTAGGCCATCATAATATTATGTGCGGATTTTCTTGCTCCCTTCCAATCTTCTCCATACAATGGCTACAGGAAGCTGAGACTGTTTGTTTAAACTTTTATTGTCTCGTTAAATTATAAGATTCATGAGAATAGGGACCATGTCTATCTTGTTAACCTATCAATTACTACAGTATCTGGTACATAGTGAAATTAAAGAAATATTTGTGGAAAAGATAAATAAATTGGCAACATTGTCTTTATCTAATATGGAAATAATATCGAAAAAGTCCTAAAGACCTCACAGCGACGTCCTGTCTATTTTTGTTCTCTATTGTACCCCAGAGTCTAGCACAAGTCTGGTCTACAGTTGTTGAATGAGAATAAAAGTAAAATATGAGATATTAACATGCTTTGCAAAATGACATATAAAATGCAATACAAATGAAACATGCAATGAATAAAGCACTCTTATTTCTCATACAGCAGAGAACTAACTTGTCTGTTTACAACTGTCAACTCCACCCCACCACTGTCCTCCCTGTCTTCTTCCCTGCTTTTTTTTTCCGTAGCAGTTTTAATCTTCTATCAGACTCAGCAATTTACTTACTTATTTTGTTTATTGGTATCTCCCCCACTATAAATGTAAGCTCTATTAGAGCAGTAATTTATGTATATTCTGATATCGATCATATAATAAGTGGTCAATGAATATTTTTAAATTAAATTGACTGTACCTAGGACTGTGCTAGATATATCAAATATTTTATCTTAATCTTTCAAATAACATCTACTTATATTCTTTTATCTCGGTTTAGAGATTTTCAAAAAGGAGTCTCATAAAAATTACATCATTCCTTAAGATGTAAAAGAATGCTTCATCTTAAAGCCAAAAAGGTAAGACAAATAGAAGAACAAATAAGAACAAATAACAGATCAAACTCTCTAGTTTACACACAAAAATCATGGACTGGATTTTTAAAAGTACAGCAATACGATGAAATTTATGTATATAGCACTCAACCATAAGGACACTACACTTCTTATGTCAGCCAAGATGAAGTAAGCGCACTACAGCCTTTCTCTCTCATTAATGAAAGGTAAAAGACCAGGATTAAAAAAGTAACTACTCTAGAACTCTGAAGAACAATAGTAGCAGATTGAGAGAGTAGCCAAAACTTGAAGAACAACTTTCATGGGAATATTTTTTTTCCTCTTTTACCTCCTTGCTTTGACCCAATAGTTACCCCACTGTGGAATTATGCAAGTAGTGCAGGCAACAAAAAAACTGGGAGAAACCCCTCGCTGGCCAGACAACCGGGGCAAGGGGGCCCTACAAACTGAAGAGGGTGGCGGAGATCCCCATGATATTTTTCCTTCCTTCCATCCTTCCTTCCTTCCTTCCATCCGTCCGTCCGTCCGTCCTTCCTTCCTTCCTTCCTTCTTCCCTCTTTTTTCCTCCCCTCTCTTCTCTCCTCTTCTTTCTTTCTTTCTTTCACAGTCCTGCCCCAAGGGTGGCCCCAGTCTTTCTAGCCAGGAGGCCAGGAAAAGGAGCTTCTGAGATCTAGAAAGTCTGGGAGAAATCATGAGTGTAGAGAGCTGGGAAATGGATCCCCTAATTCTGTGTACAACTAGATAAAAGTCCCAGGCTCACCGCCAAACTGTGCACGTGCAGATCCAACTCAGCCTAGCAAAGGTTTTGAAAACTGAACTGCAATTTAAACTATAATTCAAGTCTCACAGCAACTCCTGAGAAGTGTATGCAAAGGAGAGAAGCAAGCATAACAAATGCTTGGAAAATTAAACTGACATTGGAAATACAACTTAGAGAAGATAAGACAGAACTTGCAATCTCAATCTAAGTGGGTTGGTGGCCTGCTAAAATAAACAAAGAAAATCAACATTCTCCTCAGGATTTTAACAAGACCTAGAATCTCACAACCTAATAGTCAAATGACCAGGATATAATCCAAAATTACTTAATAAACAAAGACAATCTGACCAATTTTCAGAGGAAGAGACAAGTGCCAATCTCAGAATGTCTCAAATATGGGACTTATCAAAGACACTAAAGCAGCTATGATAAACATGTTACCTGGAGGAAAGCAAAACTCTTCTGAATAGAACAACAGAAGTTCTTCACAAATAAATATTCTTTTAAAAAAGATGGAAACTGAGAAATACATTATCTTCAATTTAAAATTCACTGAATGGGCCCTTTAGCAAAACGAAGATGACAAAAGAACAAGTTAGAAACCCTGAATATAGATCAAGAGAAATTATTCAATCTGGAGAGAGAGAAAAAGAGAGAGAGAAAGAGAGAGAGAAAAAGAGAGAAAGAGAGAGATTTAAATATAAATTGAACTTGTGGGAATATATAAAAAAGGTACAAGACTATGTCTATAGAAAAATATGAAGAAAAAAACTCACAAACTTTAGATTAATATCTCTCATAAAAATTAATGCAAAAATCCTCAACAAACATTAGCAAATCAGACAGAGCCAAAATATATTTAAAAAGATAATATATCATGACCAAATGAAATTTATCTCTGGATTGCAAACCTGGGACCAATATTCAAAAATTAATCAATGTAATTTACCATATTAGCAGACTAAAGAACAATCATATAAGCATATGATATAAAAAGCACTTGACAAAATTGAACATCCATTTATGATTTTTAAAAATTTTTCATCAAGTTAGGGAAGAAAGAAATTTCCTTAAAAAGCATCTAGAAAGGGGCATCTACAGCTAACATTATATAAATGGAAAATAGAATTAATTATATTTAACAGAAAAATAAGAAATTTTTTTTCCCTAAGATCAGGGAAAAGGCATGGATATTGACTTGTATGAATCAGGGTTCTCCAAAGGAATGAAACCAACAGGGTGAATGTGTGTACAGATAGATTGGGGCAGAGAGAGAGACAGACAGACAGACAGACAGAGACAGAAAGACAGAGAGAGAAAGAGAGAGACAGAGAGAGACAGAGAGAGACAAAGAGAAAATTTTAAGAAATTGGCTCACATGATTGTGGAAGCTTTAGCAAGTCCAAAATCTGAAGGTAGACCAGCAGCCTGGAGACTCGTGGAAGAGTTGAATTTAGGGTTCGAAAGCAGTCTGCTGGAAGAAATTTATCTTGCTTGGGTTGGTCAGTCTTTTTCCATTAAGGCCTTCAACTGACTGAATGTAGCCCACCCACACTGTGGAAGCTAATCTGCTTTACTCAGAGTCTACTGATGTGAATGTTAATCTTATCTAAAAAATACCTTTACCAAAACATCTGGAATAATGTTTAACCAAATATTGGGGTACCATAGTCTACCCAAGGTGACATTTAAAATCATCAATCATCACAGCTCTCGCAACCCCTATTCAACATCATTCTGGAAGTTCTAGCTAGTGCAATATAGCAAGAAAAGGAGAAAAAGGCACACAGTTTAGAAAAGAAGAAATAAAACTGTCTTTTTTTTTTTTTTACAGAAAACACAATTTTCAATATAGAAAATACCTGCCACCCAAAAAAACTACAACATAGATCCAAGAATTAACAAGTGAATTTAGCAAGGTCTCAAGATACGTGACTAATATATAAAAATTAATTGTATTTCTATATAATAACAGTGAATGGTGGAATTCAAAATTTTAAAAAAACACTAATTACAATAACATTAAAACCTGAAATATTTAGGTAAAATTTTAAGACACTCTCTCTCTCTCTCTCTCTCTCTCTCTCTCTCTCTCTCTCTCTCTCTCTATATATATAATATATATATATATATATATATATATATATATATAAAATGTATGCTTAAAACTATAAAATGCTAATGAAAGAAAGCAAAGAAGACATACAAAAATAGAGAATTATACCTCTTCACATATTGGAAGACTCATTACTAAGATGTTATTTCTCCCCAAATTGATCTATAGATCCAGTACAATCCCAATTAAAATTCTAGTTTTTGTGGATATTGATAAGCTGATTCTAAAATTTATACGAAAAGCCAAAGGAATAGCTGACATAATTTTGAAAAGAACAAAGCTGAGAAACTTGCACTCCGATTTCGAGACTTACTATAATACTACAATAAGCACAACAGTGTGGTAATAGTGAAAGAACAGAAAAACCGATCAATGAAACAGAAAAGAAAGCCCCAAAATAGATTCACTCATATATGGTCAATTGATTTTTGACAAAGGTGCAAGGCAACTCCATCAAGAAAGAATAGTCTTTTCAACAAATTATGCTAGACTAACTGGACATCCATATGCAAAACCAGTAAATAAACCTGAACCCATACCTCACATTTTACACAAAAATTAATTCAAAGTGGACATGGCATAAAACACAAAACTGTAAAATGTTTAGAAAAAAATCTTTGTGACTTTGGGCTAGGCAAAAACACAATACTAAAGGTACAGTACATTAACAAAATTTTTATAAGTATAAAAAGTAAAACAAATTTTTTTCATAAACTGGACTTCATAATTTAAAAGCTTTTGCTCTGTGAAAACACAGTTAAAAAATAACAAGACAAGTCACATACTGGGAGAAAGTATCTGTATATCACATAGCTGGTAAAGGTCTTCTGTCTGGAATATGGAAAAACCTCTCAAAACCCAACAATAAGAATATGAAGCATCCAATTAAAAAATAGGTGAAACATTTTGAAGGGCACTTCACCAAAAAAAATATAGAAATGGCAAAAAGCACATGAAAAGATACTCATGCTCACTTCAAAGGGCAGCACATACACTAGAAAAAGATACTCGACACCATTAGTCATTAAGTAAATGAAAAATAAAACTGCATTGTGATATTACTATACACTAATATATAAATTATATAAATATATTATTTATATATTATATATAATTTAATATTTATATAATTTATATAATTATAAATATATTTATATTTATATATTTATATATTTATATAAATATATAAATATATTTATATATATATATATTTATATATTTATATAATTTATATAATTATAAATATATTTATAATTATATAAATAAATTTTAGAATTGACAATAGCAAATGCTGGTGAAGATGTGGAGCAACCAGAAGTCTCAGGAATTGTTGGTGGGAATGCAAAATGATTCAGAAACTTTGGAAAACAGTTGGCATTTTCTTATAAATACTTACCACACAGACTAGTAACCTTACTCCTAAGTATTTACCCTAGAAAAATGCACCCTTGTGTCAACAACAAAAAAAAGTTAATAAATGTTTCCAGTATTAATAATAATTTATTAATTTATAACTAACAAAAAGTGGAAATAACTCAAAGTCCGTCAGCTGGTAAATGAATAAACAAAATGTTGTACAGTCATGAGATGGAATATACTATACAACTCAGCAACAAAAAGTTACGAACTACCAGTATACACAGCAACATGAATAAACATCAAATGCACTGTGCTAAGTGAAAGAAGTTAGGCTCAAAACTCTGTTTATATATTGCAGAAATCCATATATGACTTTCTAGATAAGGCAAAACGTAAGTGCAGAGAACAGGAGCTGGGGTAGGAAAAGGGCCGACTGCAAGGGGCTGCAGCTGGAGTGGAGAGGGGAGGGAGGGAAAGACTGTTCTGTATCTCAAACTGTCCTGAGAGTTACCCATTTCCACTCACTTGTCAAAACTCCCAGACCTGTACACCAAGGAAAAAAAGGGAATTTTACTCTGTAAATTTTTTAAAATCATGTTCTATTTATTGGGGGGAAACAACGGAGAGATGAATAATTAAAGTGTAGAGAAAGATTTATCAGACAAGTACTATCCAAAAGAAAGCTGGTGTAGCTCTGCTAACACCAGGCAAAACGATTTTTAGGTCATTTGCCCTAGGACATATTGCTCGTAAGGGTCAGGTTAGCTTCAATCTACTTCCTTCCTGCTATAAAGTCTATGCTTCTTAACATATTTTAATGACTCACATTCTAGTTATAAAGACTTCAGGAATTTATTAATTAAAAAGAAATGTCTGAGACAGTCCCTCACAAGCACACAGATTCTACCATGAAATAAATGCAGTTTTCATATTTTGAGAAAAATCAGTAAATGTTCATCTAGAAAAATGTCTACTTAATATTGGTAAAACTTGCTTGACTTGGGAGATTTCTTACATTGTTTTCTTTTACTAATAATAGAAATCATCCAATATTCCCACCTAAATTTCAAATTTTTTTCCAGACTTCTTTCTACAAAGAAATCAATATTAGCCTTTAGAATTGAGGGACCCTTGTGACAGAGATAAGTGATCAGAGGAACCTGCTCTTAACTGAAACACTTTCAAGAAAAACTAGAGGAAAATTAGCTGCAGAATATATCATTGTAAGAGCTGAATGTGCACATGTACCTGGAAATATTTAGGGCACATCTTTACCAGAAGTTAAAGGTAAATGATCATATTAACCATTAAGTAATACTTTCACTGACAAAATTAGAATGTTCAGTCTTCAGAAAAGTCAAAGTGGAAAGTCAAGCAAAAAAGCAATTAGATAAAGTTTCAAGCAAGTCCCTAAATCCCAAGAAACTATTCTAGTACTGTTCCCTTCTAAGATATTTTTTTCAGTTAAAATATAATAACTGCCTGTCCTTAGAATGTTACAAAATGAGAGCAATAACTTCTTAGACCAGATTCAGGTTGTAAAATCTCTGCTTTTGGGATTGAGTTGAAAGTTTAGGGCAAAACTACAGAAAACATATAGAAAATGTGCAGATTCAGCCTAGTCTTCTGTTTTGTTTATTAAGTGAAAATCTGGTTTCTTTTGCTCACCTATACGTGGCCTGGTATTACTTAGTCACAATGTCTATGATAAAATCTAGAATTTAGGCAGGTAAATTAAATGAAAACCCTAAGGGAAATACGTTCTGTTACTAGCTAAATCCCCTTAATTAACTTTCTCCAGGCCCAGTCCTTCCCTGCCTCTGAAATTTCCTCTTATTTTTATTTTAAAATATATAAGAACTTCTTATTTCCGCGGACACAGTGTGTAACATCATGCATTAACTGGGACCTGGAGAGAACATTCATAGATCAGGAAATGGACTTTACTTCCTGCTAAACTCCAGCCCTTAGAAGTGTTCTGAGGGCACTTGGACTCAGCTGAGGTCAGTCACCCAAACCCCTGAATGTGAACTTAGTATGGATGCACAAATCATTTTATTTATAGAAGCAGGCAGATGTACATAAAATAAAGAGCTCCCCTGATTTCCAAACCACCACCTGGAAAGTCACTTTTGTCCTTAGATGAACTGGTCTGGAAAACCCCCATCTCAGAATGACTGGTTGGTTATGTTGTACTTTAGATTTTTTTAGTCTCTGTCCAATCTTGGCTGAAGAGGATTGGGATGGTTAGATAGATCCTGCCAAGTTTGGGGTAGAGTTTTGTTAGTGCGCCAGAACAAGAGAGGATTTTTCTTCAAGTAGCACAGCGAACCAAGAACAAAGCCAATGTTGACTAGAGAGAGCTGAGGTTTGTGCATCAGTAAGACCACTCTCAAGTACCAAGGTCATGGAACCACAGGGCGTCAACACTAGTGTTACACAGCCAAGTGCTTCAGGCCAGGCAGGAATGAGACAGCAGTGAAAGCAGACTGCATGCAAGTGAGGAAGAAGGCACGTCCTGGGTGGTTTTCCTGGCTACTTTGGTGCGTGTGCAGTTTGGCCATCTTTATCTAAGGTGAGTTGTGCTGGCTTAAAAAAACAAGGCAGACTCTATTGGCAACCATAGAAACTTAAGACCCTTAGTTTCCGAAGTTGACTGGCTATAGTTTCTGACTCCAAGGGAGCTTACGGAACATACTCAGAGGGCCAAAAGTTCATCTCCTATAAAGTGCCAGGGGAGCTAAATTCAAACACCCTGATCTCCTTCCTCCTTCCTAATGGTCATACCATTAATTTTTAGAAGTTGCCTCAGTTTGAAAGAACGAACGGGTAATATCCAAGGCTGTGGACTCTAAGAACCATTTATGCGATCATTCCACAAAATAACTTCAGCAGATACAAAGGCAAGCCTGGCCACACTGACTTCAGTCAAGACAAAACGGATTGTTTTTTCTGACTGACCTGCTAGAAACAATATAGATTTATATACTTCTGATTCAACTCCCTCAAAAGATAGACCTGACACAGCTGAAAACTAAAATGCCCCTTGAAGAGGAATAAGACAATGATAGTTGCCTAGCTTTAAGTTGACAGTCTTTTGAATTATATCGACAATATGTGCTCTAGTTCACATGTTTTCAAACATTTTAAAGCAGCAGAACACTTTGTAAATAAAACCTTACAAGGAACACAAAAACAGAAGGAAGTGAAGGTATTTTGATTGAAGTATGGTGGAGGGCTCCAAAGGCCCATCTACTTATTTTAGCCTCTTCCAAATATGTCCCCTCTTCCCCCCACACCTTCATGTACATCATAACACACACATAGAAGGGCCCCCAGTATACACACTCAACCCCAGGGCTTTCCTGATCTCAGAGTAAAACTCAAATTCGCTGGCATAGTAATTTCATGAGATTGGAGCACATGAAATGATAATGATTTGATTCAAGCTTCATCAGTAGAAGACCTGTTCGCTCAGATGAGATTGTTTCCTTCTGGTCTACAACTCTAGGGATAGCCATTTTGATCAATGGAGGAAATAGTGGCCAAGATCATGTAAAGTTACAACCTAGTTCTCTTAAATCTAACCCTAAGAGGAAACATTATTGACATATTTAAGAGACCAGCACTATTGATCACTCAGCTTTTTCTGCTGGTGATAAAGGCACTGATGTCAAATATGCCTGTGATAAACTGTAATAAAATGTGGGAAATAATGGCATTTCACTATTTCTACCTATGAGATGGACTTTGAAAGATCAACAATCACCATTTTCCAGGACTCTTGAATGTATTTTCTCATTTGACAACTGTTTGCAATGGATTTGATTGTATGATGATGACCTGTAAGTCAAGGTGGGAGAGGAAGAAGGCATTAGGAAGCTTCAGATGGGTTACATAAGCAACCTTCCGAGGTCTAAGGCTTTCACTGCTTGGCCATCCTCTCATGGAAAAACCTGCCTGAACTGCCCTGTGAGGGTGTGAGGGACAGGCCACTGCATTCTCAGTTATTAAAGACTATTTGAATATTGATTGGAATGGGGGGGGCAGGAAGAGTGGGGAGAAAGCCTGGCAGAAAGGAACATATTGATTAGAGGAAGGTACTTAAACATGTATTCAACTCCGTTCATCAACAAATGGTTTACAAAATTGATACAATATCTAGAGTATTTAATTGTAGATGTATTGTAGGATAGGTTCGCATATAAGAAGCTGTATGTTTAGCCACAAGCCCAGTAGCAAGTACAGATTAAAGAATGCATGGCATGGCTCAGGGAAAAGCATGCAGAGATGGATTCTCACCGAGGCCCAGATGGGCTACTTTCACTGTTCATGCAGGCTGGGACAGTCCTCCCATTAAGCGGCAACCACATCCCATAAAAAAGAGCATGCTGAAAACAGCCATCAAAAGCAAAATGTCTCTCCTGAGAAAGGAGATTGCTACCAGAATTTTAAATCTTTTGAATGAGAACTACAAAACTTTATCTAGTTAACAAAGTAAATGTAACCCCTAAGTGCTCTATTAGCTTTCTTCTCCATAAACTATCAGTCTTGGCCTGTGAATATACTACTCTAGGAAACTATGAAGCTCAACAACTCTTCTATTGACCACTGCTGGGGTATATTTTATACAGAAAAGGAATTATGTCTCTACTTCTTCTTTTCACAGTATTTATGGATTAATTACAACAGCTCACATTCTTAGCATCAAGTATGTGCCAAGAATTATGCTAAAAACATCACATGCATTCATTCATATCATTCTCTCAACAACCCAGTGGGGTAGTTTTTATAATAGTCCCTGTATGGAAATAATTTCCCATTTTGTGAATGAGGAAGGTAAAAGGTCAAATAACTTGTCTTTGGTCACATTGCTAATAAGTAGAAGAACCTAAAGATAAACCCACGTGTTTCCGACTTCAGCCCCAAACTCTCAACCTATTGGAAAGACTGTCTTTGGTGCAGCTGTATGTTACTGTACCAGTCAAGATTCAGTTGCAAGAAACATAATCTACTCTGACTAGTTGAAGCTCTCATTGCAAGGGCTGCGTAAACAAATTCTAGATGACTTCCCAGGGACAATTAATAAAGCCACACTGGAGAAGTGAAAACTATGGAACCTACTGCCTCTTCTCAGATCAAGAATCTGCCATGCTAGAATCACGCCCCCATTCCCATGATCAGAAACCTGCCTCTACTGCAGCCACCTCCGGGGCCACGCCATACCTGCTGCAATTCACACCAAGAAAATGACTGCCCCTTGACACGCTGCCCCTTGACACTCCAAGGCTAGATTGAGATCGGAGCCACATGGATAACCTCCATGACCTACAGCGCTTCCACCAAGTGCAGCCTCCACATGCTTCTGTTTTCCAAATGCTGCACAAATGCATCCGATATAATAAATCTAATAGGGTTAAATTAGGGCTCCCTCCTCCCGTGAGAGAAATGGAGAATCACGTTTTAGCTTTCCAGTGGCTGCAGTACAGGAAGGGCACAAGAAGAGGAGGAAGGAAAGGATGTTAAGTTCTAACCCACCATAGCCGCTACAAGTTCCAGGGTTGCCCTGCGGAGGGCTCTTCTGATTAGGGCTGCAAATTTTTGTATGTCTAGGAAAAGGTTCCAGAGTTTTCATCATATTTTCGAAGGGGTTCATGACCCCAAGTGGATCGAACCCCGTGTAACACAGTACCATACATACGATACCATCTTGAGGACGAGATGAGCATCACGGGCGGAGCTGAAACAGCGCTTAAGGACACGCGCTCTCACGTATCGCTCCTGAGTTCCAGTTCTGCTTCTACAACTCAGTAGACGTTCGACCTTTAGCAGGCTACCAATTTCTTCGTTCCTCAGTTTCCCCTTCTCTAAAATATGGAAGTAGTATCAACCTAGTAAAGGTGTTCAGAAGATTAATGAAATAATATGTGTAAAGTACTTAGAAGGATGCCTGGGACTTGGGAAATGCTACCTAAATGTTAGCTATTGTTACTGGAATAACCTTTAGACAAGATAAATTCTAATCTTAAAAGGTTATATAATAGAGTTTCATTCAAGCCTTATGTTTTTAAATTTATTTCCGACTTCATAAAGCTTTTAGAAGAAGTAAGAACTTGATTTCCTGTGACAGCAAACAGAAAGACAGGCACTCATCTTTATGGTGATGACCTGCTTCCACTTAAAGAATACATTAATCTTGTGGCCAATTACTGCCATTGTGCCAAAGCGCAACTGGGCCGAAACCAAATTTGCCAGCTTTAAAAGATGTTCTTCAGGACCCAATATTTTGAAAGTATTCAAAATGCTAACTCTTTAATTATTTGGGGGGGGGGGAGCGCAGGGAATATATTTACAGTTACCTCATCCTGGCAGGCCCAGTCCAACAGAATTTACTCACTCAAAAATTCCACACAAGTCTTGTTATCTGGGTAAGGTAGATGACTGATCATTTCAGCTCCCCAAAACCTTGCAGTCCAAGATCCTATTTTCCATGCTTAAAGGAGCAGGACTTACGAGTTTCCATGGACCCTGTTCAATCACTTGCACAAATCTAATGAAGCTGACAAAGAAAAGCCTTGGCCCTGCCAGCAGGTCTGCAGCCGCCTGGGACAGTAGAGAGACAATGCTCAGTCATGGCAGGAATGGAAATCAGACCTTTTAATTCTGACCAAACATTAACTTCCTCAGGGTCTAACATGTATGTGCCAATCAACTGCAGGAACAACCTACATTTTGGCTATTCATCAATAACTTAGTATTAAAGTGTTTGATATATGACTCCAATTAGAAGCCTGGTTGACAGCAGATTGTAACACATTAAGAAAAACAATTATGATCAGTGTCAGCCAGCACTTTGGGTTAAATTGGGCTCTCTAAGATACTTCTGGTAGAGTACGCCTTTTCTGAGACTGACATGGGTATAGCTAACAAAATCTTTGAAAGTGAATATTCACTGACTCGCCAATTCCACTTCTAAAAATTTAGTAAAAGGAAATAATCAGACAACTGCATAAATTATGTGTACGAAGTTCACTTAGGAACTATTTATAATACAAACAATTGGAAAAGAATTCAATGTTCACAACAGAAAATTGGTTAAAACAATTACAGGATGGCCTCAGAATGAAATTCTGTGCAGTCATTAAAGGAAAAATTTAGATGTATTTAAGTACTGTCATGAAAAGTTGTCTATGATGTAAGTTTTAAAAAACAGGTGCACAGTATGATCTCATTTGTGTTTGTCTATATTCATATGTAATATTTATACATATGTGTGAATATATGTATTATACATGTTTATATAATTATATAAATATATAATATTTTAGAAAGCAATGCACTGAAAGGTTAACAGTGGTAACATTTAATTTTTGAGATTATGAGTATCATTTATTATTTATACTATTTGGTATTTTATTAAAAATTATCAGTATTACTTTTTCATCAGGAAAAAATAAGTTATTAAAAAATTTTAAGCCCCAATGATAGCACTTTTATTTGAGGCTAGTCCAAGATACACGCTGAAATTCACACATTCAGAATTACACAGAATATCTAGCTCTTTCTTTCTATATTTTATCAATATAGGAATAAGCAAACTCAAGTGCCTTTAAAAGACAGGCAGGCAAAGTACATAAGTGAAATAGATAAGATATGGGGCAATAGGGCAGGGAAGTGCCATAATCACTACAGAACACATATCCAGTCCAAAGGCATTCAAATTCAAAAAATTTCTAAGCATTCAAAATACATCTGCAGGCTCAGTTTGAACAGTAATTTGCTAATTAGGACCTGTACAGTGTAAACCTACACACACACACACAACACACATACACACAGGACATTACTCATGACACTGAGCATCACTCCCTCCCCATCTCCTAAAGTTGGTTTAAGTGATACCCATAAAGGAGACAATTTTTGCATTTGTAAAATTATCTTTCTAAAATTTAATATAAGAAAAATAGTTTGTCTCTCTGATAAACTTTTGCTCCCTTCTATAACAGAATGAAAACTGGTTTTAATTAGCTTTCCCTTTAGCTTACTTGTTATTTTAGAAAGCTCAGAAACTTCCTTAGCCTAGGTTTTGTGCTGCAATTGTCTTTCCCCTCCATCGTTTAGTTCTTATTCACTTGCTTTGATGGTTATAGCATATGTATTCAATCTTATATTAGAGTGTACGTATACACTACTTGAAATATTTTTGAAATTCGGATTAGACAGAGGGAAGTAAAAATAAATTAAAACCTGAAAAAAATGACATCGGTATACAATAAAATGATTGTAATGACTTGCACAAATACTTCATATAATTTGGTATTATCTCCATATACTGGCCAAATATAAAATATAGAATGCAAATGTAACATGGAAAATTTGGCAGCTGACATGGGAAAAAATCAGGAAAACAACAGGCGAAAGAGAAGCTAAAGGAGGTAGGAAGTGGAAAGAAAAGGTGTAATAACTGCATTATAGATTATGAATGTGCAGCAACCATTGTGCCAAAATAAGATAAAACAAATAGTGTCTTTCTTAAGAAGCTTGAGTCCCACTACGAGGGACTCCAAGCTGTCTGGGTAAGCGCATCTACACAACCCGCCTTCCACTGCCTTCCAATGCCCCAGGCTGCGCCACCTGCCGCAGGCTGCAGCTTTACCGCCCACCCGCCAATAACCTTTTTCTCAAAAACTGGAAATGAGAATATAAATATTCCTCAAACTTGAAGTTTTGGAAGTAAGATGTTTATTAAAAATTAAAAATTGATAGCAGGTAATTATGAAAATGAAATATGCTAAGATGAGTAATATTAAAATAAATTATTAAGTATTTTAAATAGTATTTTATTTTTACATTTATAAACTGCTCCTTTTGGGGGGAACAGAAATTTCAAGAATCAATGAAATGCTGGAAAATTCTTTAAAGAAAGCTTTTGTGTAAAATCAAGGCATGTGCTAAGTTAAAAGTATAACTTTGATGTTAAAAAGCTAAGCAATATTCTGCTCAACCAGATATACATATAACAGAGCATTAACCAGACTCTTGTTTTAATTATCTCATGAAATAAACTTCAATTTATAGAAGTAGAAGTAAAACCCAAATACTCCATTACAATCTAGTTACTTATAAGAAATACACATCTTGTTTAACTATTTATCTTAAAGTCTCAACGAAGTGGAATAAAACAAAACATCTTAAGAACTAATTTAATAAGACTAGGGCCTTAAATAATAAATCATCCCCTCTTTTACTTAGATTAATTTGAACATTAAATTAGTGGTTAGTGGTCAGAAAACTTTAGAAAGTAAAAGCTGGATGAGAAAGTAACATGATACCAATGCCTAAATAGAATTTCATATGAATGTTATTCCAAAAACACTCCAGGTGTAAGCCCAAAAAAAATTGAGAAAAATTAATTGTTTAGAGATAATGACAAAGAAGTTTCATTTATTCTTTTTAAAAATACATTTCTTAATGTAAGTAAAGTCTGAGGAACTAAGAAATTTATAAAAATATTTTTTGCCCCAAAACAAGAAAAGCACAATGTAGTGTGAGTGATGGTAGACATTTCTGAAAGATAAAAAAAGAAAAAAAACCTGAATATGGAAAGTGAAGTACTTTGATGATGTAATATTAATATTAAAATATTTATTAATATTTTAATAAATATTAAAAGTCACATTGCATGTGCAGACTGACAATCTAAAAATAATTACAAATACAAACACTATCATCATTACCCTAAGATACCAAAGAAAGTGAGATATAATGAAAACATATTTCCTAAGACAGTGAAGTGTGGTAGAATCACTGTGTACTATTAAAACAAAAGTCTGCAAGACAGACACATTTACTGTAAATACATGGTATATATTTACACATAGTACACATAATACATATTTACATTTATAAAATCACCCACTAAAGTGACTTCTTAATGTCCACAATGAATACTAAGAAACTCAGAATGAACAAATTAGTAGCGAATTACAGAGAAAACAATCACGTGATGTCTGCAGTCCCATTTAAATAAAACTTCACTAGGAAAGAGCCAGAAATGGAGCTGGCAGTGATTGTGAAGCAGCAGCAGCAATCCATAAAGGCTTCTTAATTTTCTTGTCATTTAAGAATTAAGCCACTTCCAGTGCACACAGATCCTACCAGGTGCACTAAATTGATGTCATTATGAGCCATCAGGAAATACCCACCGAGACCTATACCAACACCAAGAAGTTTTGTTAAACAGCTGTGTGTTCTAATTGATTTGTATTATTTAAAATAGGAACGGTTAAAAGTCAGTTATCGGATGTTGTGTAAAAGAGATGCCTAAAGACTCCAGGGAGACTGAGTTCAGAAGAAAGCCAATCACTGGAACTTCACTGGAGCACTTAAGATTATTACTAGAGGAAGCACAATTAAATCATCAGTTTATCAGCCATCATTATAAATCACCAGGCAACATATCAAGCTTCATTATTTAAGAATCCTTAACCAGTGACTTCCTGTATTACTGAGAGTTAAAAGCAATTTATTCACCAAAAGGTACCTAAAGAGTTTTGTTTTTTGTTGTGTTTTGATTTTTTTTTCCCTGAGAGATTTATGATGGAACTATAATGAAAACTCACTGAAAGTTATTATCATATTTTTGCATGTTTTAGACATGTAAAGTCTTCAAAGTAAAATCAGCGATATTTGGGATATGCAAAATGTGTATTGCACAGGCCCTTCCTATTCCACCCCCTACAAATATTTAACCAGTTCTCTTACAGTACTTACATGGGATCACATGAAAAAAATAATCAAAGAGTTTCTTATCCATCAATGTCATTTATTTACTTGTATTTAGATAGCCTTGCCTAGGCATATGGAATCAAAAAACAAAATTCCTCAGAAGTCTTGATTTCCAAATTCAAAATACACACAGTTCGGGGATTAAAAGAATATATCTGAAAGGAGATATGAGACAGGTTGAGTTTTACATAAAATCTTCTTTTTCTTAGTCTTCCCACCACTTCTCTATAGATGCTATCATTATCTTTAATGAAAAAAAAATAAGAGAATCTTCATAATTCGCCCAAGGTAATGCAGCTAGTAAGTGGTGGTACTCTGAGTCAAATTCACTCTGGCTCCAACATGAAGGTTCTGAACGGAAGCAAGACTACTTGGAAAATGGCTGACCCCACATATGAGCAGGAATTGCACAACACGAATATGCAACTTGTTACATCAAAAAGCAAGACACCAGCAAATCTACTTGGGTTGTATCAAAATAGCTCAGGAACCAACTTAAAGAGACTTTCTCTGGCCAAATAAAAGGCAAATTGAGCATCAATAAAGATAATCACTACAATAAACTGAAATGTTTATAACATTTATATCCATATCATAAAGATACATAAAAAACTTTCTTGATCACTTTTTAGAGGATGCTAGAGAATCAGATGATCTTGAAAGCTAGAGTCAAGTATTCATCCATTTTTCTATACAAAGCAAACCTAAGGTAACTAAACTGGTGAGGGAAACTGTCATTAAAGAAATAGCCAACTAATAAAATAATGAATAAAAGAATTAGAACATCATCATTTTGCAACTTCGAATGAACTAATGAATCTAGGCAATAATGAGTGGCTGCTAACATCACAAAAAAAAAAAGATCAATAACCAGACTTCATGTTCCTCCAGATGGAAGTATCCAGAACCTATGAAATATTCTTGCTCAAAAAGTTAAACCTGAATTTGATCAAGTCTCAAGATCTAACTGCCAGTTTCTAGAAGAAACGAAGAAAGACTAAACAACACAACAGAGATACAATTAGAAAAAAAAAATCCATACTGCAAATACTATAGGGCAAACTTGTTTCTTCAACAAAAAACTGTAAGGAAAAAACAGAGGGAAGAATGAGAATCTTAGATTCAATGTCTTAAGAGATGTTAACCATTTTAATGTATAAAGTTTATTGGATACTGTTTAAAAAATGAAATAATTGGAGAAATTTAAGCATAAATTGTTTCTCTTAAAATATTAAGAAATTTATAATTTTAGTTGTGATAATAGAATTGTGGTTATATTTTTTTAAGAGTCCTTATCTTATTTTTAAATTAAACTTTTTGTGATAACTGTAGATTCACATGCCGTTTTAAGAAGTGATACCAAAATCCCTCATACCCTTCACCCAGTTCCCCCAATGCTAACATCTTGCAAAACTATAGTATACTATCAAAAACAAGATACTGAGGTTGACACAGTCAGATACGTGTTGCCTTTTCTGGCCAAACCCACTTCCCTCCCACCCACAATTCTCTTCCTAACTCCCTGGCAACCGTAGGTCTGTTCTCCAATCTATAATTTTGTCATTTCAAAAATATCAGATAAATGGAATCACATGCTGTGCAATCTTTTAGGATTTTTTTTTTTTTTTGCACTCTGCATAATGATCTGGAGACTCATCTAGGTTGTCGAGTGTATCAATAGTTGGTTCCTTTGCATTGTTGAGTAATCTTCTGTGGTAGGATATACGACAGTTTGTTTAACCATCCACGTTCGCAAGGACACCTGGGTTGTTTCCATAAGCTACTTTGAATAAAGCTGCTATAAACATTTGTGTAGAGTCCTTATCTTTTAAAAATATCTCCTTAAAAATTTATGGATGAGATAAAATGATGTCTAGGATTTGCTTCCAAAAAATTCCAGATTAAATGAGATACCAGAAAAATAAGATCAGCCATGAGTTTCTAAGTACATTATACTATTTCTATTCTTGTATATGTTTATAAAAAGACAGTAAGAAAAAATTACTCATCTGACCACTATATACCACATACATAAACATACACAGCTTTAATTAAAATTAAAAGTATTCTTTTTTATCTAATAACTTTAGCTGGTACAAAGATCCTTTACCTAAAATGTAGAGCCCACACTTTCCTGCAATCATTACTGTATATTCACTCTACCAATTTAGGCAGATCCAGCCTAGGCATCTGTTAACTTTTTTTCGGAAGTTCCTTATTAGGCTGCAAGGTTGAGATAATAGGTAGCCTGTAATGTTGGACAAAAGCAGGTAAGTAATCACCATAATCAAATGTATGAGATTCACGAGTGGTTTGTCTTCAAAAGAGAGGGCTCGTGTCTGACATGAGCAGGTCCTTATCATCAAGACAAATGTTGAGAGAACAGAAGTGTGATTACTAAAGATGAAGAGCAACAAACTCTATAAGCACAATCAAGCCTGAAAATGAACCGAAATGCATTTTATATTATGCAAAGGCTGCTTGTGTTTTTAAGCCACTCTAAAGGGCAGGATATTATTATAGCATTCAGTCTGCACACTAATGGTTCTTTAGTATAATTCTGTAAAACAGTGTCTCCTGTTTGGTGCCACCGATATTCTATCAGTTCATTCTCCCCTCGTGGCTGTATCACAACCTCCCCTTCACCCCACAATTTTTTCTTCACATGGGGCCTTACAGAAGTGAAGACCCACCCTCTCGAAGATCTCAAGCAAAGAGCGCACAAATACCAACTCATTAACTAACCTGAGATTAGAAGCCAAGACCTCCAAAGGAAATATCCATGATGACTTTCAAAACATCAGACAAATAGTGCAATGTCAACCAACGAGTTTCTCTCGCTAGGTCTTTCGTGCCTCTACATGCACTGTGATGAGCTATTCTAAAGCTTAAATAAAGATGAATTCTAAAGGAATATCTAAATGTTATAATTGTGTTACAGTTTCGTTATATCAAACATCTCTCCTATCAAGTAGGCCCACACTTGGTATTACCTAGTAACACTTATTGTGATAGGATTTGATCCTTACCTATTATGCTACGTGATAGGCAGGAAAAAATGTTCCACTAATAAACTATCTATATGACACTAAAATGCCTATATTAATCAATTCCATTAAAAACAGTTAAGGTATTGATTGGTTCATTTGGTTGGTTTAGCAACTAAGGGGTTCTATTCATGGAAAAAGACCTATTGTAATGTCATACTAGAAAACTAAGAAAATACAGTTGAGCTCAAAATCTTATTCATATGACTTGTCAGAACAGAGAAACGTAGAATTAAAACCCAAAATGACACAGACCACCAGGAATTATGTAATAGCCTTACATTGAGGACATAATAACAGGACTGCTAGAGACAGAAAAAGGAAATGGATAAGAATTGAGCTCAGAAACATAATGGAAAACATAACTGAGAAGAAGCTGAGATAAAAGACACTAAAGTTATATACATATGTAATTTTAGATATTCTCTTCCTTTATTCTTCGCTATCTTCCTTTACTTTTACAACCAAACATTTTCTGGGTCCTGTGGATTCGGATACTACCATATAAGTTTTTGGATGGTTTGTTGTCACTGACAAGACATTGAAATTGAAACTCTTAGCACTCACCTTGACATACTTGAAGGTTAGTTTAAAATACTTTGCATAAAATTAGACGCTCTTGCCAAAAATCTTTACAGCTGATTTGCTTATATATCTCATTACCCTTTATCATTGTAACCACCCAGGCCTGTCCAACAGAACTAGGATTTCAGGAGGGGCCATTCTTGTGAGCCGACGGGGTTTCAGAGGAAGGAACATAGGAGAGAATAAGAGAAAGAAATATAAAGACAAAACAAAGGCAACAGGAAAGGCATTAAACGTGGAAAGAATTCCAAGAACACACTGCACAAGATGGGTTCAGGTAATTAATGGCTATGTTTGGCAGGAGCTGAGACTGTGTGGAACAGAACAGAAGATAAGCTTGAAAGGGCAGGCAGGAATGGAGGATATATACGTCGTCTTGCCACTGCCCAAGATGAATCTCATATGTATGTTCCCCTAATAAAATGTGGATGTAGTGAGCAAAAGAGGGAAGGAAGGAGGAGAGAGGGAGGAGGGAGGGAGGGAGAGAGAGAGAGAGAGAGAGAGAGAGAGAGAGAGAGAGAGAGAGAGAGAGAGAGAGAGAAGAAAGAAAAAGAAAGAAAGAAAGAAAGAAAGAAGAAGAAGGAAGGAAGGAAGGAAGGAAGGAAGGAAGGAAGGAAGGAAAGGAAGGAAGGAAGGAAGGAAGGAAGGGAAAGGAAAGAGTAGTTGGAGCCAGGGAGTGGTAGCCACTAAAGCCCAGGTGAGGCATTTAGACCACATGTCATATGTCCTTGGGGAGCTACTGCAGCTTTGCACATGGCTAGGAGAAATGCAGGAGTTGTAAAGGTGTGACTAATGGTAAGAAGGGAGAAAAGGAGCAGAAAACCAGAGGTAGGAGGCTTTACTAATTGTTCCAGGTGAGGCTATAGGGCTTGATCTAGGAGGGTCAAAGTGGGAAGGAAAAGGAAAAAATTAATTTGAGGGGCAGTGTGAAAGATACACATACTTACACCTAGTTTTGTCCTCAATTAAAACCTAGAAAATGGTCATTTGCAATCATTGTCAAAGAACTACTTATAAAATGCTAAGGATTCTTATGTTGATTGGGAAGTAAACTGTCATTATTATGATCAAACACATAAGAGGGCATGAAAATTCTAATCGTTGATAAAGTCATTTTAAAAGAATCTTTGATTAAACTTAACAGAGCCTTGGAAAAATAAGATTTTGATATATGTAAAAATTATATTTAAGGAGACCATGATTGGTTGCAAGGTGATGAGTACTTTTAAATTTCTAAAAAATTAACTGCTGATTTTAGCAAGGCAGTAATAATGACTTATATGACTGACAGGTCTATTCTCTCTACTTTTGCAAATCTGCTTATTATATTTACTTTCACAGATCTATTTTTCTCCACTTTCTCAGATCACTATTGCAAACCTACTATTAATCAACAGTTAATTGTTTTTTTGCAAATGTACCTATGAGTGAAACTTTGAAACATTACAGGTGATACCAGCTAAATCATCTATTTTTTTAGTGTATATGCTAACTTTGCTTCTATTCTCACTTAGTACATTTTTATTGGGCCTCACTACATTATAAGCATTGTACTGGTGCCGGGTGTTCAGTGAACAGTATAACAGCCATGGTATGTCCTCATGAGAGCACACAGCATAATGGAAGAGACAGACAGTAATTTCAAAAAATCCAAACATGTAATTAAAATGCAATAAGCACCATGAAAAAAAATTACAGTGTGCTATGAGAGTGGATAACAGGGAGGCTAACCCAAGCCTGGGTCTGGGAAGGTTTTTTAAAGAAAAACGTCTTTGAGTTGAAATCTGTAAGTATATAAATGAGTGAAATAGGAAAAACAGTAGAGGAGAGAGAACAGCTTTAAAAAAATGAGCATACGGAAAGGATTGTATAAAATAAAATGGCAATATTCACGAACCTGTTGGGTAATAGTGTCCCACGGACCCTGCTGCAGCCGTGTCTTATAGCACTCGTGAACTCCTTCCCAAACGTCCTTCAGAGCTAAAGGTCTTCCATCTGTCAAAATGTAAGGTAAAGGTTGTCAGTAATTTGTGTGACATAATGGTGTTGGGTGTCTACCTAGAACTATCAGAAGAATATTATGATTTTGTTCATAAACTTACTAATACACATGCTATTCATATATCAAAAGAGTGCTATATGAACTACTATTTTCTTCCCGAAGTAAATTTAAACATTCAAGCTTCTCTCCTGTATATCCATCTAGCAGTTAAATTATCTGTTCATTCAATGTCTCTATGAATAAATAATGAAATAAATAAATAAATGTGTTTGAGAGAGAATAGATACAAGCATAGGCGAAAGACTAGCTAGACAGATGCCCATATTAACAAGGTGCATCACGGATATCTCTGAAGTCTTAATACTTCCTGTGGTCCTTAAAATCCGAGACCATACACATACGTCCTTCACTTTCTCATTGACTGAGTATCTGTAATGTTTAAATCACTCTGCTATATATAATAGGGAACAGAGAGAAGGAAAACAATTTCTCCTAGTAAGGAGCCTACCGTCTACTAGGAGAAATATGAGAAGTACATCAATAGTACAGTATATCAACAATTGAAATCCTGGGTAGAAAGAAAGCGGTCGCTGCCAGAGGAAAACTGCAGTTCTCCGCCCGTCCAGATGAGGGAGACATCAACAGCCAGTTGTGTCAGGTGGAGAAAGGGACGTGAGAAGGGATTGTCATAAAGAGATCAGCAAAAACTCTAGTACACCATAATTCTCCTTTTCTTTGTTTAAACAGCTTCAATTATTGTTAACCATTCAAATAAGTATTTTATGAAGACTGCTATGGCAGAAGATAAGTAAAGTGGAAAAAGAGATATCTAAGTTCAGAAAAGAAAGCAGAAAGAGGGAGATACCTAGCAACTTTTAAACCATACACTACAAGAAAAGAAGTGGTCTAAGTGCTAGAATTAGGTGCTACTTGGTCCATTCCGAGCTATCATGTCCTCAAGAATTGCGGGTGTGCTGTGTTCCTTTGCAAGTGGACAATATCATTTTTTTTAAAAAAATCATCAGTATATTAAATCACTAAATGCAAAGAAATATTGGTCATCAAATGCAACAAAACTTGGGGAAATAACCTACTCAAACCCCTCCCCCCAAACCAAAATGCACTGTATTCCCACTTAGAGAGTATGAGCAGAGATGGGGGCTGGTAGGAAAAGGAGCACTAGATTATAAGATTGTCATAGATACAATATTATAAGTGCTAAATAAATATTAGGAGTCTCCTCCCAGCCCCCATTGCACTATTCCTGTAATGCTCATACCTCAAAGCGAAAACATTCATTTACAGACCGTTACTTCTTAGAATTTCTCATGTTTCTTTCCCATGCACATTGTGTTTGGTATAGTAATATACTATTACCACAGGCAGGGCATTTCTCATGTTTGACCTGAAAAGTTGAACTTTTCCTCAACCTTTATTTTCAATAAATAGCAATAGAATATTTTGATACATTTTCAGTAAGTATCTTCATCTTGGCATTTATCTGGCGGCAGGAGACCATTATCTTGTGATAAATAGTTTTATTCCATTGACATTTCCATGTCTGTAAAATGAACAAGATTTATTCATCCAATTAACATTTGAATGTCATGTTTAGCTACAAGTTAAAAACAAGCTGCCTTCAGTATCTGTGGTATATTGTTTTCTGAACACATTTACAGAGTAGAGCCAAACTCTGCCCTTAAGCACTACATATCTTCAAAATATGCATATGCACACATGTATGTGTGTGCATACAGGTGTGTGTGTGTGTGTGTATTGGTGCCAGAAAAGGAGAATAGGATCTTAAGTACTTCAGTGTCAAATAGCAAACTAATAATTAAATCATAAAAAAGATGAAATGCTTTTAAAATAATTTTCAGTTGTCAAAGTTAGAAGAAATCAAGTTGTAAAAAAATAATAGAGCTAGTATAATATCTAGCTTTATAAATAAGGCAACCAAGGTCTTATGAAATATATATCTGCCAGAAATATGCAGCTGGAACTCGAATTCAAGTCTCAGGACTCACAATTCAGTGCTCTTCCTACTAGTCCATCTGCCTTTCAAGACAGAGACTATGTCTATCCCTTCACCAATATAGTCCCACTGCATAGTCGTAGGCCTCACTCACACGTTGCAAATGCTTTAAATATTTACTGAGTAAGGATGGATAAAAGAATGCCTTCCTAAAATTTACTTCCTCTACAACGGGGGAAGTCTTTGCAGACCTAGAGAAGAATGCTGGGTTTAATATCTGGTAATCAGTAATGATTTTAATTTTTTCCTGAAAATATTTCAGTCAACCATTTACTCCATCTTTAGATATTACCACCATCAAAAACCTGTATACTCTATGGGAAACATTCATACAAAATGTAATAATCAGCAGCATAGCAACAATGTGGAGAGACCCAGAACAAATGTGATAGATCATTAGATTTGATGCTAGAATTGAGGGTATATGCCATAAATTGTCAAACAACATCAAATTCAGAGAAAAAATATTTAATGCCTTCAAATAGAAGAATTAAAAAATATCTGGTCAACTTAGAACAACAGACAATCACAAAAAGTTAAAAACAAATTCAAAACATAAACAGATGTATGACACTCCTAAATGCATGTTAATAAGAGTGCTACCATTTATTATAAAGAAGAGTGTGTTTTAAGTGAATGGATGTGAGTTTATTCTCTAATGCACTTATAGAACCGTTTAAAACACATGTATTAGCGATAGTTAAACAAGTGCTTGTGAAACCTACCTTGACAAGAGTGTCAGACTCTCCAGTTTCTGCTGACCATTTACACTACAGAAGATCTGGATAGTATAGCTTTGACTCTCACATACAGATACGATAATAATGATTTACTAAAGTATTATGTGGGTTCTTTACCCAAGCCTTTATCATTGGTTTGCCTAGCTATAGCTCACACCTTCATGATCAAAGACTTAACAAAAGTTAGTTCTGTGTTCTTTTAGACAAAAGAAAAAAAAATGGCCTAATCAGCAATATCTTCATCTGTGCCATACACTATCGACACTATTGACACCTAAAATATGTTCAAATATGATTGTGACTAATTATTCCAAAAACAAAAAGGAGCCTTCAAAACTCCCTGAAATTATTGAACAGAGATAGTCAAATATATAAAGAACCACATCACAAAAAACAGAGCTTATATAAGGCAGACACACTTGAACAATTTTGTAATTTTGCGCATATTTATTTTTGAAAACTGAAGACCCAAACGCTAGCTTAAAATTAAAAGGTGGGCATCAACAAATATTTGGTTAAGTTCATGTAACACACGATGTGCCTTCATGCTCATTTCAAGGTATCTTCAGTCAGAAACTTTAAGCTCTGTTAAGAGAGTCAATTTTTTTGTCTGCCCTCACTCAGAGGAGACATAAGCATACTCGATCAACAACTCTCTGGTTTTGGACCCTAGAGATTCGATAGCACCAATGTGAACATGCTTAGAAATCTCATTAGTCACACTGAGGCTGAGAAGCTCAGTAAAATCCCTTGCATATTTGAAAAAAGTAAAGTAGAAGCCGAAGCAATTTCCGCAGCAACCCACAAAGTGATCACGGCCAATTAAGGTCATTTATTTAACAATAAGTGTTTATCGAATAACTACTATGTGTCTCTATCACCTGAATTGATAACATACATTTGAAGTAAAGGAATATTCTGCCAGCAACCTAAAATGTTACTGACAAAAAAAAAAAAAAAGGCATTGGATGAAAAATAGAATAATTAAAAAGTACAATCTTTAGCAACTGCCAGTAGCATTTAATTTAACATTTTCATATAAAATCTCTCAATTGAATAATTACTTACATGTCAAGGAATCTATATATTACTCAAAATATGCAGCTTTCTAAATTAAATTTCTCAGGGCTATTACTTTTCATGAACCAAATAACAGCGTGAGATATTTCACTAGCACTACCTAACTCTAGTGCAAGCACACTGAAGTCACCTTTATCCTATCGTGCATAGTTTCACTAGAATTTCGTAACTCCTAAAATGAAGATTAGAGGAAGTATAAATTATTTAGAGTAAGTTTAAGAATAATGTTCTGAATATGGTCACCAAGAAGAAAGAGGAAAGAGTGGATTTTTCAAAATGAAATATGTCATTATTCAATATGTCTTCAAGAGAGCTCGAAAGATATAAAAATTCATGTCATACTCCACAGTAAGGCAGAGCTGATGCTCCACCAAACGGGAAAATTCATTTTTGCTTCAGTGAGAAAATTACATTATGATATGAAATGAGTGTTAATTGTTCGTGTGCATTCACATCAGCTTGCATGCTGGCTAATTCTGCAATTTTTATTTATCCCTACATAAATTTTTAGCATTTTGTATCTCTCTTAAGCTCAGGAAATCTGAATGAAAATTCCCCAAATACAGATTCTTTTTCCTAACATATGACATCAATTAATTAACTCTTATGTTCTTTAAGTTTTAGTTGTTATTTGAATGACAGCATCATGCAGTAAAAAAACGGGCTCTGGAGTTTGAGCCTCAACTCCTTAGTTTTCTATGTACCTTTGAATAAATCATTTAACCCCTCTGCACATTCAGTTTTCACACCTGTGCATGTGGAGAATGACAGTTCCTACCTCGCAATGTTATGTGAGGATCAAGATATATAACTCAGCTAGCATTGTTGAAAGGTACTATGTGTCAAGCCACATTTCATACATTAGCTCACAATCTTCAAAACTCTATGAAGTTGGTATTATTATCTCGATTTTTTTTTTTTCAGATGAAGAAAGAAAGGAAACAAGAGGTTCAATATCTTCCCCAAGGTCATACAGTTAGTTAAGTAGCAGAGCTAAAAATCAGAACCAAAGCTTTCTAGCTCCAGACCCTGCACTTCCACCACTACGCTGTACATCTCTGTATCCAGGAGCTCTTTGTAAACTATGAAGTGAATCACACGTATTAGTTGTGTTGTTGTTGTTGTTGTTGACACTAGTAATCTCCACTAACATTGCCTAACTTAGGAGCATTAGAATTTCGCCTTTTCTGATTTTCTTACTAGGCCTGGCTTGCCCTTTTCCTCATCACTGCAAGGATAAATCCCAAGTCCAGCATGATCTCTCGTGGTTCCTCCAGCTCAAGGTAATAACCTCTGCCCTTTGAGCCCCAGTGACAACTTTTTACCCAGCTTTATTCAGATATAATGAACATATAACATTGTGTAAGTTTAAGGTATACGACACGATAATCTGATATACGTATATATTGGGAAATGATGACCACAATAAGGTTAGTTAACACAGCTACCACCTCACATAGTTACCCTTTGTGTGTGTGTGTGGTGAGAACATTTCAAATCTCTTAGGAACTTTGAAGTATATACAATACAGTATGGTTAACTATAGTCACCATGCTGTACATTTGTTCCTCATAATTTATTAATCTTAAAACTAAAAATTTGTGCCCTTTAACAAACATGTCCCATTTCCTCCACCCCCCAGCCCCTGGCAAACACCAGTTTATGCTCTGCCTAGTAGCAATGTTTACCTTTTTACAGTCCTTACATATTGTACTTGTTACTGTGAATTTAAGACTTGGTTTATTTGACCCGCTACATGTAAGCTCCTTGAGGGCATCATCCATCTCTGATTTCCTTTATTCATCTCTGCATCCTAGAAACATATTCATGCCTTGTGTATAAATACTTCCCAGTAGTTGGATAGATGAACACCAATATGAGCAATTAGCACAATTATTACTAAGAATAAAGACTGAACAATCATGATAAAAAATTTACTGATCAAATGTTTCACAGGGATATTTTAAAACCTCATACTTATATATAAATCAATAGTATTAAGTAGATTTAGATATAGTGGATATTTTATTTTTCAGTACCCAAACATATTTTCAATTTGAGAGAGAAAGTCCAAAATATGTGGAAAGTGGGGTCTCATTTCACACCACTAAGGCCCAAGGAAGGCAGTCTCTCATCTTGTCATTCTCCTGCCTTTGGTTGACTCTATGATCTACTTTTCCAATAAGTTCTTTTCTGCTTATCATGCTCAATTTCAATTATTTGCAACCAAGTGTATCTAACTAATACAGCCTGAAAAATTGTTTAAAAGTCTTGCTTAATAATTATCTACTTTCAAAATTACAAGCTCAAAAATTTTAAATGTTATATATTTATCTAGTAATTTTGAGTAGAAAATAAATGTAAAATGTATTTTAATTACATGAGAAAGCATATGTATGCTACAATATATTTTTATGAGAAATATGCCCAACAAATAGCAAAACGACAAAGTAGTTTTGACTCACTTTAAACTGTCCACACAGTGTTAAGAAACTTATAATAATGAAAGTAATGATCTAACCTTTCATTTAAATTAAGTTAAACACTTAACCTAGCAGAAGTGCATACAAGACATTCTCGAAGAATCCCTTAGTCATGAAATGTCCCCCTGGAAGCAATATTAGGTCCACAAGAGGGCCTGAGACATCAACTCTAAGATATCACTACTTATGAGAACTCTGAGGACCAAACCTCTAGATGAATATCAACATGGGGTCTGCCGGTTCCAAAGCAGACGACTTCCTACTTTCAGTCCTACCCACGGTATTCTGAGGTTTTGATTCCAACATCTTGTCCTGACATCCCTGTACTCAGCATTTGGGATTTCTGGCTCTCTTAAAATCTCCTTACTCCCAGAACATGGACCTATGATGCCTGTAGCAGCACCTTGACGACCTTTATTCCACCATCTGACTTGGTCTCCTTCCCACGAAGAATGAAGTCTCCACCTTTTCAGCATAGCACCTAGTATATGGACTTGAAGAACTCTAGACTTTAAAGAGGAAAAAAGCAATACACTAATTTTGAGCTGTGCAGTGATTTTTTTCAGCATATTGTAAAAATAGGCTAATGAGTTTTTCACTATACACACAGTAGGCATTCATGTATATTTTAATAGATGTTCAAACAGGGCTGGTTTGCCAAGAGTAAGCAAAGAAATTTTTTTTCTTTCTGGACCATAACACAGACATCCACATGCACAGGAAAGCTAAGCTATAGTCTCTTGCAAGTAAGAAATAAATCATCTGCCTTTACTGGCTTCTTGATCCACTTAAAATCTGTTGCTTTTTGTACATATATGGTGTTTTGTACTAACACAGGTTAGAATAAACTTTTGACTACTTAGTGTCTTGTGGGTTTAGATCACATTTTTCTAACACTTTTTCTTTAGTACACTTTTAAATCAAGGCTTGATTTATCGATAAGATTCTTTTCCCATCGCATGTTCTAACCTAGCATCCTACATCTACCCTAATGTTTCAAACATTTACATGGTTCAACGAATAATTCTCATTAAATTTCCTCTGTTATTTGGACTTTTCAGTTTGAATATATTTGTATTAGTTAAATAATTTTTCATTATTTTTCTTAATAACTTTCACTGTTTGCTCTTCAAATTTCATTTCAATCCCTAGAATCTCTTTTTAATCTCCCAAAATTCATGTTCTATTTCATTATTATGACTTTGGCTAGATTTATTGTTTACATAAATAAAAGTGGCATATATGAACTTTCTTAAAGAATCTCTACAATCAAATAAGACTCTAAATTAAATTATCTGTCAAACCATTTTCTATTTCCTGCTTATTATAATTAACTAGAATCATTTTCGCCTCAGTCTTTAAGTATCTCTCTAACCCACTCTTTTTTCCTGTTCAACAAACTGCTTTAACTCTCACTCTACTGGCAATTTTTCCCTGAAAAGATGTTTTCCCATCTCATTTTCTCTATTATTATTAAATATTTTTAATAATGCTAACAATACAAAAAAAATAGCCAAATTCCTTTTCCTAAAATTTCATTCTTCATAATTTCTTCTCATCCTTCATTTATTCCTCTCTTCTACTCAGTCATAATTTCTGCTCTAGGAAATCCCTCGGTCCCACTCCTTTCTGCTCATTTTCTTTCACTTTTTCTTTATATCCTGCAATCCCTTTCCATCCATTATCTCTCCTATAATTTCACCTCAATGTATTTTTTTCAAGCTTTCCTCCATAATTCATCTTAACAAAACTCCTACTCCAAACTGGCCTCTCACTGTTCCCCAGATATGCCATGCCCTCTCCACCTTTCTGCTTGGCAATCACCCTTCTTTCTCCTTCTCTCAAAGATTTTCCCAGACTCTTCTGAAAAGCCGACAGATTACCTTCTCTTACAAACTGTTGAATAGAACTATGGATATTTTACTTTTATTCTCCAATTTCATCCAAACCCCATCTTTCTTGCGTTCCTGCCATTCTCTTCTTTGCACTCTAAAGATCCTCTTGTTCCAGGCCACGGACAAGCCTCTTCCTCTTCCTCCTTGATGAGTCAAACACTATTCTAATTCCAAGCCTACCATTATTCTTCCTTTATGCTGACCTTTATCTTGGTTTGGTTTATGTTGCCTTTGAGAAGGAATCATTCATGGGTTATATTATTTGCCTTGTTCCTGTATAAGCAAGCAAGCATTCTTCAGACATATAACAAGTGCAAAAAATATTCCGTACGAAATATCTGGGTTACATTTTTAATTCTATACTCTTACATCCTGGGCCAATAATAAAAGGGATCTACAGAAAGAATGAATGTTCAGTTACTGAATGAAAGAAATGTTTCCTTCCCTATTCAAAAGCAGCCCATCTGACTAAGTAAAGAAATATGTCAAAACGATCCCCAAGAAGAGCCCATATGTCAGCCAAATAATTAAATATTTTGAAAATGAGAAGAACTACTTGGTCTGTTTTTTAATAGAGATTGAGAACAAAGGAAGAAAGGAGGGACAGAGAAGAAATTAATCAGAATTCCAGTTGAAATATTGAAATCTCTAGTTATATCAATGAAAGGGGAAAATATATAAGCTTAGGACTCTGGTGAAGGCAAAACCATTATGTGCATGCCTAAGGTTTTTATGATGTTTCTGATACCTTCCATCCGCTTTTGACTAAAGCCAAGCCCCCAAAAGGGAAGATGGGACATAAAAAGGCAATGGAATGGAATGAGAATAGAAGCTTTTCATAAGGTACAAATAATTCTTTAACATAGTGTGTTTCAAAAATAGTAGGAAAAAAAAACCAGTGGGCACTTCAAGATATCCATGCTCTGTGAGGATGGACTTCACAAACTACAAAGCACTAGTCAAATGTGGGCTATTTATTACTACTTGACAGAAATTCAATTGTCTCTCGCCCACTGCTGGGTATCAAATGTATTGACCCTGTCCTACCATCTCTTCCAAACCTGAAATGGTAAGAGTAGTTAGGGAAATAAAGACCACTAGAAAGGACTTATGTCTTCTCTTAAATCCGTCTTACCCACTAAGGAACAGAGCTCCTGTAAGCCCAAGTAGTAGCAATGCTAGGCACTCAGGAGCAAATCTGTCTCAATGTGGCTGTCTGCCTAAGGATCAAATAAAAATATGTGTTATCAGAAGTAGGGCAGCTGCTCAGTTGGTTTGGATGCCCACCTTTGAGTCTTCAGGACTTCCCATTTTCCTGACTCAACTACTCCTATAGTCTCTGAGAAGTACCAAACTAAAGAGTGAAGATATATAGATGGTTGGGGTCCTGAGGCTCTTGGAGACAATAGCATTACTTACTTCCTTATAACTCATCACAGCAGTTCAAATAGGACACCATCGCAAAGTTTCCATTTGGGGGCTGTATTCAGAAATGGTTAGAAATTCCTCACTGTTCATTCAACAAATATCTGCTGATACTGTGCCACAGTTGACACTATGGGTATCAAAATAAGTAAAACTACATACACACACACACATGTATGTATGTCATATCTGTATCTCTCTCTCTCTCTCTCTCTCTCTCTCTCTCACACACACACACACACACACACACACACACACAGAACCATGAATAACATTTATTACTTTGGAGGTTGTAGGTACTTAATATTAATTTCCTTCTTCCCTCTCTTTACCTTAAAGTCCCACCTGCTAACTTTTCACAGGGGACAAGTAAACAAATAGTTCAGTCAAAGAGTAATTTGTGATATGATATATGACATGATGTGGTGTAATATGATATGTGTGGTATACGACATATGATACGATATGACATGGTGTGACAAGATCAAGTGGCATGTTAGCTGAGTCTTAGGCTGTAGGTAACCTGGTGGATATGGACAATACAGAGGAATAAGAGATCATTACATCCAATGGATTTGCATTTCAAAGAGAGAATAAGGATTTCTTCTGGAATCTAAGCCAGGTGAGAAAAGAATGGTAGTGTCAATTTAAATGGGAATTAGTATTTTTTCCTAAAGAAAAAAAAAGAAAGTACTGGAAAAAAATTTAGAGCAAACCAGAGAAACTAATTTTTTAGCAATCAAATGCAACAGAAATTCAAAAGAAATTCAAAAACAAGGCTAAGTGAACTATTTTTGACGCAACAAAAAAGACCCCTGGGCAAGAAATTTTATAGTCATCCTCTTTTCTAGGTCGGAATTCTCTTAGAATGAGACAAAGAAAAATCTGGAATAAGAAAGAAGATGTTAGGAATCTATTTGCCACACTGACAGATTTGTTTAACAAACAGACGAAAAGCCAGAGAAATCAGATATTACAGAAAAAGAGAATGGATTGAGGGGAATAAACAAAAAATTATTACTCCAGAGTAAAGGGTGATACATTTTTAGAAGACCCATTAAGTCAAGTTAGGTAGAAAATAGAAAAGAAATTATTAGAATATGCTAAAGGAAAAGAACCATTTTTCATGTTTCACCACAAGAAAACATTCGGTATGCTCTGCAAAGACTAAATTTGATATTTGAAGGTACTGAACAAGCACTAAATGAATTCTGGAATTAAAAAATTTCTAACACTCGTTCTATATAGCACAGAATGAGGAAGAGTAAGAACAAGAAATGCTTCAACACAAAAGCAATGACCTGTTTTGGTTTTTCTTATTAAGCATAATAAAAGGAATCTTAAAAGTATATAAATAGAATGCTAATTTTTTTTTTAAAGATAGAGAAAACCAACATGAAGGAAAGATCTTAGGAAGTATACAAATTTCATTAAAATATAATTGGACTTGCAGGAACAATTACTGTGCTGTACTGTAAGGGGAGCTGTTGGCACATAAGAGCAAAGCGCACGTATGAGCTCATCCAGCAGCCTGGGCAAGACCCACTTCCAGCTAGAAGCAGTCATGTTTCAACACCTCCAATTCCCTAATGCTGACAAGCTAAACAACTTGTTTTGTCTCTGGGAGCTCTTCTCTGGTGATTAACTGCTTATGGTGAATACTAATTATATGAAAGTACAGTATTGAAGAAGTAGTGTCCTATTTCCTCTACCTGCAGCCTCGACATGTCTTTGAATCCAAAAGGTACTAGGTAGAGCCAATGCAAACCAGAACCAAAATAGACATTTTCCTCCCCCTGGTAAATAAATGTATCTTTTCCTACTTTTTAGTATAATACAGCTCACTGACAAGAAGCCTCCTTTAACCTCTGGGCTCCAAACCAAACAGAATTACAATAAAGTGAGTGTTTAAAAGGCCTGTAATAATCATATGGATAAATCTGCAACGAGAGTTTGTGAATTAGTGAACCTTCAGTGTCCTCAATTCCCTGTGTCCCATGTTGAAAATTTACCCCAAATTGTCAGTTCTTAGGAACTGCACCTCAGATTAAAATCTTCTCACCAGGGAGTCTATGAGAATTTGTTCTTGTGTTTTAAATCCTAAGTGCTTTGTTAAACCGCCAACACCGCAAAATTAGAGACCATTAAACAATATAAGGCAGCAAGTGATTAAATCTACCAAATACACATTCAAAGCAGCTTAAGCTACTTTTTAATTAAAAATAAAATATCACTGGCTAAATTCAGATGTCTTAGCTATCCAGACAAAGTTAGAAGGCTGCTCAAAATGCAAAATGCTGCTGATAAGGCCAGATCAAAAGGAGAAATAGGCTAGGGGGTGGGCTGGGGAAGTAGCTTTTGCTGCCCCTGGGCCCAGGACCCGTAAGGCCTTGAAACGCTGACCCCGTTTAGTTGGAGGACAGGAAGGGGGAAGTCACAGCTGCACTGCAGGGTGAGGACTCCATGTGGTTGCTGATTAAATAAGCTTTATTAGCGAAAGCCTCCAAGGAGACAGGGTGTTCCACCTTCTTGGCAAGGTGGATGAGTTGAGTAACAGCACTGCAGGAAGCTAAGCACAGGAGATGTATCGATGGCCAAAGGAAATAGTAGTGCTATATTTAAGTATAGCTTAAACTAATTGATAAACGATGCTTGAAATAATTAGTAGCATTTGGGGAAGAAGACATGGGGCTTTTGTCATGGGATCACTTGAGATGGAAAGAAATTTTTACTGTAAAGTTAGAAGTAAATAAACATTGTAGCTTTAAGTTGTTCCTACTTGTTTAAAGTAAAGGAAAAAAGGGCCAGGGGGGCTTAGTCAGTGTTGGGCAGGAGGCCAAGAATCTGAAGATCAGACTTAAGGCTGGGATGATATCATTCACTCTGAAGTCTTGATACTGTTTCTAAAGCATGAGAAAATTTACTGGTAAAACCTTACCTCACCCACAGTTTTCTTATTTTTAACTCTATTTTTTTTCTCTCAAGAATTTTCCAAATCTGCTTTCTGCCTTAATATGTAAACATTTGAATTTACACTGTTTCCAACAGGGGCTTACCTAAAAAGCTTGCCCTAAAGTAAAGCACAGGCACTTGGTAGCTACAGGAATATAAGACATGGTACTCATATTTAACCACTTCAGTTGCTGCTGCGGTCTCAGTCACTTCAAATCATCCAACGGTAACTCTAAAGCCTCCTGAAAAAAAAGCAAAAACAAAAACAAAATGTTTGTCCATTTTTTTTAAAGGTACAATAACGTAGAGAAAGACAGGTTTTCTTCTTGCAGAATAACAGTTAAATAAATATAGGGCTATGAGGTAAGGAAAAGGGAGTTTCCCACATTAATGTTTAACATTTGAGACTTAGGTAAATAGTAAAACCAGAAAACATTAGCATTAACTATTTCCAGATTGTTTTTGAGAGACAAAGCAGCTCTGGGTAAAGAAACAGGAAGAAAACAAAAAGCAAAAAGATCTATTGCAACAGCAACTCTGAAAAATCTTTACTGTTCAATTTTAGCAACAAGATGATGGCCATACAAGCTTCCTTCTTCCCTACCTGTGAAAGCTAAAAACATCCTAACAATTGAACAAGAGGCTGTGAAATGTCCCTAAAGATTCTATTGTACTTGCCAAAAGATGATTCATTGTGTGCTGAACAATTCCCAGTTCCATTTTGAATAAGAAAGTTATTTTGCAAGAGGTTGAGTTTGTTAGGTATATTTCAAAATCTGAGCTGAATCTGTTTTCTTTATTATTGTGCTATCTTTGGCATATTTCTACAATAAATCTTTATTTAGAATAGAGTAGAAGGCAAGTATTAATGTCAACTTAAACAGGGTTTTGTAAGCAAAGATGGTTATAGCTAGTTCACGTCTCACCTAATCATTCTTTACCGGTTGATTTTTTTATGATGTGTGGGGGTTTCTTAATGTTTAGAAGCAATTAAATGGACATGTTGAGTCAGAATCTGGTTCCACCCACATTCACTTATTTAAGTTGAAGAATTTCCTTTGAAATTAATTTAGTATAGGGAAAGAAGCAAGTTGGTTTGGCTCATTTCTACCTTTCGTTAAAATAGTAACAATGACAATGAACAATCAGAAAGAGCTACAGGAAAGATTTCAAACTTTATCAATATAAAGTAAGGTTTCCTGTGGAGATAAGTAAAGCCACAGACGATTCTTCAGATCTGTATCTGCTTTACTAATTCCCCACTCACCATCAATTCATTGGGGGAGATATTGTACTAGATACACCACAACTGGAGATAGTTACAAAATAGTTTTTCACTGAACTCCAGTAAATACTATCAATTAAACACAATAAATAAAATAATCAGAGCGAAATCACTGAAATAAATATCCAGTACAAAAAGTAATACAGTAGCAAGAAAGAGGTTTTTCTGTTTGTTTATTTAAGTTCACATTTGGCAATGGTATCTATATTATCTTTTAAGGCAATTCTTTTAACCGCATTCTTTCTTTTTGGTCAATGATTGGGTTGTTTAGCATTTATAATTTCCTTTTCTTTCTTAACACAAAACATTACATCCTGGTGATTAAAAAAAAACAATTGCAAACACTTCACAGTTACATGAAATAAAAAGTGAAATTCCCATCAACCTAGCAGTTCTAATATCTCAGATTTGTAACTATTTTTAATAGGTCGGTGTATATTTTTCCAGCCTTTTTAAATTTCTTGGCCTACAGATACATCCACCCACCCACCCACTTACCACCAGTGAAATCATGCTGTATGTACATATGTTCCTTGATGTGATTTTTCACTTGTGGACATCCTGCCATGTGCCGCCATGTCAGTGCTGTAGATTTTGCTCCTTTTAATGGTTTCACGGTATTCTACTGTATCGCTATGCCATAGGGTTTAAAATATATACATATTTTTACATGGCTGATGTTTTAGATAGATTATAATTTTCTGCTACTACAACTAATGCTGCGATGAATATTTTAGCACATATATCCTATACACCTCTATTTTTCTATGGTGTAGATTCCTAAAAGAGGCATTACTATACGAAAGGGTATGTGCATTTTAAATCTCGATACTGCCAATCTGTTCTCAGAAGAAAGCTGTATCAATTTATATTCTCAGCAAAAATGTATGAAAATGTCCTTCCTCATATCCTATAAATACTGATTTTTTTAAAAAAAAAATTTGCCTATTTGATGAATTTTTAAATGTCCACTTTTTGTTTAATCTCTAGTTTCTTGATTATTAGTAAAAGTGAACATCTATCTATTCATATTTATTGGTAATTTATATTCTTCTGTGATTCGCTTGTCCTTATCTTTTGCCCATTTAGTTTGCATTTTCCTTATTGCATTATACAGATTATTTGTATATTAGAAGTAATAATTTAATTGGAGAAAAACAGGTGTGCAAGACCATGTGATATGTATATGTATATATTTGTATAAAACATTTTCACTCCGTTTTCTTTTACTTTTGCTTATTCTCCATTTTATCATATTCTTTTTCAACTTTTCATGTAGTTAAACCTATGCATTTTTTGTTTGCAGCTTCTGAGTCACCTGTCTGCATTAAAGACCTCCTATGTCCCACCTCATTCCTAAAAATTATAAAAATGTTTAACTCCTTTATTATACACACACATGCTCTCACACGGTTTTTAATTTTCATTTAGCTCATAATCCATCTGAATTTTGTTTGTGTGTATGGCATGAGGTAGGGATTTTTCCCAGATGATTTCTGATACTGTGTTTATCCCACTGACTTTACTGTCACCTTTACCATAAATTAGATTTGTGTGTGTGTGTGTGTGTGTGTGTACCCTATCCATCCCTATTGAGATATTTCTCTTCTTAGACCATCACTGTCCAATTTTTAAAAAACTACTGAATTGGGTCATTAATTTCTGCAGAAAACTACTGAAATGGACTGCCTGAGATTTAGTCCTGCTAGGGAGAATAAAATTCCTGGAAAGGATGAATGTCCTTTACCCAAACTCAAATTAAGAACTCAGATATATGCTGGGGCCAACACTAGGGTGATTAATTAGACATACACATAGATTTAGATTCTCAGGAACAATTCAGAAGCCCAAAAAATAAGAGAGAGGGGACAGAACAAGTTTCTCGAAGAACCTATTATCGGTCTCCCTCCAATCTTCTCATTGGCAGCTGAGCGCCTCTGTGGCATTTGAAGGCTGGAGTGGGATTTGGAGGCATAGTGATAAAGGGGAGTGCTGTTGTGTCACTCAGCCCCTTGCTCTGGAAAGCCATCTTTAGGAAAATACATTTTTGCACACTTAACTCATATTAAATGAATTTGAATCCTTGGCTTGTCTCTGCTCTTTCCAATCTTTGAAGTCGTGCAATTTGGAAATCACAGATGTCAACATATTTTCGACCTCCCTTTCCAAAAATGCCAGATAGTTTTAGAACTTCAAGACTAAGGTTCTTGTCTCCTTCGTCTTTGTATTCCCAGAGACTCTATCGAACACAGAGCCGAGAACCAGAGGAAGGAATATGTTCTACTTTAGTAGCAGATCTGTTTCCTCCCACTAAGTATACTGTAACACAGGTCAAAGGTAACTGGCCAGAAACTCCACTCCCAACCCAAATTTGGAAAAAGGTAAATGATGGAGTAAAAATGCAAAAGATCATCAAAGATGATATACAAGTGACAAATAAGAATATGAAAAAGATGTTCAACATCATTACCCATCGGAGAAATATGAATTAAAATGACAATGAGATAGCACTACGTATCTATCAGAATGGCTAAAATAACAAATAGCGACACCTTCAAATATTGGTGAAGATGTAGAGAAACTAGGTCATTCACACATGCTACTTGGAATATAAAACCATATGGCAGTTCCTTTAAAAATTAAACATGTACTTACCACACAATCAACCAATTACACTCTTAGGTATTTATGAAGAGAAATAAAAACTCTGTACATAAATGTTCTTAGCAGTTTTATTCAGAATAGCTAAAAACTTGAAACAGTTCAGCTGTCCTTCAATAGGTTATGGTTAGACAAACCGTGGTACATCATTCCACACTGCTCAGCAATTGAAAGAGCAAATCTGACACATACAACCACCTGGGTGAATCTCCCAGAAATTCCAAAAATAATAAAATACCTAGGAAAAGATTTAACCAAAGAGGTAAAAGACTTGTCCTTGGAAAACTGCAAGACACTGAAGAAAGAAACTGAAAAAGATATAAGTAAATGGAAGGCTATACCATGCTCACAGGAAGAATTAACATTGTTAAAATGGCCATACTTCCCAAGGCAATCTATAGAGTCAATGCAATCCTTATCAAAACACCAACTCATCTTTCACAGGACTAGAATAAATAGTCCTAAAATTTATATGTAACCATGAAAGACCCCAAATAGCCAAAGCAATATTGAGAAAGAATGAAGTTACAGGTATCACGCTACCTGATATCAAACAAACTATAAGTCTATAGTAACCAAAACAGCGTGGTACTGGCATAAAAACTAACAAACATATCAATGAAACAGAATAGAGAGTCCAGAAATAAGTCCATACCTATATTGTCAACTAATCTATGACAAAAGAGGAAAGAATACAAGAAGAATATACAATCTCTTCGATAAATGATGTTGGGAAAACTGGACAGATACATGCAAAAAAGTAAAACTAGATCGTTTTCTTATATCGTATACAAGAGTTAACTCAAAATGGATTAAAGACTTAAATGTCAGACCTGAAACCACAAAACCCCTAGAAGAAAACATAGGCAGTGAAATCTTTAATGTCTCTCTTAGCAATATTTTTTGGATATGTTCCCCCAGACAAGGGAAACAAAACAAAAAGTAAATAAATAAGACTACACCAAACTAAAAAGATTTTGCATAGATTAAAAACAAAAAACAAAACAAAACAAAACAAAAACCATCAACAAAATGAAAAGACAATCTACTAAAAATGGGAGAAAATATTCAGAAAAGGGGTTATCCAAAAAAATACAAGGAACTCATACAACTGAACATCAAAAAAAAAAAAAAAATCTGATTAAAAAATAAGCAGAGCACCAGAATATACATTTCTCCAAAGAGGACATAACAGATGGTCAATAGACATATGAAAAGATGCTCAACATCACTAATCAATCATCAGAGAAATACAAATTAAAACCACAATGAGGTATCACTTCACACCTGTCAGAATGGCTATCATCAATAAATCAACAAGTGTTGGTAAGGATGTGGAGAAAAGGGAACTCTTGTGCATTGTTGATGGGATTGTAAATTGGTGCAGTCACTATGAAAAATAGTATGAAGGTTCCCCCAAAATTAAAATAGAACTACTGTATGACACATTTCTACTTCTGGGTATTTATCTAAAGAAATCCAAAACACTTATTCGAAAAGATATATGCACCCCTTTGTTCACTGAAGCATTATTTACAATAGCCAAATATGGCAGCAACCTAAGTGTCCAGTAATAGATGAATGGATAAAGAAGATGTGGTAGATATATTCAATGGAATATTGCTCAGCCATAAAAAAAAAGAGTGAAATCTTGTTATTTATGAGAACATGGATAAATCTAGAGGGGATTATGCTAAGTGAAGTCATACAGAGAAAGACAAGTGTCACATGATTTCATTTATATGTAGAATTTAAAATTAAATTAAATTAAAATTAAATAAAATAAACAAAACAGAAACAAACTCATAGATACAGAGAACAAATTGGTGGTCACCAGATGGAAAGCAGGTTGGGAGGAATGGGTAAAAAAGGTAAAGGAGATTAAGAAGTACAAATTGCCAGTTATGAAAATAGTCACAGGGATGCTAAGTATAGCTTAGGGAATATAGTCAATAACATTGTAATAACTGTGCGCGGTATCAGGTAGTGCTAGACTTATCGAGGTGATCACTTCATAAGGTATATAAATATATAATCACTATGTTGTACATCTGAAACTAATATAATACTGTATGTCAACTATAATTGAAAAATAAAATAAAATCCCTTGGAATTCGAAAGAAAGGTTACAGGCCATATGGTTCCATTTATATAACATTTTTGAAACAACAAATTTTAGAAATGAAGAACAGAGAGATTAGTGTTGGGAGGGTGCAGAGGGAAGTGGCTATGGTTACGAAAGGGCAACATGAGGAATCCTTGTGGATGGTGATAGAACTGTTCTGTATCTTGACTGTGGTGGTGATTACCTGAACCTACACATGTGACACAACCGTATAGAACCCAACACACACACACACACACACACACACTACAAGTAAAACTGGGAAAATCTGAATCAGATCAGTGAATTGTATCAAAGACAATATTCTGGTTGTGATATTATACTATAGTTTTGCAAGATATTATCACTGGGGGAAATTGGGTAAAGTGTACAAGGGATCTTTCTAATTATTTCTTATTAATGCGTGTAAATCTTCAGTTATCTCAAAATTTTTAATTAAAAAATGAAAAGGAAAGAAACAGTGAAGTAATTTGAGGCTTGTTATAAAACAAAATAAAATTTCTAAAACCTCAGGTGCTAACATTACAGATGGCAAAGGAATTATGCTGATAAAGAACATCTAAGTTTTGGTTGGGGTTTGCTTTACAGTAAACCCAGGAGAGGGCCTGGGGGGTGGAAGTGTCAGAGGGGCATAATTGGCCATGGGGTGATAATGGTTGAGGTTGCTTGATGAGTCCATGGGCAATATAATTAACATTTTGGGTAAGGTTGATGATGTTGTATTATTTTTATTCTTTTATTATGTTTTAAAAATGGATTTAGGTATATTTAATTTCATATTAAGAGTTGTAATAAAAAGAGTCACATGAATATTTATTTTCCTCAAAATGTTGCTATCTCATTAAATGAGAAGATACCTGTGTTTAGAAAATTTCATTTATTCAGCAGCTAAAAGATTAAGTGGTTCACATTAATTATAGAAACCTTGATTTTATTGAATTCAATTAACAATAAGTTGACAGTGATCTCTCACTTAGAAAATCTGATATGAATTAAGCTTTATAACTAAATCCCATTAAACAGGGATCATGCTGGAGACACTTCATATATATTTTATTGAAAGCAAACCCAAATAGTATATTGGGCTTAGGAAATGAGATCCATATCTCTATTTAGCCTGCAGGGGAAAGTAATTGAAAGAAGAAAAACTTTTCTTCTATCACTAAAAATCTCTAGTACTATTACTGAGCAAACATAAGTAATGAGCTTTATTCTTATTGTCCCTTGAGGAAAAGAGATTTTATTTGTTTATCCTCTACCAGTCAGGTCTTTAATTCAAACCTAACATGAATGGGCCAGAATCCTAGCCGAGAAACCACAGTGACAGAGGGACAGTGCTGGTTCTGAGATGGTCTTTAGCTGTATTTAGGAAGAGACACATAAGCCATCTAATCACAATGGAAAAATAGGCTATGTAACAAACTTTGATTTTCCTGAGTCAACAGCCTTTTAATATTTTCAGAAGTAATAAAGACTGTCGAAGCCTTGGACAAACCATTGAAAACATCAATTCCTTAAGAAAGAATTTTAATTATTAAAACATTTAAGATGAATTATAAAAATCATCTATGTGAGACTTTCAGTAAGCAGACCCTTTTTGTTTGTTTCACATACTCATCATCTTACACTGAGGTGGTCTTTTCACTATCTTGACTCCTAGAATGATCTCTGTGGCTTTTGATCAGTGACTATCACAAGAACCTTTGCAAGTGATAGCCTTTCAGCAACTGTGAATGTAGTATCTGCTACATAAGAGAAGGTTCAATACAAGGCAGCCATGTGTCTGACAGCAGCGGAGGTGACAGTGAAACAAGAGGTGGTCACCAAGATTAACTTAAGAAGAACATCTCAGTGTGGCTCCCCTCCCCCAGTAATGTTATCACTGCTACTCCTGATTTCTGAAAATAAAGGAAAAATGAGGCGCCATTCTTTGCTCTCCCATTTCCATGAGAGGGGAGTGAATTAGCATCAGCATGGCCAATAAGGGTCCCCACTGAGAGAAAGAATCTGTCTCCTGTGAGATTAAACCCTTCTCTGCAGCCCGGCATGCTCAAGGTCAAGGCAGGAGGGAGTGATGCAGAAACCCCGTAAAGCACATCTGGCAGTTTTCTGGATGTTTGTATCTGGCTCCATTGTGCTTCTTAGGCCCTGTTTCCTTTAGGACTGTGCAGGAGACAGTAAGACAGCTTGAGCAAGGAGCTGGGCGGCTAGCAAATAGGCTGAGCATAAGGCGACTGCTGAAGAGGCTGTTTCCTAGATTCTATGCCAGAGACATAGGTTTCCTGGCAGGAGAGAATAGTAATAATACTTAATAGCACCTATCGTGTGCCAGTGACAATTAATCCATAAATCATATCAACAGATGAAAAGCACTGTATTCCTACAAAAAAAAATCAGAAAGGCTCAGAAGTACTTTTTAAAAGAAAAGTTAGGTTCCTTTTATTTACTTTTTAAGAATTCTAAGCTGCTAAAGCCAAGAATTAGCAGGATAAGGGATTCGAAAATCAGAAATTCATATGGAAATCACAACTAATCAAAGGAAGAGGGAAAGACTTGTACCGGGTATCCTGAGCTTCAGAATCAGTCAAACGTGTTTCTATTCGGAGCAATCTCTGCACACTACATGAGCATCAGTTACAAGGGTTTGCAGGTTTTCTAAGCACATTTATGTACATTATGTTATTTGCTTCCTTGCTCTAGGAGGAAGGTCCAAGTTCACCCAACAGGTAAGAAACAGCTGGTGCATTAACCTAAGGCCCTAACCCCAAGCCCAGGGCCCCTTTACTTGCAAATACCATCAGGATTTTTTTTTTGGGGGGGGGGTCAGGATTAGGGAATGTTAAACATATTTCCTCTCGGGCTCCACCTTCAAACTTCTGCTTTTGAACTGTCGTTTTGGGACAGAACTTAAGACTCCACCTTACTTATAACGTTCCAGGTGATTCTCATGCAGGTGGTCAGCAGAACACTCCAGAAAGCTTTGTGGAGGGTCTACTTTAGGATTCTTTACTTAAGATAACATAGTCTATGGAATTATAGCATGGAGAAAGCCCAATCACCAAAACACAAAATTATACCATAAGCCAGTTTGCTCTCATTGGCTGCTCATCTGCGTCTTCAGGAATATCACTGTCTCATTCGGTCTCCTCTCACTGTAAACTTAATGCACCTCCACAAACCTAAGACATCAGCTCATCAACCCCACTCCCAGGGACAGCGGTTCTTTTATTGGCCCTTTCCTCTATCTCTCCATTTCCAAAAAAAGTCCTTCATTATCTCCTTTTCCTTTTAATCGATTAATTCTTGCTAAGGTATCAATGGCCATTAATGCCTTAAAGTTACTCCTTTATCAATTATGACATTCAGCAGCAGATTTTGTAGCTGACAACATTAACCAAAAGAAATCTTTAAAAGTAGAATATGGAGTGTCAAAAGGAGTAAATTTTGCACCATACATGTAACCACCAATGTGTAAGACTTGCTCTATAAGTCACTCTATGTTTTAACTCCAGAGTCAGAAAATTCTTCCTTGTGCTAGAGGGTAAAAATCAGTTTCTATTAGGTTTATCGTTGCATTAAAATTAAGAAACAAAAGTCATCATTTATATAATATCCTCTCAAAAGTATAAGCAAATTTATTATCTTCAGATTTCTCTTTTCCATATTAAATAATCCTCATTCTTTTAATTTTTCTTATATCCCTAGTTCCAGAGGTCTGCAAACATTTTCCTAAAGGACCAGCCAGATAATAAATATTTTTAGGCTTTGTGGCCATGAGGTCTCGGCCATTGTAGCATGAAAGCAGTCATTGCCTACATGTAAACAAATGAAAGTTGCAAAATTTCGGGGAAACTTCATTTAAAAAACAAGCCGTCAACCTTAGTTTGCCACCCCTACTAGTCCATCTTAAGGCCTTCTTTAATATCATTTTATTATGTTTTTATATGTAGTAAGCAGAATCTTATTAAGGAACCGGTGTTTCCATGTGGTGAACTTTCCCCCTTTTCTATATATTTTTTTAATCGTTGGATGTCACATTAGATTTCCTGAGGGGAGGATAAATTCTAAGCCGTAAAAGAATGATGATAATTGACTCCAACAGGCTGAAGTTTGGCTGCAGTCATTTTCCAAAGTAGGAGACAGCACTACCCTAATTTAAACAAGTGAGATTTTTAAATGTCTTGATGAATAAACTGCAAATTCCTTCAGCATATGAATAAACTTCTATACTCAAATCCACAAATGAGAAAATTTCACTGCCAAAGAATGAAAACGATAAGGTCTTGATAAATAGACCAAAAGGCAAGCACTGCAGGAAATCAGAGGGCTGTGGCACCTCCAGCATGAACTCTCTCGCCACCGCATGCACAGGAAACATCACATCTAGGAATGAGCAGAGAACTGAATAAGGCATCAGCTTCTTCTCCTTCCTCAAAACTGTCTCTGGATTATGTGGATATAAATGGGGCTCTACTGGTTTGCTTGTCGGCTTTATTGCCAAGAGAATCCTTTACAGAGTTCCACAAGGACCTACTGCATGCCAGGCACTGTGCCTGTGCCAGGACCAAGACGTGGTACTGATTTTAAATAATACTATTTCAGCAGCAATAAGAGCACAGTGAAAGTTCTCATCTTTCTATTGGGATGTAAGGCTACACTCAAAATCTCAGATAAAAACGTGTTGATATTAGAGAAGCACAGTTTAGTCGACCATGGCAAGGGCATGGCATTTGGAGTTAGACCTGGGTTCAGTTTCTGGCTCTGTCACTCACTTGTTGGGCAGATCACTTAATCCCTCTAAGCCACAGTTTTCTTACTTGCCAAATGAGAGAACTTTCCTCCCCTTTTTCCCTTGTTTAAAGTATATTAAACAAGATAAAGTGTAAAACTATCTGTCTCATAGTAGGTATACTGATTAACTTGTTCATTAGCTCATCAAATGTTACAGGTTATTGTGTAATGTTCTAGATTAGGGGTCGGCAAACATTTTCTTAAAGGGCCAGACAGTAAATATTTTAAGCTTTGTGCACTGTATGTGTCTGTCAAAACCACTTAACTTGTCATTGTAGCATGAAAGCAGCCTAGACAATATGTAAATTAACGAGTGTGGCTTTGTTCCAATAAAATGTTATTTATGGACCCTGAAATTTAAATTTCATATAATGTTAATGTCATAAAGCATTATTCTTTTGATTCTTTTTCAACCCTATAAAAAGGGTAAAAACCATTCTTAGCTTGTACACAAGAAAAGGCAGCAAGCCCTCGTTCCCCACCCTCGTTCTGGACACTGTCTTAGGCTCTGGAAACAGAGGGGAGAACAGCAGACACTGTGCCCTAAAAGGAGGAGATGCGCTAAATAATCGCACAAAGAATAAAATTATTATCACAATAAGTGCTGCTAAAAAAAAAAAATGTACATAGTCCCCAGAGTATACATAATTTTACTAAGTCTATAAATTCAGTGGGTGGGATTTTAACCTTTTTTGTTTTAGTTCTTTCAAGTATAAACCTTTTAATGTCCTAATCATGTTTCACAAGCTTTATTTTTAGTTCAACGATCACACCATTCACCCCGACGAATTTTTAGGAACTCTTTTTCTTAACCAGTTCACCAATCTGCCTTATCACTTAAAACTGGTCACCTCTGTCGCCCCTAACCACCCACACCTGTTCCTAACATACTCTTCCTGCCGCTCACTAAAAAGTCTTGTACATTTTGTCCTCCTGCCCTTGGCAAGAGTCTCTGCTTGAGAATGCCCCTCAAGTTTCTTCCTCAGCTTTGCTCAGACTCACATATATGCGTGCACATGTGCGCCACGTGTGTGGACAGCGCACATAGGTATTCGCTCACGTGCCTACTATGCACCAGGCATGGTGCCATCACTGGAGAGATGCAAAGCATGAAAAAAACAAACACAATCTTGGCTCTCACAGAGCTTGTAACTAGCAGGGGAGGGGGAATAAATCACTGCATAAACAATTATTTGATTATAGTGTTGCAAATGCTGTAAGAATGTAAGGATGCACCTTGGGGCCTTATCTGGTCTGGAGTCCGGGGAAGGCTTCTCCTGTGGTGGTACATACACACACCTTAGAACTGTGGGGCAGGGCTTACACCTGTCTTACTCAGGTATCTCAAGCATCCTGAACAGTTCCTGACTAATAATAGGCATTCAATCAGGATTTCTTAAATGAAATAAATAAATGGAATAAATCAGAGGTCTATAAACTTTTTTGACTGTCACTCCAGGAGTCAAAAAATTTAAGCATTCATCTTTAATATGTGTATATTTATCTTTTCATCAATTATGATCATGTATTTCTGTATAATATATTATGTATATCATAAAACACCTTAAAATTGAAAACCTTAAAGGATAAGACAAAGATGAAAAAAAAATATTTCCAAGTAATTGTTTAGTTAGGTGACGATCTGGGTACCAATAGAAGTCCCCTGATCTTTGCTCTGAGCATTAAAGGACCTTGACTGGCCCCTCGCTCTCATGCCCTCTTCGGGCATTTTGCCAATTTTGCACTCAGCTTTCTAGTCTAGCGGTTATGGCTGGATATAGTTGCAAAAATGTTGATTTTGAGGTACCTGTTGAAAAAGTGAATACCTCAAAATGGTCATGTGTGTAAATAGATGCAAATGAGAACACAGCTGCTTGCCTCTCGCTGGGCTCCCGGCTTCTCTGCTAAGCAGCCAGGCTGAGAACAGTCCTAGATGATCAGACACCCAGACACTGAACACCCAAATCCTGCCTGCCCAGCAGCCCTGCCCCTCTCTCCAGCACTTAAAGGCAGTAGCCTTAATTCAAAACCCACGCTGAAGAGCCAGAGGTGATTTCCCTTCTCTTGATAAAGAATCACATTCTATTCTGCACGTAGACAAAGAGCCCTGGGCTCCAAATGTGTAAATCAACACGGTACATAAAGTGTTACAGAAAAATATAGTTACTTTTTTTGCCAGTAATAATTTGATGAGAACAATTTCATTGAATATGCTGTGCTTTTCTGTTTTATTTTGTTTTAAAATCTTAATTGTGATACAGTATTTCAAAGGTCTGGTTTCAGTTCTTTTGAGTCTGTCACTGACTGTGCTTAGTAAATCATGACATTCACATTTCAATCCTTTCTCTAGTTGTATGAGATTTGTCTTTATGTTCAGAATACTTTTCAAGGAGTTGTTAACCAACGTAAATAGCCTCAAACTATTGTCTGGCACAACATAAACACAGATCAAGGGTCATTATTAACAATAGTAAAATAAACTCTATCTCATGTAATCTTAATTTCAAATTTGGAGAGCTAATTTTTTGAAAGGTGTGCTTATACTGTCGTTTTTATATACTACCACATTTTCATTTATTAGAGGTTTCTTTGCAGGAATCGTTAAAGCCCCTAGTCTGACAAGGAGTTATGTTAAGTCAAACTGGGTGACAGCACCCCAGTTAATGCAGGACACAGTAACTGCAATGTGTAACAAGCACCTGAAGGGGTGAAGTCACCACTGTCAGCTCCTTCCTATCGTCTGGCTCCCACTGTTTCCTTTCAGATGTCTTGAGTAACATATGCGACACCTGGTCTTCTGACAAATGAACTGCATGAAGAGCCAGCATGAGTCCATGTTTAAATATTAGTAAAGCTTCATTAAAAAACAAAAATAGCCATCCTAATGTTATTTCCCCCGTCTCAGTGAATTGTTTTTCACGACCTCTGGGTGCATGCATCCATCCATTTTAAAGACTCTATGCTGACTCAGACAATTGTTAAACAAAATTATGAAGAAGGAAAAATGGATCTTGAAGATCCCCTACATCTAGCTTTTCATGACTGTGTTTTCCTCTTTGACACAAAGCTCCCAAATTCAACCCTTCTAATCTGATCTTCAAGGAAAGGGACCTGATACACTTACCAGTAGTAAATGTTACAGGCCAGGGCATGTTAATCCTGCCAAGAGTCTTTGCCCTGAACAGGGAAATCGGAAGGAATCACTGACCGCGCAGTTTCTGTAACAGAGAACAGGACATGGCAGGGAGGGTGGGGGACAGCAGCAGTGGTTTCTCTGGCACCCTTCAGACATACCCCTCTCTGGAAAAGCCCCCTCTGTACTGAGAAGGCCGGCCCTGCCACGGTTGGTGCAAAGGGGCATGTAGATACCGCCAGTGCTTCATCACTTGTCTCTGAGGTGACAGAAATGGCTCCTGGAAGGGATTACATTTGATTTGTAATTGCTGGACCCCCAGGTCTCCCTGTTACCAATCCTGGGCATCAACCACTTTTTCTATTTGTAATGCTACTGATAAATCAACATTCAGAAGTTTCCAAAGAAAAGAAAAGAAGCTTATGCTGGTAATACTGAATAAATGTATTTTCTTGGTTGCTTATAATGGTAATGAATTATTTGCACCGTAAGAAAAATGCTAATTTTATTAAAGTGCTATTAGATAAGGCTTTTAGACTAACTTGCAGCATCCTAAAAAATCATACAGAATGACTTGATTTGTCAGTTCTAACCTCTTTGGAATCGTTTGCCTGCACAGTTGCCACACTTGGAGGAAAGACCAAATCCAGATCCAACTTGTTTCCTAAATGAATTGGGAAGTTGTCGTTAAGAAGCATCTGCTACTTTATTGCATTCATGTAAAAGCATTCTTGCGCTGCTATAACGGACTATTGAGCAGATGTTTTAGAGTGCTATACCCACAGCAAAACGTGCATCATAAAAAAGATAAGGAGCTACAACGTAATTAATGATTTCAGTTCCTCTATAAACGAATTTCTCTTTTTAAAAAACGGATTTCAAGTTGTGTCAAGAACTTCAACTTTTAACTCAAGCAATTCACTTGCAAGAGAGTGAAGACAAAATCATTTACAGCAACAAATAATGAAGGGTCAGACTCAGCCTCACACCTGATGAAATCTTAGGATGCAAGAAAGGCTTCTCCAGACCAAATTGCCCTGCCACCTCCCCAGGGATCAGCCAGAGAATTAGCCGTTGGAGAGCCATTTCTTTGTGTCTTAAAGCAAGGAAATAAGCATTCTCTGAGAATGGGGGGAAATACTTAAAATCATTATCAGCTAAGGCTTTTTAAAATGTTAGCCAAGATTTTCAAACCGACAGTGGGTTCACTGTTTGGGAAGCGGGAACAGGAAACTGCAGCAGCAGCAGGAAAGCGAGCAGTGAGTATAAACATGAACAGCGGCAGCTATAAATTGGTAACATGTTCCTCTTACTCTAATAAAAACCCCGAACTCTAAGTTAAGAAATTTAATAGCAAGAAAAACAGTGGTTAACAACCACATGAAAGTCTACAAAGATATTGATCTTTAATCCGTGATCCGGCTCTATTTGGGGCCCATGATTTCAGGAGCACCCATAAGGAAGTGGGAGAAATGAGGCAGAATGGCAAAGAAAGCAGTCCTGGGTGGATTAGTGAACAGATTACCACTGTGGGCAACTGGGGTTGCCACACACTGGGAACACTGGGGACTGGAGGGAGCAAACACACTTCAGAGTTATCCCCGCTGAGGGGTCCGGAAGTTGGGAAGTCCCATCTGCGACTGCAGACTGCCTCCTGTGGGGTGCTAAATCCCAGAACTGCCGGGCTATCTCCCACCGGAGCAAAGCATGCCCTTGCTATTATGGGATGCTTTCAGGTAGAGTCAGAGGCGCATGCATGAGACACTGGAGGGCACAGACACAGTGTCATAGGGACATGGGCCGAATGGAGACCAGTGCTGCTGATCTGGGCAAAGCTTAACGACAGTGCACAATCCCTTACTCACAATACTGGAATCCAGAAAGCTCTGAAATTTTTGGAAAATATATTTTCTCATATGTTTGGCATCAAAATTCAGTTGGTAGCAATTTTTACTTGAATCTTTTAAATCTTTATTCTACTTTTTATTAATACTGTTTCACTAAAAATAATAATAATAATATTTTTGAGCATGAGGATGCTGCCCAGACACCACTAGGAATATAACATAATACAGAATTTACTTTTATAAAATTACATTACTTATCTAAAATCCCCCAAATTCTGAATTCCAAAACACATTTCAGCTCAAGATTGCGGGCATGTAGTTTTTTTGATGCCTTCTCTCTTACTGTTAGATTAGTCTTGAGCATAAACAAAATAATATAGACAGAAGCATGTTGGTCTCTTTGAACAAAAGGCACTGAATAAATACCTGAGCAATTAGCAGACTAAGAGATCTGGGAAAAGAAAAAAAGCCGGTGAAAGGGAAAAGGACAAAGGATGGGGAAGGGGGATAAAGAAAAAGAGAGACAAGGCATACTGTGATAAAAAGCTAAAGGCATCAATAAAAAGTAAGAGCTATATTAAGAATGAACAAAATAACAGCACAAATATGTTTTATACTGCTATTCTCCAATTATATTGTTGCCAAAATCTAGTCCCCAAAACTCTGATATAAAAAGATAAGGAAAAGACTGAAAGAAGACAGAGATTATACATATGGATGAAACACAGAAGAACTGCTTGAGGAATCTAATAATAGATGGTAATCAATACTCAAATAGGGATCATAACACATGCCCAGTAGGAAGAAATCACCCCTATTCTATAACCACCATTATACTCATCAGCTTTATCTTACTTCTGAATCTTTGCCTAACCCATCCCTGAGCAAGAATAGTCTCCCTGAACCATTAGAACATGAAACTTCTTCTTATTCAATTTTGGCTTAAAGTTGCTCTGTCCTAGAATTACAGATTAACCATATTAGCCTAATGTTTGACCAAATCTCAAGAATGAAATTTTGCAATTATTATATTTGTATGTTCCAGTCTCTGTGGACTGGGTTTATTATGAAATGGCAGCTATAATTTTTAGTAAAGCTTTTTAGCTATATGAGTACTTTTATTCACCAGGATTCATAGAGCCCTCTCTTTATCATGGTCCATCATGTTGAATAGTCCTAATATTCCCATTTAAAATATTAGAACTCTACACCTTCAAAAACTCCCCTCAAAAATCAAAATACACCTCAAATGTAAAGATTTTAAAGCATGAATATCAATAAAGGTCTCAATCTTTTTAAAAAGGCATCTCATTAAATTAATATATATATAATTTCCACATCAGCTTCTCAAATTCATATGTTTTCAAAACCCAAACTGGTTATCCTAATTATTGGAATTCACAACACAAACATTTATTTATTCAGTAAATACTAACTGAGCATCTATCTAGTATACCTAACACAGTGTACTGAGTATATTAAACACACACACACACACACAAAAATAAACCCCATTATTGGTCATACGAGAATTGTGTAATTAGGTAAGAGAGCCGAGTTATGTAAGTCGTATCTACAAGTGACTGTAATCCACAGCAAATTGTGATAATGGCTGTATGAGAAGTATACAATGTTCACTGGATTACAGATAAAGACCTAAATCCTAACTGTGTCCTGAGAAGATGTAAAAGTCTCAGATTAAAAGGTGCCATTTAGCCTAAAAAAGAATTATTCCAACTGTTAGAAATGAGGCATGGTTATTCCAGGCAGAAATAACAAGATCTAAGGTGCAAGATACTCAAGCTCACAGCCAATTTAGCAAGTAGCCCTGTCTGTCTGGAACACAGTGTTGTATAAGAGATTTGAGATAGGATAAGAATTGTTACCTTCAAGTTAGATTAGAGAACTGAAGTATAGAACTTAAATTATATTTGATAGATGCTTGGGATCATAAGCTGCAAAGCTATCTAACAAATTAAGAGGGCAGACTTTGGAGTCATTTTGCCTATGTAAAACCTGACTGCACCATGAATAGCTAAGTGACATCATGAGTTAATGAAGCTTTCTGAGGTTCAGTTTCCTCATTTGTTCAACAGAAATGATAATGATAATATCTGGGTTTTGCAGCTGTTGGTAGGGCTAAGTAAAATAATCCATGTAAAACACTTAGGACATGGCTTAGCATGAAAGAAAATGATAATGTTAGATTAGTAGTAGTAGTTGTTGTGGTTGTCATGTGGTAGAGTCATATGGTTAGAGCTTTGCTTTAAAAAGAATAATCTGGAAATAAACTCAAGGATGGATGGGCAATTTTAGAGAGAAGGCATGGTAAGATAAATTAGTAGCCTATTTAAATAGAATGATCCTCATGAGAGATCATAAGAGATTAAAAAAAAAAAGATCGGGAAGTATTTTGAGAAAGAGGAACAAATGAGAGAGATGTTCCTAAACAGTATTTATCTCAGCAAATTACTGTTGAATGTCAGGAGCCAAAAAAAAAAAAAAAAAAAAAAAAAAAAAAAAAAAGGCCTCATTTATAAGACAACTCCAAGTTTTTGAGCCTAGATAACTGGGAAGATGATGGTGTCAATTAACAGCAAAAAGGACATCAGTAGCAGGTGCTATTTTGGAGATGCTGATTAAAGACATCTGGATCCTATAGGCCACTAAATCTATGGGGCAAAAGTCTAAAGAAAGATGGGAGTGATAGAAATGGCTTTATTAATAATTACGACTATTTGAGCATTAACTTTTTGCTATATGTATCCTATAAACTGTGCATGTCAATGTCATAAGCAACCTATGAGATAAGGCATATTATTATGTTACCCAAACTGGGTTCTAAAGATCTTGGCTACATAACTTGCCTAAGATCACAATTAGTAAGAGGTAGAACCAGAATTCTGCCCATGTATAACTCTAAAGCTTGAAAGTATTTTGGATTTGAGTCATCAACATAAAAGGACTAACTAGAACAACTGTAGTAGATGAAATTTCTAATAGAAAAAAAAAAAAGATAGGGCCAAAGAAAATTCATGAGGAATGCCATATTTCAGAGATAGAAGAGCTAGCAATGAGAACTTCACAGATAAAGAAAATTAAGAGATGAAAATAACATGGAAATCATGAAGGAAAAGCTTCCAGGAGACTGTGGTCAATAGCCTTGGATGTTAGAGCAAAATGAAGGACAGTCTGAAGAGGCGATTTGAATTGATATTTTAGTTGTCACTGGTGTCTTTTAAAAGAGAAATTTCAAAAGCACACAAGGAGAAAATGCTAAAGTGACAAGGCAAGAAGTAGAATCATATCACAGAGGCATTGAAAATAAAACATGGAGATATCCTGTGAGCAACGAGGATCTTTCATGATTTTTTTTTAAATGGTGTGTGTATGTGTGTGTAATTGCAGCCCTTAATTAGAATTTTGGATTACAAAAATATATATGAAAATGATCTATTAGGCCAACAAGACTACTCTGGACAAAGGAAGAAAACTCCTGATTCTCATGCATAAATTTTATACATTCATTTTTTTTTTTTTTTTTTTTCTTTTGGTCTAAAGTAAGCTATATTTGTCAGGATCTCTGAGCATTTTGTCCAATTTAGCTTAATTTTTTTAATCTGTTCAATCTTCTCTGGATATATTGTAACTGATACTTTTAAATAATAATTTAGCATGACCTCTTCATTTTTATGCCCTCTTCCAAACTAGTATTATGACTGAGGTGTTAGGCAGGAAACACATTTTCTGCACAGTCCACAGTATTTGAAGCAAAGGACTCATCAAAGTTGAACCCTCAAAAGCAATTTTCTTAATTAGTTTAATTAGTAAGGATTGTGTTCAAATCAAGTATACCAGTTCAAGGAACCCTTCAATACTCTAATTTTTTTTTTATTTAATTGCAAGGAATAGGGTATTTTGAAACGTTAGGTAATTTCTAAATCTTGTCAACAATCAATCTTTCAACCCAAATTTATTGATCATATACAGGGAACAGAGTACAATATTGATGGGTCTATATTCAAGAAAATCTCTCACACAATGAGTAGCAACCATCCAATTTATAAATTCATTATCTACAAAACAGATCTTCATGGTCACATACACATATATTCAATAAGCAGTGGATTCCTGCAGTCAAAAAGTTCTTCAAGTGTTCCTATTTCCAAAGAAATTTTGTTGTTTTCATTTTTGTTTTCCCCCCGTCTTTTAGTTCTCTCTGGCTGGTTGAATGTTAAGGAACCTAGTCTATTACTAAAATAATTTGTTTTCCCAAAGAAACTCAGGAGAATAAAAGCAAGATTGTGGTCTTCATAGCATTTTCAAAAAAATCATAGTAACTCAAAAAGCCTTACAAAGCAAAGGATTCCAGTTTCCTCATTCTATCACACACTAGTATATGTGCAAACGTTATAACAATACTGTTTTGTATTAACAATCATTTATAATGGCTAGGAATCCATTTGTCTTTTAATTGCTTTAAAAGTGTTATCACAATTGAAAAGTAAATTTATTCAAGTGAAAATAGCAATGGACCATGAACATTTAAAGGGAAAATTAGTTTAGGGCATGCATTTCATCTAAAAACTAGAAACTTCTTTCCAAGTTTTACTCTTTTCCTCTTGCAGTTTATAGTCAGGAAACAAACTTAAGGCTTTAGTGAAGGACAATACAGCATTGATTTTATTTGCATTTCATAGGCATAAAGTAGTAGAAGTCTCCACAGTTTAGAGTAAGTAATCTGACCATCAATTAAGGAATTCAGACATAAATTCTGAGGCAAAGCAAAAGATAGACTACTTCAGGAATCTCCAATCATCCTAGAATTCTTTCAGGGATTCAAATTTCACAAATACTGTATCCCCAGACATGTTCCTCTTTGAAATTCTCTCTTCACTTCTCTTGACGCAACACTATGCCCTGATTTTTCTCCTAAAATTCTGGACATCCTCTTGGTGGCTATAGTTAACTATTCTCTCTCTCTCTACTGACTCAAATATTTGTATTCCCCAGAATTCTGTCTTCGGCCATTGCCATGCATCACTTTACTTATCCTTTCTTTTAATCTCAAATATGCTGTTAATCTCAAATATTCTATGGCTTCAGGTTTCACGTACATCTTAAATCTGAATCTCCTACCAAGATCACTAAAAAGGTTTAGATAGATTCATATCTCCAACTGGATGTTCCATGGCATCTCAATTCAATGTGTCTAAATCCATTATTTTTTCACTAAAACTGTTCATCTTCATGTATTTCATGCCTTAGTTAAAGGTATTAAAATTCACTTAGAACAGTGCCAGGTAGTCAATCAATTTATTGAATGAATAAAACTAGTTGGTTGGTCAACAATCATTAATTGGGGATATTAGTATAGCTACTAGACACTGTGTCAGGTATTAGAGACATAAGCAAGAAAGATGAAGTCTCTGCCCTCATGGAGTTAAGTCCAATGGAGAAAACAGCCATTAAATAATTACAAGTATGATTAATTTTTACATTAATTACAAGTATAATGACAAAGGAAAAAATAAGCCATCTAATCACTGGAACCAGATAACTTAAAAATATCTTCAATATTTTTCTTTCCCTCACACTCAACTTCCAATCAGTTCCCAAATCTTTGTAGTTCCATTTCTGAAATTTTTCTGATTTATTTCTTCTTCTCCATCATTACTGTCTTGTTCAATTCAGAGTTTCATTATCTCATTCCTTTAACTGGTCTCCCTGACTGCAATCTCTCTTCTTTATGGTCCAGTCATGACACTATTATATTTTTACAGTACAGATGTGACAGTGTCACAATCCTCCTGAAAACCATTCATAAGTCCCATTTGGCACAAAGAATAAAGCCCCAAATCCATGATATTCATGGTTCTCCCAGTCTAGCCTTCACTTGCTCTTCTAAATTTATTACATCCCTCCCAATCCCCTGCACCCTGGTTTTTAGTCATATCACACATTCATTCTCTCAGACATTGCTTTTCTAATACTTGATCTCAGAAAAATAAAACTGGCTGGAAGACTGGAGTCCTGGATGGAAGACGATTCTAGAGGCCTGGCCAGATCATGTGACAGAAGCGCCTCTTGTTAAAAGCTGCAACAGGTCAAGGAGAAAAGCAGTTACCAGAAGCAATGTACTTTGAGAGTGCCAGGTCAGACTAAGAGTAAATAGCTTAAAGTCAGGTCAGTCATCTAAAATGGATGAGATGACAACCATGATCCAAAGAATAAAACCAGATAACAGACAAAGGCTGCAAACATACATACACACACACGTGTGTGTATATATAAATACACACACACACACACACACACACACACACACATATAAAGTAGACGTGGGGAAGTGGAACCAGCAGTCAGTTCAAAGCTAAGGATACATGACATCTACAGGTTTTCTTAAGATCCGATTCTCACAGTTGCCAGTATTAATATAACAGGAAATATAATCAACCCAAATGTATTCTTCAAGGTTCTTCTCCATGAGAATGTCTGTACTCAAACCCCATTCCATTTCCTGGCTAATTCTTTCCTTCATAATGTTCCACAGTCCTTAGTATATGCCACTATTAAAATAATTGGCACATTCAGTCACAATTACTTGTCTGTTTACTCAGTTAGATTATTAGCAGCACGAGGGTAGGGGCTATGTTTTATTCATCTTTTAATCCTCAGTAGAAAGACAGTGTTTATTAAATTAATAAAAAAAACATAAGAAAATAACAAATGAACAAATAAGTTAAACATAAAGAATAACAAAGGAACAAACAATAAGTATGGTAGCCCTAATTTAATAGTACCTAATAAATACAAATATCTGCTATTAAACTCAGAAATTGACTTTGGTAGCTTGTTGCTTTTGACTGTAGAATAGTCTGGGTACATATAGGAGGGAAAACAATACATTTTCTTGGCTTTAACTATAGAATAAAAGTGGGACTCAAAATATTCAAATAGCCCAAGGAAGATGCAAATAAGTACAATTAGAAAATTATCAAAACGCCAATAGTATGCCGTTCCATAATGTTTTGTTTTACTTTTAAATAGTTAAGTCCTAGTGAGGCAATGGTATAACAGACATTGCACTCACTACTTTATTCCTAAGCATAACTTACTTGCTGAAACTATCCACAATATCCTCCTAGGAAATAGCAGTTAGTTCTATACAAACTATGCTCTCAGCTTTTTTACCTGGTATCATCTTGTACCCATTCTAGATTTCTTGAGAATTTGAGCTGGCTTCTTCTTCTCCTCTCAAATCTGTCCCTCTACAGCTACCATTCCTCTGGTTTCCCCTCCAAAGCTACTGTTTGAATTCTGCCCTCAAATCTAGATCCTGTAACATCTAAACCTGATCCAGCTTACCATGAAAGTTTCTACCATCTGCTAACCTATGGGGCAAGCTCTGGCCTTACAGGCACAGAAGGGAAATATGCAGATAATGTGTCAAGGGTCATGGAGCAGGTGGATCGATAACCATGTATCTAAAATATGGTATAGTGCAATGTCATAAAAAATCAATAAAACTTAGAACTGAATGACAGATTTGAATCCTACCTCTACATTTAATGGCTGAGTAAATGAACTTGGCCAAAAAGCTGAACTATATGATGTACAAAGAGCTATCCCAATTCAATACTGTTTATTATGAAAACTTTCTATCACATACAAAAGTATAAAACCAGTATAATGAACTCCATATGTACTTCAGCCAGCTCCAAACTGTGAACGCTGGCCAATCGTATCTCAATCACTCCTTTGCCAATATTTTTCCCCTACAGCAAACCCTAGGTATCATATTATTTCATTTAAAAACTTCACTGTTGTATTTTAATAATACGAATCCATTGTTATTATCACACCTAATAACACTAATTCTGTAAAATCACCTAATGCCCAATTCATGAGCAAGTTTCCCAGATTATCTCAAAATTGCTTTTAAACTGTTCATAGTTTTGCTTTTTTCTAATCAGGATCCAACTAAGAGCTACACATTTTATGACATTTTTAATCAGATAATAAGGGAGAAAGCCTCTAACAGGCATTGACTTGACTTGTTAATTTTCAAGCTTGGTATGAAATTGAGGACTTTATTCCACTCCTCACAATCATCTAGACCTATGCTTTTCAATATAATAACCACTAGCCTCACATGGCTAAATTAAAATTGAAATTAAAATTAAGTAATATTCAAAATTCAGTTTCTCAGTCATATTAGCCACATTTCACATGCTCAATAGCCACATGTGCTGGTAACTACCATATTACACAGCAAAGACATAGGTTATTTCTCTCCATTAGTAAGTGGAACGGTCCAATGGTACACATTTTACAACACCGCAGGAAGTTCTATTGAGTAATGCTGCTCTAAATCCTAAAGAAATACATGTCTATACACCAGTCAGACCTCTCACTTCATAGAACTTGGAAGTCTCACTGTAAACCTAACATACAGAATCACTGAGGGCTCATTCGACTCCTCTAAGACCAACTAGACCATTTCTGGTCCAGGGTCCTTAGATGTAGCTCCTCAAGAAAACTGACCAGCAGGCCACAATCTACAATTGTACTGTTTTTAAAGTTTTATAACATGCTTTGAACTTGAAACCACTTTGTTCAGGTTCCCAGGCTATCGTTATAAACACCAATGAATTCAAAATATGGCTGGAATCTTATACAATGAATTATAGGAAAAATGCTATTATTGCTATTGTGGGCTAGCCTGGAAACAAAATAATTACGCATAGTGTAATTTCTGTATGTAAAACTGTTCCTCGGGGTGGAGAAGAGGGTGTCCTTGAAAACATGTCCATCCCTCACTCTCCTTTCTCTACCTTTTCCACAGTGGAGAATAACAAGGAAAGCAGAACAGTGGACTCTTCACTTGGGAAGTGCCTTGCTCCACCTGAGGTAAAACAGCCATTCACACACACACACACACACACACACACACACACACACACGTATTTGTAAAGAAGTCATTATAAATTAAAATCACACTACAACAAAGGTAATTCCTTATAGCTTATTTAAGCTAAGCAACAAAAAGATTTTCCCTGATTATTCCCTCCTATGTCACAGTCTCAAAAGAAAGAAAATTTTGTATAATGTAGGGTTGGTGCAAGTCTTTCAAATCTTAACAAAGAAAGAAACCATAGACTAAAAGATTACTAGATTTGATTATATTTTTTAAATTGTGTGCTAGAAAACACTGCTAACAAAGTTAAAATACAAAAACTAGGCAAGATATTTTCACATATACAACAAAGTGCTAACATCCTCAACAAATAATCTCATAAACCAGTAAGAAGTGAGTACCTTCATAGAAAAAAAATGGACAAAAAAAAGAATAAGCAATTTATAAAGGAAGAAATACAACTGGCCAAACACACAGGAAGAAATTTTAACTTCACTGATAAATCAAGAAATACAAATCAAAACAAAGAGATCAAAAAAGCAAAATGACATAAAACAAACAAACAACAAAAAAACTTTAACTGCTATTTCCTAGCATTCATTCTTAGAAGAAGGCTTGCTAGAGAGGGCAGAGCTATTGGCACCTATAAAGTACTATTCGTGTCTTTCTCAGCTATCAAGAAAGAATGAGTACAATACATTGAAAACAATTCTTCACCCCACTGAAAATGCGGAATGCATCACATAAACACAAAATATCATTTCCAATAGTAATGATGGATCATTTTATTAAGAGGATGGGCACGATAAACCAAAAACCCTGACTTTTTATGTAGTATTATTTTATCTCTTTTATATTTCACGTTAAGGCTCTTTCAAGCCATTTTCGTCTGCAGCTTCTCTACAGTGCTTCTTGGCATTGACTCATTAAGTATTCTGCATCTGATTCAAGGCAAAATACGCTTCTGATCAAATATGCACTCACATGCTCTTTGGCAAGCTACAAACCAAATTAGAAAAATCATAAATCTGGTGCTAAATGTTCTGGAGGGATGGTATATGCTATACCTTCCTTGTCAGGAAAGCACGCATATGGATTGCAATATGTCAACAAAGTGCGTCTGTGACTTTTCTCACTCCTAATTTTAAAAATCATAGAAAGATCAATAAAGTAAGCTATATTACTATATTTGGATTAATAACTAACAAACTTAGCTCCTTACTTCTCAAATGGAAATCATTAAAAATACTTTGAAAGACATTCAAAATGTACTTGAAATGTACATTTTAATAACTATATCTGCATAAAAGTTAAAAATATATACATTTGACATATCGAGCTGATACCAATTTTAATGTCACTAACCACTTACACAAAATGGTTCTCCAAAGAAAGTTTGCTGTTAAATAGCCTGTAAAATCATTCTATCATTTTGAATATGCCCTGTCATTTAAGAAAAGCTTTGGTTTCCCTATTTAAATTGATATAACAAAATAATCAATTATCATTAACTTCTAACCATACATGCAATGCGCATTTTCATGTCATAATTTTATTTCACATTAAAATCATTTTAAAGTTTTTTAAAAAATAATTATGGCATTAATGTCCAATATACTATGTACATAGTAAAAAATATATATATTTGCAGCTCATAGAAATCAGGATCTAAAAATACAATAACATATATGATAATATAGTAATACTAACAAAGATCAAATTTTGCAAAATGAGATTTAGGTATATAATTACTCTATATAAAAATAAACTTTCCTACTCAAGTAATAAAGTGCATTAGTCAAAATTCTAAAAATAAGACTAATCACCGTGACTTTAAAAATCTAAAAAAACTATCTTTATAACAGTATCTATACAAACCCTCTCAAATATATTTCCTAAAATAATGGTTAACAAACATTAATTTAAAAAATTCATTTCAATTGTTATTCAATAAATATTTATTCCAGGACCAGTACATGCCAAATTTTGAGCAATGCATTATAGAGGGCAGAAAGGTGCATAAGACTTCTTGGACATATCAAGGAGAAAATAATCTAATAACAAGGATAACACATACACATCTCAGGAACTATGAAATTTCAAGCTTGAAAGAATGTTCATATTTATTTAATCCAATATATTAACCACTCATGAGAAATCCTGTTTTCAAAGTAGAAAAAATTCTTCAAAGTTCACCATTACTGATTAGGAGTCTTCTCTAGAACTTTTCCACTTGTGAAATGCCTCTATGTGTCCTTTATCCACTTTTCCTTTGTAGTTTGATCTACAAAATCAAACTTTGTTGATGCGATCATGAATAAAACACACATACATACACAACAAACAACTATCATCTATCATTTGTTGTACTTTACCTGTTGTAATTTTTCCTTAAAAATTATTCATATTTTGTTGTTGGTTTTTATTTCCTGTTGTTTCTTTTTACTTTTGATGCATATAGATCAGAACTCTAGATCATTTCTTTATAATTTCCATCTTGAGGCCATCCTTAAAAAGATTAGAGGTTACCAGTGTTTTCATCTACTGGCTGCATAGGTTTATTTTAAAAATTTAATTATTCAGTCCACCTGCGATTTTATTCTGGGGCATACCATGAAATAAAGCTTCCAGTATAATTCCTTGTCCACATGCTTATGACATTAAAGTTGAATAGACGATACCAAAAAACAAGAACAACAAAAAAAGTATTTTAAGAGGAAAAAAGAGAAGAAAATAAAATAAAACAAGAAAATTATACATAAAACCAAGAACAATTAACAACAATTAAACCAGCCTGAGAATTTCTCCACAGCAACTTTCAGCACCAGAAGACAACTGATCACTTTTGCAGAATTCTGAAGAAAAGAATACATGTCCCAAGAGAAGTCTGCCTAAACACCATGTGGATAAACAACAAAAGACATTCGTGACATGAAATAGCCCCCTAATGAAACCTTCCTGAAGAATTTTACTTAATGATGGAAACTAGCCAACTAAAATATAAATGAAAATCAAAATTCAAGGATGACAAAGTCAAGGCAAAAAAAAAAAACTCATGATGAGTATTGAATTCCAGTTAATTATATTCCAGTTAAATATAGAACTAAAATTAAATAATTATAGACTTTCATTTAAAAACTGAATGTAAATGTTATAAAGCTCAAAAAAATAAAAATAACATTATGACAAACTAAAATAGGGAGGAAACAGGAAGTTAGGGTACATGTATATATGCACATTGTTCAAAGCAGATCAGTATAGATGGTCTAGAAATGTATGTCTTAAAACCATAACTAATACCTCATTATATTTTTCATAATCTCTTTTAACTTTAGATGAATCTTCTAAAATATATACTACTTCTTATAGTGAAGTACTTAATTAGAAGTTCTACAATTCTTTTAAGTACCTTTAGTTTCTTTTCCTTTTTATATATTTAAGCAAATTAAATTCAATGCTTTCATTTAAAACAATAGGCATAGTATGATGAACAGATCAACAGGAAGGAAAGAAATAAATGAGGGGAAGAGAAAGTAGAAAGGGAAGGAAGTTGTATTTCTGGTTATCTAATGTATTATAGAGGTTATTTGAGGGGTGACTTTAAACATCTTTGGATCTTAATTTTTCATAAAGAGCTTGTACCATTATACAAAGATAATACTGACTTTTCTCTATTATAAAAAATCAAATAAAAAATACTCATAAAATAAGCATTAATAACTGAGGTTAAAAGGGCATTGCACATCTTTTGGAAACTACAGAAGTGAGTTTGACCCACAAACAACTCACCTGGATATCAAAGTTATAGTCCATAGATTTTTGAGCCAAGGGGTGGTCCTCTGGGACCTTTTAACTTTGCATAAACAAAACTATGAGGGGAAGTCTACTTTGTATTTTAGTACACAACAAAGGTTCCGTGCATATTTAGGATGTCTGGTCTCCTGAGTAAACAAACTGATGACCTCCCCTCTGTGCCTATCTTAAATTGTCCTCTGCAAGAGTTGACTGCTAAGGCACCCTTCTTTACACTCGGAACAGAGTTCAGTGCCTGCACACAGCAGCAATGAAAATATTGTTGAGTAAGAAATGGGGCATTCTTCTGACTGCTCTCATCTGTCAGTGTCTATACATGCTCCTTCCTATGCTTCTTCCTTTCCTCACGCTCCACATGCAGGCATCCCCAAGGTTTGGTTCTCACTACACTCTTCTGCTCAGACTAATTTCCTTGAATTATCTCATCCACTCCCAAACCTCTAACTCTGGCTTCTCTTCTAAGCTCCAAACCTAAAATTGAAAGCATGTGCTAGACATCACTACAAGAGCGTCCTCCAGGATCTCAAATTTGACATGCCCAAGTTGAATTATCTTCTCCCTGTCCCACCCCACCTGCCTGTGTCATCCTGCTGGCCAACCTGCACCTCCCTTGCATCTCCAGTGGGGGCAATGGCAACACATTTGGCTCCCTGGTCAGGGAAAATGAAAACCTGGGAGTTGTCTTCAACTCCTTCCTGTCCCTCATGGCCACTTCTTTTTTACCTCCATAATCTCTCTCACACACATTCTATCCTCCCACCTACACACATCACCTAATGCAAAACAGTGCAGTTAAATGAAAAGAATATCAGGTTTTAACTCAAAAGACCTAGGATTTGAGTACCAGCATTGCTCTGAATTTGCTCTGAGACCTTGTATACATTACCTAACATATTTTAGTACAACTCTTTAAATCACAGACTAAATCTGAAGGATATGTTACAACACACACACACACACACACACAACACACACGTATGATTTAGGAACACTATTATTGTATATGCTGTATACATGTGAAAAATATATATACACAGACATATATAGAGGTGTCTCTATATACACACATGCTCACACACAAATATGTATGATATATATACATGCAAATACAAATGAAAAGTATCAGCAGCAGCATCCTCCTCATCATCGTCCAAGGCTATTACAATACCTCACCTGATATGCTATAAAAATGCATATTTTACTCTCTCAGATCTCCAGCCAACTTTATACCCTAAATGAAGGATTATTTTATTAAAACATCATTTGTTTCCTCTTAATGGTCTGCTATTTGCTAACCTTTGCCAAAAGAATAAAACCAAAATGCTTTAGCATGAATTTCAAGGTGCTCCATTATCTGACTCCACCTTGGCTTTCTGACCTCACTTTTCAGTGCATGCCTCTATTTCCCATATTCTGTCAAGCCACAACCCTATAATTCCCTTTCCTCACATACACCCTGCATTTGCACTGGTCCCTCAAGTCTAGAATTCCCATTTTAGGAAACCTCTCCTTCAAGATCCAATTCAAATATCACCTTCTCAATAACACCTCTGTGGATTCTTCATCAAGGTAAGTGGTTCATATTCTATCTTACAAATGGAGGATCTTTACAATTCTCTCTCTTCAACTAGATTATAAATTATCTCTCTTCAACTAGATTATAAATTATCTCTCTTCAACTAGATTATAAATTCCCGAAGGACAGAGACTGTGGAATATTCACCCTCGACTCTTCATCACTTATTGAGTCTTATATACATTAGGCATTTAATGAATGTATGTAGAACTGAATTGCATGAGGCCGTTTTATGTCTTTCAATTTCAAAGAAGAATTAAAAGAATATAGAAAGTAAAATCTATATAGTGAAAATACATAATCAATAAATGATTAGTTGTAGATACCTTTAAAAAAAACAGAGAAAAAAAATTTAAAAATACATTATTAAGCTTTAAGCTAAACAAAAATATTGTTCGGTGCTCCCTCTGCTGGCTTTGCAGCAACAACTTGATGTTGAACAATAACACCACAAAGAAGTAAACATAGAATCAGCTTATCTGCAACCTGTATGTACCTCCTATAAATGACCAGAGTAGAAACTTTTCATCAAGTTCATTTGGAAATAATCCTGTATGTAAAAAAGGCTGGTCTACAAAAATTGTTAATAAAGAGACAAAACTGATCTAACAATTTTTGTGATAATTCCTGTCAGAATTTGTACTTTACACCTTTGTTTTCTAACTAAACCATCTACTGTGTGTATAAACAATTTTAAATCTTAGCTGAAACTATTGAGAAACAAAGTAGGATGAGATCTTTTTGTTTTCTAATTAATCTATAGTTTTAAAAAAATGATTAGGAACATAAGAGGTTAAATTCTTCTTGTGTTTCTTCTAAACAGAGTTATTCTGAGTACCCTGAAGGCATTTAATTCCAAAACAGGAAGCCACAGAGAGGAACACTTGGTTACACTAATGTTATGCAGATCTTCTGGAACGTATTTTCCTAAACACTTGCTGAAAGAACCTTTTCTATACTGCACGCTATCACATGAAGTCGGAGAAGGGTCCCACGGATACCGCAGTGTACTTACTGCTCAAATTGCCCTTTATCACGTCTCTATTTCCCTCGACTTTTATTACTTTAAATGGTCTTCTGCTTGCTCATAGAAAGAGTGGTAAGAAAATCAGAATGGGGTCAGGGAATGTTTATTCATACACTACGGTTCAGTTGTTTTTACATATATATGCACAAGAACTATGAGAGGGCTGAGGGAAATCAATTTTTCAAAAATGGTGTAGAACTGATACCATAGAAAGATTAACCTGAGACCAGGAAAGACATCATTGTTAAAGATCAGTGCCGTTTCTAATGAACTCATGTTTTCTATGTTTTAAACTGTACTATAAAAACCTCTTTAATCTAAAACACGTTAAATGAGGTTCACCCTTGTTGCTGCAACAAAGAACAACAGCACACCACAGACAGGGAAAGAGCCGCAGACTCATGAATGAAACGGTGTGGATGCTGGAGACACCTTGCTACTACTGAGCAGTCGCTTAACGTGATCGGCTCTATTTCTCGATCTCTCCAGTAAGGGTTCTGACTACTAGTGATCAGAACCGTGTTACCTATGATTCTGTGACGAAACATGTGAACTAAATCCTAGGTCCACTCTAAGTTACAGGTACGTGTAAGGAAGGAAAAATTCCCACCAAGGTGAGTGTGTTTTTCATATGCCATCTGATTTCATATAGCATTTCAATGCCACATTTAAAAATAGATTTTTTTTACAGTTTCTGACTTAGTTTATATTCAGTTATGTTTTAAAGAAAGTACATGATCACTGAGCAATTATCCTTCTGTGTTGGAAATTAAGGTTTTATGCACGTTCTTGATTATCCATAAAAATGAAGTGCGGTAATATTAAAAGCACTAGTCTCGTTGGAAGAAGCCAAATAGGAAAAACAGTCAGTATATTTGGATCTGCTTACGGTTACTTTCAAAGAATTTCTGAACATATTTATTCCATTCCTAACATTTAGGTAGTAAGAACTTGGTGGAAATCAGCTATGAGAATGTCAAAATAGTATTTTTAATCTATTCTGCAGAGCTTGGAAATTATTTTTTTCTTAAGAAATCTCCATGTGAACAAGAACAAGGGTTTAGCCACTATAGTGTACTACTACTGGCATTCTCATGCCACGATTTGTGATTGTTACCCGCCCCACCTCCGCCCCCCAACATACACACACTGACACTACAGAGATGAGAGACTGGCTGGTGAGTGGCTGCCTCTCTCTTAGGGCCATAAGACAATTGCAGCCAGGCACAGGTGGGGAGGCAGAAGGTCAGAGCACAGAAGATAGTCCCAGGCTCACCCTGACTCCGTCATCCAGTACATGGCAACCTCTAAAATGCTGAGCTGCTATCTTTTGAGCAGAGCTGTCAAATCCCTAGATTTGTTTTTGGAATTTCAGCTCATGAATATGTCCTCTAATGTTCAGAGGGCATTCTCATTGAAATATACAATTACATATATGACTATAGCAAAGAAACCCTTGTATCTCAAAAGACTTAACAGCAATTCTTCATCTTCTAACAATTCATTTCACTTTCAACTATTGAATGCTTGACTCTGAAATGATACAGGGTTTCAGAGCTGTAAGTTAGCTGGTAGTTAAACAATATCTAAAAAAAGACAGAAAGAATATTCAGGATATGTGATTCATTTTCATTTTACATGATATATACCCAATAATGTATGAACACAGGAAACTTATGTTGTGGTTTGTTGCAAAATGGAAACAGTAGTATCTAGTAAAAGTTAGGCTTCTTGTACTCCTCATGTTAATACATTTATCCTATTAGCCAAAACCAGTGCAGTAAACTACTGAACAATTTCTGAACATTACTGTAGAGAAAATTTCATTTCTGAATGAAATCACTAAACATTTTCCATAGAGAAAAAACATCAAGGAGGCCATTTATCACTCTCCAGCTGTGTTGATGTCATTATTTGCAAGTGTGTGACATCAAATACTGACATTATTAGGTGTTTACCATAATAACAGTACTCTGTAGGCTCTATGACGCAGTATGAACTGAATAATGAACTCATTTATGTCACATTAATTTCAAAACATCTACAACATCAATAAATACTAGACATTCTGAAACGAAAATACATTTAAATTAGTATAACATTCTAGATATTTTTCCCCCTAGGAAATAATAACAAAGGACCTCATCTATGATGATTCAAGATAATCTCACATAGAACTTCAATGATAAAGCTTAAGTTCTTTCTCTCCTTTAGACCAGCAGGTCTCTAAAGAAATACTTCCTTAGACCCTTGATTAAAAGTGAATTTAATAAAATAGTGGTGTTTAAGAAAACACTAATAGTTTTAAATTGTTACAACTCAATTATATTTATTGCCTTCGGCTAATCCCAATATGGCAGCCAAAACTAGTACAGAATCCAGTCAGTTAATATTGCTACTTAGTTTGGCTGCAAAATCAAATGTTAAATCAGTTTCTCAAATATTATTCAGGAAAGTAGATTACCTATATTTAACTTTTTTATATTTGTATTTTGTAATTGCATGAAATTTGATCCAAAACTGATAGAAAATATTTTAGCATTATCTAAAAATTGATGGTTAATTTTCAAGAGAGATGAGAAAATTTCAATATAGAAATAACCTACTTCACCTTATAAACAGAGAATAGGCTCTTTCAAACTGTCAGGCAAATGGGAATGTAAATTATTGTAATTAGCTTGGAAGACTGGTAAAACCTGTTAAAGATGAACATATACTTACCCTATGGCCCACTGAATCCACCCCCAGGTATAACCCAACAAAACTATGTCCAGATATTCACCAAAAGAGATGTATATGATTGTTCACAGCAGCACTCTTTAGAATTGCCCTTCCTCACCCCCCCCCCCAAAAAACTGGAAAAAATCTAAATTCCCATCATTCTGAAGAAGGTATAAATAAGTGTGGTATATTCACACGATGGAATGGCATACAGCAAGTACCATGAACAAACAGCTAACTCCACACAACTTGGATGAATTTTACAAACATAGTTGAACAAAGAAAGACAGACACAAAAGAATACACAGTGTATGATAAAAGAGGCAAGATGAATCTGTTAGAAGCCAGATTAGAGGTAACCAGCTGTTGAGGGATAGGAAGTGACTGAAAGTGTCAAGTGGGAGTCCTGCAGTTCTGGTAATGCTCTGTTTCTTCACCTGGGCATCGAGCATAAGAGTGTCACCATTTTACGAACACTCATTGAGCTTTAAAAAAAAAAGAAATAAAACACTGTAGGCACAAGCAATGGCAGAGCCACGAAAGCCCACTCCAGGCATACATACGCACTGTTATTTAGTATGGATTTCTGAAGGAAAGACAAGCCTCGTGAGGGGACAGAGACAAGCGGGAAGCAGAACGAGGGGTGGAAAGTACCTATAACAAGCCATAGATAAGTGCTGGGGAAATAGGGAAAGGGGCAAGCCGGTTTATGTAGGAGTGAGTCCCAACTCCACGAGCACAATGTGGAGCAGCTAAACTGAGAGACCCACATAATAAGGACTTGGACGTGGGCTCTGTGGGGTCCCTGCTATATTAGGATCTCCTTTTAGAATGCAAAAGGAATCAATTGTTGTGCGTGATAAAAGCTTTAAAAATAAATTATTTTACATTTTTCTAGGCCAAGAATTTTACAGAAGGAGCTCAGAAGATGTTTATTGAATTTAACTTGTCATAATCCTTACATAATGCTTATTATTATGGTTGTTTGCAGATAAAGAACCTGAGGCCTAGACGAGTTATTTGTACAAAGTTTTAGAAATAACAAGTGGTGTAAGAAGTTTGGTCCTTTTTTTACTTGGGGAGGAGTTAAAAGAAAGAAGAAAAGAAACGAAGGCAATCAATCCCTCTGTTTTAATTTAATCCTTCCCCTGCAAAATAAATTATAATCTTTAGAAAGCATGGCTCAATTTAGTTCAACACAGTGCATATTAGTAAAGGATTTCATCTGAGGATCAAGTTAGGATTCCTCAAAGTATTCAAATTGGGTGTGAAACAAAGCCTAGATGCCAAGGAAAAGGAGAACTAAACAGCTGGAATTCAAACAGTGGCCTCCACAAAGCAGAGCCGAGCTGTGCATGGTTCAATACGCATCAGGAAAGGGTGCTTGCTTCAAGCTGGTTGGAAGGGTAGTCTCCCAAAGACCTACTCCCAACCTAGTCCTTTTATGCCTTGCCACCTAAGAACTCTAAGTTGAAGCAAAAATGCTTTCCAGGATTGTTCTCTGTAGCTAAAATAAATATTTTATATATATAAATACAAACACACAAATAATCATAGGCCAAGTTGTGTGTGGCCTGTATTTTTGTATTTTTGTGTGTTGGAAAATTCATTGTCTCTAAAAGAATACGATTGAACAGTGTTTACCAGTGCATTCTATGACATTTGGTTCACCTATTTGGAATCTTGAAAACAAAGTTTAATTTTTATACGCTATTTTTCTAATTTGGAAAGCAATAGATTTTTTCCTGTTTCTAATGAAGAAGGTATCCAAAAACTGTCATGTTTAACTTTTTACTATTATCTGTGTCAGCGAGAATGAGCACAGGCCTAGAAGTACTGGACTGTTTTCAGTCTACCTCTATGGACTTATGGTGCACACAGGGTACCATAGCCTCAAATTACACAACTCATGACTTTAGTATGCTAGGTCTCTTAATTATAGAATTGTCCATGCATATCAAAAATATACACCACATGAACACCTTAGTATTTTTAGAATAAACTCACGTAATCCAAACACCAAAATAAAAAATCCACCACAAAATAAAACCGAAGCTATACATTTCTGTGTCACAATTTTAAAATATATATATGTATATATTATAGATATCTATATTGAGTAAAATTTGGGTTAACTAATCGATCAATAATTCCTGTAGTAAATTAATCAATAACAAAATTCATAAGAAACAGAACCTCATGTATCAGAAATATTGCTAAGTGTGTGAAGTCATTATGTGTCCATGAAATCCTATTACAGTAGTGCCTTCAACAAAAGAATATGCTGGATTCCGAATAACATGAAAACAAGACTTGTGTACTAAGTATTCACTTTAAGGAACATTTGTCATTATTGATATGTAGTAAGTAGGTATGCAATTTTACGAAAATCTCTTACAAGTTAATCAAACTAAAACTCAGCACACCTGTACACACATACATTGAGACAGTCGCACATAATATTAAAGAACTGTATATATCTCCTCCTAAAAGTTCTCTGATAGGCAATTCCCCAGTTGCTTTTGAATGTTCAATGACAGTGACATCAGTACTTCTCGAATACTCCATTCAATTTGGGGCAGATAACGCTATCAGAAAATTCTTTTCCGTATGGAGTAAAATTTGCCCCTTTTTAAACATGTACTTACTGGTTCTATTCTGCCTCCATAGCAGCCTGGTGTGGCTATGAAACTAAGCTGTGGCCAAAGGAAAAATGTAAGTGGAAGTGTTTGTGGAAATTCTGGGAAAGTTTCTTGAAAAAGAAGGTGTGCCCTTCCCCCATACCATACCGACTCTTCTTCCTACTGTCTGGAATAGGGATGTGATTGCAAGAGCACTAGCAATTGGCATGAGGTGATCCAAAACACAGAAACAATTATTCACTGAAGATATCAGAGTTAGAGTCTTCAATGACTTCACGGAACTGCTTCTCTAGCACTGGACTCTCCATTCCCAGACTTAATTTTCACAGGATAATAACCCTATGTGCACACATACTCTTGTTACCCATAACTTGATTAGGAACTTAATTCCTACCTCACATATCAAGTCTGCAGATACATTTTCAACATTTGAGGAGCAACATCACATTCTACCTACATCCTCTCTACTTTAAACTTAACATTTTCAGTTTCCTTATCATGTAAGTCAACCTCTTCTGTACAGGTTCAAGCTTTTCAGTGTCTTTCTTAAAAGTGTCCAAACAGAACACAGTGCAATCTACCAGATGTGATCTGACCAGTAGAGAACAAAAATATATATATTAAATTCCTTTTGTTTCCATTCCAAGACAGCCTTATGCATTAGCTTCCTCAGCAGTCTTCAAGACTAAGATTAACACTGTGGTTATAGGAAGCTGAAAAATCTAGTTTTAACCTTGCTTTGTTATCCACTGAAAGAGCTCTTAAACCAGGCTTTCCCTACTTTGTATATATTCAGTCATTTGTTTTTTTCTCTTTAATCTAAGTGTAGAACTTCAGATTTCTCCCTATTATATTATACTACTCCATACAAATAAACTCTGAACTCCAATTTTGGTACCCAACCTAATTAATTATCCTTCTGAGAGTCTATCTTCTGCTTATTTGGTTAGCAAGCATAATGTGTTCCCCCCACCAAGTCCTTGGTGAGAACTTAGCAGAATCAAGGCAAAAGACAGAGCACTTTAGTGATCCACTAAAGATCTCTTTCCCAGTGGGCAGGAAGCACATGATCAACACTCTAGGAATGCTGGTCCAACCAGCTCTGAGTCCCAAAGATCTGTTCTTTCTTTCAAGAATTTAGGGCCAAGGACAGAGCCATAGGAGATCCACAGGTGACGCTTAGGAAGCCCCCATCTCTGATTACTACCATCGACAGAGAGCCTGGCAGCATGGGCCAACTCACTGTGCAGGTGGGTAAGTGTGCAGAGAAAAAGTGGTGGGGAGAGGGGTGGTCACATCAATAGCACTCATTTACATAACAAGTGTTTAGATAAAAGGAAGCCATTGTCAAAAAATCTATTAGTACATTGAGTTTGGGGTGGGGACTTGGCCAGTGCTTGATTGACAAAGCAATGCAAATTCTATAACCACTCCATTAGCATAGATATTGATTGCACTGGGCATCAAAAGACTGATGATGCAGCATTTCGGACTTTAAATCAGAGTCTTATACTTTAGCCCTACAGTAAAACCAAGATAGCAAACATTGAAGAACTTAAACATGTACATGTAAAAACGTATCAATGATTAATGATAATTTATTAAGTGCAATACTGTGCTAAATTAATATATGCAGAGTAAGACCGACTTGCGCTGATGGGATTATCTTGTTTCCTATTACAGTTATTAACTTTAAAAGAGCTGTATCACTACTTTCTGAACAAGAGGCAATCTAACATATATAATGCAAAACATGTGGATATTGACTACATTGTCACTGTTAATTTGGTGTAGGTTCAGTCACTATAAATTAAGGATTCTCTATATCTATACATGTCTTTCCATTAATAATAAAAAAATAAATAAATAATATGTAAATATACATTTATAATTTCTGATTAAAAGGTAACATGCAAAGTAAATTATAATACTTTATCAATTAATAATTATACCAATATCCTTTAAATAAGTTACATCTTAACTGAAATTATTCAATATATAAAATACACAATCATTACTTTAAAATAATTATTAAATATTTTTTATTAATCAATGTACTTTTTACATTTATTAAACTACCATGAAATAGAGGACAAATGGCATCCACTCTTTTCTTGGGGAGCTTAAGGTTTTTTTCCCAATTAAATAACATTTTCAGGTTTGGCTGACAAATATTTAAATTTTCTAGTTATTTTTTTCCAACAAATAATCTGAGAGGTGAGGTTGCAGTTTGAATTACTGATGGCATTTTCTTTTCCTTTTTTGGTGAGGAAAAAAAGATCTACAATTAGTATAGTTTTGTCTAGTTTTGGTTCATGGTTCATGTCAGTTCAAGTCCCTACTTAAATCTAAATTAAATTAAATTCTAGATGTAATGCTGTTTTATTGCTTTAAGTTCCATTTTTCTATTTCTTTTCAAAGCTGTCAACAAGTCTATGTGTTGTGGGTATGCTGAACAAAGGTCTATGCAATTTGGTCAGGCTAACTTGCTGGGGACCATTTAAAGAACTGTCTAGTCAGTACTTGTGAACTCATATTGTTCTTGCAGCTGACTGGGATTGTTTCAATAAACCTTATTTAATTCAAAATGACCTGAAAATGTTTCATTGGTCCTATTAGCTAACAGTTTTGTCTTTAGATCAAATCAAGCATGAAAGTCTAGAAACAATGATCCCCTTTTATTTGCACAGTGTTAGTTAAAACTAACATTAGCAAATAATTAAAAACAAGCTGAACTCAATAAAAAAAATTAAGTTCACTATTATCATATATTTTATTTCTTTAGATATTAAAATACTAAACTTAAGTAAAGACATAGATGTTTCATTCTGTGTCTCAAAATTGATTAAACTAAATTAAAAGTATTCAACATCTTTATTTGGGCTTAGCTTTTGAAAGCTAAGCTGAAAGATAATTTTTTTTAACCATAGTGAATAAGACAATCAAGACTACAGCAGAATACAGACTAAATGTCACAGTGAGAAATAAGATTTCCTTAGAGCAACAATGAATCCTTTTCCATATGCTATCTTTGTTGTTGTTATTGTTGTTATTGTTATTGTTATTGTTGTGTTGTTAAGATGTCCATTCTCTTCCTTCTAGTAGTCTAGCTCCAAATACCAGTTCTCTCCTAGGCCCACACTACTGTGAATGGAGGATGGTTAAACAACACAATTTTACATGATTGGTTTGGTTTTGTGAGTAATAGCAATAATAGTTTTTTAAAAATTCCTAGAGTAGAGATATGCTCATTATTTTGCACCCTGTAATCTGGCATCCTCAATTACTAAAATGGAGCTAATACAATAGGAAATGACTAGAAATGTATTTTAAAATTAAATGAAGAAAATGATTCATGTTTCCAGTTTGGGTTTAGTGTTTAAACATGGCTATCTTGTTGCTGAGGCTGAAATTCTTGGAGCATGAATCTATTGTACTTTCTCTTGAGACTTCTTTGGACAAATATTATGCTGTAATTTAAGATGGTCCTAGATCTTTTGATAAACCTTTTCACATAATTTAAGCAATTGTGAAAAAGACTTTCTAAATACTTTGATATTTTACTACTGAATCATCACAGATCTGTGACCTTTGATCTTTATTCAGGAATGTTTGGGTTTGGCAAAAAGGTGTTTTTAAAATTTAATACTAATATTTGTAAAGATAAAGGTCATTATCGTCCATAATAACAATAATAATACTTAGTGTTTACATAGTATTCTTCCTAAAGAAAGAAAAGAAAATTCCTTCTTTAACCCAAAATAGTCAAGATGCCCTGAACATTCTGTTTTACAAAACACATAACAAGTTTAAGGTATTTTAGATATAACTGGCTGGGTATATGTGGCAGATATAATTTTGCAGGGGATTTAGTTTTGCTAAATTTAAAAATAGAATGTATTATTTCTTCAAAAAGCTTACACAACTACTAAATAAGTGGAGCTAATTTACCTTAACCTTGAGTAACTCTGAAGATATTTCTTTGTGGCTAATTCACAGGTACCCCTTTGTAAGTATTTCTTTGTAAGCAGTTTAAGGAAAAATATATATAATTATATGAACATGAAAGACCATAATTAAAAGACAGAAGATATTATATGATCAGATGATTTTACAAAAATAAAATTGGGGCAGCGGGATGTGGCAGAACACAGTATGAAAGTATAAGGAATTATTAATTAGTAATTTCTTTTGTTAAGTAAAGACATTAGCCTACATAATATGTTCATAGAAGCTTTCACTTTAGGATGCAGTGTTAAGCTACCAGGCCGCTCACACTTCTCACTAGAATATTAACATCAGCAAACAAACTTTGTAATATTTTGGATAGGTAGGCCCCATTATGATCTCTCAAGACTTCAATAATACAGCCAGCCTACTTAGCCCACAGCCTGTGGACCCCTCCTCTAAACGCCTCAGAGCCTGGCACAAGTACTCATCAAGAAAACACAATAATGGAAGATAAAGCCAAAGAGCTAGAGGGCAGCAAAAGAAATTGCAAAGCAGTGTTCATAGCACGGCTGTAAAAGATTGTGAGGTATTGAAACAGCAATATTCGAACAGGGGGAGGGTTCCATTTTGAGCTAACGTTGTATTTAAGTCATTCGACAGGAAACATATTTAAAATGAAAGAGGTTACAAGGTTTAAGTTGCCCTAAAATAAATATGAAATTAGACTTATAAGAGCTAACTTTTAAGCTGCTCTACTAATAGCAAAAAAAAAAAAAGCCTGAAATTGACATCTGCAGAAATGTTAAACCCAAATCATCTGACAAAATAGACAAATCTTAGAAATAGATGTGTGAGTGCACCTGCTTTTCTCAACAGTAATGCAAGAAAATATTCCAAACCTAGACAGACTGTAGAACTGATGCTTTACGAGTCTTTATTTGACTATAAAATGATACCCATGGGATAGCTGATGTGCCACTGTTCTCATTTGAAAGACTAGTAATATCTTTGGTAATAAACTCTGGTTCCTATTCTACAATATTAGTGGAAGTCTCCAGAGTTGGGCTGTCTGTCATAAAGGTGCACAAGGATAAAGAAATGTGTTTATTTGAAGAGTTCAAGATCAGTAATGTCTATTAAGTTTCCCACTAAAGGAATACACTTTGTCTTAGGAAACACAAGGTTCCTCTTGTTCTTCAGAGCCAGTCTCTCTCTAGGAGTGAAGGAGTGGTCAGAAACTGAGAGAAGGCTGAGAGATCCTCTTGAGGAACGGCACCAAGTCACTTGCCAGACTCTTTAGCAGTGATATAAAGTCAGAAGGAGACAAGCAGGAGCCACAGTGGGCTGTGACACACTGAGGGAAGACAGGACAAGAATTACCAGCTGCAAGTACAGATACCACTCCTGGTTAAAATCAAATGAAACAAAATACTCTATGATTCTCTTAATTGAAGATCACATTTTAGACAAAATTTGAGCTCAACTGAAATTAAAGATGGCAGCTCTCATACGGAGATAATTAGTATTTGCTAATTGCACTATGATAATAATAAATATATCCCACCATCCAAGTAGATTTTACGCCTGGTAAAAACTACTCTTATCCCTTATTTTCCTTTTTAAAAAATAATTTTAAAGAATGAACTATTCTTTGTTGAGTATTTCTATTACTATGATAAATGTAATTGTATGATATATTACGATTTGAAAGTAATGACTTTAAAAACTATTAAAAGCAAAGATGTTAAATAATTTGCCCAAGATCACTCCACACATAAAGGTAAGAGTCAAGACTCAAACTGAGGTCCTGCTTTTTTCTACCACCCAGACCTCTCACCTGACAAATCACAGATTTTATCGCCACTTTACAACCTAGTTCTGCTGAACCTTATAAGACTTCTCTGTGAAGGCTTCCTTGCTTGTTTCTGGCTATGAAAGCTATATATGCCCACTATTTTGAAATTTTAAAAATATAAGAACAAGAACTAGAAAATAAAAATAACTTATAATTCGACCTTCCAGAGAAGTATTATGTGTTTGTGTGCATGTGTGTTTGTATGTGTGTATATCTCCCATGGTATCATCTATACATACTTGTTTATAACTTGCCTTCTCACTCACTATGTTGAAAACATCTTTTTATATTAATAAATATATATCTACCTTGTTTACAATAGGAGAATAGTGGTATCTTGAATGTATATACATACATATATTTAACAACTGAGCAAATAATGGCAAAAAAATTTGAAAGAATTATTGTAGGATTTAAAAATAATAAATAATTGCATAGACAATGATTAACTCTTTGAGTAATAATTGACATTCAAGTATTTCCAGTTTTTATCAATAATTCTATATTAGTTTTTTACAAACTTATGGAATTATTGCTAGGACAAATTTCTAGATTTGCAATAGCTAAAACAAATAACCATTTAAAATTTTCACAGATATTACCATATTGCATTCCAGAAAAACTGACAATTTACATTCTCACCTAAATGTATTAGTGTCCTTTTTGCCACCAAAGCATATCATTATTTGTTTTCTTCCTTGACAATATTATAGGTAAAAATGGTATCTCTTAGTCATTTCAATTAGTATCTCTTTGATTAGGGCTGAGACAGAAAAATCTTTTCATGTATTTATTGATCATTTTCATGTCATCTTTTGCCAATTGCCTGCTAACAAAAGCAAATAAACAAGTAAACAAAAATACCTTTTTCCTATTGGATTGTTCATCTTTTTCTCATTAATTTGTAAGACTTGATTATATATTGGAGCTATTAATTTTTAGTAGGGCTCAACTAATTACAAATACTTACCCAGGTTTGTCATTTGTCTTTCAACTTTGTTTCTAGTGTATTCCAATATATTTATTTATTTTTAATATAGTAAAGTACAAATATCACTTGCCATCTAAAGTTATTAGGCTTCTGAAGACCTCTACTTCTAGTCAAGAGGAAGCAACAGTGAAGAGATTTAAGTTGACACCTGAAACAACTAAAAAACTGGACACAATATATAAAGAATGATTTTTCAAGACACTGGAAATCAGGCAACAAAAGAGAGTAATCCTTGTGATATGGGAAACAAACAAAGTTAAGCCCTAAGGTTGTCCCAGCTTACTGCCAAGAGAGTGTTTTCAGGCCACAGTGCGTGGAGGCAGAACATAGGCTAAGCCCATGAGGTTTCCTGAGTTGAGGAGATGCACTGGGAATCCAGGAAGGCCAAGATAGTTAAGAGTTTTCAGGGCAAAGAATCAGAGGAGAGAGATTGCTGCACAGGAAAAGAAGTCCTTCACATCTTCACCTAAGTGTGGATCGGCTCACTTTTCACTTATGAGAAAAGAACTCGAGGTCAAGAAAAAAAACTACTCAAGAGAATTTGAGGAAGCAACAGCTGACGCGTGCATGGGGCTGAGCACAGTTTGCGTTCCTACCAGTCATGCTTCACGGGACCCTGAATAAAGTCCTCAGAAAAGAGTCGTCTCATTAATGGTACAACATTAGCCCTAGACAAAAGGCTGCTCTGACCTCACCTAACGAAGCTAACTAGTAAGACTTGAAAAGGATCAACCTGTTTCCAGATAACCTAACTCGTATTCTAAAACAAAGTTCCAAATATTTATGGAAATACAAAAAATATCCAGCACCCAAAAAGGTAAAATCCCCTAAAGTCTGGCATCCAATAAATTAAAAAAAAAAAAAAAAGGCATGCAAAGCAGAAAAAATACAAGTCACAATGCAGTAAAAAAAATTTTTTTTAAATCAATCATTGAAACTGACCGAGAAATGACACCAATGATAGAATTAATAGATAAACATAGTAAAAGAGTTATTATAATGGCATTCCACATGCTCGAGAAACCCAAGGGTCAGCAATTTTTTTTGTAAAGGACCCGACAGGAAATAATTTAGGTTTTCCGGGTCATATGGTCTCTGTAACAATAACTGTACTCTGCCACTGTTAAGCAAAAAACATCCATAAACAATGTGTAAGAAATGGGCATGGATGCGTTCCAATACTATTTACAAAACAAATCTGGTGGGCCAGATTTGGCTCATGAGCTGTCATTTGTCATCCCCTGAGCTAGAGGAAAGGTTGAACATGTAAGTTGGAGCATTGAAGATATTTAAAAAGACCCGAATCAAACTTCTAAAGATGAAAACTATAGTGTATGAGAAAGATTAGACATTATAGAAGACAAAAATTAGTAAACTTGAAGACATGGCATCAAACTCTCCAAAATGAAACAGAGAGAAGAAAGACTAAAGAAATGAAGAGAGCATCGGTGAGCTGTGGGACCACAAAAGCAGCCTAATAAATGTGTAAATGGAGTCCCCAAAAGACAGTAATGGGGAAGAGAAAGACAAATAAGTATTTATAAAGCTATAAACACATATATACAAGAAGCTCAATGAACCCCAAGAACAAGAATCATGAATAAAACTACACCAAGGCACGTCACAATCAAATTGCTTAAAGCCAGTGATAAATCTATTTCCTTCCTGTATGAGTCAGACAATGCAAATATGTTGTTGACAAATTCAGAGATGGAGGTTATCACATAATCCAAATCTATTTATATCTTAAGTTTCAGATAGTGAGTATCAAAATTTCAAGGAGTAAGGGATTTATCTAAAACTTTACCCAAATCTACTTGGTTCCCGTTTTCAGGTGGTGTCTAAACAGCAAGAGACTTAGGAAGATCATCATAATAATGGTTCCCAGTAAATCATGTCTCACTGTGCCTGTGTCCCTTAGCAATGTGATATTGCTTCTCAGAAAGTGGAGTCTATTTATCCCCTTATATCTGGTTGAACTTGCAACTTGCTTTGACCAATAAAATGTGGCACAAGTGAGCATGAGGTCTGGAGCCAAAGGCTCCAAAAGCCTGGTAGGCTCTGCCTTCACTCTCTTGGGACCCAGCCCACATGTAAATTAAAGAAACCTGGGGTAGACAACTGAATAAGACGCAACAGGGAGGGAGAGGTCACAGGCACTTGGACCCTTCAGTTCTGGCCAACCTAACTGATAAAAAGCAGCCTCATAAATCCAGATGAGACCCACAAAGAACTGCTTATCTATGTACAGACTCTTGAGAAATAATAAATCACTGCTGTTTTAAGCCACTGTTTTGAGATGGTTTTTAAATATACCTATAGATATCAGAAACATACTTTTTTTGTTACTAGTGTCATGTTTAGAAAGCCTTTGCCACTTCATATTATACAAATATAAACCTTTATTTTCCTCTAGTGCTTTTATACTTGAATTTGTACATTTAGCAGTTCAATTGTTTTGGCATATGACATGACGATAGTATCTAATCTTGTTTTTCCAAATAGTTATCCGTTATTCGAATAACATTTAGTAAATAACCATCCTTTCCCCACATTGACTTGAATGTTACTTTTACCATATCTTAAATTTTGAATACACCTTAATAGGACAAATCCAAAAGAAAAATGTTCAAACCTACTTTCAAATACAGAAGCCATTAAGCCAAATTAGTAGTATCTGTTATTAAAATTCCATATTTTCATATTATGCAAGTACATACAAACTTTATTATAAATATTTTCTACATTTGAAGAAAATCAGAAACATGTGTTTTCCAGCATTTCGTCATGAAAATAGTCTTATTCAGAATGCTTTTTAGCATTATATTCACTGTAATATGATTTTACTGGTACTAATTAACCCTGGTCTTGTAATGTGGTTTCTACATCTCCCTGACTGTGTATTAACCAAATGACCTTAAGTCACCACTAATCCAACTGAAAACTAAGAAGCTGAGAAGGCTTCACTGCAATCTACAAATACAAGATAATATTGAAGTCAATTTTTTCCACATTACAAAAATATTGGAAAAATAGATCTCATTACATTCCAGGTAGAACATTGTCAACATGCAGGTCTCATGGGAGTTTCTCAGTCCCTTAAAATGAAATCTGTAAGAAGATATTTCATGGAAATTATCGTAATAGCAAGATTAAATCCTATGTACCTACCAACAAAGCCTGCTAACAATGTTAAAGGAGAAATCCAATTCCTAACTCCAAGTAAAAGTAGACACTCTTGAGTTGCCTCCTTTTAGCTCTACTCCACTGTCAAAGTTTCCCTTATGAGTGTCAAAGAAGCCACTGAATTAGAGGAAGGGGAAAAAGGCAGAAAGAGCAGAAAAGCTGACTTCTAAATGGAGTCCCTAGAAAGGACAGTCTGCCCAGACATTACTCCCTCTCCAAAAAATGTCCTACATGATAGGTCTCCTCCACTTGATTTGGTCATGTTGCCTGAAATCAGATCAATTAAAGATTCCTTTCAGTCCATAAGTTTTCTCTTTCTAAAATATACAAAAATCTGTAGATGTTTACAAGTTTATCAAACATCACATTTATGTTCATTTGTTCTTTCATGGGATTTTTCTAATAGATTGTGGAAATCACCTGCATTGAAAAAGTGGGATTTTCCTAATTACATGACAAAGCACCTTCATTTTCTCAGTTATTGGCTTTGAAATCTAAAATCACTTTTTAATTAAACTTTTAATCTCAAGATGATTACAGACATACATGTAAAATATACATGTATTATAAGAAATAATACAGAAAGCATATCCTTTACCCAGTTTTCCCCAGTGGTCATCTCTTGCAAACCTACAGTGCAAAATTGAAACAAAGATACTGACATAGATACGGTCAAGTTACAGAGCATTTCCATTACTACGAAAATTCCTTTTATAGTCACCCCAAGCCTCTCTTTAACTCTGGCAACCAGTAATCTGCTTTCTAATCTTTAATTATTACTTTAAGAATGTAATATGAAAGAAGTCATATATTATGTAACCTTTTAGGATTGGCTTTATTCACTCAGCCTTGTCTTCTGTTGATTCATCCAGGTCATTGTGTGTATCAGTATTTTGTTCATTTTTATTGCTCAATAGTATTCCATAGTATAGATATACCACTAATTAGCCATTCATCTATTGAAGGCTATCTGGGCTTTTTCCAGTTTGGGATTATCATAAATAAAAATTCTGTAAAAACTGGTGTATAGGCTTTTATATGAATGTAAGTTTTCATTTCTTTGGGATAAATGCCTATGAGTATAATTTCTGGCTCATATGATAGTCACATGCTTAGTGTTTAAAAACAACAACAACAACAACAACAAAACTGCTAACCTTTTTCCAGAGAGGTTGTACCATTTTTCCAGCCATGAACACATGAGTAATTCCATTGTTCTGCATCCTTGCCAGCATTTGGTGTTTAACTGGTTTTTTTTAATTATTATTTTTTTGCCATTTTGACAGGTGTGTAATGATATTTCATAACGGTTTTAATTTGCATTTCTCTAAATTAATATTGAACATCTTTTAATGTGACCGTCACCTGTATGGCCTCATTGGTGACTTTTCATGTCTTTGCCTATTTTTTACAAGACTGTTAAGTTTTGAGAGTTCTTCATATCTCCTCAATAGGAGCCCTTTGTCCAATATATGGTTGGTAAATATTTTCCCATTCTGTGACTTTTCATCCTCTTAACTAGATCTTATTCGGATCAAAAGTTTTTTAAATTTGAATAAGTCCAGGTTATTGCTTTTTCCTTTTATACCTTGTACTTTTGGTCTGAAGTTGAAGAATTCTTTGCCTAGTTGTAGATCCCAAAGATTCTCTCTTATTTTCTTCCTAAAAGCTTTATAGTTTTATATTTTACTTTTAAGTCCTGATCCATTTTGAGTTAATTATGAGATGTGAGACTTAGGTCAGGGTTCATTTTTTGCCTATGAATGTTCAATTACTCAGCACCATTTATTGAAATGGCTAGCTTTCCTCAGTTGAATTGTTTTGTGCTTTTGTCAAAAATCAGCTAGACATATTCATGTGGGTCCATATATGGGTTCTCTAAGCTATTTCATTGCTCCATTTGTCTATCCTCCATTGACACCACACAATCTTGGTTACTATGACTACAAATAAGCCTTGAAATTAGGTAGACTGATTTCTTCCACTTCATTCTTTTTAAAAATGGTTCTAGCTATTCTAGTTGCTTTGCCTTTTCATATAAATCTTAGGACAATATTGTCTATATCTACAATGAATCATGCTGGAATTTTGACAGAAATTATATAAATCTATATGTCAGTTTAAAGAGAAACTAATAGCATTGCTATGTTGAGTCTTCTAATCCACGAACAAATGGAGAGAATCAGTCTCTCCATTTATTTAGGTCTTCTTTGATTTCTTTCATCAAGGTTTTGTAATTATCAGCATACAAATGTCCTATTAACATTTTATTAGATTTATACCCAAGTATTTTCAGTTTCTTTGAGGCAACTGTAAGCGATATTTTTAATGTCACTGTTCATGTATTCATTGCAATAAAATTGATTTTTATATGTTTATCTTGTATCCCATGACCTAAACTCACCAGTTCTAGATTGTTTTTAGATTTCTTAGACTTTTCTACATAAAAAATATATTATCCACAAATAAAGATAATTTTGTTTCTTCCATTCCAATATGTATGCCTTTTAATGCCTTAAAATATCAATGCCCAGGGACAGAAGTAGGACAAGGTAAAAGAGGTACCTAGGGTATAAAATTTAAAGTACTCACTCTACGTGAGTACACCTCTCTTGCTTCAGCAAAGTCCCAGCCTTGTTCTTCCTCATCATTTCTTTCTACTCCTGCAATCATCCCAACTCAGCCCCTCATTCCTATCTATATACCTAGACATTTCAATAGCCTTCCAATTAGTCAGTCTAATTATAGTCACTCCCTGTTCTAACCTATTAAGATGTCTCCAAATATCCTTAAAAATAATTCTCTCCCTCTGGTCAAAAACTGCCAAGAGTATCTTATTGTTTACATGATATAGTTCAAATCTTTTAGGAAGAGAAATAGGCATATAAGACTGTCTTAAGTTCCATTGGCTGCAGAAATAGAAACTGACTCTGGTGCTAAGTTAAGCAAAAAGGAATTTATTAAAAGGACGGGTGGTAGTTGCTAGAACATAAAGAAAAACTTAACAACTGCCTGGGGAAAGGGGAACATGTAAGCTCTGAAGATGTGGATGAAAGGAACTAATAGACTCTTCAGGGCACCAACATTAGAATGAGTCAGCTCTAATCATTCTCCAGCCCTGAGCCAATCAGGTTAGTCATGTGCTCACCCTAGGCCAGAGAAGGACAAAGCACTTTGATTAACTGTCTTACCAAAACAATTCCTAGTTGCAGAAGATAGGGGAAGATTTTTGAGGGCAGGGCTTTAATAGTGAGATTTGCCACTGTTTCTCCAGCATATAGGACCATCTGAAGTACAATATAAGCTCAGGAAATATTCACTGAATGAATAATTTGAGAGAAAAAATACAAGTATCTAATCAAAAAAGTAGAAAACAAGTGCTGAACAGGGAAAAATTAGATGCCATGTATAAAAGCTCTCCACAATCTAGCCATACCTTACATGGTTCTGTTCTATTCATTAAGGGATGGATCCCCTAAGCCCTATTAATAATAATTTCCATTATTACACACCACTTTTCAGTATATTGAATGCTTCTACATATTCAAATTGCGTCATCCTTGAACCTCTCATTTACCCAAAATTTCATTCATTCTTCAGTCCATATCTTTGTCTCAATTCCATTATAAAAACTTCCTGAATAATTTTGGATCATTCTCTCTTCCTTGAAAACATGGGTCATGGCTGTGGATTCCTATTTGACTCTTGATGTGTAACCCTTGTCTCAAAAGCTAACATTTGCTTGAGTGGTGGGGCTGGTAAGGTGGAGTGTTATAATTCCCCATCTATTTCCCCTAATGGCTTTTCCCTAATGGCCCTGCACCTAGTACATACTCAACATAAACTGAAGTGAAAGCATTAAGGAACTTATTTTTATTTTTCTCATTGCAAATAAAACTCTTACTAATCTATAGATGAAAGTATATTTTGGCTATTAAATATTGTTATTTATAAAGTTAATGTGAATCTTAATTTTAGAAGCAGGCTGACACAAATTTTATCAAATATACAATGAAATGATTATTATGCATTATAAATGAATAGTACACATTGTGGAAACTAATTTTTAAATATACGTCTCTTCCCCCTACAATAAACTATGTCTTCTAAATGTATACCTGCCCTTGTGTGGTTTCCTGCCTTTCAATCTGGGCTGGATCAGAGACTCACTTTTGACCAAGAGAATGTGGAAGAGGATGCTGCATAATTTCCAAGGCTGGGTTATAACAAGCCCTATAACTGCCATCTGAGTCTTTTGGACTATGTGCTTTAGGGGAGAAGTTTGAAGTCCAGCTAAGAAGTCCAAATACCTTGAAACAGCCATGCTGGGGGGAGCCCCACATTGCCATGTGGGGAGGACATGTAGAGAGAGAGAGAATGATGTCCTGCCCGCTCCAACCATTCTAGGCATTCCAACTGAGGTGCCAAACACATAAGTCAAAAGCCATTTTGGATGTCCGGCCCAGGTGACTCAACTCCATATTATTGTTTAAAGCCATGACATTTTGCAGGGGTTTTTAGGCAGCAATATATAACTAAAACACACACTTCAAACATAATCACTCGGTCACATTCAGAACAGGATCATGGTACATGTGTTGTTTTTTGTTTTTTAATTTCAGTCACATCCCTAAATCTATTACTATTTTATTTGTCTTTTGTTGTTGTTTTTCATGGTTTTATTTTGTTAATTCTATTGTGACTCTTAATTTTATTCCATTATTTCATATTATAAATTATAACTGGCTTATTAATATCGGTAACAACAGAATACATTCTTTGTAGAATATAATTGTTTATTAAAATGTATCACTTTTAAACATTTCTTGAAAGTAAGCATAACATCTTGCTTATTTGTTTTCTATACAAAGTAGTATATAGTAGTTATTCAATAAAGGTTGAGAATTGAATTGGTGTATGATGGGAAATGATTCTTTGGTGAAAAATTTGACCAGACGTATTGTACTAATCCATCACTGACCCAGTTAAAAATTTTTAAAAGAAAGAAAGAAAGACTTTCTTTGACAACTATTGTCACATCTGTTTAAAATTCTTTAAGCTTTTATTCTAATTCAATATTATCCATTTGAATTCATTATTACTCCAAAATCCATAGTGTAATTAACCAACATCAATTCACAAATAAAAATAAAATAATTTGACATTTTAAATGCATTTGAAAACCTAAAAGGAAATAATTAGAAATATAATAGTCCTTTAACATCGCTTTTGAACAAACAAGAAAACCTTTTTAAAGTCTTGTACAAACTTTTTACCAAATTTTGCAAATATCCACATTTTTTGCTAGCTTAAAGGAGTAACATTTTCTTAAAAATTTAGTAGTAACTACAATTCTATATTCTATATGAATCATTAATAATTCTTTAAATTTCTACTATAATAGTTTATAAAATTTGTTTCTAAGGAAACCTTAATTGTGACTACCTGGAAAATTTATAAACGTATCTCTACTGACTAAAACCTCAGTCTTCCATACTTCCTGATTTGCCTGCTATTTCATGAAAGTAAATAGATTTCTAACCATTTCAGTTGTTTGATTTAAAAAAAGAATGAAAAGTTACTAAAAGGATAAAAGGCAGAGAATTTATTTTATGCTCATTGTACTCACAGTGTACTTCTAAGACAGAAAATCTAGAGTCCACCAGCCAGAAAATATATTATAAAACCGATTAGAATAAATTAAGCATGTTCAAAGACTCTCAAGAGGGTCTTCAGAATGAAGCTGCCCACGAGACATGATGTTAATCACGTAATTGAAGAGAAAAATAAAAAAAATTAAAAAACCAACTCAGCTTGGTTAAGTGTGTATTTACTGAGATATTTCTGGGTTCAACGAACAAGAAGGTATAGAAGAATAGGTATTTAGGTGTTCCTAAATCACACTCCTCATACCTTTACTGCCTTCTTCAGAACTTCTCACACAGCCACTTCACCAACTTCCAGGATATATGGATTGTTATAAATCACTGTGGCCAGGGGAGCTGGAAAAAAGCCATTCTGATTTCTACCCTTTTATCTTCATAAGACAGAAGTTTAGAGGTTAAGATTTAAAGTGTATCAAGAAAATCTGATTGGCTTCGTCCAGATAGAACAATAGAGACCAGAACAATTTGTGAAACAAAGGGAAAAAAACTAACAATTTGAATTCAAGTACAAGGGTGAGGTCAGAAAAATGTGAAGATTCATACAAGATCGAAGTATAAGAAAAAGTAGAAAGATGGGGCAAGCAAGGTGCACAATTCAGATTCAGGTTAGGAGCGTGTAGGCCAGGAACACTGAGATCAGATCCCAGGGCAGAAGATGAGGAGGTCTGAAGTCACCAGCTGACATGGCTCCCTCGTAGAGAGGAGAACACTATACCTAAATGGTCTCTGCAATACACCAGGTTGCACCTGACATTAGTTCTACCTCCACCCAAATGTAATGCACATGTTTATCCCTAAATACCTAGGCCCAAGGGTCCCAATATAGTTTTTCCACACTTTCCACAGGCAAAGTGTTGAAAAGTTTTCTCCTGGTGTTCCCACAGCAGTGCCAGAGCAGACAAATAAATGGCTGCACCTTTATATGATCCTTACTTATAACTTTTTATGTGGGAAATGACCAAGTAACTCCAAAGAGATAAAATAATCATTTTACCTTCTAAGATTTCTGGTGTCTTCTTCTTTGAATATAAAAATTTATACTAAAAACCTTCACTGCACATTACAGTAAAAAAACTAAAAAGAAACAGAACTATAAATCTAAGAAAGCACAGTGGATAGTGGCTAGACGAGAATGTATACCCTCTGAATAATATAAATCATAAAACTTCAGTATTAAATACCTTCGCCCACTGAGATGCTTGGAAAGATTATGATGGAAGAAAAATGATTGCATTATACTCAAGTTAGAGAGTCTGTACTTTTCTATTCTTAAAAATCACGATCCCAATGCGCCAAGACCTTACTCCCTAATAATAATTGATCAAAGGAGAGATTTCACTGCTTACCTGTACTGCAGTCAGTGAAAGATCAGAACCTATAAGAACCTGCCAACAAACTACTCCAGACAAGTACAAAATCTATGAAGTATAAGGAGTATATGCCCCACACTATAAAGAAAAGAAAATCTTACAGCTTTTTCTAAAGCATCAATCAAATCTGAACGAAGTGCCACAGAGAGGATTTTGCTTTATGAAGTGCTGGCTTCCTTCAAGGTCATTCATGACAGTGATGCAAAGATGTCTGCAATACTGTGCTTTCAGTCTCGACACTAGAGAACTGCCTAGGGTCCTTACTTAATGAGTTTACTAGCTGAGCTTCATGTTAATAGAAGCAGTTGAGTTCTAAAAAAAAAATTTCTTCAGATAGCTCAGTGCAGTCTCTTTCACAGCTACAAAAAAATTAAGAAATACACTTATTCTAAAGTAATAAATACTGATTTAAAATAAATGTGACATCTGAAGAGTCACTCAATACTACAAATGGCAGTTTTTCTCATTTATTCACCATTCTTCTCAAAATTTATAAAATATTTACCTTTTAAACTGAACCTTATATCTGTTGCTCTCCTTTCTTCCTGAACGCACTTTCCTTTACTGAACCTCAGATCGCTGAAAGACAATACAAGTTACAAAGGCTATAAAAAGCCTAAACCAATGAATTGTGAAGCAAGATTAGAATCAGGCAGCAGATAAATCTGAAAATGCAGATTTAGCATACAATTTGTTTAACTATCGGAATATACCTACACCTCTGCATTAAAAAGGAAAGAGGACCATTGAGTACTCTGAATATATTTAAGATATTATTCTATTACTATACTATTGAGGGAGTCTAAATTAGTCTATTATTCCATCAATGTTTTTTCCTGATAGTCTTGTCTGACCTTCCAGTGTAAGATTCATCGCTGGTGACCACCCCCATATTTCCTAAGCCCTCTAGTTATACTAAAGTTCTTCCATTTTAAACGAGCTTCTCTGAGGATATTATTATAATCAAAGGCCCTCAAAAGGATTATATTTTGCTTTTTCTCTAAGATCCTCTGGCCACACTCACTATAGGACAAAAACTATACGGCCACCAAAACCAAGAGTAAATTCCGAAGAGGTCACCAAGAAAGACTCATGTCTCCTACGGCACTACAGTCGCAGGAGGAGTCAAGAAACTCTAGATGTCTCTTTAAGTATGTATCCATAAAAATGATCCAAATAAAACTGTTTTGAAAAATTTTACAATTAAAAGTGCCACAATGAACTTTAATAATACTTAGTACAAACAATAATATTCAGTATTAATAAGAAAACTTAAAACAGACCATAAAATACCAGCAAAAATATTTTCATTTTCCAAACTCCCCTGAGAAGTATGTCATTACTTCCTTGGGCTGCTTTATTTCTTGTGGTATCCTTTAACATAGTGCCTGATGCTCAACAGATCCTCAAAAACATTTGTCCAATGAAGCAATGAGTAAAAAAATGAAATTAAGCAAAATATAGGCACTTACTCCCTGAGGTTAGTGGAGTATCATTTAGTATGCAGAACTAATACTTCGAAAATTACTTAAGTATAACCAGAGAGCTTACAATATATGGATAGTCAATATTCAGATATTTCAATAAAAAATTTGTAACTTTTTACTCCAAAGTTACTTTATTACTAAGCAATAAACTATACAGTAAGAGATGTTTATAACTAAACTTCATTAAAATAATTAAAGATTAACAAATTCTAAATCTACTAAGTTTAATATAAAATATAGTATAAAACCTTCAAAAACAATTAAATACAAGCTAAATAACTTAATAAACTCAATCATATTGAAAGTATTTAACCCCATTATTTAACATGGATGTTAGATGTCCATGCTGAATATCCTTTAATTTCTGTCAACTACATGTTTCCAGGCATTGAAAAAATCCTAGACTAACCTCTCTATGTCCTCCTATGCAATCTCTTTATGTCTTGGCTTCATGGTATTTTCCACTGTCTGCCTTAAACAAAGAGTCCTTGCTGGCATTGGTTTGTTGCAAGTCAGTATTTAGCTCTCTCTTTCTGTAGCTAAGAGAGAGCAACCATCTGCTTCCCACAGCTTTTCAGTCCTGTGATAGCTTTCTGCTCTTTCCTCTTCCAACTCAGAAACAGAAAGCAAGAGATAAAACAAAGCATTTTAGGTCCACAAGAAGCTACAGAACACCCAGGAGAGTTTCTTCTCAATCATGAAAATGCTTCCTTAGCAACCAAGTTGCTGAGGCCAATTAACATCCCTTCTCTATCAATATTCAGTTTATAATGAAACCTTTTTGGTTAAGCCCTTCAGTTTTACAATGAGCTTTCTGGCAGAGAAAAAGGTGCTTCTGTCTTAAGGAGCCAGATCTTTTCTTCTGAATGTAAGTGCAACGTGAACTTAACATAAAGTGTTAGTGATCACCTAAACCGATGTAAGGGACTGGAAACAGAAACGGCACAGAAATTAAGTGTAAGGAACCAACACAGGACTAAAGCGAGACTGAAACATATCAAAGCAACCATAGACTGGATACCGGGGAAAATAAGAGATATGGAAAAGATGCTTTTATAACTGTCAATGCCTCATACTTGCCTTGGCTGATTTATAACCCTTTCCCATGACCAGCAAAGCCCAGGTTACCACTAAATAATCACAATATCAGTAGAATCCCAGGGAAAAGATGAATGAAAGAGAGAAGCACACACAGTATCAAACCCAAAGAATTTCCTTTCAGGCTAGAAAGTAAAAAATTTAAACTAGTGAGGAAACAGCATTTCAAAGTCGGGGACAAGTTCAGAAGTAGTGAAAACTGTAACATTTAAAGAAAAAAAGTGGTTTTATAAAAATGTACATTTGTACAAAAGACATTCTCCCCCCTTCCTGAGATTTCAAGCTGTGAGACGGAGGTTACATTTTTCTCACAATTAAATTATTATACGACATTCCAGTTAAGATAAAGAAAATGGCAGAAATATTATGCACTAGGTTATTAGTTGTCTTCTGATGTTCATTTTCCAGGTTTTAATGAAGCAAAATCCGTTGCTGAATAAGTTTAAAGTTTCTTTAAATTCTATACATAATGCAACTTGGAACGACTTGCATATGGTAATTTGTAATGGGCACCATAAATCATCCTTTGGCGGGTTTGGTAGCAGCTCTCCAACATCGACATGCAAGTCCACTGTATCTCAAACAATCCTTGCTACTAACAGTCATAATATCAAATTTCAGAACCAATTTTGTTTTCTAATGTCACTTAACCTCTGTAGGACTCTATCCCCCTTGCACAAAGATTTATTCTGAAATGGTAAAGCTGCTTTAAGGTTGCACTCACAAAAAATTAACACTTGTCAATCCTTGGCTTTCGTTATCCTATTTGATCTTCATTACCAACCTGTGAGGCACCAACTGTTACCATACACCTCCCTCGTTGAGGTGTTTAATGGTGAAAAAGAGTGGGGGGGGGGCGGGGGAAGAAATATAAACTTTTTAAAGTACCTGCCACAATATGTGTTTTACTGTCACAGCACTGGCCTTGCGTTTTCTTCCATGATATCATTTAACACACATATCAACCCGCCCTTCCACACAGTCCTCCAGTTCCTCACCTCTTGACTCCCTTAAGTATTTGGGACCCAGGTTTACAGATGAGAGATTTGAGGCTCAAAAAGTTTCAGTAACATGGTCAAAGTACACAATTTAAGTGAGGAAAAGTAAGGACTTAAAACCAAATTTGCCCAATTCCAAAGCCCTTGCTCTTTCAACCATGCCACACCACCTGCTACTCAAAGCCCAGAGCAGCCCCATTATGCTACTGTCTGAATCCCCTCCACTGACGTTAGCGATCACCAAAAGTAATATTTTCCAAATGTGAGTCATGCACCATTAGTAGGTTCTGAAATCAATTGGTGGCCTCAACCAGCATTTAAAAAAAAATAAAATAGAGCAGAATAGATTAATAGAGTAGAATGGATCAGAAAGAATAAGAATTGTTTAATAAACCTTGGTTTCAGATATGTGTGTGGCGAATGTAGTGGGTCTTGATGTAAAATGTATTTCTTTTTGTGGGTTTATATCAAAAAAGTTTGAAAGCCTCTGGTCTCAGAGGATGCTCTCACACAGACCTGGATCATAGAGAGACTTATCAAGGGACTGGAAACTACTCAGTGCTCAGCAATGTTCACTTAAAAAACATCAGGAAGCACAAGACAGGAAGCCCCTTCTCAGACAAGGTAAAAAAAAAAAAAAAAAAAAAAGGATTATCAAGAATCAGCGTAGTAGGAGGATGCTGATTGTATAATTACACACCTCCTTCACAGCAACTCCAGTCCATCAAGAAGATAGTATGGTTTATTTTTTATACACTAATTATGTAATTATCCATAACGTTAAATCAGTTCCACCTGATTCAGTCTATCACAAGTTTCCTGAAACATTCATTTGTTTATTATTTTTAAAAAGAACACTAAACTACCAATCATCTTATATGTAAAAGTTCCAATGTGGAAACTGGTAAACTTTTCTTGAAAAAGATCTGTCAAATATAACACTTTTGGTCTTTTTGGATAAATGGCAATTGAAATTGCATGTTAATCTACCTGGGAGCTTTTACAAAACAGATTTCAGACAAGTGTGCTCTTATTCTTTTCTCCATTATTTCATAAAATGCCTATCATAGGGCAATAATACCACATTAGATATTTTCACGAAGTACTTTTCTATAGAATAAAACTAAATGTGCTTTATAATACTTCTTTTGGTATGTCATTCATTCAAAATAATTTCTTGAGAAAGTGCTACAAAGATAAATAAGCTATGGATCCTACACTCAAGAAAACAGCAGTTTATTAAGGGAGATACTACATACATTAGACCCTACGGCTTCCATTCAGCCCCTTCCCAGCACCTCTAAGCAAAGCTATAAATAAACCCAAGCTACAAGCCAATACTGACAACATCTGTAGACCACCCAGAAAAACTCACCAGATGCCCTCTAACAAGCAAGCGACTAAAACAAAGAATACACAGACAAGGACCAGGGCCAGTGAAAAGCATGCAAGTTTTAGACCCCATCTGGTTCTCCTGTCCACATATTCATACAATCTCTCAGCTCTGCCTAACCCTTTAAACCTGTCTGACAAAAGTAAATACCATTCATCCATGGACAGCAAAGAAGATCTAGCACATTCCCAAACTGGTTAGGTGAATCATTCAGGATCCTCCTCCCTTTCTCCCCACCTAACTTCACTGCAGTCTCATCTCTGCCTAACTTCAAACCTGTAAGACCATCATTCCCTCTAACTTTTAGTGGTTAGTGTTTTATACTTGACTTCTTGGCATTTAAATCTTAGCTTTCCTTAATGGATTCTGACTTGGTCTACTCTCTGTCTCTCAGCACTTCTCATTAAATTAAATGGAAATCCCAGATTCAGGATCCTAACATCATACCAGCAACCAGGCCAATGCCCCCAGGACAGGAAATTTAGATAAATCATACTAAAAACTCCAACTACTCCTCAGACCTTTCTAAAGTCATAATTAACACTCTCCCATTTCACCCAAATTCCTTTCTTTAGTGCAGAGACTCTCTTGCTTACCCCTACTACCTTCTGTACCCACCATCAGCCATTCCTAAGAACCCAAAATGTAATATGTGGTAGAAAATGTACTGGACTCCTTCTGGCAGGTTAATTCCAACAACTCGTGTCACCAAGTGAGTACACTTCAGAAAAAATTTTTTTGGAAGTCGGATTCCCATCTCAAAAATGCCCAGAATGTGCTACGGCCTCTCCTAAGTACTGAGAGTCACTGTAGAAACTAAGATTGGTTGACAGGTTCCTAAGGCAGTCAAAGGTACAGATGAAATCCTTTCCCAGTCATCAAGTGTCTTGTTGCCAGATTCCAACCATGTGTTTTTAAGTCAGTCTGACTTATCAGGATGCCAGCTGTCAAACTGAAAAGCTATGGGCACTGCAGCTTCCAATATACTCTAATTAGCTCTATGGCCATGACTCTTGGCTTGGTTTCTCATTTTCAACCCCCCTTCCTGCCCTCTGGGTTCACCTTGGTTTGCATAGGTTGAACTTCAACACTCCCGAGGACTGCGACTTAGAGAAGATATTAGAACTACTGACACAAAATAATAGTGAAATGTTAGAAAGAATAAAAAGAATTCATTGTCACCAGTATCACCAAGACTAAAAGACGAGAGAATTTTCAAGAAGGAAAGGCTTAGTCAATAGTGTCAAATGTTACAGTATGGTCGAGGAGAATGAAGACACTAAATGTGGTGATTACAAGGTAACTAGTACCTTATGAGGAAGCAATTTCCATAGCTTGATTTTGGTAGAAGTCAAAAGAATAAGAGTTGAAGTTTAAATGAGTGACAAAACAGTGAAGGTATTATAGATTATCTATTCAAGAAATCAGGTAGTGAAGGAAAGAGAAAGAGGATTGTAGAAGAGGCCTAAGAAGTGCCAATATACAGCATAAACATGTAGAGCCAAGAGCCATGAAATCTTGGTATTGTGAGCATTACAGAGGCTGTTAAAGTCAAGACAATGTAAGGAGGCAAGATAAATAAAAAGGGACTGATGTCATTGAGAGTCTTGAGACAAAAAGAGTGTACAGAGAATGTTCAGAGTAAATATAATTGATAATAAGGAGGTCAGAAACAGAGAAGACGACTTTAGAGTTTGAGATCATCACTGTACTTTGAAGGTTATATGGATCCTATTCTATAAGTAGCAACCTGTATGAACTACTGTCCTAGTTCAGGGCAATGGTTTTATAGTAAAATAATATTCTGTGTAATAGTCTTTATCTGACTGCTGAAAAAACCCTGAAAAGTAGCTAATTTCATTCAAGCTACCAAAAAATATAAATAAATAAACAACCCTTAAAAAATCTGAAGATCACAGTTTACTATGAGATTCCACATTTCAATTTTAACATTCGATTTCATCAGAGTATATAACCAGATTGTTTTTGAGCCCTGCATAGAAAATTATGCCGATGGACAGTTTTTCACTCCAGAAAATATTTTTTTTTAAATTAACCATTTCAATTTAACTAAGGAAGAAAAATAATTTTACTATAATTAATAAAATAATTTTGAAACCTCAAATATTTTAGATTTTATTTAATCTTTAGTGATATCCAATCTCATTGTAATGCATTCCAAGCAATATATCCCTCTCCACACTTGGAGTTTTCACTGACTTTAAAAAAAAAAAAAATCAAAGGGGAGAAAGAAGCACCATATAGTGATTTCACTTTCATTTATTTTAGATTTGATTATAAAATCAAGCAGGCTCAGCAATTTTCCATGTAAATAGACCCAAATAAAGTTTGAAATCCCCAATTAACTTTTAGGTGTTTTTTCAAGGCTATATCATGAAAGCATCTCAAACTCATAAAAATAAATTGGAGGAATATATACTTTATTAAAATAATGCTTTGTGTCCTTCCTCAAAAACTGTTCCTGTCAGACCTTTACAACTGGACATAAGCATTCTACATTGAAAGTAAGATTTTCATACAGAAATATCAGCTCAATATTTTCTCAAGTCCCTATCTATGACTAAAAATGATCTCACTTTTAATTTAAAGAAAACACCTCAATATTAGAACTATACATACATAAAAGAAGCTTTCTGATATAACTCACTGATGAGTTAAAATATAATGGCTGTAGCAGGTGCCTTTACAAAGCCTTTTCTACTAGCTTGATAAATAGAGAATTAGTTACTAATCTGGATTGATTCAACGGGATTTCTCTCTCTCAAAAGAAAAAAAAATTAGATTCTTTGCTCTGCCAAGGAGAACACAGCACAGAGAATTTCAAAGGTAGAAGGAAACCAAAAAAGTTATAGGTTCTCACTAAACCTAATACACTCTCTGAATTTTGCAAAGTGGTATTACTTGGGTACCAAGGGCCTAGAGAAGAAAGAAGATTCTGAAGAATCTGCCTCTATAAAAGACTTCTTGGCCTCATAACAGAACACTAAGCTGTTTTAAGGCCCCCAAGATCTTTTTAGATAGGTCAAATAGTTTTTTTTAGTGCCGCATATCTATATGCGGTTTCTGACGAGTTCTAAGAATACGTAAACAAATACTTCTGTCATGTAGCAGTTAAAGAAATATAGTTTGTATAATACTATATTTAGTGTAATATTTCACAATTTTGTTGGAACTGTAAATCCTGATCAGACCTGCTTGGTATGCAGAATATCCTATACTCTCCCCTCTCAAACCCCACACCACTTTATGGCAGGTATTCATACACTAAATTAAATAAAATTAAAATTTACTTTGTTTTGGAGTTTTTTTAAAACACAAAAGTGGGATTGGGGTCTGCTGTATTAATACTTGTTTTGTTTAAATATCCATTTATCAGCATGAGGTTCATCATATCAATAAATAAATACCAAGTCACTACTTACATAAATCTACACACATTAATTATAACAGACTTTCTGGTATTTTCACATTGCTTTAATAATTACATTTTCAAATAGTAGGTATAATCATGCTTACCACTCATCATTTACATTTATCAGCACAGCTACACTTCAGTCTAAAAATAGCAGTTGCTTTACAGGGAAATTATTAACACTGAGAACTGTGGCTTGTGATTTATTTCAATAAAAAAAACACACACACACACAATATTCTGACATATGAGTCTATTTTGGAGAACTCATCCTAGAAGTCACTTAATAAAATCTTTAGGGCAAATGAGTATATTCGAAGACCAGGTTACCTCATTAGATCGTCATTCTCTGAATATGTTCTTTTGGCAATTGAGATCATCTCCTGTTACTAATTCTCAGCTTTATGCTTTAGGGAATTTATGATAGGTTGTTTTTGTTGAGGGCTCTCTATAATATTCTACCTACCATGGACCAAGGAAAGTTAGTGTATAACAAGGCCCTAGGACAAAAATCCTTTTATCCAGTAGCATACTATTGCTATTTTTATGACTGTATCATTCTCATAGTTTTAAAAAATGTAATCTGAAGGTGGAACCTGAGGCTCTAAAGTAATGAAGATAGTAAATGAATAAATAAAATATGTTCAATACCCATCTCTAATACTTCTTCAAAAGAAAGAAATGAAACTTTAGTAATCTAACTCAGACCAAAAAAAAAATTTTAACTTCAATAATATAAACATATAAAAATCATTGACCAACTTAAAATATGTATGGGTATCCAAATTAATTAATCAAAAGATCAAAATCTGAGCCATCTATTCTATGAAAATAATTCAGAATTTCATAAATGAAGAAGTTTAAAAAGAAAAACAAAGCAATGTCAGCCAAAAACTAGTTCTGTAGGCTTTCAGGTATTTCCCTCTTCTAAGCATTCATTAAAAATTTTTTACTCATTATTAACAATCAATATCCATGTTTAATATTCATCTTATTGTTTCCTTTTATTAATAGTAGTTTAATGCTAAACATGGTAGAAAACTTACACTTTGTTTCAGTACTCTAATCACTGAAGTCTTTCTTAGCCAGTAAGTTAATTTAGAATCTTACAAAAAATTTTTAAAGTTTCCAGCTATTTTGCAGTAACATACACATGAGTTGTAGAGGTTAATGACTAATTTTTATCAAAAATTGTCTAATTGGAATATAGAGCTTGTGTTCCCACTTCTATTCTCAAACTATATTTTATTTATGTAAATAAGACTTTTATAAGGACTTTCCACAATAAGTTCATATTCATTAAAGCAGAACAATTGTTAAATCATCTTTTTCACTATTGTTAAATGATCATACCTTAATTTCTAAGAAAATTCTTCAATTTAATCCAAAAAAAATCATATTGATAATGTGAAGTATTAGCATCAACATCAATTTATGGAAATAAGAGTTCCATATAATAAGATATCCTAAGAACCAGGGTTGATTATGTTGGCTCCTGGTGAAAATATTCATTTGTATTTATAATATTTTAAATTGAGACAATGGATTTCTTTTGGTCACTGCTAAAGATCTTGTTTAAAAAAATCACCATAGTCTTGTTTGTTATTTCGCAAACTCAGAAATGTCACAAGCAAATCGTTTTAACTGTTCTCAACAATAAATGTCCTATCTAATATGATTAACCTATAAGAACTCCTTTCAAACCCTTCTACACTGCTAGAACTAACTGTAAACTGATACAGCCACAATGGAAAAGAGTATGGAGGTTCCTCAAAATCTAAGAATTGATCTACCATATAAGCCAGCAATCCCTCTACTGGACATTCACCCCCAAAACTTGAAAACATATATCCAAAAAGATATTTACACACCAATGTTCACAGTTGCATTATTCACGGTGGCCAGGACATGGAAGCAACCGAAGTGTCCTATGATAGAAAACTGGATAAAAAGCTGTAGTACATATATACAATATTACTCAGCTATAAGAAGAGATGAAATACTGCCCTTTGCAACACCATGGATGGACCTCGAGATAATCACGCCAAGCAAAAAAAGCCAGACAGAAAAAGCTGAAAACCACATGATATCACTTATATGTGGGATATAAACTTAAAAGCAACAAAAGAACAGGACAGAGACTTGTGGACATGGACTATAGACTCGTGGTTACCAGAAGGCAGGGGAAAAGAGAGGAGGGGAGAAGGGGGAAGTAGATGGGGTAAAAGGGGCCAAATATGTGGTGACAGAAAGAAATCTAACTATGGGCAGTGAACACACAATGAAATATTTATATGCCTTACTGTTGAATTGAACACCTGAAACTTACTGGAGTTAGTTAACCATAATAAAAAAGAAAATTAAAATTCAATTAAATAATAAATAAATAAACAAATAAATAAGAACTCCTTTCCCCAAAACCAGAACTAAAAATACCCCAATATATTTAGTAGATTTCTAAATACTATCTCATTCTCTTAACTACCATTTGAAAACATATTTTAAAAATTTAAAGGTATAAATTATAATTTTCGCACATTATTTCACTTATATATTCCATCATATTTCACTTCGATTTTTAAAAACTCCATGATTATCTACACATCATTGTGGAGAATCTCACAAGCATAAAAATCATGAATCAAATTAAGACTGCTAGATCTGGTTAGAACAGGAAGTAAGGGATTTCCCACACCTTACATCACCAAATTTAAAACATTTTTGAAATGTCTATTAGCAAAGACATTCCTTTGGACACCTTTAAATAGGAAATGTGATGTACAGATATGGAACAGATATAGAACTATCAGGCTTTACATTTTAAAGATAATTCAGAGGTCCCCTAGCTCAGTCTTCTACATAATACAAAACTCCTTTGTATAATATTAGAAGCTAGGTTGTAAATTGGTGGCCTGAGGACCACTTAAAGCCCATAGATATAGCCTGTTTAGCCTGAACAGATTTTTTCTTTTTCAATTAAGCCAAGACACAAAAATCCAAATCATTTCCTTTTCTTGAAAATCCACCTGGGGCTGCATGCATACTGACCCTTTGGATGAGTCACGCCCTCTCCCTTTCTCCACAGCTCCCACCGCTTCCCCTCAGCCCACTTCACTCCCTCATCATCTGCTTCACACTTTAAGCAAATGAGCATTTCAGTGGTGATCACTGTTCCAGAGAGAGAGTTATCCACTTTGTGGCTGAACATATCCATGAAGGGGAGAGAGCTCACAACTTTACATGCTGACCTATTCCATTGTACGCAACTCTAAACATTAGAGAGATTTGTCTAGAATAATTTCCAGACATGAACTAATTCTACTCTCAGAAACAAAGTAAGTTTACTTTCTCTTCACAGGGAAGTTTTCTAGATATACTGAGACAACTAACTTTCCCAGGTCTTCAGTTCTAGTTTAACATCCTCAGACTCCCCAAAATATTCTTCATAATAATGTTTTCAAGCCCACCCATGGCTCGGAATGCTTCTCTACATGGATGAATTCTATTTATAATTTATTTTTAAACTATCATTTTATGTATTCATTTATTATATATTTTAGTTATCAATATTCTTCTTCACATATAATAATGTAATATTTCCATGATATAGATCAGTGATCCTCAAACTTTTTGATCTCAGGAATCCTTTACACTTTTTTTTCTGATTTTTTTTATTTACCCTTTACACTTTTAATCCATTCAGTATTACAAAGAGCTTTTGTTTAAGAGAGTTAAAACTATTGATATTCACTGTATTAGAAGTTTATATTGAAATTAAAAAGTGCTTATTAATTCATTTAAAAATGTTAATATAATAACATATTTCTACAAAAAAAATAAATATATTTTCCAAAACAACGTAAATTATTGAGAAAAAGAACATTGTTTTACATTTTTGCAAATCTTTTTAAGGTCTAGCTTAACAGAAGATAGCTGGGTTCTTGTAACTATTTCAGCATTCAATCTGTTGCAATATCACAGGTAGGTAGCCTCTGGAAAAATCAGGGAGAATGAGAGTAAAAAAGTATAAATAACATCTTAATATTATTATAAAAATAACTTAGACCCTGTGGATCCCTAAAAGCATCTCTGGGACACCACCCCAGGGATATCTTAAACCATACTTGGGATCCATTTAATTAATGTAGCTTAGGTTCTGGTTACTTTTTCTAGCATCCATGGCATTCATTTCACTTATCTACTACTCATTTCACTTATGAGCTTACAGTCAACTAAAATCACCAGTTCTTTCTCAAACAAACTGCAGTCATGTCAAGCTTCTCACTTTTTATCTAAATGCAGACCTTTTGCATATATTTCCTCATAGATCCTATTTTTTCGGTTTCAGGTTACTCTTTGGTAGTCAACACTGTTAGTGCCCCCACCCAGGTCTCCTTAAAGTCGGTGCACCTATCTCTACTCAGCTGTTAGGGTTGTTGGTTGGTAACACAGAGCAGCCCTCTTTTCTAAAGAATTTCTTCGTTAAAACTGGAACTACCTTGCTTGGGAAGGTAGTGTCCACCTTCACCTTGGCCAATGGCTCACTGACAAGCCGATGACTGTCACAGAGTACAAAAGGTCAACTCAAGGACACAAAGTGAGACTAATTCTGGATGTTTTTTGTGCTTCAGAGTTTCCCAGGGGATAAGACTAAAGTTAGTGTTTAGTTGACCACATTCTTCCTTAGCTTCTGTCTCTTGTTCTGTCCTGCTTCTGTCACTCCCTTTCTCCTAAGAGTACATCCCTAGTAAGTCGCTTGAACAGAAATCTCCATCTCAGGCTCAACCTAAGGCATCTTTCATGCCAGCAAGAGTATTGCAATACTGATTCTATCATATATCATATTAACTAACCATTTCAGTTGTGTAACATCTCAAATATGCTACACATTCTATTATAGAGTAGTGCAGTAGTTCTCAAAGTGTGGTCCCTAGAGCAGCAACATCAGCATCACCTGAAAACGTATTAGAATCACAAATTCTCAGGCTGTATTCGACGTACTGAATTAAAAACAAACAACAAAAAAAATCACAGAGATGGGCCATAATGATCCAATCCATTACTATTATATATTTTAGCTGGTTCCATTTTTTCCTATTATAAATAACAAAATGAGTATGCTTGCAGGTAGATCTTCATGTACAGTTCTGATTACTTTAAAGTATTTGTCTGCAATTTACTCTGATGTAAAAGTACTACATCAAAAAGGTGTATGGATAGATGAATAGAGGGACTGATACATAAGGCAAACACAGCAAAATGTTAATGGTAGAGTTTAGGTGATGAGTACATGAATGTTCACTGAAAATCCTTTCAATTTTTTCATATGTTTGAAATTTGTTGAGAAGTGTTGAAAATAAAAAAATTCATATTTTATGAAGCTAAATTCCTAGAATTGGAATAGATTGTTCATAGTATGGGCGCATCTTTAAACTTCGTGAAGTTAAAACATCAACCAGAAAGTGTCAGTTCCCTCATACTGTCAACACCACTTTATAGTGCTTTTCAGATCTCTGCCAACTTGTTAAGCAAAAGCTGGTAATTCATCTTTTAAATCATCATTTCCATGTGCATTTTTTAAGTTAATATATAATGAATTGAAAACTTCCTAACATGCTTGGCTTCAGATTTGATATTGGTTATTCAAACCATGAAATAGTAATCAAGATGCAAGCACCCACCACAGGTATTTAATTTATTACCAAGCATGATACCCTCTAGAATAACATCAATATAACCAAATTATATTGGCAAGAGTTACTTCTAGGCCAATGTCATACACAGGCATAGAAGACTAGTGCCAGATTGCCAAATGGATCTGATTTAATAGACCCTGAAAATAAGCTCCTTCTTCACCAAAAAAGTCTCCTCACCCATTTAACCAGGATTCTCAGAAGTCTAAGCATTAGTTATTTCTTCCTTTGTGTTGAAGCAATTGGAACCCCACCAATTCTATTTTAGAATTCAAGTATTTTACTTTGGTATGGGCTCTACGTAATAATGGTGTATTCATAGGATGGAACGTAATGGGGCCATTACATTTACTGACATGGATTCTACATTTACTGACACAAGAAGACATCCATGACATACATGTTCATTGCAAAACACACATGTGTGTGTGTGTTTGTGTATGATAGAAACATGTGGAAGGGTCTTTATTAAAATATTAATAGTGGTTACCACCTGTTTAAGGATGTATGAAAATTTTTTTACTCTTTTTGTGCATTTCTCTATTGTTTATTTTTACAATGAACATACACAATTTTTTTATTAATAATAACAAATACAACAAGGTTATTTACATTTTGATAAAAGTTAAATGAAAAATATCCCAAAAAACCACTAAGCCATTATCACCTTATTAAAATTTAATTTAGCAAGATTTTCAAGTCAAGGTTAGAGTCCCCTAAGGAATGAGACCCTGATATAGTGTATTTTAAAGGGTATAGGGAAAAAGAGTTAAAAGCAAACTAGGCAAAGAGGTCTCCAGCCAGGTATAAACAGCCGAAAGATAGGTCTGCATTATCCTGGAAGACTTTCATGGGAGAGAAATCAATAGGCAATAAAAGGCACCTGTGGTCTTCAGCTTCCGAGAACCCAAAAGGGTGAAAGCTCACTATGGTATGTACAGCCTCAGAGTAGATCTCAACTTTACCACAATTCCTGCTTTCAATATCATAGAAGAAATGATGTTCACTGACAAATGATGTTCACTTCTCCCCTGACAGCAGGCCCAGGATTCAATGGCAGTTAATTTTTTTAGAATATATATCTAACACATTTCAATTTTTAAATGTATACTTCACAAAGACTGAAAAGGAGAATATGACATGTGAAATCACTCACCTCCATGGGAAGACAGGTCTGTGCATGGGCAGATGTTCCAGGTTGTGATTCCATCATCCCATTTTTAATTTGAAAATGTGTTTTGCACATGTAGCCATCAGAACAGTCCTGTGTTCCATCACCAAAGAATACATAAGAAAATATCAATTACATTAAGAATTTAGCATTCTAAGAACTACAGCGTCTCATAAGTTCCAAACTGAGCAATGAAAAACTAAGTATATTCAATGGAAGGAGACAACATGGATGAAGAAACTCAGCCAAAAACACTCTACATAGTAGGTACTCAATAAATAGAAGTTTGAATCCTCCATCTTTCTCATTCCTTAATGATGATTTCCTTCTCCTAGACTAAATGCTCCCCTTGTATTTTCCTAAGCAGTCCATTGCACAGAAGTCACAGAACAAAGCTTTAGGTTCAAAGCTTTAGGTTGGCAGCTCTTAAAACACCTATAAACTTACAGAAATACATTGTCACATAATTATTATTGGTTTTCATGACAAATATAGAAAAGAAATTTTAGGAAGACTTGCAACAGATTGTAAAACTAGAAGGGACCTTCCATTTCAATTTCTTATCTAAAGCAAGATCTCCATTAAAATGTCCCAGAGAGGTAATTCCTGGAAAGGGATCAGCACTTTACTCCCTAACACAACTTTCGCCTCCATTTTGGTACATGGTACATTGTTCATTGAGAAAGTTTTGTCTTAAATAACATTGAAGTGATCCCTTTAATCTTAACTCTCTGGTTCTAGTTCTGCCCTCCAGAATCTAAATTCTTTTTCACAGAGCCATTCTTCAAAGAGCTGAAGACAATTACCACCACTTTCAAATGTTCCTTGAAAGATATGATATCTAAGCCCTTCACCAGCTACATTTCGCTCCTGTTTCTCATACTTGCTCTTAAATATACTAATGGATGATGTTCACTTAATTGCGGTCAGTCCTATTTTTTTTTTAGGCAAAACTTGTTTGAATTCAATAAGGTCATGTGTAAAAATGCAATACCTTCTCATGTACAGATATACTCATGTATCAATGAAAATTATTAATTCTCCACCAAACTGTCACATTAACATTCGCATTTTAACAGATTTAAAATAATTATAATTAAGAAAGATGTGGTTACTTAATCTGATATGGTAAAAAAATAAAATAGAATTCCACAAAAAATTCATAATTCACTTAAATACTTTTACTGACATTCAAAAATCCAGTTTTTAACTATAAAATAAGAAAGGAAAAATTTCATAGTGTTTATGAGCAATTTAATATTGACTTTTTTTTACAATTTGTGCCATGCCAACTATGCAAGAGCATTTGATTTTAGGTAACTATATGGGATTGAATAGTGTCCCCTTCAAATTCATGTCACCCAGAACCTGTGAATGTGACCTCATTTGGAAATAGGATCTGTGTAGCTATAATCAAGTTAAGATGAAGTTACTTTGGAATAGGGTAGGTCCTAAATCCAACATGACTGGTGTCATATAACAAGAGTGAGATTTGGCTACAGAGACACAGGGGAGAAGGCCATGGAAAGACAGAGGCTGAGATTTGAGTGGTGCATCTACAACCCAAAGAATAACAAGGATTGTCATCAACCACCAGAAGCTAGGGAAAGATTCTTTTCTAGAACCTTTGGAGGGAGCATGACTCTGCAGACACCTTGATTTCCAACTTCCAATCTCCAGAACTATGAGAAAATAAATTCCTCTTTTAAGCCACCCTATTTGGGGTACTTTGTTATGGCAGCCTTAGGAAACTAATATAGAAACTATATTTTTGAGAAATATGGCAGGATCTTTACAATGCCTTCAGCTGGCTGGGCCGACATCCTGCCAATACCCACACAGGGGCCCTGCTGGTTATTAGCCTCAGCTCTGATATCTAGACCCAACTCATTGTAACTGGTTGATGCCACTGACACAGGTTGTTAAATATTTTGAATATCAATCCTGCCTATAAAGTAAGCCATCAGGTATCTAACATTCTCATCTTTTACTACTTCAATAGGTTCTGCATTTTGTAGATGAAATTATTGTTCAAATTTCAGTTCTATATGGTCCAACCACAAAGCACACAGCTTGATAACCTTCTACCACTGAAATCTTTGTATTTTGACAACATAATTAACTTAAATTTTGGCTTAAATGGAGAAAGAGATAGGTAGTTTCCACTGTTGCTTTTTTACTTCAAATATCCATTCCCTCTCCTTTTGGAACAGCAGCCACTTTTCCTGTAAGGCATCATTCCCTTCTTCCTTGTCACTGTAGACATGGCCCCTCACCCCAGCTCCAGGAACTGTCATAGGACTCTGATCTGGCCAATCAGGGCACCAGTCTTGCCTGCCACAGAGACTCAGGAAGATAAATGATCCAGCCAGAGCCAATGAGAAGTGATTCAAGACTTGGGGCTGGGTGAGGGTACCAGGCTGTTCACTTTTTTACTGGATTTGAACTGGAAAGATAAAGCCCTGGCTGTGCTGGAAGCCACCGTGTAATTAAACGGAGTCTGAGAATGAAGCCATTACAGAGAGAAGCAAGGCCATGAAATGCAGAGAGACCAGATCCTGATTTGATTATACTATTTACACCAACCATACTCAAAGCTAGCTCTACCCTCAATTTTCTCAATTACAGGGCCCCAAAAAGTCCCTTCTTTGCTTCATCCAATTTGGATTGGGTTTTCTGTCACTTAAAATCAAAATAATCTTTCTATTAAATGCATACATTGTGTTTATTAGTTTAAAACTAGAAGATGTAGTACACTGTATTATCACTCTTGTTATGATAGATCATCAATTGTTGATTATATAAAAGATTTTCCAAATACAATAAACATAATGGTATGTGTTTATAAGAAAAAGTACTGACAGTCTGCAATTTAAAAATAATCTAGCAAGTCAGGATCACTACTGCAGAATTTAGACTGCTATTCCACATAAAAACGTGGAGTCTGAAAACACCCTGGACCTGCATGGGAGGAGGCAGGAACGAAAGAGACCTTGCAGTTTACCCAGTTCAGCCGTCCCATTTCAGAGATAAGAGGGCAACAGACTGGAGCACTTTTAAAAAGACTGGCTTTAAAGCTAATTAGGGTCAAAGCTGAAAGTGGAAAACAGGTCTCTTGACCCCAGTGTTCTACTACACTAAGCAAATTCTGCCACAGAGCTGGATTATGCTTACTGACTCATTGGGACTGGTGTAACCAGCACTCTGCACATTGAGTAACAGGCTCAAGCCACTTAAGTGTGGTCTGGGGACAAGCTGCCTCAGCGTCCCCAGGGAGCTTGTTAGACATACAGAATCTCAAGCCCCACCCAGACCTCTTGAACCAGAATCTGTATTTAACGGGCTCCTGGGTGATTCCCATGCACACTGGAAGCATGGAGGCAGCGTGCAGGCAATCCGGACTCAAAGGGATTGCAAACTGATTGCATTAAACAGTGGTTCGTTCCCAGCCCTTGCTGCGCATCAGAAGCACCTGGAGAGTTTCAAGATGCTGTTCCTGGTTTCAAACTCTTCCCAGTAGATGCTAATGCAGCAGGCAGAGTACAGAACCACCGCCCTAAAATCACTGAAGTCCCCCTTATAAACTCAGAACAGAGTCAATCCGGTACTCTGCAGCTGCCTCAGAAGAAAAGGCCACAAACAACTCCCAACCTTTAGAAATACCGTGGTTCGCCTGGGGCTCTCCATATGCTAACTCGCCTCTGAGGATGCTCATCTTGGAAAAGTGATTGTGCTGAGACTTTTTAAGTGGCCTTCACTACCACTTCAAACCCTACTCTCTGGCAACTTGCCCAACCTTAACTTAGTCCTATGTAATGGCCATTAATCTCATAACTTAATACTGTCACTATCCCATGTCCAACTACTTTTCAGCCATCAGGACTCCTTGCTGCCCATCCACCACAGGACAGGTCGCTTCACTCTGTCACTGTAGAAGAGAAACTAATAGAAAATGTCTAGGTGCTATAATCCAGACACCACTAGTAAACAAGAGAATATTTCCTCACAGTCAAAATTCCTGAAGCGATCTACTACATAGAATTCCCTTCAACTTACACCAAAATAAAGAGTAAAGATTTAAATGAAAAAAAATAATGCTATAAATGTGCTATATGAAAACACTGGAGAATACAAATATATGCATTACTATTAAAAATATATTTAAAAAGTAAATAAAAATCTCGAAGTCATAATAAAATATTGATAAATTCTACTGTATGGGGAAAATGTTTAACAATGTAAAGTCAAAGACAAATATCAAAATGTGAAAAAAAGATTTTTAGTTCATATCATAGAAAAGGACTAATTTTATCAATATATAAATAGCTTTAATTTCCTCAACATATTGATAATTCCAATAAACCAATAAGAAAAAGACAAACAGCCCAATAGGATAATAAGCAAAGAATATAAACAGATAATTCACTAAAGAAGAAGTACATATGGTTATTAATCATATAAAAATAAGTTCAGTGTCACCCATAAGAAAAATTCAAATTAAAATTATGTGATACTATTTTTTATCAATCAGATTGGTAAAGATCAAAAAAGTATGAAATACCCTGTGTAGACAAAGATATGGATAAAACAGGCAGTCACTTTCATACATTTCCAGGGACAGGGTAGTTTAAATTAGTATAACCTCCCTAAGAGCAAGTTGGCAATAATTATTCAATTAAAAATGTATATATCTTCCACTCAGAAATGCTACTTCCAGAAATTTATCTTACAGATATAGTTGAACATAAGGAAATAAAATTCATACAACAATATGTATTAAAATATTGTTTTAATATCACAATATTGGAAATAACCTAAATGGCTATTACTGAGGACTGGTTATGCTATTCAGCCAAAGAAAATAAGTTCTATAAGCACTGACATGGAATAACCATCAAGATAGGTCATTAAATTAACAGTATGTATATATGACATTATGCTACCTTTTGTTTAAATACAAGTGCATATGCTTGTACGTGCACTGAATATATCTGGAAGGACACCCAAGACACCAATATCGGTGGTGAACTCTGAGGGTTTAGGTGAGGAAGGTGGGAGAATTAGGAAGGAAACTTACTTTCTGTGTACAAACCCCTTTTGTGCCTATAAATAAATAAATAACACTTCATGTTAAACAAATACTTTGTTGATTGCTCCTTGGATATATGCCTCCAGGCCATCACATTGATGCAAAAGATTCCACTCTTGAAATTCTAGGGAGAAAACGTCCTAAAGGCTTTATAGAACCCCAGAGAGAAAACCAAGTTTTTTAGGGTAGTGCTGACCACATACTGGATGGAGATCTAAGGATTTCCTAATGAAACATGAGTCTGCTTTCTTACAATCTGTCATGGGCTATGCCACCCAGGGAGCTGTTACGCCTGCTGGAATTGAGCTACCCAATAACTCTAGGGCTTCTGCCATTTAATTTGAATACGCTTTTAATCATCTTCTCTAGAAAAACACTGGTATCTAAAACTGTTGGGTGGTTATCTAAGGGTCTTAGTTCTACTCTGGAATAAAGTGTTGCATGAGACAAGCTCAAGTCAACGGCTCAGAATGATCAGCTTCAGGAAAGGCTCAGCAAGGTGGATGGGGAGGAGTTAAGACGTAGAGGCTTCTAGGTCACTGCTGGCACTACGTAAAAAGGCCCTTTAGGGTCAGTGGAACCCTGAGTTACAGGCCAAACCTGGCCACAGATCTCAAGTGGCTGTTCTTTTCCCTTGGTAAAGCAAACCAAAACTCTCAGTAGCCACCCAAATCATAAGGGTGAAAAAAGAAAGTAAAAACCTGCTGCTGAAAAAGCGAAGCTTACACTGGTAGGTCAGATATTAAAGTAAAATCTGCCCATTTTTCAAAACGCCAACATTAAATGGGTATAGGAAATTATTAAGGATTTAGTGATCCTCCAGAACACAATGCAGAATATAGTACTATGTCTCCTCCTCATGCCCACCCCCATCACCCACCCAATCTAGCTAACTCTGGTTTCAATTTCTGATACTGTGAATGACTTTCAAATGCACATGTGGACCCTGGCTGGCCAAGGCTGATGTCTCTCAGTAAATATCAAGAATGACCAGATCCAGTCAAAGTAATTCATGGGTAACTACTGGCCTTAGACTCACTTAGGTAAAAATTCAAAAGACCCAAAACTCAAGAAACCAAAAACCCAAAAGTGAAAGTAAGGATATAATATATTTCACCTTTCTCCAATTTTCCCTAGTCTTGTAGGATTTTGGAGTTATTGAACACAACATGGCTATTTCTTAAATAGTCCACAGATACCCGAGAACTTTCTAGGCAAAAGGGTTGGAGATTAACCTCAGAAATAAATTCTAGCTGAGGAAGCTGGGGATGTCCTTCCAGGAAAGAATTAAATCTGAATGTGTTCAATAGAGGCTAATACTGCCTTGTTTCACCATTTGCCCACACATTACCCATAATGATTACTGCTTTTAACATGTGCATGACTACTGAACACATCTGCTCACCAGCTGGGAATTAAACCACACAAAAGCTTTGTGACCATTGGTCCTTGATTGGAGAGTCTCTGGCTCTGTCTAGTTTAAAAGAGCATTCTTAGCATGTTCACAGTATGAAACTAAAAGAGGATTTGTAGGATTTGGCTTGAAATATTCTATACAGCAGCAGTGTGTCAGAGGGTTTTATTGCCTTTTACCACGCAAAAAAAAATACTTACTTCAGCAGTGAATCTTACTGACATTAGCATACTCATTACATATTTTTACTAAGTTTAAACTCCTAATCGACCTATAAAGAAAGCATAGAGGACTAATTATAGTTACTGAACAGAATCTAAATATTATAAATCTTGATGATATAAAAATAATAATATAATTAATTTAAAAATCAGAAGGAGGAACACGAAGGAATGAGAGATTGTATACGTACACTAAATTCCTCATCTACTATAGCAGGAATCAACAGTTACTGTTCAAAGATAAGAAATCAAGAAGTAGAAATGTATTGTTTAACATTACAGGGATAACTGAGAGTAACTAAGGAGTTATTCTTCAACAATAAGGGTTCCATTAAACAAATTTAAATCACCCATACAATAGAATACTATGTAGCTATTAGAAATGACATAGCTCACAAAGATGTCCATGATGTAATGTTATGTGGAAACCATAAGTTATAGAACAACAATCCCATTTCTGTAAATATATTATAAATATGCATATATATATTTATGTGTGTGTGTGTGCGTGCACACGCACACACACACACACACTCACACACACACTACAGAATTGAGCCAGAGAGGGGGAAAATTCATCTGTCTTTTTTATATCTATGTATTATTAGAATTTTTACAACAATCACATATTGTTTTCCCTTGTAAGAATTAAATAAAATAAAGTAAAATGAAGATACAACCCATGAAAGAAAAAGTAACACTGTGCCATGAGACTAAAGAAAGTTCTTTGAAGTTTTCCTTCTACTTTCTGCAATCAATATTATTCCAAGAACTATAAAATGTTCTTGCATATAATGTTAGTATTTGTTTTTCTTTTCCCCTCTTTTTTAAATAAACCATCTAGTTGATAAACCAAAACAAGGCCAATACTTCTTTCCTAAGTCACTACCTAATGATAGCATACCTTTATTTTGTTTTCCAAATGGACATTATTTTATGCCACTTAGGGCCTTCAACTTCCAATTCCATTCGATAAAGACATACTGAGAACCCCAACACTGTGCTCATTTGTACAAGAAGTTGGTTTTCTTACAATAGTCCTGCTCCCTTTCCACGGCAGAACTCTCAGATCTACCAAGCCCCCCTTCTTTTCTCCTCCAACCCCTCCAGACTTCCTACATGAGTACAACACACTGCCCTCCCCCTCCCTGAATACAGGTCAAAGCACAGCAGGAGCTGAGGCTCCAAGGAATAAGGAGCAGAAGAAAATAAGACTTGTCAGGCCAGAAAATAAGGTTACTGGGCCAATTTAGAGACTTTATTTGGGGGGAAGGAAACAAGCATACACAAACACATGGACTTACACAAACTGTTTATTTTACACAAACTTAAAAAAAAAGTTACGGTTTAAATGATGCTAAAGCATCATTTTCTTGGAGCAAAAGCATCAAATGGTTCCATTTACCTTATTAACAATTTCAACAATATCTCTACAATATTAAGTTTCACTATTAAGCATTTTTGGGATTTCATTCTCATTTCCTTTTTTGCTTTTTAATAATGTTTGGTTTTCAGTTTTTCCAACTTGCCCATTTTGAGTTTTCAATTTTCAGTCCATAGATGTGGGACCTTTGTGTGTGCCCTCATATTTTTTTATTATATTAAACAATTTGGTTTTGCTTCCCAGAGCATTCCTGCTTATTCATACCCAAGGAATGGCCAATGGATGCTATAACTGATCTGCGGAAATATGGAGAGCTGACTACAGTAAAAAAATTTTTTTCTCCCATTGTTTCTGCTTTCAATTTGAGTTTATAAAGATTTCATCATATTTTGTTTGCTCTAATGAAATGTTCTCAGAGGTTTATCGTTGCTTTTCCAATATCATAGATAAAATAAGAATAAAACATATAAATGACCCAAGTTCTAATGTTCCCCATCTTGATTTCTGGATTTAAAGTTACTCAAAGTTTTATTCCTTTCATAAATAATTTCTTTTTTCTAATATTATCTGTTATAAGAGAATTTATTCAAGAGAATTAAGAGTATGAAAGTAATTTTATACTTAATAAAGTAAATTGAAAGAAATTTGATAGTCTGACAGTAGAAAATTAACAGGGTAACAAGCTGTCACTTTGACATCAAAGCACTATTCTTGCAAAGCAATACAGAAATTGATACTTTCACAGTTCTAGATCTGAAGGCTAGAAGTCCAAAACCAACTGCCCAGAACAGCTGAAGTAGGACAGAGTCAGTGGCAAGTGCATCAGAAGCAGTTCCACCCTAAGACCCTAGGCTAGATTCTCATGATTGTTGCTGGAAACTAAAAAGGTTTGGACCAAAAATGGGAATGGAGGTACTACAGCTTTTAGAAAAGGCTGCACAGTAGTACCGTCACTGCTTTTCAGCTATAGAATCTAGATAATGTGAGATTGAAGACTTGCTAGAGCATTCAATATCCACTGCTTGTACCAATACCAGAAACAGGGAAAACTCACACTGTGGGCACAGAAGAGGGAAAAAGAGGAAGGAGAGGAGGAAGATGTTATACACTTGGCCTTTGTTATTAATATAACAAAAGTTTCCTGACATAGTTTCCAGAATGAGTCACAGTGTCTGCCCTCGTAATCATTTCCATTCCAAGCCCGTGCATGTTTAAGTTCTTATACTGAATGCCCTCTCCTTCTGTATCTACCATCAGAACTCCTGCTTCCTATAGCTTAACATTAGCAAGTCGCAGAAGAAAGAAGTCTGTTGTTTCTGCAACAAGGCAAGGGGTGAGTGGAAGTTGGGCTGACACACAATAGCAGAAGGAGCAGAAGCACAGCATCTCACCCACACTTACGCCACAAATCTTAAGGACTCTTTCTTTAATACCTTTTCTTCATTTCCATGAGTTAATCATGTTCTCCCACTGCAATGTTCCCAACCTTAGCACTGGAAACAGACCAGTTGAACTGGTGATATATATATCTAATAATGTCTTAGCCTAAAATCACTATTAAATTTACATTTCATATAATGGCCCCCCATTATATGGGACACACTGATACTCTCCAAGAATTTTTCCAATTTTGCATTTTTCAGGTATGTCTACTAGCCATGATAGAAAACAGAGACTAGATTTACCCTTCCATCTAAACAACAAAAAAACATGAAATTGGGGTTTTCAGATAATGGACAAAAGTAGTAAAGGACAATGATCTCTGATGAGAAGGAATAAACAAGGTCTCCACTTGTTTAAAAAGATAAGAAAAGATAAAATGGCAGATGATTTCATTGCTTAAATAATCTAAGAGAATCAATAGAAAAAGTAATAAAGTAAGGGTTCCAGAGAGTGACCAGGAAAAAGATCAACAAATAAAAATCAATAACTTTACAACTGTAGTGATAATCAATTAAAATATCATAAAGATAAACTGTTCCTGGTATGAATAAAAATTGTCAAATATCCAGGAAAATAACTATCAGTATATTAAGAAAACTCTGCAACTTTACTGTAGGACATGAAAAAAATCCATGTTTTTTTATAAAACTTATAAAGTGATTCTAAAATTTATCTAAAAAAGAAAATGCACAGGGGTAGTTAATTTAAAAAAAAAAACAAAGAATGATAGAATTATCAGATACCAAAATCAACTAACAAACACTAGTAATAATTAAGATCTACATTACTGTGACAGAGGGAAAAAATAGATCAGGGATTAGGATATGGGGTCTAGAAATCAACTCACTTATATGTTAGAATTTAATATATGATAAAAAGAGAATTTTGGATCATTAATGGAAGGATAGAGGAGTCAATAATGAATATAGTCAACTGACTCATCATTAAATAAACTACATTACCACATTACACAATCTCTAAAGTAAATTTCAGGTGGATTAAAGCTCTAAAGGTACAAAATAAAATAATAAAGGTCTAGAGAAAAATACAAGAAAATATTTTCATAATTTGAAGTTAGAAAGGATTTCATGAGCAAAACCAACCCAGAAGCCATAAAGCAAAGGACTGACAAATTTATTAAAAATTAAAAACTCTGTATGACAAATGATATTATTAACAAAGTTAAAAGAGTAGGGAGCATCTGGGAAAAAATATTTTCTATATATATATAGGAAATGAAGGATTAATAGGTAAAATACATAAGATACTTCTACAAATCAATACTACAAAGATAAACAATCCTACAGTAAAACAAAGGGCATAATAGGAAATGATGAAGAAATACCAGTGACCAGTAAGCATATGAAAATATGCTCGACATCAGTGTAATGAGAAAAATGCAAATCAAAACAATATATCATTTTTCATCTTTTAGAATGAAAAAAATGTTTAATCAGTAATATCTAATTTTACAGAGAGTATGAGAAAATAGGCATACTCATATATTTTTTGATAGCAGAATAAATTGCTACAATATGGAGAGAAATTTTATCTATGCTCTCATTCATTCATCCAATAAATATTATTAGCACTTATTGTCTGCAATGTATCACTAGGCCCTAGGGATTCAGCAGTGAACAAAAAGAGACAAAAAAGTTCTTGCCCTCAGAGAGCTTGCATTCTGGAGAACCAGGGGCAAGGGCAGAGAATAAATAACTAAATATACAGGTGGTTTCAAGTGCAATAAAAGTAAATAAATTAAGAGTAAGGAGATTGAAAGTGGGAGGGTTAGGACGATGCTATTGCATAGAGTGTGCAGGCAGGACGTTACTGACAAAGTGAGCAAAGATCTAAAGAAAGCAAGAGAACAAGTCAGGAAGCCAGCTATGGAAGAACACACTAGACGCTTGGAATGGGAACTGCAAGGCCCCATAGTGGGAACAGCAGAGATATTAGAATGGCTGGTGCTGAGTGAAGGAGCTGGGACATGGTATTCAGATTAGAGAGGAAAGGGGTCAGAAACCATGTAGGTCTGGAAGTTATGGTCAAAGTTGTGGATTTTACTCTGATTAAAACTAGAAGTCATTGGCGGGCTCTGAGCCAGAGAGTTATACGACCGAACTCACATTGTTAAAAATTCACTCTAGCTGCTGTTTGGAGACCGATTCTAAATGAGCATTAATTAGAAAGCTGCCACAATGAGCTGGGGAGAGACATAAGGGCAGCCCGAACTAAAGTGGGGCAGCGGCGGTGAGATGTGGCTGATTATGAATGTATTTTGAAGATAGTTAATAGGATCTCCTATGTATTAAACATGGGATACAAGAGAAAGAGAGAAGTCAAGGGGAACTCCAGTCTCTTGATTGAGACACTAATATTTACTGATATAATATTTACTAAGATAGAAAAGTATGTGGCAGAGGAAGGTTTGGGGAGGAAGGGAAAGGTTAAGTAAAAATGCATTAAATATGACTTCCAGACATTCAAATGGAAGGTCAATTAGGTTCCTAGATATAAAATTCTGCAGTTCAGGGATATGATAAGTGCTAAAAGTATAAATTCAAGAGTCATCAGTCAAATATGGTATTTACAGCCAAGGAGCTGGGTAAGATCTCCTAGGGAATAAGTCTAATTAGTGAAGAAAAAAAGTCCGAAGATTGAGTCCTGGGGCATTCCAGTGTTGAGCTATTGAGGAGGAGGAGGAGAGCAAGCAAAAAAGGAGAAATCACCAAGCAGAAGGAAACCAAAAGGTCAGTGGCCCCATGCCAAAAGCAAAGAGTATTTCAAGAAAGTAATGATAAAGTGCCAATTTTACAGTATCTGTCAAAATGTAAGGTGACCATACTCTCTCATTCGGCAATTATGCTTTAAACCATCCTACAGAACTATTCTACCTATTCTACAGAAATATATATGTAGACATAAAAATGGTAATGCATGGATAATTATTAAAGTATAATTTAAACAGCAAATTAAATGCCCATCAATATGGGAATACTAAAATTATGGTTCATCTGAAAGAAGGAATATTATGTTTAAAAACTACTTGAATAATATGGATTAATTGATTCCCGATATAGAAAACACATATGTATATGCTACCTGCAGAACAGGCAGGATCGCATGAGAAAAAGCATGAGCTTGCAAGCAGACTTCCTGAGATATGAATTTGGCTTGTCACCTTAGACAAGTTTCTTCTCTTGGTCTTCCTTTCCCCTTCTATAAAAGCCCTCAAACGGAAGTTCTTAGGATTAAATGAATTAACGTGCAAAAAAGATCAGTTTCTGGCATATAGCAATCAGTCAATAAGTGTTAGATATTAATAATGCTTTAATAGTGTACGTTATAATATGTAATAACCACACATAAATGCATAACAAAAAATTCTGAAGTTTAGTCCCCAACCCTTTTTTTGGAGAAGTTGGGACTGAGAGCTGGCAGAGGAGGTAAGAGGCACCTGCAAGGGACTTAAACATTTTACCACATATATATCTGTATTAGTTGAATTTTTTAGTAACATACTAATGCAAATTTTACAAATGTATATGTGCATTTCTTGCGAAATTTTAAAACTTTTTTAACTGAGAAAGGAAAAAGAGTAAAGTATGGGTCTCAATGGCTATTTCTGGCAAGTTCTATTTAATGATCTATGGTTCAGTTGATACCAAAATGATAAATCAAAGAATTGGGATAATGTGAAGCAGGTAATATAATATTTTCTAGCCATTTCCAAGAAATATACATAGACACATGGCGATAAAAATAGAAAAGACAGAAAAGAAGAGCCTGAATAAAATGAAATAAAAGGGAGAATGAAATTGAGCACAGATTCATAGACTTTGAGTCTAACCGATTATTCGGGCAAATCAAAAACCCTATCTAGCACACCTGAGAGAAGCAGTCACCCAGCATCTCCTGACACATTTCCAGTGACATAGATAGCATGTATTATTAGTCACTTACACCTTATATTAACCAAATATAGTCTCTCATTGTTTCTACTTGTCTCAGCTGAAGCAGCACAGAATTAAGTCTCTTTCTTCACCAAGATTGACTTTTGGCAACATATTCAGGCCCTACTACCTTATCCGGGCAGGCCCAGCCCACCTAGTGTGGCCCAGAGGGCATTCCAAGCAGCAGGCTGCTACAATGCTCCAAATCTAAAGCAAATACAGCTAAAATTCTTTCCATACAGGGATGCCAACAGGTAGAATGTTTAAGACAATGTAGTTGTACAACTGCATGGCTTCTGACTTCAACTAAATTCTGCTTGAAAAAACAACAGGTATTTGCAGAAGGCAAATGCTACAGTGTGCTCTATGCAGACTCATCTTGACCCTTTTATGTATAATTCCAAGTCTTTCTTTTATCACCTCTTTCTTTGTCTTCAGTACAAACCCTTCACTAGCCCCATTCCAAACCTTCCCAAGGTGGAGCTCACTACTCCATGTATGGCTCTGCCTCTAATTACTATTTACTGCATTTGCATGTGTTTTTTTTTTTTTTTTCTCACTATAATGTCATTAGCATTCAAGGGAGCCTGGTTGCCAGGGCAACCAGGAGTGGTGAATGCAAGGCACAGCCTTTAATGAAAACTTAACCCTACTTCATTTAATTCCCACTGTGTTTTTTGGCTCATATCACTTTTGTGGTCACAAGAATGGAAATATCCTGTAGTTACCTCTTCTTATGTGGTGCTGCTCCAAGGTCTTGGGAATCTAAGTATGTTCCCATGAACACTAACAACACTTCATATTTCTCATAACTAACCTTGATAACTTCCTCTGATAACAATAAATTCTCCTTCTGATCAACACTGCTCACTCAGCACAGTCCTTTGCCCATCTAAAATAGTCTATTTTTCTCCAGATTAAATATTCTCAGGTTTTTCAAATTTGATATGATTTCTTCAGTCCTTACTGACCTAACTGCCTGCCCCTGAAAACATTCTAAATAATTTGGTTGAGATCAAACTCACTGCTTTTATACATGTGCCTATCTAGTAACCTTCTCAAAAGGAAATAAGAGATTACTTTGACAGGATCTGTTTTTAGCCAACCTACAAAGAAAGGTAGGCTTATCAAAGCTGGGTATAATAATAATAATGATCTGTGGGTGATCAAATTGAGATTTAATTAAAATATTTTTAAAAGCTTTGATCACATAACAGGCAAAATGAGATTATACTCAATGTGAATAAAAATAAAATCCTAAAATTAGGCTCAAAAATCCAATTACACAAATACAGGAACTCTTGCTTAATGGAATGAAAATTTTAAGCCACAGAGCTACAGATGCCTTCAAGTTCAATAGGAGCCAAAATGTGGCAGGCTGTCATACAGGGATTTCTTACAATTCAGTTTGTAATTGTTATACTGCAGGATAAGGTAAGGAGAGCAAAGTCAACAGTACTACAGAACTGTTTTAAGAAATCAAATCTTGTATGAACCAGCAACAAATGACTTCAAAAATCTTATTTTCTGGTATTGTTATCTTTACGAAATGAGAAAACAGAGAATCAGTGGGGCCAACCACTAAAGTAAGGCAACCTGAGGAGTTACACAGTCCAATAGGAAATGAGCCATCACTTCCAATGTAGGAGACTTGGAGAAGACCAGTGAGAATGCTACTGGACAAATAAAACCAGCTATGATGATGAAAATGTTCTTTGTGCTGTCCCAAACAGAGGCAGTAGCTACCTGAAATGTAGCTACTACGACTAGGGAACCAAATTTTTTATTTTATTTAATTTTACTTAATTTAAATTTCAATTTGATTAAGCCACTGTGGCTAGTGGCCACCAGATTCTAAAGCACAGCTACATAAATGATTTGCTGCAGCAGGGTAAATGTTCTGATAATATTCTAAGATGAGACTATATTCTTCAGCTTTCCCCCGAACAAGCAACTGGAGTGGGGCCCAGCAACATCAGAGTCATAATCCAAGAGGAGGCATCATCCATTACAGGCCACATCCTCCACAGAAGAAGACCCATGCTATAAAAACAGTCTGCCCTGGGACCAGGGGAGGGAGTGTAGAAGAAGATGGCTAGTTAGTATTACTTCAAAGCAATGTGGCACAGAATCAAGTACACAGGCTGCCTGAGTTCATAGCTCAGCTCTGCCATGAATTATAAGTATGAACTCAGTTACCTCATCTGTAAAGGGGATAATAACCACTACAATTACCAACCACTGTGAGGATAAACTGAGTTAATACAAAACACTTAGAATAGAGCCTGACACAAAATAATTGCTAATGAGCATTTTAAAAAAAAAAAAAAAAAAAGGTTTCTTCTTCAAGAGTTAACATATTTTGACCAATCCCCACAAGAGAGCTAGAGAAGGCTAGGACAACTTATTTTCCCTCCCAGGACTTTGTCCCTCTATGTAATTCTGGGGCCACCTGAACAGATATTTGGCATAATCCAGCTCAGTCCGGTTCATCATCTTCCTGCCACCTACCCATCCCACTACAGCTGGCCTTTACCCCCCATATCGGTAAGGCATAGACACAGTGGATCTGCCCCATCATGGCATGGCCAGTGGTAAATGTATTTCCTGAAACTTGACCACCCACCAAACTTCCCTCGCTAGTCCTTGTTTTTGACTCCATTCTCTGAAATTGCTTAGTTACTGAATTTGGGACCTGTCACAGTTAACATTCTTGCCTCACCTTCTAAATTATTATATGATTTAGTCCACTGCTTCTTAACCCTTTCATAACATGACGCACATAAAAATCCATATTTGAACAGTATAAGGAATAAAGTGGAGGGAATTTGGTGGTGTTTGCATGAAACTTTGTGGAAAAAAATCTCAAATACATTCCTTAATATTATATAATCATCTTAGTCAATTCCCATTCCTACCCGCCGCCCCAGGGTAATCTTTCTGTCTCTATAGAGAAGAGTATTTACCACTTTTCTCCAAATGACGGAAACTCTTCTCATCACAAATAAGATTATGGATAATTCAAATCTAAATTATACTTCAAAAGTGCCATCATTCAGTAAATCAAATATTCTTTTACTTTCATTGACAAATGTAATGTGAAAATTTTTTATGAGTATGAATAAATTGTGAATACAACTGAAATCATACACTTCAAACCAAAGATGCAGCTTTTCCTTAAGTATACAAGATGTTGCTCTACTTGTCTTAATTATCATTATTTACTATTCAGACTGTGACACAGACTAAACACAGTGTATCTTTTTTAATCCCACATTTCTGAGGCCCAATTTTTGCCTTGAATCAATAAATTTTATCAGTACATGTAAATTATCATGAGGTCCTGGCAATTTCCTATTAGGTTCATTCACTCAGCTAATTATGCTTTATTTTCAAAGCAATAATTTGCTACCTTTTAATAAATCTTCAAAGAAATAATTGTTTACCCAAAAGGTTCTAATTTTCCTTGTAGATCACAAACTTTTGACTAAACTCTCTTTAGACATCTATGGCCCTTCAGTAGAAAACAGTGGAAAGTTGTACTCCAATCCCATTCCAATACAGTGAACACAGCAGCTTCAGTTATATTAGATTCTCCATTTAGATACATCAGACTATGTGAAACCCATATACAGGCAAACTTTTACATAACAGAGTTTCTCTGTGAATAAAACATCGTATTATTTGAATCTCATTGTTTTCACAACTCTTGATGTGCAGCCATTACACCTTCTCATCAATGCAGTCACTCCATCAGCATACAAATTCAAGCATGTTTCCATAGTAACTTAGTTGTTTCAAAGTATGAATTTACCATCTTCAGCACTTCATCCCCAGTAATTTATTTTGGGACTTCTTTACAGGGAACTGATATTCTTCCCAGCATTTCTCTTTAGGAATTCTATCTGTGCTGAAATTCGGCAGTTTCTAATGTGGGTAGATTCACCAATCTGTAATAAATACTGTTTGATTTAATAATTATCTGGATTAATATTGTCCTTGTGTCATCTGACAATCTGACATATCATCGATACAGCTACAGGTAGTATTTGAGAATGCCACCTTTTCCCTATGATTTGCTTTACTGAGCTCAATTCCTAGACTAGCTGGTAAAATGAGAGCTTCCGACTGTGTGTGCAGCAGTTTGGCTTCAGCTTTTAACGCTATGACCTTGTAACTTGTCTCTTTAGCTTAATCTAAAGAAACTGAAAAAGCTTATCATTGGAACCAATCTCAAAAAGAGCTTTGGTTTTTTTCTGCTGCTTTTGCAAAACTTAAAAACACTCCAGTCTTTTCCTGAACAGGATAAGTTTTTGTGGTGAGGTGCCAGGGCAGTTTGCTTGGTACCTTGTCCTCATCAGATAACTTTTCCTGCCAGTAAGGCTAATTTAGGCTGAGAGGAAAAAAGTCACTGAGCACACACATCTAAGTTTGAGATGATTCTCATTTCATTACCTAACTAGTGACTTCAACTTTTTTTTTGATACTGTGTTTGTCTGAAACTGATGGCTTTCCGGCTTTAATAAAAAGTTATCCAATAAGATCAATACCTGTAAAAGATAAATCTTTTAAAAATAATTAATGGGGCCTGTAGACTTTTAAAACTATTTAAAATCTATTTACAGGAGTGGAGACTCTTCTGTGTTCATTAAAATGTTTTTAAAACAAATTTCAGGAAAATTGAAACAATCATTGATGTTTGCTTACTCCAAAAATTAAAATTTTTAAATGTTCACAAAATACATATGTAATGCATACACTGGTGTGTAACTAAAAATATTTTGGCAAATTCGTTTTCTGAAGCTAGAAAGCCTTTTAATAAATCAATTTCATTAAATTGTATTCAATTATTACTTGATTTTTAAAAAATAAATATTTTTTAATTTCCAAAAACAAATAATAGTTCATTATAAAATACTATCAAGAATGTGACTTTGACTAATTATCAACACAAAAGCAAAATCTAAATAAAGTAAATATATAAATCAGGAAGTAACAAAATCAATGTTTTATTTAGCAACACTTAATATCAGAAAATGGTAAAAATAATAAAAATAATCAAACATAAGTTTTATGTCAGGGAAATGGGAAAATGATGGTGATAATAGCAAGTGAAACTGAAATTGCAATACAAATATTTTACCTGCATTAAAAGATAGAAATTTAAAAGCTTGGAACTAGCACAAATATCTATCAACAGAAGAATAGACAAGTAAAATATGTCTCTCTCACACACACACACACACACACACACACACACACACACACTAGAACATTATTCAGTCTTAAAAAGAAAATTCTGACACGTGCTACAATATGGATAAACTCTGAAGACGTTATGCTAAGTGAAATACATCTGTTATAAAAGGACAAATATTATATGATTCCACTTACATGAGGTACCTAGAGTGGTTCATAGAAACGGAAAGCAGAATGGCAGTTGCCTGAGGCTGGCGGGGAAGGGGAGTTGTTTCATAGCTACAGCATTTCACTTGACTAAGATGAAAGAGTCCTGGAGAAAGATGGTGGTGATGGCTGCATAATGATATGAAAGTACTTAGTCCTACTAAACTGTGCTACTGCACTGTTTAAAAACGGTTTAATATGGTAAATTTTATGTCATGTATTTTCTTACCATAATTTAAAATTATTTTAAATTTAAATGGTTAAAATTTATGTTATATGTTAAATGGTTACATTTATGTTATATATATTTTACACAGTTCTAAAGATTAAGAAAAAAAAACTTACTGATGACAAGGATATCACAAGTGTGTAATCAGACATACTAGGATGATTCAAGGTCCAGTGTCAAGAAGGTGCCATGTGATATGTCTACTACAGAGAACTTTCTGGCCACAGATGTCACATCTAAAACTTTTTGGACCAAATAATTAGTAAACCTAAAGAGTTTACATAGGGAGGCATTCAAATAGCGCTCAAATATGTCAACTACTATAAGTTTCTAAATGGCTATTCAAAGCAATATTAATGAACTATAACCATTAGTATCTTGAAACCACTTATAGCCTATTCATGGCACAGAAGTGTGACATAACATAGCAATTAAGAAGCTCTGATCTTATACTCAGTGTCTAGCTTTCTCCCTGATCAGCTTCTTGTCACTCCCCTAAACTTAGGATGTCCTCGGACAATCGTCTCGGTAAGTGTCATCTTAGCTCACCCTGGGCTTGGGACCTCTGTTTCTTGAATGCTATGCACAGTATATCTATCTCCCTTTCAGACCACTCCACTCTCATAAGCAGAACTCAAGGAGTGGCTACAAAAAAACTAATGCATCATAAGCAGCCTTAATAGAACCTGTATCTGGAACAAGGTGAATTATATGACCTTCTAACTCAAACCTCTATTTCTATGACTCATGAACATTTTTATGACTTAAGGTTATATAACACATAAATCTCAATTTTATATTCTGACTGCTGATCCAGATATCCACAATGAATAAAATGCATACCAAAGAGGCATGCCTCTTGTATGATTTTTAGTAGCACTAAGATATGCTAGGTAAAACTGAAAAGTAAATGAAACTTGTCACTGATGTGCTCCCATTTCTACTTTGACTTTGCTGTCAAGGACCACATAATGTACCCCTCCCAAGTCCCAAAAAGTACATAGCTCAGCTTCTTCTTCTCCCTTTCCTCCACCTAAAACCTGCTCTTGTTTTTAAAAATCTTAGTTTGGCAATAATAGCACACTGCCATTTGGACACTATCCTGGTCAGGTTTTCTGATTCTCTTATGGGAAGGTCAAGACCTACTCCCACTCAGTGGTCACTAGAGCATATAGATCCGCCCTTAATGGGAAACACATTACAGCTCTACCTTGGGTTTTACTATCCAAACCCTTAGTTCATTAACCATTCAGAGTCATCAAGGTATTTCGTTAAGGTACTGGAATTATAAATGATGATCTTTACTCTTTATTCAAATTTTAATATCTAATGTTATGTAATGGAGCAAAGGGACATAAATCAACATTTAAAAATCTCATCCTAGACCAAATGCTTTTCAAACCATCTGTGGTGAAAGATCAGGATTTTTATTTCCAATCTGTCATAGGCATACTTTTGTGAAGAACACTGAAATGAATTACTAGAAAAAATAAAATTAAAAAATCCAAAACATACCAAATACATGCCTCAACTTAAAAAAAAAAATAAATGTATTTTCTTAGAGCAGTTTTAGGTTCACAGCAAAATTAAGAAGAGAAAGGTACAGAGATTTCCTATACACCACCTGCCCCCAACTTACATAGCCTCCCCCATTATAAGTATTAATGTTTAAATTATATCTGACAGATACAAAATTACTCTGTCAAATTGTTTACAAGTTTCTAAGCACTTGTTTTCAGTTTCTGTACTACCCCTTTGCCCTGGTACCAATCTAGTACCACAATTTGAGTAGTATTGCCTCTTTCATCCCAACCCAAATATCTGCCTCCACCCTGTCATCAGAGTCAACCCTCTCCATAAAGAAACAGAAATATATAAAATGGCATATGCTACGGTTAGTGAACAAGTCACTTGGGGTATATACACATCTGCCATCTATAGATTTCTAATTCATAGAAGCTAAGTTATTCACCAATCTAATACACTTTCAGGTTTATGATAGTAAAAGAGTCTAGGAGTCTCATATAAACCATTGGCTTTGAAACCTCTTGGTTTTTTTGGTGTTTTTTTTTTTTTTTGGGTAGTTAAAACCCCTATTCTGGTTCTTGATTATTTACATAATAAAGATCCACTTAAATGCACATGCACTACACCCTCCTGAAGCCAGCAGGAGGTGAACACGAAGATCTGAGAACAAACTGTATGTGTGCAGAGCCTGTCTCCATTGTGCGATCGCTTTACAAATAAGAAATAAACGCTGGGTTCATAAGACTTGGAAGGAAAGGTTTATGGCTTTGACTGTTTTCCATTACTAGAAAATTTACATGCTGAAAAGTAGCAAAAACCAGTGCAAAAGAATAAACAGTGGGTGCACTTCAAGGGCTTGTTTCTTTCAAGAATCAGGAGTAAAATTGAGTTTTATTAGCTGTTTCATTAAGTTTTACTTTGAAGAAAAACAAACAGTGAAAGCATATGTGCAACATCTGATGAAAAAGGATTTTCTAAACAGTCTCTGTACGAAACTCATTAATGTAACATTAAATGTGAAGACTTGTCTAGCAATTTAAGGATAATTTTACTCATTTTAGTTTATTTATAATTTCTGACACAGTTTATTTAACATATTCTAATCTTTAAATCACCATGTGTACTAAACTAATTTATTAAATCTGTCTTTTCAATGACATTTTGCAATAAATATCTACAGCAGCTGTTAAAGGCAATTAGTATATGAAGTTTGTATCAAATTTAACACCTAACATAAAATACAGCTGGATATTGATAATTTGGAAAATACATAAAAACAGGTCAGTTCTTCTTAATCGAACTCCTAACGGTAAATGGTTTCCTTACACTAAAAGAAAAATCTAAGTATATATGCTATAATCCGATATCTGAAATCTAAGCGTCTAATATAATATGCAAAGTATTAAATAAAAGCAAATACTTTTTTCCTTAGAGCAAATTTAGACATGCTGGATATTCACCATATTTCCACTGGAAGAATTTACTCAATTGCTATTTTTCCATTTCAAGACTAAATGTAGGTAAAACGCAACTAATGTTTGTTACTGGGGAAAAAAAAGACATGTTCCAATTCCATTGTGCTGGCGACGTAATAGAGTGGGCCTCTGGAATGGAACAGATGAAATTTCAGCTTCTAAATGGATGAACTCGATGTTAAACTGCGGGCTGGGGGTTAAGACCACAGTTTCTGGAAGCAGACACACCTTGGTTTCATCCTCAATCCCGCATCTTACATAAAGACTGTGCAACCTCGGACAAGTCACATAACCTCTCTAAGCCTACATGCCTCATTTGAAGCAGAAATAATAATAGCTAACTCACAGGAATACCGTATGGATTAAATTAAACGAGACATTATATGTAAATAATAGCACAATGATGGAGCTTTTTTGGAACTTAAAAAAAAATACTACTCATTTTAATGACAGTAATATAGCACATAGTATAAAAAGTCAAATGGCACTAAAATATATATAATATCGATCGATCTATCTATCTATCTATCTACACACACACACACATACATATATACATATACACACCAGAAATCAGCAGCCCTTTCCTTACCCCTCCGCATTCTCTGGTCAGCCTACCCTGAGACGACCACTTGCAACGTTCCTTGCTTTGGTTTCAGGCATTCATCTCCAAATTCCCTACATTTATAAAGACAATTTTCTACATCGAATTTCAATATTATCTATTTACTTATTATGTAGATTATATATATTCAAATTCAGTGTGACTCCCAATTAAAACACCAGGATCATTAAAAAACGACTTCTATTAAACTCATTCATTGGACAGAATATACAGAAGAAACTGTCTTAGGAGCCTACGTAGTCCAAATCAGTGATACCTGCTGATTCAGGGTCTCTACACCTCAGAAGGATAAATATGAAATCGTTTTATTTTTTCCAATAACTTCACCTAAGTCTCCTGTGTACTCTCCTCTCCACCTGGTAAGTGTAGCAGACAACCGCATTAATGACCCCAGTTGTTCGCACCTCCCTAATCTTTGGCTTTGGGAATCTTCCTGCCCCTTACTGACTCTAACTTGGTCCCTAATGGAAGCTCACGCAGAGGACCAAAAGAGTGCTTGAGAGTTTCTACTTTCTTCCTTTGGACCCTTACCACCACCATGAGAACAAGATCAGGCTAGCCTGCCGGAACATGGAACCAAGCTGAATCATCTCAGCTGAGGCCATCTTAGACCAGTCAGCTCCAGCCACCCCTCACCTGATTGTAGATGTATAAGCAAGCCCTGTGGACATCAACTAAGCCTGATCAGTAAAATGGGTCCAGCTAATGTGAAGGCTTCTGAGAAGTAAAAAATGGTAGTTGTTTTAATCCATGAAGTTTTGTAATGGTTTATTATGCAACAATACCTAACTGATATATTAGGGTTCCTTAAACAACTTGGTCTCAGTCTATAACTTTTTAGATGCTTTCAGATATTAGAACACTATCTTTCAGATAAGCAAGACTCAATTTTATTATTATTTGTGTTCTTTTGAAGATTTCAGACTCAAATAAATTAATTTGAAGCTCTTTTCCTCCCTGTAATTCAATTCATACATTCTGCAGCTTGGAATGGAGAAATGAAACATGGTCTTACTCAGAGAAACATCCTGCCCTTCACTACTTCTCCGGGAGCCTATGGCTTGAGAATTGGAAGTAGGAAGGAAGGTAATCTCCTTGCTAAGGAAGGTAATCTCCTTGTTTGCTGTTGCTTCTCTGGCTGACACTGATTGCTTGTCAATGTCTGCATGCGGCAGGCATGCAGCTGCTAGCTCCCTCATGGGGTATTGTACAGGCTCTTGAGAGGACCCTGAAGTTAGAACACCCCTGGAATATTTACCTGATCTAAGCAGTCACCATCCACCCTCTACCATTGCTGAGGTCCCTCTACCTTCTGCTCATAGCCTTCTTGAGCAGACAATGGAAAAAGAGGTCAAGCCTAGCTACCTCAAGTTTAAATAAACAGTGTTCTCCACCCCCCCCTGACTCACCACTATCACTCCCACCTCTGTTGAGCCCTGCTCCCCAGAAAAGGGCAGATCAGCAACTCCACAGCTAAGCAAATGCTCAAAGAGGTAAATGAGCGCAATGGAATGATCTCCCTGACTATTTGAAGGCACCCCATTCTTTACAAAGGGTTCTTTGAAGAAGAAAGGGAGGCTTTGGAAGAGAGGGAATCATTTCTAGCTCTGCACTTCTCTGTTGAGTCCTATTCTCATATTGGGCTGGGGTGGAGAATCACAGTCCTTCAGGAAACGTTCCTCAGAGCAGTTTCTGCAGGCAGCTTTCTCACGCCAGTGTTTAGTAGATTATTCACAGCAATTCAAATTACAGAAAATTAGTTACTTAGAGTCTTTGTCTCTAGCTTGGGGCTTTAGATGCAATTCTGGAACAAGATAAAAAGGTCCCACTCAACACACTGTTACATGGTTATTTCAAAATCTAAAGCGTGCATTAAATTCTATTATACTGCTAATCATTACAGAAAAATTCCACTTTTACAGAAATGTCAGTTTTATTAAAAAAGACTGCCCTGAAGAGGTTATTTGAATGATACTTATTAACTTTTTATGTAAATGTTATGGTGTTTTCACAAATCTTATCTCATCAATTAAGGGATAGAAGAGCACTAGCTTTTTAAAGTTTCTCATACTTTTTTCAAATAAAATTTTTTGTTTAATAAAATTCTCCAAATTATGAATTTTTGGAAAATCAGGTAGTCAATCATTCATATAACAAATATTTTGTACTTACTTTATATCCAATGATATTCTAGTTGCTTTGGGAATATCAACAAACAAAATCAAGATACCTGTCCCACTGATTAAGCAGGAAAAGAGACAGACATTAAGACATAAACATAACAAATAAGTAAATTACAGAATATCTTAGAGTTGAATAGTAGTATGGGAAAAATTAAAAGTATAGTTGGATAAGGGTAATCAGGAGTGCCAGGAGTAAAGCTAGCAGGTAGCAGAAACAGGTTGTTTGAAATATTTAATAGGATGGTTAGGAAGGCCTCAGTAAGAAGGTGACATATGAGCAAAAACATGAAGGGCATGAGGGCAGAACAGAGTTAGCCATATCTGGAAGAAGAGTGTTGTGGACGGCAGAGAGGCCAGCCAATTCAGAGGTCCCAGGCAAGAGTGTTTGTCTGGTATGTTTGAGGAACAGCAAGGAAGTCAGTGTGCCTGGTCAGCTGTGAATGAAATTGAAGGTGAAATAAGAGTTGATGGTGTTTTACACCAGGTGGTAGCAAGGAAGATGAGAAATGGTCTGATTCTGGATATTATGAAGGTTTAGGCAACAGGGTGTCTGAATAGATTGGATGTGGGGTGTGAGAGGAATAAAGAAGAATAACTCCAGTAGCTTGAACATCTGGAAAATGGAATTGCCATCAATTGAGAGAAAAGTTAATTTGGATGGAGTTGGGTAAGCAAGTTTAAGAGAAGGGAGATTAGACATTTAATTTGGGGCATGCTGATTTTAGGATCTAAATGGGGACACCAAAGTAGAAATGTCAAGTAAGAAGTTGACCTTATGAATATGGTATTCAAGGGAGAAGTGAGGGTAGGGGATACACCATTGGAAGAAATTAGTATTTCATGGAATTTAAATTACAACCTCCACAGTCATGAGAAAAGCTAGAGAAGGGAATAAGACATAGGACAGCCTGGGCACTAATATTATAAGGGTATGGAAAAAAGAAAAAAAAAAACAGTAAGGAGACTGAAAGGGAGTCAAAAGCAAAATAGAAGGTAAACCAAGAGAGTGAGGGCACCAAATGAATAAGGTATGTCAAGGAAAAAAGAATGGTTAATCTGTCAAATGCTACCAAAAGAGCAAAGAATTTACCAATAACTTAGCAGCCATGAACTCAGAGGTCACTGATCGCATTATGTAATATTGGGCCCATGGCTCAATCCACTAAAAAGGAATTTTACTATTTAATGAAAAGTCTTCTAAAAAAATAGGTTTCTGAACACTTGTCAATGACCCACTTATTTCAAAAAACATATTATACCATGAAATGAAATACGATCAAATATATTTACACAAATAAAAAACCCAGCAGAATTCTTTGCAGTTTACATGATTTTAATTCAATTAAGCAAATGAATGTAGAGGGCTTACTCTGCTAAACACCAAATATATAGAAGCAGAATTCCTGTGGTCAAGGAGCTTTCAGGCTACTATGGGGAATCAGGCAAGGACATAATCACCATATAGAATTATACAGTCAAGTATATGGAGGAGGAGCTTCTAAGCCAAACTTGGAAATCAGGGGTGCCTATCTAAGAAACGTGATGCTTAAACGTGATACACCTTGAAAAAAGATGTAGTGATTATGGGCAAAAAGACTTAACCATGCAAATCACAAAAGAAGGTTCAAATAACTAATAAACATATGAAAACATATACGAATGAACTAGCTTTCAGAAAAACGCAAATTAAATTACCATGTGGCCCCAGTAGGCAGGACTTCAAATCTTCTCCAAAAAACAATTTTGAAACTGTTCAAAAAATTTAAAAACAACCATTTCAGGGATCTGGCTATCTACCTAAGTCAAATAACATATTAATAAGCACTTATTCATGAAACACTCTTGAAATTCGGGTAAGAACACTGGGAGTCTGTGGCTCTCCAGTCTGGGGACGCTGCCAACCCTCCCTGGTGGTCAGGGCAGGGGCTCTTTCTGGACCGCAGGCTGGGCAGCTTCATGACCAGAGAGGTTCAAATGATCTTAAGCCCAAGGTGAAAATAAGCTGTTCAGCAGCATCACCAGTAGCAAGGCTGGTCTGTTGGGCCAGGCAACACACCACGAACAAAACCAGAGAGACCACAGGAGATTCGGAAGTAAGAGACCCACAGAGAAGCTTGAACTCTGAGAACAACCCTGGCTCTTTCCTCCCACATGCCTAGCGGAGACCATCCTATCCTCGTGTCCTGGACTGACAGCAAGACTGCACATTCACACAGGACACAGCAGACTAGAAGGCAGGGCAGACTATAAACCTGCTTGAACTTTGAACACGCTCCCCAACCCATGCACAAATCCTTCAGGAAGAGTGGAAGTCTTACCCACTCAGGATGTTCGAGCATAGCCTCTGACCAATCACTGACCACAAAGCTATTAACAAATATAATGTTGAGGTAAAGAAGCCAAACTCTAAAGAGTACATCTTTTTTAGGCATGAGTTGTGTATGCTTAGCTAAGGAATCTGAATTATATCTTGAAATAATGGAGAATCACTAAAGGATTTTAACTAGAGAATAATGGATTGGAATTGAATTTTATAAGACCACTTAGGGAGGGTGGAAGGCAGGTTGGCAGAGGGCAAGACAGAGACAGAAAGCCGAAATAATGGCATGATCCAAGACAGTGGCAATGGGAAAAGAGGGCAGGAGATGTAGAGGTGAGCCAAGTGAGAGGTTTTTAAAGGTGGAATGAAAAGATCTAGTGATCCATTAGATCCAGGTATTGAGGAGACAGAGAAAAGTGAAAGCCTTCAGATTCATGGCCTGAGCCAGAAGGATAGTGGAGCCATCTACTAAAACAAAGAATTCAATGAATAGGAATTTGAAAGACGATAAGCTCAGTTTGATCATGTTGAGCTCGAGGTCTACAGAACTCTAATCTATGAGACTGCTTATGTAATTAAACTTTGTATAAAATTTATTGTTTAGAAAAAGATAAGTAATATATGGAAATATTGAAACTGTAGTGGTCCAACAACCTGGGTTCTTGCTCCAGTTCTAGATCTAACTTGGCTAAGTCAATTGTTATCTTGGTGCCTAAACTTATTCACTTTTTCAAGTTATCTTGATGTAGAACAAAGAAAATAAGACAACTCTATATAATTACATGACTGTCATGAACATAATAAAAGAATGCTGTAAGACAAGAATACACCTGACTGCTACTATCTAAAAATCGTAACTAATACAATATGACCAAAATGAAGCCATAAATATTGGAAAAGAAACCATGTTTTCATTATGTCAGACGACATAGAAAGCACGAAAGAATTATTTTAAAAAATACTAGAAGAAATAAGACAATTCATTTAGATAGTCAGTTACAAAATATACCCAGCAAAATCATTCTTTAAAGTGAACACTTATTATATTTCTAAAAGGGAAGTCAATGTTGTAGATATGTAATTTCACTCTAAATTTATAAATTTAAAAGAACACCCATTAAAATCCCAGTTAGGAAATACAGCAACACTTGTTTATCCAATTAAGAGTATCCAAAAATGAAAGTTACATAATAAGGGAAATGCAGCAAAACAACCATAATTGTATTTGGGTAGTGTGATTTTTGATGATTTTTTTCTATTTTTACAAACATTCATGGTCATAATAATGTTGTCTATAGTTAGAGGCCTTTTCTAAGACTTTAGAATAGGATTTTCCAAGCTCAAGCATTAAATTAACTCATAACAGATCAGAACAGACAGGCAAGTTGCATTAAAGAGAGAGAATAGCTTCCCAGTGTGCAAGATTTGACTGTAATCTGATAGGAACCAAAAGAAGGGTTGATCAGTCATTAAAATTAAAAAAAAAAAAATCAAAGAGAACACTGGCAGAATCCATTATGCTGTTCAAACTAAACAACTTGCTATCAATGGTAAGACTACCCCTACCACAGAACAGGACGTATGATCCCACTCTTAGATTATGGCATTAAAATTTTCATTCACACAACTACATGAGAATTTGTACTCATTCTGCACTCACATGATTCCAATTTGCTTACCTACAAAACAAAAATGAATCATCATGATGATGGAATTCTAGTTCATCTGACAATTCTATTTACAATTACTATAAATTAGTAATTAGATTCTGATATATATATCCTGATATATATACATCTCTTAACGTTGCTTGATGTGGATCCCTCTTTGAGCGACAGCTCCATTCCTATCTATCATCTGAACCCGAAGGTCAGATCTTGGGCTTGATAAACTCCCCAGTGTAAAGCTAAATTCCTGCCAGGTTTTTTGAAATACAGCCTGCCAGCCCGCCAAGTGAAAACAAACATCACTGTTAGGCAGGAATGTGCTTTTAATTGTTAAAAGTACCCAGTTACTATCATTATTTAAATTCTAGTTTATAAAGTATTATAAAATTTATAAAGTATTATAGCTTTCATTTCTCTGACACTCTTGATAATCTTTAAAAATGGCATTAAAAATATTTAATTCACAAGTGATACAACCTGTTCTTGAAATGATTGCTTAAGATTTGCATATGCTTAAGTGACAAATCATATCATAACACACAATAAATTATGAATGAAAAATCTAGAGTAACTGATTATGATTCAATGTTTATTATAAAAACACAGCATGCTTCTCTAAGTGCATTTTTCTCCTAATCTCCAAAGATAAACTAAAAAAAAATTTACTTTAGTCTAATCAAGAGACTATATAAATGCAATATACTTAATCTTTATCTAGTGGCATTTGGGGCTATAAATGATATTTCATTAACTCACAGTAGATGGCTTAAACAAATACAGCATTGCATTAAAACTCATAGAAGTAACATGCTCACAACCCCCTAAAATAATTATTAATACAGGAACATATAAAAAAAATTTTAAATAAGCTGGAAGAAAAAGAATAAAAATTACTCACATAAAGCAATATTATACCTGAGAAACCTATAGAAATGTCTATTTTCTAGTAAACTTAAAATTGTCATTAAATTTTAGAAAGGATCTAAGCATATTATATATGTAAGGATTAAAAATTTTAAGTAGCTATTTAATATTTCACTTCAAAATAAAAATCATTACTTCCAACAACTCAATATATAAATACCACCAAAGTGAATGGGTAGGCAAAGTAAAGTAACTGTATTTAACATATTAATTCCATTATTTGCTCCCAAGTTATGTTTCTAATAGAAATACCCAGTTGGGTATATACATTATCAGCAAATTTGAGACATGGTGAAGAACTATTCCTGTCTGATATACATAAATATTTAGAAAGCATTTTTAATCTTTAATAATGTTGTGCTTCAGAAATAAATGAAATCTCTTAACAGAATGGGCTATATAATTCAAGATGTTGTCATCTAATAGAAATCCACTCCCAATTCTGTTTGGCTCTCTACTCCACAAAGTCCTAAATTGAAATTTGTAGAAATAATGGATAAACTTAGAGGCATTATGCTAAGTGAAATAAGCCAGTCACAAAAAAAAAAAAAAAAATGAATCCTGTATGATTTCACTTATGAGATAACTAGAGCAGTCAAATTCATAGAGAAGAAAGTAGGATGGTGGTTGCCAGGGGCTGAGGGGAGGAGGAAATGAAGAGTTAGTGTTTAATGGGCACAAAGTTTCAATTCTGCAAGATAAAAAAAGTTCTGGAAGAACTTGGTTGTACAATAGTTTGAATGTATGTGCTTTATAGAACTGTATACTTAAAAATGGTTAAGACGATAAATTTTATGTTCTACGTATTTTACCATAATTTCAAAAATAAAAATTTGTAGATTATTTTCTCTAGAGTATTTTCCTGAGTTCACTTATTCTTTTAATATATAAAGATAAATACACTTAGAGTGTACTTGAAGAACCCATAATTTTAAGACATATGGGGAGAAAAAGAAAGCCAAGTTAATTAAATTAAGATATATTACATCACTTCATATTTGCCACAGATGCTTTAAAACAGTAAGCTCCTGACAGTGAGTTGATAATTGTGGGAGCTAGGTGACAGGTACATGGAAATTTATTATTCTCTTTACCTTTATATGCTTGAAATTTTTCATAATAAATTAATAAAGATAATTGTGTAAATAAACGGTGTATGAAATTTAGCAAGGCAAGCAGACTGGACAGCAATGGTAAGGTAGGTTTTCTACCAAGATAGTGTTGAAAGATAAAATAAAATAAAATATGAAAATATTTTAAGATCTATTTTAAAAATATTAATTTTATGTAATTAAAAATGGTGAAGGGATTTATGAAAAGAAATGTGAATTAACCAATGAGAAGACTACTAAAAAGAAGTGATTAAAAAATCAGTTTAAATTTCAAAGAATAAAATTGAATTTCAAAATTCTACTCTATTTATATTAAGAAATAAGCTCTTTCAATAGAAGTTAAAAAAAAGAATAAAAAAAGTAATCAAAAATATTTCTAGTGCGTTGCTATGTAAATTTCAAAATACAGTCAAATAGGTTACTAAAGAGACATAGATTAATGTGGGGGGTCCTTTATTTCTTCTTTAAGAATAACATATAAAATGATCTAGTATCAATTGTATAAAGTCTAATCTCAAAATTAATGGAATATTTTGTTTTGTTTTCTGTATCTGAATGTGCTCCCTTTCCATTTCTGCTATATAAAGTGAGAGAAGAAATTTGAAAACCCATGGGTCAAATCACAGAAATGCAATCCTAAACTAATATACTCAGATCTAATAAGTAAAACCACAAAAACAAAAGAAAAAAATTTAGAAGGCAAGTTGCTATGAAGTTTTAAATTCTACATAAATTCCCAAAAGGGGTGAATCTCAGATAAGGTTAAGAACATTTATAATTATGAATAAAGTTTAGGATAAGAAGGAAATCGTGACGAGATAGAAGAAAAGGAAGAATATATGTAACACAGGTAAAAGCAGAGAAAATAGCACCAAAATCAAACCTATATGTACTTTACCAATATTCAAAACATAGCTAGATTTTACCACATCTGCTTCATCTATGCCTGGTTTATTTGTTTGTTTTTCTTTGCTAAACTCCTTGGTATCATTTTATACTTTAGTCCATAATCAAACATCCCTAACTGTTTCAAAAAGGCCTTTTTGCTGTTGATTTGAGTCAAGATCCAAAAAGTTTCACACATTATGTTACGTTATGTCTTTCAAATTTCTTTTAATATAGAGTAATGCTACTCAAAGTGTGATCTGAACTGGTGTCAGTTTGAAAACTAATTGCTAGCAGTCCAAAAACTGTTATTGGTCCTCAAACTCTTTGTTATAGGCCAATAAGATAAATTTAGAAAAAAAGAAAGTGAGGGTTTAGAAATTTTCATAGCAAGTTGAAACTGTCAAAACATCTAAGAGCATAGTCAGTGGACCCATCTTCAAAGTCACCACTTTCCCACGGTGAGCAGCACGTGCCATGAGCTGCACACTGTTCTTGGTCATCGGGACAACTTTCTGGTTGCTGCCCACAAGGGATATTTTAAAAATAAAACAAACAAAACCCTGGTTCTTAATCCTAGATAGATAGAGATGCAGTCCTCCTCCTCACTTCTTTTATCTTACCATTAACTTTTTAAGGAAATTGGTCAGTTGTCCTTGAGATTTCTGGATTTTTCTATTTGCTTCCTGGGATGTCAATTAACTTGATCCTCCATCACCTGACTTCCATACTTGATTTTATTCAGGGCAAGAATATTTCATAGATAGTGCTCTGTGGTTCATGGTACAACCCTTAAGAAAATATGTGACGTCTGGATGCCCTATTTTTAGTAATGCCAGTATTGGTTCAGGTGGTGATAGCTCAATCTCACCTCTGTAAATTCCCCATCATCCCTTCATCTAATGGTTCCATCCACTGATTATTGTTGCCTAATCCATTTCATTATGGATTGAAAAGTGGTAATTTTTTAAATCCTACCATCTTTATCAGATGAAATTCTGAAAAAACTATTCCTTATCAAATAAGGCTATTTGGTTACTGTAAAATATAATTCATATAGGAAAGAGAGGATAAATGTTTAATTCTTTCCTTCTGACTAAAAATTTTCAGACCAAGGAGTTGATGTCCTAGATACTCCCAGTGATGTTCAATGAGTTAAGTTTGGAAACTGTTCTACTCCACTCTCTTGTGTTCTCTCCCTCTCTATTGACATTATAAACTCATGGGTTTTTAAGATACTTAATGTCTTTCAAACAATTACATTCACTGTCATTCACCAGCTTCTGCTTCCCCTTCTTATCCTAGAAAATAATACTTTATAGACCAATACAGTACATTTGGTGGTAAATAGACTTCCCTAGTTTTCTGAAAACCTAACTACATGTTTATTTATAGTATTATTCTATTAAAACATTAAGTATTTCAAACAACCAACTAAATATTATAGCCATAACATGGTTTTCCATGTGCTATAAATTGTGCTAAACTCTTTGAATGCAAATCTCACTTAATCTACATAATAACCATGTTAGGTGGATATTATTATTATCTCTACTTTATAGATAAAGATGATGAAGTTTGGAGACACTAAGTAATTTGTCCAATATCCAGCTAGTAAGTAGTAGAACAGGGATTGGTACCCAGGTCTATCTAACTCTGGAGCCCATGCTCTTAACCACGATCTTTAATTTCTGACAGACCATCATTTATACAATGACTCTCAACAAGAGTGTACCACCTTTCTGAGGGGTTTGGAAATTTGGGGGGTAGAGGAACAAGAATTATCCTGCCCAAATGCCAACAGCATCCAGCCCCACTGAAAAATAATGATTTAGAGGTATACTCCCAATTCTGCATACCTCTAGAAATAAAAATTACTTTGCTTTGATTACTTTTAGAAACTGCTTCCTTTAAAATTTTTTTAAGTTATTGTTTCCTTAATTCGCACTGCTATTCGCAACTTTGCCAAAAAATGTTTTGCCTTATCTATAAAGTTGAATGACACTAACTCTAAATATTGCCAAGATTCTTTTAAAATTAAAAAAATAAAATGGATGGTGCCAAAGTGATTTATGAACAAACCTGAAGGTATGAGTGACGATATGTGTACTCTTTAAAGGAGCCTCTATATATAGGGATAAACAAGATTCTTTTTTAAAAATAATTCTCAGGGGCAAGAAGAGGCAGAAGGAAGTATTACAAAAGTGTACAAGGAACCTTTCGGGAGTGATATGTTCACTTTCTTGACTGTGGCAAAGGTTTACAGGTCTATACATAGATCAAAACTTACCAAATTGTACACTTGAAATACGTGCAGCGTACTGTATGCCAATTGTACTTCAATACACCTCTTTTAAAATAAAAATAAATTCCTGAGCCTAAAAAGTAAAAACAATAGTGTATGTATTGTCTCCAAACAGTCCCCACAAAAGACTGAGATATTAATACAGATGGAAGGTTTGAGGTAAATAAACAAGTGACTGAGTCACAATTTCCTTCATAAAAGTGGCATGGCACTGCTGAAATCAAGTAGCAAAAATACGAATAGCCTAAAATTCAGAAAAGAGGGATCTGCTTACCTGGAGCCCCTTTTACTAACTCAGATCAACAGCATGCACTGAGGAAGGGCCACACATGCAGACAGCCAATCCCAGAAGTCATCAAATGGCCACACATGGCCCCCGTATTATACACCACTGGGCCTGGTCCTCACTATGTTTGAAAAATACCTTTTGGAATTCATTGCTAACTTTTAAAATTTTACAGACTTCTCCCCCAAAATCTTTTTTAATTTTCTAGAAGATCGGTAACCCTTGGGCTCATTTTCCAATCTGGCGACAGGCCAAGTACTCTTGTCAGCCACAGGTCACAGGACTCAGTGTCCATACTGCTGTGCCCCTGCCATTACCACGGCTGGTCTCAGCAGCAGACTTTTGAGTTTGCAGTCCTTGCCTTAAAGCTATAAAGATTTTCTCTCAACAATGTTTTATTTTGTTTTGATACTATCCATGGGCTCACACCCACATTAAAAAGAACTATACTTAATTAGAGGTGCAATTCTCACTCCAAATGTATAGAGGAACTTTCCTCATTCAGCAGGCAATGGCGGCAAACAAGTAGGTAGCCGTACATACCTGTCCCTGAAACAGAAGCTACTCCAAGAATAAAAACAAATCACGGAGACTGGATCTTGGGACATGATTTCAACAAATCCAGTGAAGAAATTTCTGACATAATTTCTCTCCTGGAGATTATTCCCAAGGGCCCAACTCAACCTAACACATACACACACACAGCTACAAACACAGTCCAGTTTCAGCTCCCTCCCTAACATTCTTCTTCCCCATTCCACTAGTAGCAGAAATGGTAACAGGAATCTATATCATCCTGCCTCCAGCTTAAGATCAAGGAAAAGTTCTTTTTAAAAAACCTGGTGAAAAGAGAATGTTCCCAAGGAGTAAACACACAAAATTATTACAGGTCAAAAGGGGTCAACAGAACAAGAAATAACAAATGCTGGAGAGGATGCTGCGAAAACGGAGCCCTTATACACTGCTGGTGGGACTGAAAATTGCTACAGCCACTATGGAAAGCAGTATGGAGTTTCCTCAAAAAACTAACAATTGATCTACCATATGATCCAGCAATCCTTCTACTGGGTATTTACCCCAAAGACTTGAAAACATATATCCAAAAAGATATTTGCACACCAATGTTCATAGCAGCATTATTCACAGTGGCCAGGACATGGAAGCAACTGAAGTGTCCTACGATAGATGATTGGATAAAGAAGCTGTGGTACATATATACAGTGGAATATTACTCAGCCATAAGAAGAGATGAAATCCTGCCATTTGCGACAACATGGATGGACCTCAAGATAATCATGCTAAGTGAAATAAACCAGACAGAAAAAGCTGAAAAATCACATGATATCACTTACATGTGAAATATAAACTTAAAAACAACAAATGAATGGGACAAACAAACAGAGACTCACGGAAACGGACTATAGACTAGTGGTTACCAGAGGATAGGGGATGGGGGATGGGGGTAGACGGGGTAAAGGGGGTCAAATATAGGGGGGGTAGGGGAAGGGTGAAGTAGGTAAAGGGGATCAAATATATGATAGCTGAAGGAAACTGGACTTTGGGTAGTAAATACACAATAGAAAATACAGATGTCAAATTATAATGTACACCTGAAAATTAGATAACTGTATTAACCAATGTGATCCCAATAAACTTAATTTTTTAAAAAGTTAAAAAGAAAATCGGGGGGGGGGCGGTCAGAAAGCTTTACTCCTTTGATGAATAAACAACCAACATTTTATTTAATCACTATATAGCAGAAGCATTAATATTAAAGTCAGGATAAAGACAAAGAACTTTTTTCACTATTACTTAACATTTTGCTAATCAATTCATAAAATAGAAATATTACAAAGAAGGCAACAAAAAAACTCCTCATTAGCGGATAACCTCAGTCTACCTAGAAGACAGGGAATTCAGTGAAAAATTATGAAAACTGAAAGAATTCAGTAAGGTGATTGGATAGTTACAAAATTAATATCCAAAAATTAGCAGTTCTTTTATATGTCAATGATAATCATAAAAGGAAGAATATGAATAAAAATTCAAATACAATAGCAAACAAAATTATAAAATACTCAGAAAATAAATTAATAAAAGATGCCCTAAAGGTTTACGGACTGTCCAATCACTAACTTGAGGGAGTGGGGCTGGAATGTACCACAGGAAATTGACTTTACACCTCTGACCCACCCCATGAGCCACCCTATAAGAGCGCAGTCAGCAGATGACCCAAGAAGAAATTATGGCTTCTCTCCCTAGTGACAGTCTAGACCTGACCAAGACCTGCATTTCCTCGGCCTAGTTCTGAATCAAAGGAATCAGCTCAAAACTATTCATGTTTCTCAGAGTACATATAGGAAACAGAGCCAATCAGCAAAGAATTGAGATCCACTACATTTTCAGGAATAGGATATGATGTCAAGTAGAGAAAACATATTCTCTAAGAAAGAGATTTCAAGAAACTCTTAAAAAGCTTTTGGCAGAAAACCTTACCAAATACATGTGTGAAAACAAATGGGTACATAGACCTTTTTACTATTACTACTGAATAGAACCAAAAGAGAAAATGTTTTAGAATGTATTTACATTATTAAAAAATTCCCAAATGTGTGGTAACATTAAAGAATTTTTTAAATGTTTTAAAAATTAAAAATAATACTAATAATTGAAAAAAAATTCCCAACTGACATAGTCCTCAATGCTTCAGAATTTGTGATTGCTTGACTATTTGACTGATTTGGTTTCAGAGCTATCTTTTCACTCTATGGACAAAAGTAGTTTCCTGTGAAAATTAATAATGTAAACGAATGGTTCGAAGCATCTGTCTATATTCAGATAATATGCTAAGCATTCTTACCTATTAAATTAAAGCAGGCCACCTAAAGACTTTTCTAGATAATACTTCATTAGCCTAACTGTAATGAGTATGTATAGTTAAAGTAATAAAATGGACATCTGTTTTAAAACATTCTTCAATTTACGCCTCTTACTAAATCAAGGTAGCTTTCATACATTAGTTTCAATTACTGAGATTTTACATGGCAGGAAAAAAAAAAACACCTCTATTTAATCAGGAAAAAAATTTTCTTGTCTTACCTTTGAAGTTCTCCATTCCCATCCATCGCCTATCTGCTGTGAATGTTTGATGAATTCTGCACAATAACGCTGGAATGTTTTTTCTCCAAAGAACTCATCTCCTTCCATATTAAATGATAACTGCAATATAAAAACTATATTAGCATCAGATGTAGAATGAATACCAAAAGGAATTCTGCTCATTTACTTATTTCTTCAAACAAACCAAAATTTAGAATGTAGAACAGAAAATAACCTTAGAGCCATTCCAAAAAGGTTTTGTTTCCATCTTTCTCATCCTATCCCCATTTTTTAATGAGGAAGAACATGTGATCGACATGAAAATCTAAAACCTAGATTTATAATAAACACAAACTGTAGTTTAAAAAAGCTTAGTTTGTCCATAAATTTAGTTTCAAGAGCTTAATTTTATCTCACTTCTTCTAACCTAATGCTTCCGAACTCCTCAGAACTTCCTTCTCTACGTCCTACCTTAGCTCCTATGACGTTAAGATGACAGTGATCAGTGGAGCTGAGCTGTTATTCACACTTTATTAGAGAGTTCGACTCACTAACAAATTATGTTCCAAAGTCTGGAAATATTTGTTTTCCAAGGTGCAAGGTTATGATTATCTAATTAGTTAACTATTTTATTGTGTCTACAAATATGGCAAATCAAAGACTAACGATATATTATATACGTCTGTCCAAAACATAAAACACTGTTTATAGAAAGAGAATTTTAGAGCTGGGAGGACACTCAAATTATGTTGTTAAGTCACTGGATAAGGAAATAGAGACCAAATGAATTTCCTATTCTCCTCATTAGTGACGAGCATCATCAGGACAATTAGTACTTGTTGACTGCTTACTTTGTCAAACACTATGCTAGACACTTCCCATTCCATTTAATCCTCCCATGATCCAAAAGTTGTTATCCTCATTTCTTAAATGAAAAAGAGAAAGTAATCTGTGTAAGAATGTAAATGAGAAAGGATTCAAACCCCAGTTTGGCTCCAGGTCCAATGATTTGTCTATACTAGCAGATTCCCAGTCCAGTGTTCTTTCTGATTATTCACATTTAGTTAGTATGACCTATATAAGAATTTGTTCATTCATCGGACAAATACACATGGAATATCTCCTAAGGGGTATGCACAGGTGAAGGTTAGATATACAAAAACGAAAAAAATATATATAGTCCTTGCCTTATGAAAACTCATTATAATAAAGGAAGATAAGCAATAAAAATAATTACAGTAGAAATATCTTAACCAACCTCCACTCCACCAACTTTGCCAGATTAATCGACACAATGTCCATTTCCTCTATAAAATGATTAATATCTAGAGCATTGTGATCATGAAGCACTTCTACTCCACTCAGTTGATATGTTCACAAATCATATTCTTGTATTATAAGTATACTTTAATTAAATGTTATACAAACGAAACCAATAAAATATAAGCTAAAAAGACAAATACTGTTATCCTAAGATGCCTTAGAAAGACTTTATAGAGATAAGTCTCCATAAGAAAAACAAACTACTGTGAACAATGCAACTGAAAAAATTGGTTGGGGCATAAAAAATCATACAAATCTAGGATTCTGCTCTCAGATTGCTTCCAAGTGGCTTAAGTTCTTTCATTTAAACCAAAACTTTCATTTAAACCAAAAATCTAGAGGATGCATTCTGGGTTCAGTTTAACCAAGAATGAACAAAAAATTCCAATCAAATACCCACACTCAAAGTCAATGTCTTGGTCATACATAAAAAAAATTAGCAAATGCATGTCTTTATATGTTTTAAGTTGAAATAAAATGTTTCAAGTATGTATGTATTACTGTTTTAACTCCACCTTTAATCCCTTTCTTCAATTAATTGGTCGATTCAATTCTGATAGCACTGGAAAGAGGACTCGTATTTAAAGTCTATACAGTGATGAAGATATGCTCAGATTATAGCAGGCAGAAGAAAAGTCCCTCACACAGGAAGGATGGTGTGGGAGGGTGTGTGTCATTCAAGAGCTTGGACTGTTTCCTTAGGAAATAAAGAATCAGACCTTGGAGCTGAAAAGGTCAGAATAATAAATAGTTAAGGACTCTGTGGAGGATTATCTGAGGGGTGCCAGCCTGAAGGCAGGGAGAAGGGTTAGAAGCTGTTACAGTGGTCTGGGTGAGAGGTCATGAGGATTTGAACCCAGGCAATGAAAGAGAACAGAAAGAATACACATCTTAAGTTATGGAGAGAAGTCGAGATTGATTTAAGAGGTCTGGAAGTTTTCTGAGACAAATGGAAGCCATGAGGATGCATATCTCTGAGCTAGAATGCATATAGCAGATTCTTAATATGATTTCTGGTGGATCATGAAAGTTTACACTAAATTTTGTAGGTATGTACCTATCTATATTTAGGGGGAGAAAAATGCTATAATTTTCAACAGATTGTTTAAGGGATCTTAACTAAAATAGTTAGGAACCTCTATAGAGAGTGAGAACAGCAGCAAGTTGGGAAAGAAATCTTCAGAACACCAGCATTTAAGAAACCTGTAGAGAAAGGGGAGGAACCAATAAAACAGCTGGAGAATACAAAGTCAGGCATTAGGAGAAGACCCTAGCAAGGGCAGTGCCACAGAGCCCAGGGATGAAGATTTCAAGGGAGCAGAAAACAACTAACAAGTAACCAATAATGTCAAACAAAAAAGAGAACCCTTAAGAAAACACCCATAGAAAGGACAATGAATGAAGCAGTCACTAACGAGCACCTGTGTGAGCAGTTTCAGCAGCTAGGTTGTGGTGGACTAAGGAGAAAACGAAAGGAAATAGTGAAAACTTTGTAGGCAATGTTTTCAAAAAGCTTGGCTGAAAAGTACATGCAAATTGATGACAGAAGCAGTACACAGGCTTAAAGGAGGATTCCGTTTTTCCTAAGAAAGGGAGATATCTGAATATATGTTGAAGCTGAGGAAAGGAGGAGGTTGAGATGGAAAGCTGAAAATACCAAAGAGGGAAAATGACTGATAAAGGGGCTGCAGTGCGTGTGGTCAACACAGCAGGAGGATGGATCTGAGCAATACAGGAGACACCTTGCCCCTTGCAATGGGAGGAAAGGCATTTGAGGATGACTATTAAATATAAAATTTAAAGTTTTTCAAAGAGGACCCAAAGTTAAGGAAGACAAAGTCTGATGGTCACAAGATTTTTTGAAGCAGAAGCAGGCAAGATGGGCTACAGAGTGAGGGGGTGGTGACGAAAGGAGAAGTTTGAGGAAACTAGTACAGATTTGAAATGCTGGTGAGAGAAATGAGAAGACAGCATTTAAAGATAAGCAAACAGAAGCGAAGGGCCAGCACAGGTTGGAGAGCCTGAATTCGTAGTGCAATACTCCGCAAAGTGTGATTGCCTTCAGCAGTGCGCAGCTCCCCAAGTGTGGGAACCAGCAGAGAGGACTGCTTGCCCATGCATGCAAAGTCAAAGTTTTGCTGGGTTGATTCAGTGGAAGGACCAGGTGGAAGATGGAAAAGGATTTGATAGCAGGATTAGCTCAGAGGTCCAGATTAGGTGGGAAAGGAAAAGATGCCAAGAAACAGTTTAAGGGATGGGCAAATAAGGCAGTGTCAAGGAATATTAAGTATCAAAAGGGCTAACAACAACTATAGTGAAAAGAGGGAAATGGAATAATAGAGAACTATGAAGTTTCAGAACTTGACAAAGTCCCAGCTGGGTCCATGGAAGTGAGCATATAAAGTAGTTGGAGATGACGGTCACTGGAGCTCAGGAAGTTTAAATAACTATGAGGCTTATAATGTTTGCTGTTTTCTACATGGACACTGAAGTCACTTAGGATTACCCTGAGAGTTGGTGGGGGTAGAGAGCTCCTTAAAGAACATGGAAGATCAACTGGGATCTCTCTTTTGTAAATGAAAATGGGCAAATGGTTTAAAATAGAAGAGCAAAGAGATGTTAAGTGATACATGGCCAATAATGTAGAGTCCACTGAGATCACTAATAAACCAATACATGTCTTTTTGATGAACCAGAAGGCAGCCTTGGATTCCTTCTCAAGATGGCGCTAAAAGCAGCCACCACCAGTGGACAGGGACAGCATGTGAGAAAAAACCTACCCTGCCACATGTGACAGAGCTGAACAACATGAGCCTCAAAGAGGTTAACATCATGAGCAATATAAGTATGGAAACTGATCATACCATACCCACTTGCCATCTCCCCACCCTGGATAATAACAACAACAAAACTTGTGGTTAGGGAACTGTTAAGTCAGGATTTCCCATCTCTTTTGACCAGAGAATTCTTTTTCCTGGGAACAGTTTTTAACCACTTCACAGAATGTAGTAAAGGAAATAATGGGTTAAGGCTTTAGTAAGTTTGTTTACTATGGATGTGTACTCCCAAGATCACAATGGAAAATCTGAGGAGGTAGGGGAACAGTGGGAGAACAGGTTTGGGAAGAGAAAGCACCAAGTACAGGAATATAAGTACAGAAAAGATGATAAACTGCAGAAAATCAACTACTGAGGCAGCCATTAAACGTTTCTAAGATGTGAGATCTCAAGGTTACACACAGAATTCTGATTGATAAGGTACTTACTTCTGTGCAGATACGAGTTGAGAAAGTGACATCTAAGAAGACACTAAAAGGAAGAACAGGGGCTAACTAAGCAAAAGGAGGAAAGTGAAAGAACAGAATGTGCAAAAGTCTGAATATAAGAGGTTTGGTAATTGAAGAACTCTTGTTTGACTGAAATATGGAGGTTAGAGGAAGGGTACTGGTAGAACTAGTACTAAGGAAGGCCCCCGTAGCCTAAGGGCTCAAAAGGGGTTTGAAAGTAGGAGTGAACTAATCAGCTTTGCATTCTGGCTTCCAGTGTATACTATGGGTCTTGCCTGGCTGGATGAACATAGTTAAAAGGCTCTTTAATCTGGGAGAGACATAACGGGGCTAAACAGAGCCAAAGATTTGCAGTAGGGCAGAGGAGGGAGGGATTCAAAAGACTTTTTGATAATATAGTCATAGGGACAGGTGAGGGAGAAGATTCAAGAAAGATCCCCAGCTTTTGGCCCTAGGTGGTGATACACTTCCTGAAACAGGGATCCCTGGAGGAAGAGCAGGTTTGAGGAATGACATGGATTTAGGTGAGCCACACTGAGTCTGAGCTTTAAATACCTGTGGAACACCCTAGTGATATGCTGTCTAGCAGGCATTTTGACATGGATCTGGAACTCAGAAGTAAAGAAACTCTGGGGTGGAAATACTGACTGTAATCCAATAATACACAGACAATAAGAGAACTGAATCACTTGGGGAGTAGATACAGAACTAGAAAAGAAGAATGAAACACGGCAGTCAGAGAAATAGTTTGTCCAACTATATGATGATCCATACATATTCTGGGAGATATTCAGTCAAAGAAAAACTAAATTTAATTTATAAAGAATACTTATCTATTTTGGAATATTTTATAAATTCCAAACAAACCCTTAATAACAAAATTGAACTAAGTAAAAACACTCCATTCTCTAAGCCCTCCAGTTACTGGAGGTTTACTGAACTATTCAAAATGTTAGTTGAAACATAAAATTTCACTCAATAGCCATAGTTTATCTAATTAACAGCACTGTGCCACTAGCAAGATGACTGAACATCAAAGCACTAATTGATATTTGGTTGAATACTTTAAAAATTATCTAAGGACTGGGCTTTGCTGAAGGATGTTACATACAATAATACAAACACTTAGGGCTTGATTACAAAATTAGGAACTATACTATATTAAAATGATATCCATCTCAATTCAAATCATCATAATGTGCCGTAATGAATTATCACTGAATTATTCTCTTTGCTCAAGTAAGAATATTTCAACTCATTAAAAATGAAAATATGACAATCAGCTTTTTCATGTGTACTTTTCAAGTTGTAACACTCTCTGGTACTCTACCAAGTTCATAAACTAGTAGAGGCAAAAAATTAGACTCTTAGAACTTCCTATTATGAGATGGCTAAAATTATGGTCAAAAATGGAAATAACCACCACTGCATCTCATTAAGCAATAATGCAAGGATAATCCTTATTTCACAAATGAAAAACCATGGATGTGAACTGCCTATGTTTCCATATTTAAGCTATTTTAAATTCAGACTAGAGGTAACAACAGAATACAGGTGAACTCTGAGTAAAAAGACAAATTCTAATTCTCATCTCAACCTAAACAATGAACCTCTCATTTTTTATTATAAGTAAAAGTTAGAAATGAGTCAGTGCTCTTTCATGTCATAAAATATAAGTTGTTAATCTATTTTGCTTGAGTCTCACTCTTGCTGAACAGCTGTTTGATTTTTTTTTTTAAGCTCAAATAACCAAAACCTTTTTTTAACTGCTTCAGCAGAGGCTACAGATTGGAACAGTAGAATAATTTTTTTCCTCACCAAGGCAGTCTTTCTAAACTATAAGTTAGCCCTAAGACTAGACAGTCTGAAGAAGTTTATTCTGCTGCTATTAAATACATCTTTTCAAAAAAGCAGCCCCAGTGAATTCTAACACCATGTGTAATCATTGTTCAAATGACCCTTTTTAATTAAAAACAATTTTTTTCACTATCATTCTCCACATTTTTCATGTGATTTTTAATCTAATGTGTGGAGAACTGATACTTTTTTTTTGGTCAGAGACATTTCTTTTGATGAATCTATAAATCAGTGTTTATCAGAGTCAAAATGAGACTAAAACACTTTGAGAAATATAAGTAAATTTCCCCAAAACTTAAAATAATTTATAAAAATGTGATTATCACAAAACACTATGCATACATTTAAACATTAAAGATCATTTTTAACTAATAAAAGTAACCAACTTCCTTTGTACTTGTTCCTCCCTACAACAATTCCACATTATTATAACTTTAGATTTAGACTCTTTCCTTAAAAAAAAAAAAAAAAAAAAAAAAGCAATTACCAGCTAGACAGGTAAACTCAACCATTACCTTTATGGGAATTTGGTTTGAATTCATTTAATCCATTAATCACTTACTTACCTAGCAGGGTCCTTCAGTAAGTGGCCCTCAAATTTTAGGGAGCAAAGAAGCACCCAGGGTACAACTTTAAATGTGGAATCCTAGGCCCAGGCCAGAAAGATTATCTGATTCTGAAGACCCCTAAACAGGTATTTATAATCAGCAGAAGAAATACTTTTGAGGAAGAATCATGCTAGAAAACTATGACAAAACATGGATCATTCTGAGGTGGCTAGTGAAAGGCCTGGTTTCAGGGCACTTGGCAGCCTGGGAGGGGCACAGCAGGCATGGCCCGGGGAATTCAACAAAAAGGGAGGCAGCAAAAGAGAGGAAGTCTCTTCGGTCATGACTGCAGCTGAACAGGAGGCTAAGCGCTCCCTCCTTGCCTTCCTACTGAAACACATATCCCAAATCAAAGTTTAAACGGGATGCAACATTGTACCTGGACTGGAATTGAGGGATCTTTATGGGCAGCAGGAACTCCAGTTAGAAAGAAGGTAAGAAGGCATCTCACTCTCCCCCATTTTATATTTTCTTCAGATATATACTGGCTTCCACTGCCCATTGGTAATTCTCTTTCCAGGCAGTTATCTTTCAATAATATAATGTTCCAAGCTAGAAGGGGACCTCGAAGCCAAGTGGAGAATGCATGCTGTGATGTAGTCAGCAATAAGAAGCTGTGGAAACAGGATGAGCCTCAGAATAGTACCGTTTCACCACTACATCTCTCCTCCATCCCCAAAAACGATGACTTCAAATCACACAAAAATGATCCCCTCATTATAGACACAAGGGCAAAATATTAAACAGTAGGGAAGGAAAAAACTTTCCTGAGTACAGAGAAGATATAGTCATAAATTTATTTGAACAAGCCAACCTGATCTCCAACCTGACACTGACGGTAAGAGCCCTCTCGTATCTAGGTATAGTGAAGGGGATGAAGGGAGCTTGTGCACTCCAATCAGGTCAACACCATCACTACACAAGTCCTTCTTCTGTCAAAATAGGAAAACAAAAAATATCAATAACCACATGGAGCCAATAAGAAGCTCTTGCGCCATAAAAAAAGAGGAGCACCACCATAAAGAGGAAGCGAGAAAGCTTGTTTCTGAAGGGGGCTTACACTGGAAATCAGGAGAAAAACTTAGAAATTAGCTAAGGTATGTTCCCAACTGGGAAAAAAAAAAGTAAAAAGAAAAACCCAGCTTCTAAAAGCGAGAGATATTCAACAAATAAGAGGTAAAGAACATGATCAATACTGTATCAGAAATTACAGACTCTCTGCTAGTCTAAATATAGATAAAAGCTGTTTTTAAAATATACTACCAAGAAACATTATTTTGAGTGAAAAAAATATCAGCAGTTGGACATTTTTGTAATGGAAGTGACATTCTCTAAATTTTCTTCATGCAAAATCTTTATTGAAGATTAATGTGCCTTCTTACTTCCACAAGCTTTTCATTCATTCATTCAGCACCTACAGTATCTTAGCGCTGAGCACTTGCTCTGTGTCCATATAGGAAGAAATGTGAAAATTTCCTGGGGAAATCAGAGAAGACTCCAAAGAGGGAGTCTTGAAGATCTAAATTCCATCTTGAAGAACTGAATTTTGAAATCTGCATAAAGGCCTACCAAGTGGAGACAAAGGCATGCAAAAAAGTTGGAAGAGCTCCTGCAAGACAAGGCCCGAAAAGAGGGTGCTAGGTTTAAAAAAAAAAAAAAAAAATGGCAGTAGAAATAGCACAGGTTTGGTAAAGTATGGCAGATGAGGTCCAATGGTTCCCAGTAATGGAGGGACCAGTTTCAAAAGGAGTATTTAGAAATGCTGGGTTAACCCAAAAGGAAGAGGTTGTAGTTTGTTATTGCAGTTTAGTGTGGTAAACTGCACTAACTATAATTAGCATCTTACAATGTATGAGATGGTTCCATAAAAATTTGCCCCCTTTAAAAAACATAGTGAAGTACGTTGGGGCTTAATATTCGGGGAACTTAACCCTCAGGTTTTTTAGCATATCTTTGAAATCTGCTATCACAATCTGCATTTCACTCACTAAATATTTACTTCCAAGAAACTGAGTTTTTCCTGAGCAAATGATGTGTTGCCTTCTTCCCTTTGACCACCATGAAGCTCAGAACTTAGTTGGGGTCCACCTTTAACAACGGTATAAATTTTCATAGTGTATATTTCAGTATAACACACTCCAATCTCATCTATTAAAGCTTCATATGTTCATGACCCTGATTTATCTTTATTTTGTATGTTATTCTATTATATATAGCTTATAAGCTACTTTTAGAACCAAATAGGGTATAAATTTAAAAATATAAGCAACAGAAATGAAAAACAGAAAACTAGAACCATCCTGGGGGAACTTCAAGAGACTTTTTTAAAAAAGTATATGGTCTTTGTCTTCAAAAGTTTGTAACTAAATCTGTAAGAAAAGATTCAAACTAAAAAGAACATCAGAGAATAGAAGACAGTAAAAAAACAAGTGATAAATTGTATAACCACTCTTTAAAGAATGAGTATGGATCAGAATAATTCTAACAACATGTATTGGGCTCTTACTGGGTCAAGAACTGTATTAGCTTGTTAAATCCTCACAGCAATCCTATGAAATAGTTTACTATGACTTTTTCCATTTTACAGATGAGGAAATTGGGACAGTGAGGTTAAGTTATTTGCCCAAAGTAGCACAGCTGTTAAATGTGGCCATTTGACCTAAGGCAGTCTGGAATCAGAGCCTGTGCCCCAGAAGAGTTACATTTCAGATAATCCTTGAATTACATGAGAATATTGAAAGTCAGAAATATAATACAAAAAAGGATGAAGAGGATGGGGTGGGCATGGGGATGGGCAGTGAATCTAGGAACAGGTTAAAATGAGGCAGAGTAGAGAGGTAGAGTCTGGGAGTATAGACTAAGAATACAAGAAAATGGGTAGGGGGAGGGGAGTTTATAAATAGCAAAGTTTGAAAGAGATTCCATTTAGGCAGTGGGCTTAAGAAACTACCATAGGTTCCTGAGAACAAAAGAGATGACAGTTTTCTCCAAAAACTATTACATAACAGTTATAGGAAACAACCCTAACTTCAAAGCTAAATTTATTATTAGTAAGTACTCTTCTTGGGTCCTGTAAATCTGTGAGATCAAGCATTTCAAGGCCTGAAGTCCCAAGTACATTAATGGAGCCTCTGGTTCTACAAAATGTAACCTCTCCCTAATCTGCATGCTTTGGGGTAAAGTTTATTCTCCATTCCCATACAATTGTTTTATACCCAGTCTGCTTGGCTGAAGACATTTGTTTCCAAGGAATAATCACCAAATAACCTTTATGGTGCTTTGTTGTTATGGTTCCTCAACTATGTGCATGATTCAGACACTGCCTCTAGAGGCCCAAAACACATCTCTAGGCTTCAAAGATATAATCAAATCAAGCCCAGTCTTAAGAAATCTACTTATATAAACTTTATCCTACTTATTTTCCCTTAAGGCATGGCTTATCTTTCTCTGAAATTTATAAGCATTAGAAACTGCTACCAATTTATAATTTGCCACGAAGCATGCCCAACTTGATTGCCTCATCATGTAGGGAAATCACAGTTAACCTTATCCTAAATAACCCAGGAAGGGAAGTGGGGAGGGAAGAAGCAGAGGTGGAGGGAAAATAATCTTGTAACATTCTATATCCAAATGAATCCAGTTAGAATGGACTATTTTCACTAGCTTCCTCCATTAAAATATCAGTAACAACAATTCTTAAACCTTGTAACTGCAATACTTTAATTTGAATTTCTCAAAACTTAGTATTTCTTTGGTCGTTTTCATTTTGTAAATGTTTCCTCTTGTCCATATTTAACTCTCCAGAAGCCAGAAGGAAGGATTCTACTTGGCGTGCCATGACGTGGTAGAGTATTACACAGTCTGTATTTCCTATTTTGAAAAGTACAAACTTAAGTTTTTGCCACTAGAGTGGAGGCCATTGTAAAACTGTAATTTTTAAAAACTTAGAAACAATTCATACAAAGTGAACCTGTGGCAAAGATTTATTTAACACACAATGAAGGAGCAAGCTAAATAGTAAAAATTATAAAAATCTTGGAAATAGGGCAATAAAACCACAATCTCCAGGGGTAGTTTTTCTCCCAATCATAAGAAAATCTGCATCTCAATTAAAAAAAAATGTAACTGCACAGCCTGGGCCCTAATCAATAACACGTAAAGCAAAAGTACAGATAATTAATTCATCCTCAGGTGGATCTGTTATACAAGACTCCATTGACTTTGAAGACACGTAGCTATCCTTTTTGCCTTTCCTGAAATTTCTCACAATAAATGTTTCCAGAAATCAGTTAACTATTCCTGTATCCCACCTCCTACCATTCGTGACTCCAGGTACTATGAGTAATTGGGTACTTGGGAGGGGGAAAAAAATGGTTACATTAGGTTATTCCTCCTGGTAGTGAATCTGAAACTCCTTCAAGTTGAGTGGGACAGGGCCATTGGAATCGCCAGTAATTTAATACCCACTGTTTCAAGGTTACACGGATAACGACTTGCTATCCTTGTGCAGGCTTTAAACACATGGCAGTAACTACCTACATCGAAAGTGAGGTCCCGGTCGTGGCCTAAGAGTGCGCGTGGCAAAGCCAGACCCCAGGGGAGGAGGGACACAGCCCCCCCACTCCAACATCCCCCCACCCACGACCACGGCGGCGGGTCGCCGCGAGCTGCGGCTCCAGCGCGACAGCAGGGACCAGGCCTGCGGTTCACGGCGAGCGCCCCTTTTCCCGGCCTTTTGTTCAGGGCTGGGCTGCTTCCCGCCCACCCGCAGCCGCCCTTCCTCCCCGTCCCAGGAGGGGCCAGAGAGCCGTGCGCGAAGCAGGGCCGGCAAAGACTGTGGAGTACTCACCCCGCTCCGCTTGGCCCCTGACCCCGCCGCCCAGCCCGGCGGGGGCGGGGCGACGGGGCTGGGGAAGGGAGCCGGGGAGAGGTCCCCAGCGCCGGGCGAGCTACCGCCCCGCCCGCGCCCCAGGGAGGAGAGGGACGGGCTGCCGGAGGCCACCCGGGCGACGGCGCCGGAGTGGAGCCAGCGCACCGACGCCCACCGCGGGAGGAGCCCGGCCCCGCCCTCGGCCGCCGCCGCGGGCCACCGAGTCGGAGCATGCGCACGGCGCCTCCCGCGCCCCGTGGGGCCTGACTTGCGCAGGCGGCTGACGCCTAGTGCCCAGTTTCTGGCGAGGGTGTGACCTCCTTGCTGCGAGCGAACTCCGCTGCCAAGTCCCCGCCCCTCACCTTACTGGCGGGCCCGGGGAACAAAGGGTGTTGGTAACCTCTGCGCAGCACAAAGGCAGCCCTCAGAAGGAGGGAGGCGCGGGGAGGGAGCCGAAACCTAGAGGGAGGGGGTGCTAGCGATTTCAACGGCCTCTGCACACCTCCTCCAACAAATAGCAAAATATCTGGAAAATAAAAGTGACCAACGGAGAAAGGGTAGAGCTAGAACAGGGCTGAGCTATGCAGTGCCTCTAGCATCTCTGTAAGAGGTTAGAGAACCACGCTGGCTAACACCAGGCACTCTGCAAAATGATAAACACAATTAAGCACAAGCACGATCCCTCTTTAAAACTAAAGGGCCAAAAACTAAAGGACCCAATAGAAGTTAGGAATTTGGGAACTGATAATAGTACTATCTGTGGCACATAGAAGAATATCTAGCAGCAGAATTAAACCTAGGGAAACAGTGATATAAAGAAAAGGCTAGAGAAAGATGTAGGAATATTAAAAGCGTTTGAATTGAAATATGGAAAATGCAACAGCAGACATCTGAGGGAAAACTAGCATCTGCTCCTTTTAACACAACAATTAAATTTGTGTGAAAAGAAAAGGGTAAGCACAGGCAGAGAAGTGAAAGGAAAACCTGCCTTCAAATGTACGGGGTATGTTTTGATCTTGTACAAGTTATGTAAAAGCCACCACTGGAGAAAGCTAGATGAGTGTAAGGAACTCTAATGTACTATTTTTGCAATTTCCTGTGAGTCTATAATTGTTCCAAAAAAAAAAGTCTTAAAAAGGACAATACTAATCAGTGGTGACCAGGGAAAAGGGCTGATTAAATGAAGCTTGAGGGAATTTGTGGGGGAAACGAAACTCTTCTATATCTTAATTGTGTTGGTGAATTACTCCACTGTTTTTTTTTTACCAAAGCTCATAAAAGGGATAGGTTTTCCTGAATGTAAAATAGTTCAAACCCTTTTTTAAAGAATGCTGTTAGTAAAGATGAATTTCCTGTCATGTTGCAGCAACTATGGATATAAATTAGACATTTTGCTAAAGATATGGAAATAAAAATTGTGTTCCATGACTATAATTCTATATCACATTCTTTAGCTTAGAGCTTGTCTAATTTGATGATTCTAATTTAGAGAAATTTTTGTTGCCAAACTTAACATATTTTTATGTGTTAAGAAACAAAGGACCCAAAATGGACTCACTTTTGCTAAGCCTACCAAGACTTAATACCTATCCTAACTGCAGTTTCACCTCTCCCAGGAGTGGAATTTTAAATCAATCAGTCTGGAATTTCCTAGTCAACATTAGTGATGTAATCTGCCTGACAAACCCCCCACTACCTTCCCCTCAGGGAAGGTAACCTTGCTAAAATAATCCACTTTTAACTTTCTTGTCCTACCCTCCTTCTGGCTGTGAAAACCTTTCATTCTGTACAACTTCTCAGAGTCCTTCTAGTTGCTAGATGGGATGCTGCCCAATTTATGAATCACTTAATAAAGCCAATTAGATCTTCAAATTTACTCAGTTGAATTTTGTTCTTTAATATATTGAATGAAACATTTTTGGAAATTGTTGAATGTTTCATTTGATTTTTAGTAGTAGGCATATGTAATTACAATATATAAAGTTGGGGACTTTGGCATGATACTCAAGCATTTAATATTTGTATGAAAAACTGTATGGAAGATTGTCAATTTTTAATGACAATCTATAATGCTTTAATTATCTGTGATTCCAAGAAAAAATTTTTAGAAATTTTCTGAAGGTTATGGAAAATTACTTGTAAAAGTCTTAATAGCAAAAGATAAAGTTAATGTAGAATCTGCTGTAGCTAATGATGTATAACAGCAAGATTGTATAACTGTGCTGGTATTTTGAGGATCCTATGCTTGAGGGTCTAGTTTGTACTATGAAGGGTATGGCATGTTTCAAGAAAAATCTAAAAAGTTGGAATATTTTAGTTAATTTTGTTATTTACTGTCTGTTTTCTAATATTCTCAGTTGGACTCTGTTTTTGTTTTTGTTTTTGTTTTTTTACTATTTGAGGGCATTTCAGACCTATAACTTGTGTTTTTAAATTTGTCAGGGGAATTCGGTGTTTGAAAAGTATCACTCTGCCATTGATCTGATATTACTCAGGATGCTTGTGGGGGTTTTTTGTTTATTTGTTTGTTTCCCTGCCACACACACACACTAGAATTGTTTTTGGAGGACCCTATATTCTTTTATTTTGGGGGTATAGAAAAAACTATGTATGTCTATAGCATACCTTCCTGGATTACTAGATTCTAGCCTAGTCATTGCCTTTGAGTTATTTTGTTGTTCTTTGTAAGTTGTAGGTAACAGATATGTAACTTCTGTCCTATCTGGTAGTGATTATAATTGGCTCCCTCATCCTTCCATGGAAAAATCAGCTCTGTCCCATTTTGCCTGGTTTCCTCAAATTATATGAATAAAATGAATTCTTTAATGTTTGTCCATTTTTTATATCTGTACAAAAGTCATGATTTTATCTTTTTCAAAAAATTATATTTTAATAGAGACCTGGTAATTTGTACCTAAGAACCTCATAGAAACGAATTCTCACTGTAGACTTTCAGTCCCAAGTCTCACTAAAGTGTCCAGGACCTCTGAAAGGAAAGGCAGTCCAGGGTCTTTGGAGGCATAAGAGGACAGTTGCCAAGCAAACCCAAATCTTGACCAAGATGGTACGAACCCCAAGAAGTAAATGAGAAAGTAGATCAACAGTAGACTGTGATAACAGAATGTGCAACAACTTTGGCCTATTGGGGGGGGGGGAAGAGTCCAACAGGATATTTGCAGCACTCTATATCCAGAGTCTATTGATTTGGAAAGCAATGTGTGGAGAATACAGAAGCAATTACAGAATCTCATAAGGTCTTCAAAATTTTTGGTTCAAACACTCTGTGTATTCTGGGCCTCAAGTTAGATTCCTTAGAACTCTGTAACAAGATGTCCTCCCCAGTTAGACTTTCTACTCATCAGCCAGAGAAGAAAATTCCAGGAGGGTAATGAGACAAGACCAATGAATATACCCAGGGTCTGCCATTATGCTAGCAAGAACTTGAGTGTCCTTGTTTAATAATGACCTCTTTTCTTTAATGTTGTATGGCTGTCTTTACTGATCAGGAATTAATTCTGGTTGTAGTATTCACTTGGAGATTGATACTAGTTTGTTAATAACAATTTTTGCATTAAGACAAGTTCAGTCTGCAGCCCCAGAAGCCTTTGTGCAGATTTAATTCAGGAAACTGCCCTAGATTCAGACCAAATCAGAAGTTGCTCCTGAGGCAATGACTCCCTTTAGGCTGCCTCTTAAAATAAATAACAGTAATGTGCTCTTGCCCAGCCCCTTCATCCACGTTATCTTATTATAGAAACAGGAGGCACACTGCGGAAAGGACACCAATTTGGAGTCAAGAAGTCACAGAACAAGCTTTGTTTCTGACACTTACTTGGTATGTAAATTTTGGGCAGTCACCCTCTCTGAACCTTAGCACCTATATTTCTATAAAATGAAATTAGTAATAATCCCAGCTTTACAGAGCTGTGGAAAACAAAAAAAAAAAGATATGTATTTTCAAATGTATTGGATTTATACATAGAGGCAATGGAATAATACAAATATCAATATGATCATGTAATCTGTGTTTTCTAACATGGAAAGATGGCCAGGTACAAAACAATATGTTAAAGTATGACCTCGTTTATGGTCCTATGGAAAAAAAGGCAAAAGGTTATAACTAAAAATTAATAATGCCTATCCCTAGGTAAGAGAATTATGAATGACTTTTCTTTTTTATACTATTTTTGGTATTTCATTTTTCATGAAAAATAATGTATTATCAATGTGTTACAAATAAAAAAAACGTTATCCAATTTAAAAATTAACATTGATGTCTGTGATTTCAAATAGGAGCAAATTATTAATGATTTTAACGTTACTGAATGTTTCTGGATATAAATTATATCCTGTTGTTCTGTAAAGGGAATAACAATGGTGGTAAAGAGGTCAAAATGTGATGGCAGGTAAAGGACAATTATGGGACATTCCAAATGTGCAATTTCCTACCTTCTGCAACCCAGAGTTGGCCATGGAGAATGTTTCTGGATGATTCAGTCTTTCTCAAATTAAGGAGCTGATAGTGTAAATATGTAAGCATAGATTATAGAAGGATATAAAGAGACATTCTTCTTCTATACATAATCAAGGCACATTAAAAGGCATATTATGGAACATAAATAATAACAGGATGAAAAAGGACATCACGAAAATTGTCCAGTCCCATTATAATTACATGTTGTTGGAATACTAAATGTGGAATCACACAGGCCACAGTTGAGTAGTGTTGCTACATTCTTTATGTAATGCTTGACTGCTTTGTATTATGATGCTTTTAATTATTTATACTGTTTGGTTTATATGATACAGAGGAATTAAAGCTTATTGCCAAATAGACTTGTCTGTGATATTGGCTCCTAATACAAACACCACAACCTATTTGTAACAGTCAGATATCCAGTCTGGTCAGTGGGGAAATGCTGGGATTTTGCTTTGCTGTTTCATCATGACAGCTTTATATTGATGGTCTGTAGGGTAATGTAACAGCCAATGTGTGAAGTACAGCTCCTGAAAAGACCAGTGAAGAATTGCAATACCTTCTTAGGTCCTTATGATTTTCAGCTGGAGGTTAATGGTTTGTGTGATGCTTGGCCTGGACATTCCAATCTGAAGTTGCCTATGGCTCCAGCCAGGCAGACAGGGGTATGGGCTGTTGTATGGCACTAGAGGACATCTGCCTGGAATAAGAACACCAACCCAGATGACATATAAACATTCCACATGTGAGCTGTACCCTTGTCACATTACTGTATGCTTTCAATAAATGCCTCTGCTAAGGAGAATGTGACTTAGCTAGTTTCTTCAGCTTTCCAAAATCTAACTAAAACAATCTGGACTGGCATATCCAAAAGGTGATATCCAGTCAGCAGTTTGGTGTATAAGTCCAGAACTCATGGAAGAGGTCAGGCTGAAAATATATATAGTGGAGTTGTATCCTGTTCTTACTTATATTCACTCCATTATATGTGCTTGGCAAAAAAACAAAAACATATTTTTCTTATAACGTGGCCCTTAAATGCAAGCCAACAACTTCATCTGGTATTCAACTCAAGAATCAACCTTCTGTTCCAATAGCAGAGGAAAACTGGCTGTGTAGGATTTCTTGACTGATAGTATATATATTCAAAATCATGTATACAGTATTTAAAAGAAGATTTTTCAAAGGTAATTTTAACTCTATTTTTGCCATTCACACTGACTGTAGATCCTAACCCCCTGAGAAAAAGTCAACCTCCTGTACTTGGGTTTTATTGATACACAGGTGATAGTTGCAGCTATGGTCACAAAAGACACTATTCAAGGAGAGGACATAGAGTGACAAAAAGAAGCTATCTGAGGGTGGTATCTTAGAGAACATCAATATTTTAAAAGGGGATTAAGAAGTACAAACTTCCAGTTATAAATCATAGGACTATAACATACAGTATAGAGAATATAGTCAATAATATTACAATAACTTGGTATGGTTACAGATGATTACTAAACTTATTGTGGTGATCACTTCATAAGGTATATAAATGTTGAATCACTATGTTGTACATCTGAAATTAACATAACATTGTATGTCGAGTATAATTTAAAAAATAAAATAAAGTAAAAAAGGAGGCAAAAATATATAGGTAGAAAAGCCCACAAGGATTCTAAGAGAATTAAAGGAGGACAGGAAAGAATAGTACAATAAAAAAAAACAAGAAGAGAGTTTCCAGAGAGTGGTTAACAGTACCAAATAAAGCAAAGAAATCAAGGAAGATAAATACTGAAAACTGACTTAGATTCAGAAATTAAGAAGACATCGGTGACTTAGCAAAAGCAGTTTTGATAGTATGGTGGAGGTCTAAGTCAGAGTGTAATGGATTACAAAGTGGATGGGCCTTTGAAATAACAAAAACAACAAAAAAGGGAAATGGCAAGGAAATGGAGACTTCAAGGTTTTCTGTGAAGAGAAGGAGAAGATAGGGAGAAGGTAGCAGAGAATCAGAGTCAAGGGAAGGTGCTTTGGTATTTCATTTTTTAAGTGAGTGTGACTCCATCCAGCCTTTAACTAAGCACAAGAACTAAAAGGAAAGAGGAGATAATTGAGACAGCACAATCCCTGAGGAGAAAAAAAGGGGGGTTGAGTCCAGAGTACTAATTTGCGTGAATTGAAGGGAAGGCAAAGGAGAAAGAAGTAGTGCTAAGAGCAGAAACAAATGCCTTTGTTTTGGGGAGGGAAGTGCTATGGAGGAGTTTAGAAAAATTCATTTCTGATAATTTCTACTTTCTCAGTGAAATGGAAAGTTAGAGCCATTTTCCAAAAGTGAGAGAGGGGCTTTTAAAAAAGTGAAAGTTTGTAACAGTCTGTGACAGTCTTCAAAGGAAATGGGAGAAGCTGAGGAAGAGCCCATAGGATTTGAAAGTATAGTTAAGACTGGATTCCCATATTGATGGAGATACTAATTCCTATATTATGTGTAATTTTTTTCTCGGTACCACTCATCCTGCTCAGATGAAGAAGTATATACTATAGGTGTCAATGAGTCCAAAATTCCAGGCTTGCAGGGTGCTGAAGAGCACTGAAAAGGTAGGGTAAATTAAGGTTGCTGGTTTGGACTGAATGGTAAGGAAGTAATTTTAAGGGACTAATAAAATTAGAAAAAGGAGAGGGATCAAAAAACTAAAGATTATCACAGTGTCAGTAAGAGCAGGCTCATAGAAATAGGAAAGGACTGGCAGAATACAAGGGTATATTTGAAGAGGAGGGGATTCCAAGTGTATCAGTTCCAGATGAGGACAAGGCCCAAGAAGTAAATCCAAGGTGAGCTGCTGAAGTAGAGTGGAAGGGAAGCCATAACATTTACAAACCACACAACCATGAGACTCTATTAGTCAATGGGTCATTCATGAAAGTGTTGAAATTTCTGCAGGAATTGGGTGGGAGAGGAAGACAGTGAGCTTGGCACAAAAACCTAGGCAAACGTGGAAAATTAAGAAAAAGATGAGGAGGAGGGAGATAAGAAGGAAATGATACAGAGGGATTGATATGGTACCAAATCAAGAGAAATTTTTTTTGATAGGGAAGTAAAATGGTCTGGTATTGGCACCTTGGAGCGAGGAGAATGCTAGCAATACTTCATACCTATGAGGGAAAAAATCAGGCTAAAAAAACTGGGAACCTCAAGGAAACTTGTGTTTCAAATAGGTGGGTGCATAAGTCAATGTTCCCCAGAAAACAGAATCATTGAGATATATAGATAGATAGATAGATAGATAGATAGATAGATAGATAGATAGATAGATACATACATACATACATACATACATACATACATACATACATACATACATAGAAAAAGATTTATTATGAGGAATTGGCTCACAAGATTATGCTACTGAGAGTTTCATAATCTACTATCTGCAAGCTAGAGGCTCTGGGAGCCAGTGATATAGTACCTGTCCAAATCCAAAGCCTGAGACTAGGGAATCCACTGGTTTAAGTCCCAGTTCAAGTCTAGAGGCCCAAGAACAGTGGGTTGATGGCCAAGGAGAAGATGTATGTCCCAGCTCAAGCAGAGAGCAAATTTGCTCTTCCTTTAACTTTTTATTCTATTTGGCCCTCAATGGATTAAATGGTGCCCATCACACTGATGAGGGTGATCGTCTTTACTCCATCTATGGATTTAAATGCTAATCTCTTCTGGAAACAGATTCACCCAGAAATAATGTTTTATCAGCTATTTGGATATTTCTTGGCCAAATAAAGTTGGCCATAAAATTAACCATCACAGTGGATCAATATTATACTGGCGGTCTCTGGAAAATGGAAATTACTAAGCCTATTAACATTCTCCATTCTTTTCACAAACTTATGGAGAATCTGATGTATGCCAGGTACCTTGCTGGGTGCTGGAAATACAATGAACGAGACAAGCACTGCCCCTGCTTTAACAGAGTTTAGAGTCTTTAGTCAGTAAGACCCGAGACAAATAAGCAGAAAAAACATTTCAGCCTGATCATTTTATAAGGCTGTGTAGATCTGGTTGTTGGAGAAATAATAGTAAAGGCTAAATCAACCTAAACTTCCCCAAGAAAAAAATATATGTACACAATCTGGCAGACATTGATACTGATAATCTTGATAAACCTTCCCTGTCTTTGAAAAAGTCACAGATAGAGCTGTTTACTAAAGAGCAAACACTAGTTTACTGTATCATTAGGAGTTATTTACATTACAACAAGGCATTGAATTGATTGATATGGAAATCAGTTAAGAATGCTTTAACAGCAAAACAACCGCAGAACTGCATGTTACTCTAAAACATAACACCTAAGAACCACATGAAAGTTAAATGTAACTGTTATATGCATGAAAGATGGAAATTTCCTAGATGCTTTAAGAAACACTTATAGATTGCTCTTCTGAGTATCAAATGATAAGAGCAGTGAAAAGAACTACAAATGAATAGATAGATAATATGTGACTTATACATAAGTTCCATGTGAGGTCATTATTCCTTTGATGCTTGACAAGCTTTACTCAAAAATAGTATTTTCAGTTATAATTGGTAAATTTCAGAGAGAAATAATCTACCATCTTAGATCCACTTTGAAAGTTTTCTTACATAGTCAAATCAACAAATACAATCGATATTTAATAATTTTCTATTAAAAACAGTATCATGAAGAAAAAAATGTAAACTACAATGTCAAGGTATAGGAGATAAAGCTTTCCATAAATAAATGTAACAAAATGATAAACTATAAAATTGAAAACAAAAAAAGTCGAAACCTTTAAAAGTAGATTGTAACATGCAGTGGAAGAGGGAAAAAAATAAAAAGAAAGAAGAAAACATGAAGCAACAAAAACTTTCACAATCTAGCCATATTCCTAGAATACAACAATCTTCAAGCCTCAAATCCTGAAGCCAACAGTTCCCTTTAGCCTTCTCAGCACATCTTCACAAACCTGGGGCTTGAGCATAAGCTTTTAGGGCTGAGTAAAGTCTTTGGGAGACTTGCCACCCTGGTTTCACTGTGGATAAGGATCAGTGAACAAATACCATGCTGAAACACAAGCTGTTCATCCTTTAGAAAGAGGGATTTGGCTTAGGATGGGTTTAGGGATTTCAATCCTATGTTTGCTTCCCCAGCCTTCATGTGATTTTGCCAGAGGCCCCCTACCTTCCTGTTGCACTGCAAATTTTTCATTAGTATCACTTGTCTTATAGAACATATGCATTCCAGAAAATGTTCTTTCACACTCCATAATATTAATGTTCTTCTGTCTTATATCAAATAAAATTAGGGATATCATCTCACAGAAAACATAACTTGAACAAGGTATAAAAAATGATAGCCACTTGGTTATTCAACAATTATTTACTGAGTAAGCACAAAGCACTTTGGGCAAAGCAGTATAAAGATGAAGTTCTTGGTCACAAATAATAGAAACTGACTGGCTAATTTTAGCAAGAAAGAAATTTATTGGCAGAATATCAAATAGCTCATAGGATCAACAGGAAGACTAAAGAACCAGGCTGAAAAAACAGGCAGGAACCAAGGGCAATCAGACAGTAGGAACCACAACAAGGTCACATCCAAGTTTGGTTAGGATGCTACTGCTGACTCCCCACAGGTAAAGATACTGATGGATTGACACCATGCTGGACCCACTGGTTGCCAGGAACGTATTTTAACAATCCCTACCCATTTAAATGATTCACTTCAGATTTAAATTCCCAATTCTGAATGGCCACACTTGGGTTTTATGTTCATGCCCTCATTGCTGGGGCTGGTAAGAGGGAATATCTGGCTACTCTGGCTTTAAGATGGAATTAGGGCTCTAGGACTCACTGAGACTCACGCAGTGGGGAATATCCTCTAAATAGGAAGAGAGTTTAGGTGCTCAGTGGTCAAAGAAGTTATAAATGCCCACTTCAGTCTACAACTTTAACCAACCAGCATATATTCTTTTCCCCATATTTCCTCAAAAAGATGCTATGGTCATCACTCCTACAGCTTGTCAGCATGCCGTATTCTCTTCAGGTAGGTCGGCATGATATACCAGATAATATTCTCATTATTCCCACTTCCCCTTAGAAATTAATTTGTTCTCCACAGCACCAGTTGCTGCTGATCCTGATTTTGAGATACTATTAACGTACATCTATATAAGCATCAATATTGGTGGGAGGGTATTACAATGAGGTCATGTTCCTAGCAGTGAAAAGATCAATTAAAAAACCCAACACTTTTTTTTGAAGGTTATAGAGACTATAATAATGATCCATAGTGGAAAGAAAAGCCTAAATTATGCAATTTTAAAAAGTACAAAAAGGTACTTATGCTAGCACAGTGTTAGAATTGCAAAGAAACTAGGGTCATGCTACCCTGAATGTGCTTGATCTTGTCTGATCTCAGAAGCTAAGCAGGATTGGGCCTGGTTAGTACTTGGATGAGAGACTACCTAGGAATACCAGGTGCTGTAGGTGCTAAAAAATAAATAGATAGATAGATAGATAGAATTGCAAAGACAAATAAGATAGAACCCTTGCTCTCCAAGAGCTTAGAGTATAGCAGAGGGACAGACATTTGAATAGACCATTGGAATGTAGCATGAGAGTACTGCAGTGGAAATATATGCAGATTTGATAGAAGCGTGTAGGAAGGACCCTACTACAGATGTAATGGCAGGGTGGTGGGGTGGTTGGGAAGACTCACTGAAGGATGTGAGGACATAACAATCTGAGCTGCCTTCCAAAGGATGAGTAGGAGTTAGCTTCTGTCTTGCAAGCCTATTTTATAATCAAGAGCAATAAATCACTCAAGACGGCAATTATGCTACATTTTTATTGAGACAGTTTCGATAGGGCCCTTTATTCACCTATCATAGCACTTAACATGCTGTATTGTAATCACCTGTGCTCTTGTCCATCTCTCCACCAAACTTTAAGCTCTGAGGTAACAGGACCGTGGCAGGTATGGTCACAGTGGTGTTCTCACCATCTAGCACAATGCTTGGCTCAGGGTGATAAATAAATGTTTGCTAAAGAAAGACAACATCAAAACATTTTACACATGGATATTGAAATAATTACTGGAAAAACAATATTAACAATTCGTTAAAATACTGCTGAACTTCAGAGGCAGCTTGTATATAGCTAGTTTTAACTGGTACTTCTGATAGTAAAGGCATAAAACTAGGGTTATATCTTTGATCTGCTATAAAAGATCCAGAGACTGAACTACTGCTTACTGAATAGAAATGCAAAAGAGATTAAGTAATGGTGTTCATATATTTTTTACATAAAAAAGAAGGGTTAACTTCCAAACTCTTCACTTTCCATTAAGTTAAATGACAAGAACTTTTTTTTCAGAACATTTTTAAAAAGAAAAAAGAAAAAAACAACAACAAACCCAGATGAAAGAAAAGTACTACATACTGTAACACACTAAGAAGAAGGATAAGTTGAAAGGGAATCTAATAGCCTTGTTTTTAGCTAGAGAGTCAGTAAACTTTGCTTGCAGGTTAGTGCTTTATGATACATGGAAACTCACTGTGTTCACATAAAAAACATCCCACTATATGAAAAACACTGGCATTTGCAATAAATTAAATCCTAAATAGAGATAGTGATTTGTTTTCAAACATTAGGTTGCATCAGAATTACCTGAAGAATTGTTAAAACAGATTTCTGGGCTCCACCCTCCGAGTTACTAATTCAGTAAATCTGGATTGAGGCCAAGAACTTAAGACCTCTAACTAGCTTTCAAGTATGTTGATGCTGCCTTTTGGGGGCTATACATTGAGAACAACTGAACTACAGCAATCCCTTGCATTTTACATAGCGTTAGTGATTTCACTTATTATATCCTCCACTGTTCTTCATTCAAATCCAAGAATCTCTTCATCTTAGTAAATTTACTTTCTTTTACAAACTTTTATTTTGGGAATCCCTTAGAAATGCTAAAATACAAATAGTCATGGACCATTGTAATAAACATACTTTTTTTTATAGCATTCCCTTAATAATAAGATGGGAAGGTGAAAGTTCAGAAATATTTGAGTATGATTATATTATGGTTCTCCAGAGAAACAGAACCAATAGGATCGATTGGTTGATTGATTGATTGATTTACTTATTTATTGGAAGAGATTTATCATGAGGAATTGGCTCACAGATTATGGAGTCTGAGAAGCCTACTATCTGTCATTTGCAAGATGGAGACCCAGGAAAAGTGGTGATATAATTCCAGTCCAAACTTAGAGCCCTGAGAATCAAGGAAACTAATGGTACAAATCCTATGCAAGGACAGGAGACCTACATCTCAGCTCAGCAGGCAGGAAGAAAGTAAAAGGGGTAAATTCCTCCTTCCTCTGCTTTTTTTATTGCATTTAGGCCCTCAACTAATTGGTGGATGCCCATTCACACTGGAGAAGGTAGTTTACTTTATCGTGTGGACTGTTTCAGATGTTTCACAGACAGAACCGGAAATAATATTTAACCATAGAACAAAAACAGATTATCTCCGTTTTTCGAAGGAATAAAATGCAGAGACAATAAAATATTGTACAGAAATCAATATGATAATAATTGTACAGGCCTGAGATGAAATAACTTGTTACCAAAAGTCTATACTCAGCCAAACAATTTTTACAAGTTAAGGCAACACTCTAATCCCACCCCGTTAAAGGCCATTCCTCACAATCACTGCTATAAAGGGAGGAAATCACTATGGCCCAGCCTCATGGTATATCCTACCACACCCCCAGACCAAGCTTGCCTCTTTACCAGATAGAGACACAGGGATCTCATCTACCTACTGACCACCTTTGCCCAGTGCTGTTGCTGGTGTTCACCTTTGAGCCCTTTGTACAACAAAGGGAAATCCGCAGTAACCAAAGTTGAGCAGAGGCTAAACCCAGAGTGGTAAGGAAAAATACCACAGGCTACTCTAAGGAATTTGCCAATGAAAGGAACCTAGAGCCTCGTGATTAATGGCAATGTGAGAGACAAGGAGAAAGCTTAAAGCCATGGAATAGAGAGAGTCAGAACTGGGGCCTTTACAAGCCAAGATCTTAGAAGGGCTACAGTGCGAGGATGAGAGACAAGAATTTCTGCTGGAAAAAAGAACCCTTAAAAACAAACAACAAAACAACAACAACAACAACAAACAAAAACTGTCTCTCACAGTCCTTATCATCGGGTAAGGAAGAAAAAAAATGTATCTAGTGAATTCATAAGCACAAACCTGCCCACACATGGGTTAGGTATTCACATTAATTAGTGTGGTCTAGGAAAGTTCATGCCAAATGCTTCTGGTTCAACAATGCCACAGGGCATCTGGCAGAAGCAAAGGCAAATCCTCACTAGAAAAATGCACCTTCAGTTAGGGTTTTGCCATACTCAATTCTTCCTCAAAAAAATATAAATGTGTCCATGCACGCGCACATGCACACATGTGTGTGTTATTGATGTAAGTTAATAGTTCTTTTAATGAGTATTATGAAATTTTGCTATTCAAGCAGTTCAATATGTCATTAGTGCTAAAATTGAACTCCTTTTAGAATTCAATAGTTACCAGCCCACTTGCTCAGGTATACATTCCTAAAATTTCTTGCTCCACATTTTATAAAGGCTTTATCCAATGTTCGATGAACTCCTTCATTTGTGGCGATCAATGTTTGACATTCTAAAAGTTTAAGTCATTTGATCTACAGTTAGATTTTAATAAAGTTATATAAATCCCTGGATCTTTAATTGTATACTTTCCAAACCATATATAGTTAATCCTTCCAAAAGGTTTCTTTTATGCAAAATAATAATCTTCTTTTTAGTGTTTTAGTGTTTCCTCAACAACTACTAGCTTCTAATAAAAGTTGTCATGATTGCTGGTTTTTAAAAAATATATATTCTGATACCCCCTTTAATACCTAGCACAGTATGAATTATATGATGAATTATTTAATATATATGTGATTAGGGAAAGAGAAGAAAGGAAGAATTCAGAGTATGGATGCAAATAGAGAGAAGTTGTTGTTCTGGGTGTTAAGCTTTGGTTCAGATGCTGAAATATTTTGGAACTATAAAGCAAATGTCCCCAGGCCTCATCTATGTGGCTTCAGGGTACCATCAACTTTCATAAATGTAAGACCTCAGCACCTTGCCCATATCTCCCTCCACCTTGAGTCATTCTGGGAGTCCCTGGTCTGCTACTTTTACACCCAGTCTCCTCGGTATATCTACTGTGTCTGCATTGGATCCATGCAGAAATGGGGAGAATGACCCTTCCATAAGGATTAGTCTTGCCTCTGAGCAGGCCTGGCTGATCAGATGTTATCTTGTCCCTTTCATCCCATTTTCATTTTCATCTCATTGCTGCTTCAGTCCCTGGCTCCAAACACAAAGAGGAACTCCTCCATTACCCACTTAAATCACTTGATAAATTGATGTATCCATTCCAGTTTTTTATTCATTCAAAAAACATGTGTGGAGTATATATTATGTGCAGGATGCTTGCCTAGGGGCTATAGTAGACACAAGGAGGAATTAGAGGCAACTAGGTGAGCCAGATTGACGTTTTCACCTGAAACAGATGGCCAAAGAGTCCAGTTGTAGAATTTCTTTTAAAGAATTTCACCAATTCTAATATCAACCCTGTTACATTTTGAAATTTGACATTTAAAAATCTGACTTAAGACAATGGAGACTATGCCAAGTAAAGAAAAACCTAAATTGCTCACAAAGGTTAATGAATGATGGTGAGGTTTATTATCCAGGGAGATAAATAAAAACCCAAAGCAGTTTAAATTGAATACATGCCTTCCATAAGGAGCCATCATCTCCTGGTGCCCAAGCTACCACCAAGTCATAAGATACTTTTAGAAGATGCATTAATTCTTTTAATGAATTCTTGCCTTGAGCAATAAATGGCTAGGACTGGGAGAACATGGCTTCTCTAATGAGCATACATTATCACATTGTCCTGTGATGACAGATGACAAGGTAAATGACTATGATGGAAGAGGTCTGCATCACTGTAGACAAACAAATGATTCATATCAGAACAGAAAACTGACCAACTGATTGTACAGGAGAAACTTAAGTCATAATGCTGACACCTAAAAGAGAGATGCTTATTACCACAGCAAGAAAAAAACATAACAGAAGTAATTTTCTATGGTGTGGAAATGTACCAGATGGATACATTTAACATTACCAAAAAATTAAATAAATAAATAAATAAATAAATAAATAAATAAATAAATAAATAAAAAGGAAGAGAAGGAGAAGGAGGAAGAGGAGGAGGAGAAGAAAATAAATCTACATCCTGGATTTCTCTTCTAGTTCTGAAACTGTGGAATTTATATCTAGATATGGTGTTTTAGACTGTGCTATCCAATATAGTGGCACTGGACACGTGAGGCATCGAGCATTGAAAATGTGGCTCGTTTGAATTGAAATGTGCTCTTAGTGTAAAATATATGATATCTTTCAGGGATTTATTAGAAGTGAACAATGTTAAAATCTCATCAATATTTTAAAATATCAATCACATGTTGAAATCACAATATTTTGGATATTGTGGGTTAAGTAAACTATATTTTTAAAATTATTTCACCTGTTTCTTTTTCATTTTTAAATGTGGCTACTAGAAAAAAATTTTAATTACATTTACAGTTTGCATTATATTGGATAGCGCTGTTTTAGATATAACTGTATTTACTGTATTGAGAGATAATAACCTGGAACTGGCCCTTTTATGTTTAGATAAAATGTCCTCAACAGGGTGATTCTCATAAGCAAATGTCACTGTGCTCAGTATTCTATGAGACAGATAAATAGTAACTTGCACCATAGATAAGGCCAACGTCCCATTCAAAAGGAGGCCCACGGTGAAGAAACCTGCAAAGTAAGGCCACTTCCAAACAGGTCCACAGACCACAAACAACAGACTTTTTCGTACTGTGGCTTCAGCTGCACGAACTAGCATAAACAGCTAAATTAGATAAATTCTAGAGATGGTCTCAGAAAGATCCTTTGGCTACTAAAGAACTGGTTTTATTTGGCTCACTTTGAAAGAAAAATTTTGTGAAAATGAATAGAATATATTGGTGAGCGCCTAGAGCTGGAAGACTAAATAACAAGGTCAATGGCACTGCAAACACCTTTGTTATAGACTACATTATTCCCCCCAATCCCATTTTATATGCTGAAGCCCTCACCCCTAGTGTGACTGTATCTGAAGATAGGGCCTTTAAGAAGGTAATTAAGGTTAAATGAGGTCATAAGGAGGTACCCTAATCAAATAGGACTAGTGTTTTTATAAGAAGAGGATGAGACACCAGATCAAAACTACCCCCGCCCCCGCTCCCTCCCACCCCAGTTCTAGCCATGACCCCAAGTGAGCACAGAGGAAAGGCCATGCAAGTCTGTAGTGAGAAAGTGGCAGTTTTGCAAGCCAGGATGAGAGTCCACCAGATATCAAATTTGCCGGCACCTTGATCATGGACTTTGATCCTCCGGAACTGTGAGAAATAAAGTTTCTTGTTTAAACAGTCTGTGGTATTTTATTATGGCAGTCCAAGTAGAAAAATACAACTCTTAAAGGGAATTCTGGAGAAAAGGTTCATGAAAACCGTCTCATGGACTTTTAAACACCTTCCTTTGCTGCTAGTGTGACCACGTGATGCAGACTGTGTCCTGACGTCTTAGCAGTGACATAAAACTACTAAAAAGTCAGCAGCAACACAGTCGAAGGCTCAAGACTGATAAATTTCCCATCCCTGAAGTATATATTTTGAAAACTTCAAATTTCTGCAAAGAGACTGCTGCAATATCTATATGCTCCATGGGACAGTCCTAAAGTTTTTCTTGGTGAAAAAATACCTCAGAAATTTCAAGAGAAGTGTGTAAAAGCTTAGCGATAGATGTCATTCTAATGAATACTAAAGAGATTCTTATTTTGTTCTCTTACTTGTATCCAAACTAGCCTTAATTTAATATATCTTTACCTAAGTAGTTCTCATTAATAAGACAATGGTCTAAAATCAGGCCATTATCTATTCTAAATTAATTTATTGGAGCATTTATTTTAATTCTAGACAGGTGGATATCATACTTTCCTGGCCTTAAGAATTATGTGTGGAGCATGTTAAAAATGCAAATTCTGGATTCTCATTGCCAGGGGATTTTGACTGGGTAGTATCTGGAGTGGGGCCAGACTTTTATATTTAAAATTCACCCCAGGGGATCCTGACCTAGGCTGTTCCTAGACCACATGTTGAGAAACACTATTCTAGGTTTCATGCAAATTTGAAGAAGTTATCCTAAATTTAAATGGAAACACACTTAGTGTTGTCCACATGTTTACTATTAGTATAATTGCACTTTGAAAAGTATGTGGACCCTCATTATTTTAACTCTCCATTATATCCTCAACAATTGCAATTTTACTGAAAAGTTTATGTGTGTTAACTTCATTTACTGTTTTACACACCCACTATGTACTAAAAATCATGTCAACACTCCATCTGAAGGGAGATTTTTAAAAAGTATAAAGATCATTTGCATTCCACAGTAAGTTTTGATCTAAAATGAATTAAAAAAGGGAGGAAATGTATTCATCCATACAAGTTTATATTGGTGAAGACATTAGTGAAGTGTATTCACTTAGGTAACAAATATGTGTGTGTGATATTGTGCTAGGACCAAGGGAGAGACAAAGATGCGTTAGAGAGCTATCTATCCTCAAGAGGCCGACAGTCTAGTAGGAGAGGCAAGGCATGGGAATGAATACTGACCTAGAAGATAAGAAGTGCTACACCATAAGAAGTACAAATTGAATATTGAGATTTTAGGGGAGGGAACATTCAGCAGGATTGCAGTAAAGGCTGAATGTGGGGAAATGGCCAAAGATGAAGCCGGAAAGGTAGGCAAGGGCCAGATCACGAAGAATCTTGTTTGCTGACAGAAGGAGTCTGATACTTATCCTAAGAGCTATAGGGAGCCACTGGAAGATTTTAAGGAAAGAGGTGACAATGCATTCACTCCCTCAGTAATTACCTATGCTTTCTGCATATCCAGCTCTGAGTGAAACTGCCCTGTGGAGCTTTAACAGCCTCTGAGAGACAGGCCCCACCCAGACCTACGCAGTTAGAACCTCCAGGGCTGGCCAACAGAACTGTGCTATTTAAAATCTCTCCCAGTGATTCTTTGGCAGAGCCGAATTAGGCGACCACCACTGAAGGGTGTATTTGAATACACATATATGAAAAACTCTGCCCTGAGGTGTCTTTACAAGGAGAGCATTCGAGAAAGAAAGAAAGGAAAAAAAAAAAAAACAGAGTTAGTGATAAAATCACGTGTCGAATTTTGCTGAAATCAGTAGGGCAGGAGCAGCATCAAAAAAGCTGGACAGGTGAGGTGGGTATCAATTGATCGGGTTGCTTAATTCTTGAACAAAGAAGACAGTCTGCAAAAAAATTATTTTAGGAAACTTTTGTCGGTGATGTCCAGAATAGATTAGAAGAAGAAACTGGAGGCAGAAACACCAAGAAGAGCTGGACACGATAATCCAGGCATAGCCTTATGGTGGATGGATGGCTGAGGTGATGACTGAGGGGACAGAGGAAACTGAGTGACAGTGTTTGGGAACTGCCACATGGCTTATAATGTGTGTCACTGAGAGAAAGAAGAAAAACACGACGTGCGAGAAAGAAATAAAGCAGGAGAGAAGGAAAGTGGATGAGATAATGCTGAAACTTACATCATAAGAGATAATAGTTGTATCTAGAAATGTAAACTGTGAGTCGTTTGGACCTAGAATATAAAGTTTTCAAATTGCCCCGAAAGTTGCCATTTTGTAGATGAAAGACTTAAGCACAAAATAGCAAATATTCCAAAATGTCAAGTAAAAGTGGTAACTTGTTTTGTGATTCATACTTGAGATTTATTCTTGGTAGTATTTCAAAAATAAATAGCGTATCCACAGTCTCGTTACTATTTTATTTAAAGTTATTAGTAAAGTTATTACTATTTATAGTATATATTATGTCACTTTTTTTTTAATTAAAAAATTAAAACTACCTTTCTAGTCTCCTATCCCTTGCTTTGTCTGGGTGTTTCTTCTTGTGTCCATGCTTTGGCTGAAAGTCAATTACGATAACAAGGAATAATGAGCCTCTGGCCAGGGCCTCCTGCTAGGGACAGATGCACCCACTCTCTGGAGCCTCCTATTCACAAAGGACGCATAAGCTTTAAACTGAAAGTTCGAAAGAAACAAGGCTGAATACATGTGTGCAGGCGATGTACTGCACCCCTCTGGAGTGCCACTCACCTCTGTAGATTTGTATATTTACTGTCCCACAGACGGAAATTAAATGTTTGAGGAAGGGTGCCTTTTTCAATTCACAGGAAGGCACTTTATGGGCTAGCAACATTCTTGGAGGAAATGCTCTTTTTTTCAGTATTTCTTAAACCATGATCTTGAGACTAACTACATTAGGTCCTTTGTGAACTGACTTAAAAATGTAGATTTGGGGATCTCACACTAGACTTGAGGTAGGCCTTGAAATCTACATTTTCAACAAATTCCCATCAGGCAATGGCTCACATTTATTTAAATACAACTTTTAATTACTTGCCAGATGACCTTATCTTTCCTCATCAATCAAAATGGCATAAAGTATATATATATAAAAGCATTTTACTGTAAAACAAGAGACAGCACCCCAGTTCCTAACAGCCCTTCTGTTATAAAATTAAAATGTGAGAATACAAATAAAGATGTAGATGGTAAGAAGTGAAGTTACAACTTCAGCATCAGAGATACAAAGAGGTACCTCAAAATAATGTTGGAATGCCATACTAAGTCACATCTCTGATCTGCCCAACCCAAAATGTCATACTTATACCTTTCCATGACCTCAAAGTCTACACTAGGATTATTTTTCAAACATCCCTACTTGCCTATTATGCGTCCTCGATCAATGTTTACAAGCTCTCATCAAGCAAATTTACATTTTCAGTCTTTACAACCCCTGAAATAATATAGTCTTTGTTTATTACCTATTGCGTAAATTTTCACCTACCTTTTTGTGTCCTGAAAGGAGTTTTGTGGGACAGTGGTGTTTGCCTTAGCCTTCTTGTTGCTTTTTGATTTCTAGGCTGTAGTCCAAGGCCTTTGCATGATGAAGAGCCTTAATCCATGTTGTCTTTTGTAAGGTTTGGGACCTGAAATACACAGTAGTTCCCCCTCTTATTAGCAGTTTTACTTTCTGTGGTCTCAGTTACCCACAGTCAACCATGGTCCAAAAATATTAAATGGAAAATTCAAGAAATAAACAATTCACAAGTTTTAAATTATGCACTGTTCTGAGTGATGTGATGAAATCTTGCTCATGGGGCTTCTCCCTGTGCAGGATGTCAATCAGCCCTCTGTCCAGCATATCTACACACCCACCCATCAAGTCACTTAGCAGCCATCTTGGTTATCAGATCAGCTGTCACACTATCACAGTCTGTGTTCAAGTCACCCCTTATTTTACTTCATCATGGCCTCAAAGCTCAAGAGTTGTGATGCTGGCAATTCAGATATGCCAAAGAGAAGCAGTAAAGTCCTTGCTAAATATTGTCAGACAGTCAATAGTAGGCTAATGCTACGTCACAATGCTTATGTCATTCACCTCACTTCATCTCATCATGTCAGCACTTTATCATCTCACATCACAAGAAAAAAAAGTCTGAGTACAGTACAATAAGATATTTTGAGAGAGAGGGAGACCACATTCACGTAACTTTTACAGTAGCATGTTGTTATAATTATTCTACTTTATTATTAGTTATTATTGTTAATCTCTTACAATGCTTAATTTATAAATTAAACTTTATCATAGGTATGTATGTATTAGGAAAACATAATATATATATATATATATATATATATATTATATATATATATATATATATATTATATATATAGGGTTTGGTACTATGTGCAGTTTGAGGCATCCACTGGGGGGTCTTAGAAAATACCCTGTGGATAAGAGAGGACTACTGTACACAGCTGTCCTGTGATATATACATATACACCAAAGTTTTCTCACAAGCATAAAATCATACATGTGTTGCTTCTAATATCATTTCTCATTGTGACATCACTTTCTTGACCTTTTGAGCTATCATTTGAGATCTCAAAAGCAATCTCAGACATTGAAATATCAGATATTGAATTTGATAAAAATGGAAAATTTCCCAGGTAGGAGAGCCAAGATGAACTGAATAACATTAGCCAGCTGTTTTCCCCTGAGCAACATTGCCTTCCATCTTACCTAGACTTACCCTCAGCTGTTTGGCTTTCATCCAAGTCTACAGTTTGGTCCAGAACATCCAAGGCAGGAAACTGCACTGCAGGGACCTGGTGAAAGGGAAGCGTCTAACAAAGCATCATCTGGACAATGATGTTACTGCATCTTTTGTATGACTCATGATTACTTAAAAGATTCAGATCCTGACCTTCATGAGCATTCATCCTGAGCATGTGAGTATTGATAAGTTCTGCTTTTGGGGGGAAAAATGACCTAAAGAACAGCACAAAAAGCCCCAAACCAAGTGTTTTCAAGTCTTACTTTACAGGGAGATGCAGACTAGGTGCCATTTATGTTGAAGGTCATTGTGTATCTTACAGTAACTATGCAAGCCAGCTGAGACGGCAGCGGTAGCACCTTGAAATCCTCACAGGGGTGCCCAATTCTCCTTCCCACTTTTGCTCACACACTGTTCTCATCTCGGATATTGGTTTTTCTGACTGGCTTCTCTTTGAATAAACCCTTGGTTCTTTACTTGAATTCCTCTTTTTATCCCCATCTGCTGACTTTTGAAGCCTTCTTACATGAACACCCAGCCAGGGCCCCACTTCTTCTGCCCAGGCCGCTGCTGCCCAAATCTCAAAAAAAGCCTCAAGTGGACAAACACACTATCCCCATGCACTTAGCAGCCCCATTTCTCCTGGTTTTCTCTAAGATATGACACTTGAATGCTGTCTCTGAACCAGGAAGTGGTCTCTAACTAGACACCAAGTCTGCTGGTGCTTCAATCTCAGACTTCTCAGCCTCCAGAAGTGTGAGAAATAAACATCTGTTGTTTATAAGCCACTCGGGCTATGGTGCTGGTATAGCAGCCCGAATGGACTAAGACAGATGCTCAAAGCAGATTCAGAAAATTAATCTAATGTGGGGTAGGGGGATAAGTCGGAAGCAAGGAGAGCTAATAGAAGGTTAAAGCGCTGAAATAGTGAACTAGGATAATGGCAATGGGGAATGGGAAGCCACTTTTAAAAGGAAGATCCTAGGGATCAGTCCCCATGATATATAAGCAGCACCTTTCATGGTTGGTCCCAAATTCCTCCCAGCCTATTTTTAGTGAGCCTTCGACTCTGTGTTTTCACAAGTTCCCAATGTCTTCAGCACCGATCCTTTGCTTCATTGCCTTTGTATACCTCTTCCTCACACTTCAGATTTGACCCCTGTCACTGCTGCTCTGGTTCTGACCTCTGACTCTATCGCTACAGTTTACATTGGTCCCCTTGCTTCACCCAGCCAAGCACCTTCTGTAGGACCCAGCCTCAGCTCAGGCTACTTCGACCAGCATTCTTTCTAAATCTGTGCTGGTTTCAAGCCCAGAACTCAGTTACTTGACAGACTGATCAGGCCTGAGTGATAAGACTTTCAGAGGGAGGATATGATCTTGGGGTTTTGAACTTAGGGTTGAGGATTGGTTGAATAGAGTTTCTCTATATGGTGGTAGAAAGATGAGGAAAAGCCACTAGTCTGAGAGGTAAAGTGAGATGATCACTTTTCACACATAAAGTAGAAGTGATGATGGGACATCCAAATGAAAATGTCCGATGTACAGCCTGACATGTTGGGTAGCAACTAAGGAGAGAGGTCAGGACCAATCAGAGCATAGACTCATAGCCTGTGCATTGCATAACTCTGGAGGGTGGCATTCCCATCGACTTGGATGTAATGGTGCCCCCTGGAGTTGTACAAAGCTACAATCTTGGGTAGGGCAGGGAATTGCCACATGGAGGATATATAAATGAAGCCAGGACATAATAAAACTAAGGGGAGAAAGCAAACCAAGGGAGGAGCACAGGGCTAGGACTGCACTTTGGGAAAAATGTTGGGGGCAAAAGAGAATTTCTATATCCAAGAATTTAAAGGAACTAAGTAGTATCATAAGTTAAATGGGATTTCAAGGAGGAAATCATCATCTCAAATGTTACAGAAAGGTTATAGAGGAGAGGACCTAGAAAAGAATTTAAGATAAAGTATAATGTGATAAAAAGAAGATTGATCTGGAAGTGAAGAATCAGGCCTCTGGTCTTGGCACAGCCACATCTTAGACGAGGCTCTTTATACCAGTGAAACTTTTCTCGTCTCTGTGTTGTTAGGGATATAATAATTATCTTTCACTGAATGTTTCTGTGTGCCAGGCCCTGCTATAAGTACTGTATATATTAACACGTGTACTCTCCCAACAATTGTATCATAGCCTTCCAATGTTATCCGCATTTTATAATTAAAGAAACTGATACACAAAGAGCACTGACGTAAGACCTAAAGTGACCCAGGCAGTCAATGGTCGTGTCAGAATCTGTGAAGTAAAATGGCTTGCCCTGGGGTAGGAGGACCTTCTAGCTCTGTCATTTTAGTATATACAAACTAGAAGGTTGCTAGAGACCTTTCAGAATGAGTTTCAAATAGAAGTGAGAGAGAGTAAAACGTGATGATAATGAAAGAAAGGAAGTGTGTAGGTAGAAAGAAGAGAAGGATTGTCACCATTAAAAACAATAGGGTCAAGTAAGGATTGTTTCAAGATAGATGAGACTTGTATTAAATGTTGCTTGAGGGGAAGGAGCCAATGAAGAGGAAGAGAGTAAGGATGCTAGAGATGGAGGAAAACTGACAGCAGGATTGTGGAGAAAACGAGTAGCCTTGAAAAGGTAGAGAACACAGCAGATGGCACAGAGATACCAACATTTAGAGGTAGATGGTAAGAAAGATGGGAAAAGTCATGTCTGAGGTTGTTGCCTTTAGGAAATAAGAACTAAAAGAGCTATTAGGTCAAGCTACCTACAGGGTCTGGGGGAAATTTTTCAATTTTTTAAATTATATTATAGAAATAAAATGTACTTATAGACAATTTGGGGAAATTGCAGAAAAGTAGAAATGTTATCAAAGTCCTAGGAAACAAAGACAGCCGTTAGAGTGTCTTACCTTCCAATTAGGTGGAGTTTTTTTCCCCCTTCACATATTAACATTTATAATTCTAGTTATTATTTAGCTCTCATAAAATTACATTTAAAGTTCACTTAATATTCTACCAAGTGGATGTGCTATAATATCCTTAACCATTTCCCACATTTGGGCTGCTTTCAATTTTTCACTATTTCATAAATAAGCTACACTGAACATCTTTGCACATAAAATTTATTCTGTATTTAGAATCACTTTCAAAAGAGAATCTTTAAAGTATAACTACTCAGTCAATGACTTAGTATAATTATAAACATCTTTAAGACTTTTGACACTTCTTATACCATTTTACATTTTATCAGAAATAGATAAAAATTTAATTTTCCTAAACCACTGCCAGAATTAATTGTTAAAAAAAAAATTGACAGATGAAAAAGCAGTACCTTATTATGTGACACTTCTTTTACTACTAGTGAGACTGAATAATTTTTCGTATATTTGTTCATTGTTTTCTTCTACTTTGTAAAGTGTTTATTTTTATTCTTTGTACATTTATCTTTTTAGTTCATCAAATTTTACAACTTTAGGAGTTACTTATGTAATAAGGATATTATTACGTGCCTCTTAAAACCTCTTAACTATTTTATTAGTTTTATAAAATTTATTAATTAAAATAATTGTCTTGTTATTATAAAATGTAGTATATATTCTGAGTCTGGATCTTCAATCTCCCTTTACTCACACAAACTCCCCCATTTGCTTCCATTCAGTTCCCTTTCAGTTTAAGTTGGTCAGAGTTGGTGTGTGGGGGTTACAACACAGAATTCTAACAAACCCAGCAATAATCAATTAAGAAGTGCAATAAAAAGAAGCTGACACATGTTATCAACCAGAACTATAAGGTATCTGGGATAAATTTACCAGCAAGCATGCTAGACCTCCAGGAAAAAAACTATATATCTTTGCTAAAGACATAGGAAAAAACCTGAATGGAAGAGAAGCATACTTTTTTCCTGGGGAGAAGGACTAACTTGCTACGAAGATGTCAATATTCCCACAAATAGTTGTGTAAATTCAACGCCATTCCAATGGGATCATTTGGAACATAACAAGTTGGTTAAAATCTAGAAAAAATAATATGAGCAGGCGGAAACTTTTTGAAAATTACAACCTAATGTAAGGCAGCACTTCATTTCTACTTGTGACAGAATAAACAAGTAGAGTGGAAGAGTCTAAGGATAAACTGGTAAATATGGAAAAGACATACGATAAAAGTGATATTTCAGATCAATGGGGAAAGGGATGGTTGTTCAACGTATTGTATTTTGCAATAGTTGCCTCATGATTTCTAAGACACCACACTCTATAAGCTTTCCCCTACCTTGCTGGCTGTTCCTTCTCTGTCTCATTTATTGGCTACTCCTCCATCCAAGTGCACTAGAACTTGAATATGGACTGTATCATTTTATTTTTTAGATCTACCATATCTAGGAATCTGGCTTTAAATACCAACCTTCTATCAACAAATTTGAAATTATTCCATAATTTACATAGCTCCTAAACTCTAGTGTCATCTATTAAACTGCCTGCTTGACATTCCACTTGAGATATCTAAAACTTAATATTTCTAAACCAGAACAAGTTATTCGCCTTTCATTTTCACCCTCCCCACCTCCACCAAACATACACACCCTTATATTTATAGCTTCCCTAATATTTCCAATCTTAGTAAATTACACTGTCCACCAAAGCTCAATCTAAAAACCTGTGTCATCTCTGATCTGTGCTTTTCCTTCAACCTCTAACATTCGTTCTACCGGTACATCCATGGACTCTGCTAGAGAGAGAGTAAAATGGGTACCTAAGAACATGAGTCCTGGAACCAAGCTATCTGGGTTCAGATGCTGACTCTATCAAGTATCTACCTATACTTGATCAAGCTGTTATCTGTGAAATAAGGATAATGACATCATCTAATTCATAGGGTACAGTGGGGATTAATGAATTAAGAGATTAGAATAGTAGCTGATGAGTATTATGTGTTCAATAAATGTCAGTTACTATTGCCTCCAAAATATCTCAAATCTGTCGAATTTTCTCCGTATTTATGTGTACCTCCCTAGTTCAAGTCACCATCATCCCTTCTAACTGATCTTTCCACTTTCTCTATGGCACCATTACAATTCGTTCTCCATAAAATAGTCAAGGGCCCCTTTAAAAATGTGTTATTATGCTCCCCTGCATAATAACTTTCACTGCCTTCTTTAACATGGCCTGAAAGTTCCTGCGTGAACTCGCCCTGTCCCAACACTCCTCTCATCTGGCAGTTTTCTCCATCTTCTTCACTTCACTCCATCTACAGTAGTTTCATTCTGTTGCTTGAATATACAAAATTTGCTCTGACCCCAGAGCCTTTGTCTATGCTTGTCCTTCTACTTGGAACATTCTTTTATTGGTTCTTTCAATGGCTGGATCCCCATCATTATGGTCCCAACGCAAATGTATCATCTTAGAGGAGATATCTCTGACCATAGTATCTAACAAAGCTCTATTATTCGCCATCATACCATCATGTTTCATTCCTTCATAGCACATCTAGCTATCTGAAATTACCTTAGTTGTTTGTTTAATTTTGTGTTAAATCTCTCCTCCATGTAAACTATATGAGAATGGGGATCTTCTCTGTTTTTTACAGTTGTATTTACAATATTTAGCATGGTTTAGTACTTTCAGGTGTTTGAAAAGTTTATTGAATGAATTTTAATAAATTGGTGAATTACTGAATGATTTTTTTAAAAAAAAATAAGCCATTGAGCCTTTATCTTATAGCTTATATAAAGATAAATTCCCAATTGATTAACTCTCTAAACATAAATAAAATAAAATAATGATCATATTAAAGAAAAACACAGGCAAATTGTTTTATGGTCTTAGAGTAGAAATGATATTTCTCAACAATAAAAAATATCATAAAGCCATAGAAAAAAATACTGACCAGTTTGTTTACATAAAAGCTAGAAAACACAATGGGTAAAGTTAAATGGACAGACTGAAAGAACATATCTAAAATATAAAAGACTTAAAAAAAGTGTAAATGCAAAAATCCTCAACAAAATGCTAGCAAACGAACTTCAACAATATATAAAAAGAATTATACACCACGACCAAGTGGAATTTGAGTACAAGGAGTACAAAGTTGGTTTAACATCTGAAAATCATCCAACGTAACACACCATATTAATAAAATAAAGGACGAAAACCATCTATTTAGACATACAAAAGCATTTTAAAAACCCTATGTACATTCATGATTTAAAAAACCAAAACATATGAACAAACTTGGAATAGAAGAAAATGTCTCAACATAACAAAGATACAGCTACAAAAAATCCACGGCAAAATCATTCTTTACGGTGAAAGACAATTTTCTGTTATGATCAGGGACAAGGCAAGAATGCCTGCTCTCACCTCTTCTATTCAACATAGTACTGGAGATTCTAACCAGTGAATTCAGTGAAGCAAAAGAAATAAAAGTATCCATTGAAAAAGAAGAAGTAAAATGATCTCCATTGGAGATGAAACATTCTTTATATAGAAAATCCTAAGAAATTCACTAAAAGACAAAAAGTTCAACAAGGTTGCAGGATACAAGATCAACATATAAAAATCAATTTTGTCTATACTACTGTCAGTGAACTATCCAAAATAAGTTGCCTTAGACAACCACTACCTTACTTTTTGTCTTTATGAATTTGCCTGTTCTGGGCATTTCACATAAATGGAATTACACTGTATGTAGTCGTTTGTGACTGACTCCTTTGACGTGGCATAATGTTTTCAAGGGTCTTCCATAATGTAGCAAGAATCAGTTTTTTGTTCCATTTTTATTGCTGAGCAATATTTAATTGTGTGACTATACAATTCTGTTTAACATTTGTCGGCTAATAGACATTTATTTTCTTCCCCACTTTTTGGCAATTAGGAATAATGCTGTTATGAACATTTATGTACAAGTTTTTATGTGGAAATATGTTGCCAACTCTCTGTGTTTAAACCTAGAAGTGGAATTTCTGGGTTATACAGTAACCTTATATTCAACTTTGTGAAGAATTGCCAAACTGTTTTTTAAAGGAGTGGCGCCATTTTACTTTCCCACCAGCAGTGCATGAGAGTTCCAAGTTCTCTGCATCCTCACCAATGGTTGTTATTATCTGCCTTTTATTATAACCATCCTAGTGAACATGAAGTGGTATCTCATTGTGCTTTTGATTCAATTTCCTCATGGCTAATGATGTTGAGCATCTTTTCACGTACTTATCGACCATTTGAATATCTTCTTTGCAGAAATGTTTATGCAGATATTTTGTTCATTTTTTGGTTATATATATTTTTTGTTATGAGTTCTTTATATATTCTTATCAGATATATGATCTGCTAACATTTTCTACCATTCTGTAGGTTGTCTTTTCATTTTCTTGATGATATCCTTTAAAGCATTAAAAAAATGATAATTTTAATTAAGTTCAATTGATCTATTTTTTTCTTTCGTACCTTGTGCTTTTGGTATCTGGGCCACAAAGATTTGTTCCTATGTTTTCTTTTAAAAGTTTTTACTCTTATATTTAGGTCTAGAACCCATTTTGAGTTAACTTTTATACATTGTGTGAGGTAGGGGTCATTTTTTTGCTTGTGGATATTTAGTTATCCAAGCCCCTTTTGTTGAAAGGTCTATTCTTTCCCCCATTAAAGTGTGTTGGTTCTCTTATTGACAAAAAAAAAAAAAAAAATACAAAAAAACTTTAATTTTTTTGATATTTTGCTCTAATAAAAAGTCAAAGATGACAATGGGTGTCCTTCAGCCTCTTGACAATTTTCTGACATGCAGTTGAATAGTTGTCACCGGTGTCATCAATATCTATAGATGGTTTTCATATAAAGAAACTACTAATCCTACAAATCATCTAACTGCAATGTGGATTTTAAATAGGACTCTGTCTCCATTCCAACCATGGCTCTGAGGCAATAGGTGCCTTTGACAAATTAGCAAAAAAGCAACTCTACTGGCTAAGTGAATTACAATAAAGTGCCCCTTCTAGTACCCTATACTGCTAGGGGAGCAAGGGCTGAAATTCAGCATTCATTCATCCCCATAGCATGGCATCTTTGTGTAGGATACAAACTGCTTAGTTATTTGCAGTGGTCTTGGGTTCCGCATACAACAACATTCCAAAGTGAGTTTCAAGACCATTTAAGAAAGACTTATAAAAGAGTTGGTAAAAACTAACCAACTCTACTGTGAAAAAAAGAGGTTAGAGAGGCCAAAAGAGAGGATGGATATGTATATCACACACACACACACACACACACACACACACACACACGATATGTAATACATATAATATATATGTATATAAATGATGGTCCTTCTCAAAGGCAGGGAAAAAACTAGTTCCACAAGTGGATATACATAGACACTGTTCAAAGGGGGAGAGAGGAAAAGTAAAATTGTATCTGTATGCTCTCTAACAGTGCCACCTGTTCAGTGTATTCATTCCTGAACTATCAAAATCAATAACCACAATATGAAAAGTAGCTGTGTCTCTTTAAATCAGATAATGCCATTTCAAGAATTTTTGTAAAAATAACTTTGATTCAATTCAAACAATACTTTAAGTAGTTCCCTAAAGAAATAATTGTACTGTAATTTGGGCATTGATAACTGTAACAGGATTTAAACAGGCTTCACTCTTTTATCTTAATAGGATTCCACCCACCGCATCCTTCTGTGTGTTGTTTTGATGATCCTGTCACTTAGGGTTCTTTGAGCTCAGTTTTAAGGAGTCAACAATGAATGAGATGAACTCAGCGCTGGGATACATTTTCAAGAATTCTCCACATAGTTTGATAGCATCCCATATAATTCCATCATACTTGATTATAACATGAATAGAGACCAAAAAAAGCTAATCATGACATAGAAGCACCTTCATGTCAAATAATGTCCATGAATGAGCCAATTTAGTAAACTCTGAATTTACTTAGCTTATTTGAACATCCATAAAGAGGACTTAGCAACAACAGTCTTTCCATATGCCAGGTGAAACCCTCAGAGGGACTAGGCCTCAGTTTAATAATGAAAGAGAAGGGAAAGGGCTGATAATTATTCTGTCTAAACAGTGTTTTGCGGCCTAACATTGATTGTGTCTTGAAATCTCCTTTGGGAATGGAGCAGGCAGCTTTTCCCTTGCTTTCACAAACCTCATGCAAATTATTTAAACATTTTTGCAATTATTTTCCTGAAACTGAGTTTTGGCCCAATGCCTAGAAACACTGAAAAGTGACATCACACCGTACCCAGAGATGCAGGTTCCAAAAAATTCTCTGGGGATCTTTACAACTAACTGTCTTGAAAGCTGATTTCCATATCACCATGTAAACATGGGAGTCTACTGGTACTTCTGCCCTTAGAGAGACTCCAGATAAGGACACATGTAAGCAAATGTTTAGGGGATTTAATTCTGATTACCTTGCCTGTATATGCAGTTTCTTTTAATGTCCTTTCTAGCTATCTGTGTGAAAAATATTTCTATTGGCACTTTCCTAAATCCTTGATGTGTCCATGACCCCCCCCTTTTTAATCTTAATCAGAGAAAGAAGCCTGCTCCCCTTTTTCTCTATCCCAGATCTTATATCTGGTTATTCATAAGGATAATTTTATAATTAATGCAGATGTCTGGCCTAAAAATGATGACCCTCTTTTGTACTATTACTTCATGCTGAGGACAAAGAGGATACAGGAAAATTACTCCTTGGCCCAGGAAGTTTATTAAAATGCTAAATGAAGGTCTGGCGGCAGCTCAAAGAACTTTAAATAACCTTGTGGTGGAAAACCTCCAAAACCTCTTTTTACCGTCAGCTTAAACTAGGCTGGCTGTGACAAAGAGTAAGAAAATAAGTAGTTTCAAGAGTGCAAAACACATCTATTTTTAAAAGGTAGTTTCGTCCAATGGTTGCAGGCAAATGTGACACAGCCTTCTGAGGAATGATGACGATAATTTATCGTATCGTGGTTTTACAGGGTTCACAGCCAGTCCTGGGCAGAATCCACATGTCAGGCATGGACAACGTTGTGAAGAAGAAAGTGTAATTATGTTGTGGTTGATGCAGTGTTCTCGCTTGTTAACCAGTGCAAAACATGCCACAGACACATTCTGAGAATAACATTCTTGTGGCTAAAATGCCATAGAACGAAAACAGAAAGTTACATAAAGTAGAATGACAATTGCTACTCCGATTAATTCCACTCCAGTACCTAGGGGCTCTAACTCCATATTCAGTTTGGTTCCGCTGGATCCCACAGCATTCAATGTGATGCAGACTCTCTGAAGGAAGGATAAGAGTATCCAGGGCAAAGTTTTGAGCTGTGGTACCTATAAAGTATCACTGGGGAATCTGAAATCTGTATTAGAATTTTCAGGAAACCCATTGGGATCTGAACACCACATACAAATTGATAGGAAGAGAAATTAACCTTTTAGTGTGGTCCTAGGGAGAATAAAGAGGTAGATCTCCACAGGCTTAGAGGAGCCAGCAAGGACAGAGAGAAGGCAAGTTTTCCTCAGAGCCCTCATATGGAGTACCTGTGCCCTTTCTTTCTGTTCTGACTTCCTGACACATAGATGTACAACCATAGCTGACTGAGCTTGTCTCCTTTGGCCTTGTTCCCAGCCCTTGAAATTGTCCTCACTGGGGGTCCTGGGCCCCATGTACAGCTATTTTTCCAAACCCTTCCCTACAATAGAGTTCCTCATGCTTAACCCTAGTCAGGAACAACATAAGCAAATTGAGCCTGGAAATCAATGTCTGCTTTAGCTCTAATACCCAGGTTTATAGTACCTGCTCCCACCCTATTCATGGACTTGTTACTATAGCCTTGCTATGTTTCTTCTCCCTGTTTTGGTAATTTACCTATTATGAGTCCTTCTTGAACTAAAACCCACCTAGATCTTATTTTTCAGCACCAAGCTGCTCCTGAACCTTACCCCAAGGACTGGAACTCTCACTCCCTGACAACTTCTGGATTCTTCCTTTGGCACCATGCCCCAAAACTGGGAGCCTCCCAGGTGGACTACAACCAGGTCAGATAGAGTTCCTTTCCCCCTGCAGCTGGGCCTGCGTCTCTGCTGCCTGCCCCAGCCTAATAGGCAGAAGCAGCTCCTGAACCTGCCCTTTCCAGTCAGTCCTGCTTTACTCAGGTTATCTGGGTGATCACGGGCTATTCCCCAAGATCCAAAGGCCTGACCTTACAAGGCTGACTTCTCCCTGCTGAGTGCTAACTGAAACTAGAAAAATAATTCTGATTACTCCGTATTAAAATCAATGCTTCTACCTTTGTAATTGCCATACTTTTCAAGGCGTATGGACAGTTAATATCACAAATGCTATTTACTAATCAAATTAAAACTGTTATTACAGAGTCATTGAAAGTCTTAATTTTGAAAAGTATTTCATATTTCAGGAAAATGCTCATGACTTAATGTTTTGGGGGAAAGAATACAGAGCTATCTAAAGCTTTATGAGCTCATCATGACAGACATCATGTGAGATTATGGGCTGCTGAGCATCTAAACAGCTTTCCCAGGTATGGCAGTTTCCCACCATGTGATTCTTTGTGGGCAGTGAAGGCTTTACCTTTATAGAGACAAGGAATTAAGAGCCTTTCTGTCACTGCTCCTTGACATCTGGAGCAGGCATGTGGCCTGGACTTTATCAAGCACCACACCCACCCAGACTTGGAACTGGGAGCCAGTGACCCACAGAAGCAAGACTAGTGGAAATTCCATTCATCCATGAGGGCAACACAGTTTCTAGGGCAGCAGGGCCGGCAGAGCAGCACCCATGCCAGGGCCAGCTGTGGCCGAAGTATAAGCTTTAGCAAAGGCCGTATTTGGCCTCTGGTTCTGGTTTATCAACCCCTTTGTCATTTCTACTCTTTTCCAAGATTGGTTCTCTAGGATTTCCGGTGAATTTTGAGCTACCAAATATCTTTTCAATAAATTCCTTTTTACTTAAAGGAGCAACAGCTCTTTCTGTTCCTTGCAGCTAAGAATCGTGACTAGTCTATCAATGTTATTAAAAAAAAAATTGGTGTACATCAAGTGTTAGTAATGGTTATCATTATGTGTGTGGGATCACACATCATTTTAGTTTTCTTCTTTTCTCTGATGTGCATTTTCTAAAAAAAAAAAAATAGTTAAATGATAGTACCTTTAGTAGTCAGAAAAGAAATAAGTTTTAAAATTTGAGATTGTTTTGGATCTCTGATGTTTTTAATTGTTAGAAAACAATTAACTCGATTATTCAAGTGGAATCCATGTTGGTACTATTAGAATAAGATATCTCGTAACTTCAATTTTGGCCTCGGCAAATCATAGGTACCGGGGGTAAGAGAAATACCAATATATTTTGTAAAAAAATACTTGAGACCAGTTCTGATCTCTCATTTCTGATCTACACATTTTTTAAAAATTTGTTTTAAAACTCATTAGTCCTTTAAAGGGTGGCCTGAGAAAAATAGACTATATTTAGGGAACATAAACACAATACAAAGCAATAGGATTTTCTTCTTAGCATTGATGTTTATGAAAGGGTGTACAAGCACAGAAATTCTTAAACAGAAATTTCTTAAACAGAAATTCCATTAGTTTTGTGAATACTAAGAATAATAGCCTAGACCTTAAGGTATTGGACCTATCGGTAATTTATTAACGGTTACCAGCAATGGTGTCAGTAGCACAGAGAAAAATGCATAATAGTCCCCTTCCTTAAAACAAAATCTCAGCTACCAAGAAAAAACAGAGACCAGCATTGTTAGGAAGCAGTGACAGTCTTATTTCTTCCTGTAAGAGCACACAGAGATTTTCTGTATCCCAGCCTTTTGACCATGGGTGAGAGATCAAAGTTACATGGGATAACCGCCCCTCTAGCGACACTATTGAGAAAGCAGTCAAGCAAACTCCATGAATCTGAACCAGTGTGGTCATTGGGTTGCTGCCACCCTCAGACTGTGGGATCCCCACGGATCACGCCCACAGAAGCAGCAAAGCGCAGTGGAGTGGAAGGAGAATAGAATTCAGTCCAACAGATTTCGTGTTAGAGCGCAAGCCCAACATCCACAGCTGATTGTATGAGTTACTCGTCCTCTCCCAGCTTAGTTTCATCACAAATGCAGAGAAAAGAAACATCTCAGGGTATTACAGAAAATAATGTATATAGAACTTCCAGCAGAGTTTCTGGCTTATAATGGGCACTTGGTAAATGTTAAGTTCTCTCCCATCTATAACCCCTGATCCCTTAGTTTTCTGGGAAAAATCATTATCTGTTAGAAAGATTGACTGTGGATGCAATTTTTGCAATAAGAAAGTTACTTTCTTTAACTCTCTCAAGTCTGGTAAAAGGCTATACACAGATATCTTCTAATCGTCTCCTGGAAAGAGATGCTTTGCCCAAACCTGAAAAATTATTGATAGAGGGAAACATTTTCTATTAGCTGAGTAAATGACCTATGTCAATATTGCATGTGACAAGTGGGTCATCATTTAACATGTAAGAATCATTAAAATTCAGAAAAAGGGTATTGGAGCTCATGAGGTTAAATAGTGCAACAAAAGAAGAATTGACATTTGCTTGGGGAGTATGCCAAGCTTCAATAGAGAACTAACACTTTGTTATGTTTACTGAGTAAGGGAAATACTGCATATTGAGCATAATGCCTCCATAAATTGCTTAGGTGTGGCTAATTAGCTTGAACATACAGCTTCCCATGTCCTTCCAAACAGCAGTTTTCTTGCCAATGCATAAATGGGACTCTAGACTCTGAGAAGGTGACACAGAATAGAAGTGTAGAAAAGAAGGAAAATCAAACTGGAGAAGAAGCTCAGTCAAAAAAAAAAAATCAATAATTTTGCTACTGAGAAATTGCTACCAACCTTATCCAAGAAAGGGTGGAAAGGTCAGACCAAGCTAACTTGTGTGATAAATGAGTTTATAAAGTAGCCTGTATCAAGAGACTAATTTAACTGGCTGTTTTAAGTGTAACAATATACCACACTTCCTACAGATTTTTTCCTTTATTACAATCTTATAATTAAGCCTAGGGTAAGGCACACCACATTCACGTTAATGGCACAAGCAGCAGCAACTGCTGTGGGGCATAAAAGCATTCATTTTTATTATTACCGGTACCTACCCAAAATATTTTTTTAAATGAGATACTTTTTCCTTCTTGACTTTTAGACAATTCCAAATCAGACAAGGACAAAGGAAAAGTACTTTTAACAATTTTACATGTTTCCTACCTCTTTTAAAAGACTAACGTAGGTGGAAGAGCTCTGGATTAGGAACACATTAAAAATACTGTAGAACAATATAATCCGGAGAATGTTAAGAGAGGGATAAAAGGCACTGTAAGGTAAATTCTCATGAAATACTCATGAAGAACCATCTTGGTACACTCAGTAAATGATCCTGAACTTAGGACCTGCAAATCTAACTTCTACATGTTAAGAGAAACAGAAATGAGAGGAAGAGATCCAGGGCAATATTAGGTTATGTTTTTGGTGGTAATTGATAAAGATGGTAATAGGTATACAAAACAACCATCAAAAAAATTAGAAGGTTAACTAAGGTTAGGAAATTGTACAAAAAAGGGTGAAACAGGTTTCTTTTTCTCTCTTCTCTCTTTTTTTTTAACTTCAACAATCCTCCACACTTCTAATGAGTTAAGGTGCACTGAAATCTTCAAAAGGGCTAGCAATAATAATAGAATTCCTCTTGTGTAAGAAAATGTAGGTTTACATATTAAAACAGGCAACCTGCTGTACACTTCCCTGAAAATGTCAAGCTTTCTACAGTGAACATGTATTAAATTTTTCATCAGGAAAAAAACACAAAACATTCTCTCTTTCCCTTACCCTAGTATTCAGTCAGCAGTCAGTCCTGTGAGCTCTACCACTAAAGTATATCCTGAATTCAACTATTTCTTATGAGCTTTCGAGACCACGACCATAGTCAAAGACCCTATCTTCTTGCTCCTGGATTGAAGCAACACCCTCATGAGGGCTCACTACTCCCACTCTTGCCAACCCTCAGTCCACCTGATCTCTCCGAAGAGCAGCCAGCTAGAGGAATCTACGTGAAGCGCAAACTGGATTATGTATTTCCCCTGCTCGAAACCCTCCAAAGACCTCTCCCTGAACCAGAATAAAATCCAAATTCTTGCCCTTGGTCCTAAAGCCCTACTTAATTGGGCATCCGTCTGTCTTTCCGCTCTTGGAGGCCACCATGTTCCCTGCTCCCCAGCTCTAGTCACAATTATTTCTCACTGTCTCCAAGTAAACCAAACTCATTCCATTCTCCAGGCCTTTCTGCTATAAAAAAGCTAGTCCGGGATTCTCACCTGACTTCCTCATTTTCATCTTTCAGATCTTGATTTATATGTCACCTTCAGAGAGCTTGTCCCTGACCATCCATTTAACTAAAACAACCCCACCCATCAATCCTCTTCATTAGCACTTATACAGCCTGAAGTGATCATAAGCTGTGATGCTTACCATCTCTTTCTTTACTAGGATATAGTCTACCTGAAAACAAGGACCCTTACTCAAGCATATCCACAGTGCTCAGAATGAAGCATAGCACACAGTAGGGGCTCAATATACCTTTGAAAGGGGAAATTTGGAGAAAAGAACATTTATTTTACTTCATATGACACGATGCTAAAAATTCTCTGCATAGACTTTTCAGCTGTACATCCTCCTCACTTTACAGCAAGAGAAACTGAGATTAAGAGAGGTAAAGCAACTAGTCTAACAACTCACAACTAGTTCCTGTATGTTACATCAATAATAACTGGGGAGAAGATAACTATTTCAAAAATTTTACTTCATCCCAAAACCTTAGCAATGTAAACTCCCCAACCCCTAATAACTAGTACCACGCCAGAGCCTGAAGTTCCTCTGTTTCTTGTTATTGCAAAATATATTGACATTTCATTTATCAGGCACTTGACTGTTCTAAATAAGTTAAATTTTTCAGATAACTAAAGCTTACCTGTTAAATGTCTAAACTTCGTTTATTTACATCATGTTCGGTAAAATGTTTCTAAAAGCTACTGTATATTTCTCAGTCTTCTCAAACAGAGTGTATTTAGCAGAATTTTGTTTTCCACATAACACATGGTAATTTTTAGAAACATCGGCTATTATTTTGAACAAAAAGAAATTTACATTCACGGTAATAGGATTGGCTACATAACGTACAGGGCCCAGTGCAAAATAAAAATGCAGAGCCTCTTGTTCAAGACTTAATAAGAATTTTGAGATGATGACAGCAGAACATGACCAGGTACAGGGCCCTGTGTGGCTGCACAGGCCACAGGCCATGAAGCTGACCCTGCATCGTACCCAAGTCTTATACATAGAGGGACTCATGAGCATTTACTGAATAATGAATAATATCTTTAAAGTCAGAAGTATAGGGCTCATTTCTCTAAATGAATTGAAATGTGATGAAAATAATAATAATAACATTAATTATGTGTCAAGCACTAGTCTAAGTGTTTTATATACATTATCCTATCTGATCCTCAGAAAATCCTATGAGGTTCACATAACAAACTCAACTGGAGTGGCTTAACCAAACACAGGTTCTATTTAATAAAGTATCCAGAATATATAAATATGTATATAACTTTTTAACAATTTGTATCAGTCAGGAATTTTCAGAGAATCTTAAGCAGTAGGGTATACATGTATATCTTATTGTATGTGTATGCATTGTGTTTGTGTGTATATAAGTGCATATTTATGTAGAGAACATATATAACATGTAATACCTATAGACAAACATATATACACACACACACATACACACTTACATATACACACAAAGATTTATTTTAAGGAATTGGCTCACATGATTATGAGGACTGGCCTGCAGGCTGGAAACTCGAGTAGAATTTTTAGTCTTGAGGCAGAGTACTTTCTTTACAAAACCTCAGTTTTTGCTCTTGAAGCCTTCATCTGATGGAATTGAGGTCCACCCACATTATCAAGGCTTATCTCTTTTACTTGAAGTTAACTTTAAATGGTAATTATACCTACAAAATTCTTCATAGTAACATGTAGACTAGTGTTTTACCAAACAATTGGGCATCATAGCCTTGCCAACTTGGTATTTTAGATTTACCATCACATGACTCAAGAAGAAAAAGACAGGCAACCAATTTTAAAAGGGACAAATAACTCGAATACGCATTTCTCCAAAGAAGGTATACAAGTGATCAATAAGAATATGAAAAGATGCTCAATATTATTAGTAATTAGGGAATGCAAATTGAAACCAGAATGAGACACCATTTCACATCCACTGAGATGGCCATAATAATAATATTATTCTTTTTAAACAATAAAAATAGCAAGTATTGGAGAGGATATGGATAAATTGTAACCCTTATACAATGCTGATGGAAATGTAAAATAGTGCAGCCACTGTGGAAAACATTTTGGCAATTTCTCAATAAATTATACATAAAATTACCATATGACCTAGCAATTACATTTTTAGGCATATAACTAAAAGACTCAAAAACAGGTGTTCAAATAAAAACCTGTACATAAATGTTCATAGCATCTCTATTCACAACAGCTAATAGGTAGAAAAAGCCCAATGTCCATCAATGGATGAATGGATAAACCAATTGTGATATATCCATCCAATGACATATTATTTAGTTATAAAAACATGATATACTGATACATGGTACAACATGGATAAACCTTGAAAAATGCTATGTGAAATAAGCCAGACACAAAAGTCACATATTGTATGATTGCATTTATATGAAATATCCAGAATAGGCAAATCCATAGAGAAAGAAAGTAGATTAGTAGTTGCCTAGGGCTGAGAGGAGGGAAATATGGGAAGTAACTGCTAATGAGTTTGGGGTTTCTTTTGGGGGTGATGAAATGCTCTAAAATTACATAGTGGTGATGGTGGCACAGCAATGTATATATACTAAGAACCACTGACTTGTACACTTAAAAGATTGAATTTTATGACATGTGAATTATATTTCAGTGAAACTGTTATAAAAAAAGAGTCATGGGCCTAAATATTATGCAAGACATTTTGACAAGTTTAGGAGTTTAGAAGCTTTTTTTTTTTTTTTTTTTTGGCTCAACTTCTGGGCACAACAAATATGCCAGTTGATTGATGTAGCTGCATAGGGGGGCTTCAGATAAAGGAGCTTTTTCGGCATAAAAGCAAGAAATTCAGACAGAAGGGGCAAGGAAAGAGAACCGTTTCTTCTATTGGAGTTCTTGACTCTGCTCCTCTGGTGTCTATAATGCCCTCAGAATTGTATGTTGACCCTTCCAGGTCTTAGAATTCAATTTGAGAAACACTGGTCAAAGCCATTTGGTAGAGCCAAGATAATGTGTACATAATGTGTTCTTCATATTTAATCTGAAGGACTACGTGACAGGTCATCTGAAAGCATTAGAAAAGGTTTTGTGTTGTCTGACACTCTCCTCAGAGACCTAGTGATGGAGAAAGACATCTTGAAGAAATCTAATTGTCTAGAGGTGTTAAAAATTTTGTAGAGAAGTATCTTGGTTCTATATTTAAAAATAAAACAATCTACGATGTCATTCTGAAGCTTTCTAGAGGAACTTGAATGAGTCCAAGCCCAGTGATATTGCGAGAGACTATATAGCATATGAAGAAAGAGAAAAGCTCAAAGAAGTGACTCGTTCCAGGAAAAAGCTCAGAAAAGATCATTGCTTATAATGAGCCTAAGCTTCTACACCAAAACCAAGTTCAAGGCGAGAGATCGGCATCATCAAGAACAGAGATGTCGACTGTACAAGTCTTCTCTAGGAGGCTTACTTCTATTATTGCAGAAAGAGAGAGTAGTTTCTGATACTGGGAAATTCTGTTATTTGCAAATTAGAATTAAGGCAAATTTAAATTATGTAATATAAAATAATAAAGCCTCCATGCACAAAATGAAAAGAATGCAAATTCTGAAACTGCTTCCAAATTTATCAAGAATCTCAGTTTCAAAGCTGATATGTAAGGATTTATACATTGGGTTTATGCTGTTACTATAGTTGTGCCACTTTTAGCTGCTAAGTAGGAATACCTGTCCTGTTTTTGTCATGATTCGCCTAAAATTAAAGGAGCTTAGAATTACAGAAGATCTTTAGGAAGATCCTTCTTCTAAAGCTCTTCCTTCATGAAATGCTACTTCGCTCAAAGTAGAGACCAATTTTGAAAATTCCTAACCCCAAGGATCTCAACAGAACAGTGATGACAGAGGACTCTCTCATTAGACGCAGTCAGGACATGTAGTGGGTTGGTTAACAAAGACTGTTGTTTAAAGAAGTGAATCATATAATCGTAGAAATATGCATCAAATTTTTATTTTAAATTAAAACAACTGCATTCTTTTGCCAAGCTTTTGATAAAAGGCCCAGACTTTTTCTTTGAATGTTGGTCCTTTATACATCCTTTACTATTTCTAATGATAATACTTTCAAAGAAAGCAAAACTTGAAGACACTTGTTGGGCAAAGTGAGAATAAAGTCCTTCTAGATTTTTATAATTGCTTTTACACTTTAACTACTGCTTAGCAACTAACTTTCACTGAATCATTTCAAAATATTCAACCAAGTTTTCATAGAAAGAATTATTTTTGCATTTATGTTTTGTATGTTTATTAACATTTAATTTATTAATACTAAAGGCAAGTTTTACTGGCATGAAACAGGCTGGGGGGGGGAAATAGCTTGGGTCTTGGAAGTATAGAACTCAGCTGGTGGTAGCAGAAGGGTTCTAGAGAGTGGCTTCTGGCTTTGAGTGCTCAGGTGCGATAGGTGTCAGTCAGTACATTTGCCTGCAATATTGGGCATGCTCTCAGCAATGTGTGTCAGGGACAATTGGAGCAGCTCTACACTGCCAGCTCTACCACTGCCTCTCTCTTCTTCACTACTTAAAGTTTGTTTTCAAGTCCCTCCATCTTCAAACAGCTTAGCTACAAGTGGTGGCCAGTCCAGACCTGCTATGTCAATGCCTCCTCAGCCTCAAGGCCCACTGAATGTATGACAGCGTGTGCCCACACACTGATCGTCTGTTTATGTACATATGCAAGTGTTTTTCTATTATCTCTGGTAAGAAGAAACAGTTTCTGAAACCTAGGCCAGATGATGCGGCAAAGCCTGAGCAATTATTGCCACCAGATAAAGAAATTTGGTTGGAGTCTCGGGATGACATTGTACGAGGTAGAAAATGCAGCGAGAGCTTCTTTTCGGTGCTCGTTTTACCCAGCAGACTTTTCATCCTGGACAGTGACCCTCATCATCACCCCAACACATTTCCCTTGGTGGAACTAGGTAAAATAGATGCACATTCGTTAAATCGTGACACACTTGGTATCATCTCATATCTTTGCTGACAATTGTATCATTTAAACTTGGAAGGGACAAGTCAATTTGCATAGTGTACATGACAGTGTATGGCTGCAACCATCCTGAAACCTAGTGCTTGGGAACCACTTCCAGAATACTGACTTCTCTTCCCTTCTTTTTCTAATCACCTTGTTGGTCAGCAACCCTGGATTTTGGGGGTGAGGGTTGGGGGTAGTAGAATGGGAGCTGGGCTTACAGTTTTTGAAAGGTTTACTGTGAAAGCTAAGGGATATGGGAATCCAAAGGACATGTTGGGCAAAGAAATTCTTGAGCATCACTAATATGAAGAATGGAATCAAAATTCAAAATGGTGCATGTATAATAGAGATGAGATTAGAAACACATAGAAGTTATGCATTTCGGAATTTCAGAGGAGAAATAACATACTAAGAAAATGAAGTCGCTTGGAAAATGCATATGAAATAGTTCAACCAAAACACTAAGGGCTGCTGAGCTGGAGGTAGTTAAGTCAATGAGTCCTGAGGGCCCCATGCTACACTGCGACAGAAAGGACAGCTTCCAGGTCTCGGGTTAGAGGGTGCTTATTGCAGAGTTCCAGGTCCTCTTTTCATGTTTTCCAGTTGCCGTCTTTATCGAACTCTTAAAATTACAGCATGTTTTCCATATCGCCCCCAAAGAGGTAGCACATTGCATTGGCATTGTACTCACACACTCCTCTCATACTAGGGAATGCTCCTCCCAATTGCTCAATATTTATCCATCTTAAGGGGAAATTTTCTTTCTCTAGATCGTTTTGATAATAACAAATTACAAACCTTCCAGCTCCATTGCTCCTGGCAATAACTCAGTGAACATTCTGTCTGTGTTCTTGAGAGAAATTCCTCCAAAAATGTTTCCTCACGTGATACTTCTCCCCCAGCCTATCTCTGGCTGGATGAGCTCTCCTTGGGCCTCAGTTGGTATGTTTCATGGACTCCCAAAAACCTACATTGCCCCACATACCTCTGTGACATGTTCGAATAGTCATCTCTGGTCTCTATCAAGTCTTATGCACCTGCAAATTCTCCATTAATTGTATAACTCACATAGAAGCTGTGCCTTTCTATGTATGAGTTAATTTAACACAGAAAACACTGATGCAACTGTCAGCCCCTTCCTCACTAGCTTCCTGGAGTCTAAAAGCCATCACTAGGCTCCCTCGACACTGTTCCCTACCTCCAGGCCTTTTCCAGCTCTGCCTCCTGGATATACAGAAGGGGTTTTCTTCTCCAGTTTGAAATCAGGTCCTGAGGCTTCTTTTCACCCTGCAGTGGGCTTATCAAAACATCTGAACAAAGGCTAATCTGGACCTCCATGGACACCTCTCCTGAAAGCTACTGGGGAGATGGAAAACTTTCTTCATTCAGTTCCTGTCAGAACTAAATCAGATCAGCTCATATCTCTGATTCCCACTGGTTGGCCAACTTCTGCCTTGTCCACGGCATCCAACTTTTAACTCCTCCCTCACATCAGGTTCCCGCTTCTCCTTCTGCTGCAGTAACTTACTTTCTTTTTGGACTTCTGACTTTTGGTAGTTTTATGTCTCCATCTTCAAGGTCTACTTTAGCCTCAACCTGAACTGTCACATACTGCTTGCTACCTTAATAATTCTGTGATAAGATTTATCAGCAGTAAGAATTGTCACTCAAACCACACAGTGAAGCAACTCTTCAAGCATGTCATCTTTGGTCAGAAAAGAAACTAAGAGTTTCATTTATTTTGAAATAATTAGCTTTTCCCATCCACCATCATCCACAAGCTATCTTCTAGGACTGGTCTGATACAGTTCTGGATTTCATCTTGGTTATCTTACTAAATTCTTTAATTACCTCAGATTCAATACTGAATCCTTGACCATTATACATCCTCTTAGAGAACCCATAATGCAGTTGTTCCAAAACTACATTGCACAAGAATCTCCTGGAGAGTCTGTTTAAAAGGCAGCTTTCCAGTCCCCTTATCTCTGATTCTGCTTCGGTCATCCAGGAGTCTGCCTCTTTCTCTAATCCACCAAAGTAATTCTCAAGCCAGAAATAGGAGGCACATATTCTTTCCTAAAGTGGGCCTTTCCTACAGTGGTAGCCCAAGAGATTTTAATAGTTATGTGTTCATTTCAAACTACATTTAAGAAAAAGTCATAGAATAGAAAAACACGATTTCATAGATACTACTTAAAGGCTAAATTTAAAAAGTGAGTTATTTTGCATGATTATTAAGTAAATAATAGTGGAGGTAGAACTCCTCTGGCAAAACTGAAAGTGGCATGTACATGATGAGGTTGGAGGAACTAAGACTGTTTCTATGAATATTAGACACAGTTATTTTAACTTTTTTAGAATATTTCTTCTATATTTAACATTTATTTTTATTATAAAAGGCTATATTTTAACTATATAAAATTTTAAATTTTCATAAAAATAAGAAAATAAAAATTACTGAGAAACCATCATTGAGAGATTACCACTTACACCTTGTATACTACCTTCTTATCTCACCTCTCTTGAGCTGGCTCATGCTTGCTTTTTCTCTGAGTCTCTCTGAGTCCCTCTCTCTCTCTCTGTTTTTCTCTCTTATTCTTCATACTTTTAAAACTGGGAACACACAGCACATACAGATTTTCCACTGCTTTAAATTTTTTTTAATGCTTTGCCATGCCATTAATTTTCAAAAAAGATTGTTGTAATGGTTTAATAACGTTCCAGCACGGAGCAGTAGTTAAGAACATGTGGGTCAGGCTGCCTGGTTTCAAACTCTACCTCTGCCTTGGGTAGATTATTTAACTGTCCTGTGTCTTCATTTTGCCATTACTAATATAGGAATCATAGCACCTAACTCATAAAATTGGAATAAATGAGATAAAACATTGAGAATAATGTCTACATATAGTAAGTACTCAAAAGTTTAGACATTATTATCCCATGTGAATTACCATATTTAAAGCATTTCTTTATTTTGTTTTATTTTATTTTTATTTTTTATTTTATGTTTTGGCATTTTGTGTTCTTTAGAATATTTCTAATTCCTATAGGATCTGATTCTAGAGTCAGAAAATCCATGTATGATAATGTAGGCGGAGCAACAGCTCACGTATTCACTAATTCCCATGACCTGTCTACTTTGGATTTTTGGTTTTTATATTTCTCCTAACACTGACTTTTTTTGTTGTGTTCGAAATGTCTTCCTGTTCTAGGCTACTAAAATCTGGCTCAAACAAATGTGAGTATTCTCTCACCCCAGAGGTGGGAGGCTCTGTTGCCATCACATATAGTTCTTATTGTGTTTAGCCCGTTACTACCGGATACAACCAATACAGTGGTGATTATACTCTTAGTATGATTTGCTCTCTGCATCTTCTCTCTTTTATTACCACTAGAGGAGTGTCTTAATTTGAAGAAAATTACTACATACGTTCTTGGCCAGCCTCTAAGATGGTTACAATCAATTATTCTGCTGAAGAAGAGTTTGTCTTACTCAGCTCTGTAGTCAGAAAGTCAACCTCGACCACTCTGTTACACCACCCTGCCTATGTGAATTCTCTGATTTTGTAGTTTGGGCTGTGTCTTAGTAGTTTCCTTAATATGAGGATTTCTTATACTTGGATCTTGTAGGCAGGACTATTGAGGAGATGAGCATAGAAAACGCCTATATTTTTTCTATGGAGGACAAATTTTCCACAGTGGTAATATCTCGCTCTCATCATAGCAGACACACCTTGTGATTCTGCTGATGAGCTATGGAGCACCCTGCTGACCTCGCTCACTGCAGTCTCCAGCGGGAAACCTCCAGCAGAGCCGGCTCTTTCTCCCTTTGGCCTTTTGGTTTATTCCATCAGAAACCTGCTAACTGTTGAGGTTTTAATCTGCTCAGTGATGACTTGTATCGTATGATTGCCATCAACCTTATTTTCTTGGATGATTCTCATGTCAGCTTTACGACCTGTTTGTTTTTCCTAACCTTTTCTGTGATGTATACTTCGGGTTGAAGTATTGCATAGTAAATTCCAGTGAGAGCTTAATATTCCATGCAGTTAGCGGGAATGTTAACAAGCACCCCTAAAGCCCTGTCAGAAGTCTTGATCTTCCACATCTCCTGTCACTATCAAGTTTTGTTAAAACCTGCATATAGTCTACTCGAAGATATTGAGGCTGCTTCTGCTTTGTTCTGCAAGAGGAAATCTTTAGTTTTGAGCCTTAGTTCTGCTATATGAGGCTGTGGGAGAAACTGCACAAGACAAAGCAAACCTATTTCCTGATGACAGACAGAGGACCATTGTGCAGTCTGCACTGGATTGTCCAACATCGCACAGATCTGTGTAATAGCAAATCAGGAAAAGCAGTACCCAGAGGTATAGAAGCACCTGCTTCCCTCAGCTTTCAATTTGAAAAATTGGAAGCCTATGGAAAGTTTCCAAGGAAGTACAATGAATATCAATATAACTTTTTAATCTAGATTCCCCAGTTATCAACATTTTGTCACATTTGATATCTCTCTCACAGTATGTATACACGCAATGCTTTTATATATACACATAAACGCATATTATTTTATTATTATTTTGCTGACACTTTACACCTAAGAATAAAGACATTCTATTACATAATCATAAGACTGGATCGATATAATAATCGATTACATAATCGATATAATAACATTACGTATTATACAGGCCTTATTCAAATTTTCCCAATAGTTTCTTTTAACCTAATGAGTTCACAGCCTTTCTCTCTCTCTTGCAACATTGATATACATATTTTGTTGTTACCGATGCTTTGTTTTACAGAATGCTTCTCAATTTGGATTGATTTGATTACTTTCTCATAACTAAAGCAGGTTAAACTCGGATTTGGGGAGATGGGGCAGGAATACTGCTAGGCGACATTGTGTGCATAAAATCAGAGGCCTCCAAGTGTCAGTTTGTGTTTCATTGGTAGTGCTAAGTGTGGTCTCTTGGGGAAGATGGCATTCCCCAGATTTCTCCATTAGTAAAGGTATATTTTCTCTTTGTAGTAAATAGAAATCTATAGGGTGAAATTGTTTGAAATCCCATTCCCCAATGTTCTTCACCCAGTAGTTTTACCACCCACGGATAATTTTTGATTGAATAATTATAAAATTATGATATCTTGTTTCTATTATTCCTTCTACATTTATTCGTTGTCATTTTTTCATTAAACAACTTTCCCTTTACCCCTTTTCCTTGACATTTATTTCTTATCTGTATGAATTCACAGATATTTTAACATTTCAACGTGTTTAGTCAATTCCTGTCATTATTCATTCTGATGTTGTATTGTTCCAAATTTGGTCAGTGGGAGCTCTTGCAAGTTGGTTGATATGCTTTTGATAAAGACTCTGTACTCAACGTGTGAATTTTGGACATTACATTCAAAAGTGAAAAGCATAGAGGGAATAAACTTTGTGTGCTCTGTGGTAAATACTCAACATGTGTTGTTTCATTAATTCTTACAAAAGCCTATAAGGTAAGCACTGTATACATTTTATTGAGATATTTTTAAATTCTGCAATTAACATAAAAGTCCTGATATATAGATATTACGGCACAGATGGACAGTCAGGGTAGAACACTCAAGAATATCAATAGGCAAATGAGTGGAAGCTTACCACGAGGCCGGAACCAACATTTCCTTTATCCATACCTGCTAAAAATATTTTTGCTTTTAGGTATGTATATGTCTGTGTGTATTTAACCAGTTCTTAAGTGATATTAATCCAGAATCACATAGCATATTCCAGGTGGTTAAATACACATAAATTAGCTGCTTAGCTAACTTTACACAGTAGAAGCTCTCAACTACTTTCGCTTGACTAACTTGCTAGATTCACAGATGTTCTTCAATCAATTTGCAAAACGGATTTTCTGATATGCACAACATGCTGAGCACTTGAGGGCGGCAACCACACACACTCAAAGATACCCAAGGGCTCTGCTCCCACTTCTGCTGTGGTTTACCAAACAAAAGTCAGTTGTATTTGTTCTTGAGCAGTTTGGGGTTCTTTAGACTTGTGATCGTAGTATTTTAATTCATTCAACTAAGCATATTTTAATTATTATGAAAACTAACAGACTAGGAGAACAAAAAGGAAAGTAACTGTTTCTGAAAATTAAGTTAAATGCTTTGGAAAGTCTCAAGAATTCTGAGTGATTAAAAAAATTACTGTTACAATAGGTACGAGGAAAAAAAGTTTAAAAGATTGCATGAGGAATTTTAAAAGTCCTATCAGATTCTAGATTTGGGCTGCCTCAGAAATGTCTGCTTTACTTTAAATAAACTGAAACTAGAAATAGATACATTATGAATATAATTTATGCAAAAAAGTCTCCAAAATGCAGATCTACACTAAGGGGGAAAAAAGGCCTTAACTTTACGTTCTACATAAAAATATTGTCAAAGCATGTTATTTTTCATTATTGTATTTTTTAGGATTTGGGGTTTTAACCAAAGGTTTGGATTAATTGACCTATTATTGCTTTTGGTTTTATCAAAAAGAGTTTCTACTCTAAAACTCTCATTGTACAAGGGTTTCAGTCATTCTTGATTAAGATTTCTGTATCAAGTGAAAGAATCATTTTAGGTACTGTTAAAAAATCTGTATTTGTACTACAGGGACCCAACTGACTACTGTAGCCTAGCTTCTGGTGGTCAGAATGGACAAACAGGGCACCAAGCCCTCCAGTAAGATGGCATCTAAACAAGGTTTGTGTATATTGAACAAAACACAGCAGAAAACATCTTGAGACTTTATATATTACTTATGTATCCTGTTATATGGTGTATATTATTTATAAGCTAAAGTTTCTATTCAATTTCTGTGTTTCGGGAATGGCTACCATGTTTTTTGTATCTCCCCAAATACCTAACACTGTTCCTGCTTTTCCTAGATTAGAAATTCAAAGAAATTATCTGGGAAGATATTATATAATAGTGTAGTATTCTATGGCCTATCTACTGGGTGCACCATCCTCAGCCCTTTCCTATTCTAACATGAGTTCAAGCTATGTTTTGGCTTCTGGCTGGGATTGCTCCTTTACCATGAATCTAGAGCAGGACGAAACTGCTGTTGCTCATTTAGGAGGCATTTAAATATTTGTGGATGATGACTTTTTTCCCTTCACTTCAGAAAATATTCAGGAGCTAAAATGACACCTAAATGCCAGGACACAGAGGCCACACTGAGCAGTTAGATCATCCCTGAGGGAGTGGGGGGAAGCATATCCAAATGACCCCTACTGTACTCTGCCCTCCAGGTAAATCTGCAGTACAGAACCAATCTCTCCCCCAGGGCTGGAGAACCAGCTTCACCCTTTTAGAGGGAGAATGTGACTGAGTACAAAAGCATGGGCATCAGAGCATAAACAAAGCAGTGTCATGTCACATCATGTCACATTGACTTGAATGGAGCCCCACTGCTGACTGAATCTGGTCCAGACTCCTCAGGCTGACGTCTGAGTCCAGAGACCTCATGACAGCAGCTCACCTTCCCACCTTAGTCTCCCTACTCCCTTTGTATACATACCGGTAAAACAGGAAATTCTTTTCTCAAATTAAGTCCTTGTTTTTACCTGAATTTCCTTCTCACTTTCTGCCTATTGAAATCCTACCTATCCATCATGACTCCAGGTCAAATGTCTCTTTTCCTTGAAGCCTTCCTGATTTCTCTAACCCATGGTCACCTCTCCATTGAACCTTAGGGCACAGAGCATATTCTGCATCATTGTACTATTATTTTTTATTTACTTTCTATGCTTCTTGCATGCAGACATTAGATTTTACTAAGTATGCATTTCCTGAAGTATACTTTGCCCAATTGGTACCTTGCTCATAGAAGGTGTTTAATCTCTAAGTAAATGTTTGATAAATGTTAGTTGAATTGTATGTACTTGACTCTATAACCAAGTAGTGTAATGCTGGAAGAGTTTAGGAAATATTTTCAGCAGTTGAAATGTACATAGATTTGAAATGAAAATATTCTACTCTAAACCATGAACTCCTCTAAGTTGGAAGATAATGTTTAGAACTCAGATAGCATATTTGACTTCCAGAGATGTTCCTTTATATATGTTATACATAGATTTAATGTTTATTCCAAGGAAATTTTTATTTATTGAACACTAGGAAAAATATTACTTCTATTTCCTTGACACTTTAAAAAATTCTTGACTTTAATATTTGACTCATAAATTAATAAGTCATAAATTTAATAATTAATTATTAAAATATTAACAGTCTTAAAAACAAACTATTTAAGACTGTCTACAGTGGAGGGACTGTACTGAGGGGTCAAACACACAGTCCAAAAGATTCACACCTCAAATAAATATAGGAAACTACTCTGTGTATATAAGACATTCCTAAAATTCATTCCTGATACACTTGATAATGATATATCTATTTCCTTGCTTTTCTGCTAGAGTTGGGAAGCAGGCAGTTGAACAAGCACTAAAGAACTTTCCCCATTAACTTTATTCTACTGTTCAGGCTGGATTGTGACATTGACAGTATTATGGATCATTCAGCATCCTCCCCTCTCCTTTATTTTTTTCAGTATTTTGTTCTCTTGGGGCTGAGGGGCATTTCAAGGTGGGTTCAGTACATTAAATATCTGTGTGGTCTGCCTACAGTGCCAGGAAAGTGTGCACTAATGACCTCATTCCAGATTCTGGCTTCATTTTTATGTCTGCGTGTGCTGTGCACTCAGCTAACTCATGATTGGCCAGACAGATTCACAATTTCACTCAATTTCTTATTTGTTGAAGGGTTTCCTTGTGTTCTATTAAGACAGTGTAGTATCTCTTAGGTTTAAGTTCCCTTAAATGTGGTCATCAAGTACAAATTTTGAGCATATAAAATAAAATGAATGGCTTAAAACTACAAAGGAGACAAAGAACTATATTCTGTTGACTTTGGAATGAAAGTGAGTAAATTTATTTTATTATTTTTACCGTTTGATTTGTAAGACACATGAGATTTATTTAAGAAATAATTACAAAAATAACTTTCTTTCATTATTATTATTTTTAATTTTTTATGGTGACATCGGTTAACGAAATCCAGTAAGTTTCAGCTGCACACTTTAACAGTAAGGCATATATATATTTTTACACTGTGTGTTCACTTCCCATAGTTAGATTTCTTTCTGTCATCACATATTTGACACCCTTTAACCCATCTACCTGCCTCCTCCCCTGAAAAGGAGTAAATTTAGTCTTTTCCTCCCTTTCCTGACTTCCCGCTGTCATCTTTCCCAAATATAAATCTGGTCATGTTACTCCCATGTTTATGAACTTTCAATTAGCTACTCATTGCCTACATTATACAATTCAAATGCCTTAGCTTGGCATACAGAATCCCAACCCACTGCTCTAATCTTTACTCTTCGCACTTAACCACTTGACATTTTCCAAACTTGCCCTGCTCCTCACATCTCCACGCTTTTGTGCCAACTGTTCTTGTCACCTACAGTGCTTTTCCACCTTTCTACCTGAGCAAGTCCTGATCACCAATCTGGATTCAGTTGCACTTTGGGCTCCTCTGGAAAGCTTTCTTCACCTTTCCCAGGCAGAATCAGCTTGTCCCTTACCTGAGCTCCTACTTTTATTATAGCACCAATGACATGGGCTTACAGTTATTTATACATCTGTGTTCTTCTACTAAACTGCAATACTAGTCTTTGTCTCCCTTAGTCTCAATCATTAATAAGCTTATATATGTAAAGCTTTACATAGTAATTAAGACTATGTTGGTGCATAATCTCCTTTCCTTCCTTTCTTCTCGACCACACCTCAAGACTGAGTCTGCTCAAGTTATAGCATATAAACTCTTCAAGAACTGGAGACAATAATCTTTTAATCTAGGGAGTTCTATAGAGATTGCCACTTTGCACAATTTTTGAATGAAATGATGAATGGGTAGTCAAAGGGACAAATGGACTGTCAGAGACCAAATTTCCAGGTCTCCCACACTTTTTTTGTTTTTGTTTTTTGCAATACTACTTTTGTGCATAACAACTTTATTACCATTTTTTCTTCTATATACAACTGCCCTCTCATGTGCCCAATTAGATAATGTTACACATTTGGGCCTATAACTGATTAGCTGCAGACCCAAGCGACTAACTTTGGGGAGCTAACATTTATGTGTAAAAAAGAAAAAAAGGTTCATGTGAGGCCATACTGAATATCTGAATAAAAGTTAAAGGCACTGTGTACAGAGCAGCAGCTTGTAATTCTTCAACTTTGAAATGTATTATTCAGTCTTCAGGGAATAAACAATAAGCTTTAAAGAAAGTTAGAGTTGAGTGCTTTGGAAATTGTTTCATACTTGATCCCAAAAAAGGATTAAGAGGACTTGACATAGAGCGATTTTATCAAGGCAGAGGACACTGAAAGAAAGGTCGCAGAATGTAGCTGAATGCAAAGGGACTGCCATAAATCACGTTAGCAACCAACATACCTAGCATTCAGTGCCCACCAGCAGTGAGTGGCCTGCGTTGGAAAGAAAGTGTAAATCCCTTATCCAGCATTGTTTTGCAATCCTATACTTGTAAAAACCATTTTTTTTTTCTAAGACAATCCAGGGATCAGAATATAACCTGATAAATAGCTCCCATTTTATTTTAGCTACTAAATACATGGGATGGGAAAAGCAACAGTATTCACAGTGTAGGATCAGAAGACAACTGCCTTCTGTACCAGTAGTTTCTACATGTGAGACTCGTAGCCTAAGGCCTCTGCACCTCTTTTACTCTGGGAATCTCATCTATCACCACTTGACTCACCCAAGCCAATTCCTGACTCACTCCTACTCCAATACCTTGAACACTGAAATCACCCTCTCTAATCACAAATTCTCTTTCCTCTTCCACCATTCCTTCCCTCCTATTGATTCCATCCTCTTCAAGACCTCCAGGACCTCACCGTGGAAGTACACAAGATGTTTGTGGCAAAGAATTCCAATTTTCCTCCAATATTTTCTCCATCTTCCTCATAATAATAGACCCCCTGAGTTGTATAAGGGCAAAAAGCTGCTCATATTAAAGTTTACATTTCCTTACTTTCCTTGCAACAAAGTGTGGTTTTGTGACTACATTCTGGCCAATAGGGCGGGAGTAGAAGTGACCTGTAAAATCTCTAGGTTGTTTCTCCGGGGGAAAAAATGTTCCCTTTTGCTAACTTGAATGTGCACATAGTGATGAGTTGTTCTGAACCACGTGAATGAAGGCAAAGCAATAAAAGGAGTTTGGGCCTCTGATAACTTCTCAGAGCAGAGATGCCCACTAGCTCAGTGTACTATAAGGGAAGAATAACTTTTATTGTTGTAAGCCACTGTTATTTCGGATCTCCATTACAGCAGCCAAATCTATAGCCTAACTAGTAGTCTTTCACACAGTGACCTGCCCACCAAACACATTTCTCCATCCTGATCTACAACTTCTTCCTTGCACCCTTCACACTCAACCCTCTACTCACAGACCTTCCTGCCTTTTCCCAAGCAACATGCTCCCTTTTGTGACCCTCTTACATATGCTATTTCTTCCAGGACCAATATCTCAACTTGTCAAGCCCTCACTCAACATCCAACACTAATATAAATATAGCACTGTTCATCTTTTAGTATAATTATTTGTTCTACCTAACCTTTCTTTATATTCTCTCTGGCTCTCCAAATCTACTCTCTATGCCTCTCCATCATGATCTGTACCCAGGGAGACTGTGCAGATTGCATATCCCAGAGTCCCTGGACCTCTGGTTTCCAAACCAATTTGGCCAATGGAAGTCAGGAAATTAGATGTTCTCTCTGTCAGGCTACCGTTTGATAGGTTCTGCATATCTCTATATAAAGAACATAGCTCCTCTATGCAGCTCCTTTCCAGGAGCCCCTCCCTATGGATATCTCCCTCATCAGGTTCCAGAAACCGGTAACAGTAACAGCTTGCTATTTGCTAGTCTCTGAGTGCTTCATCATATCTTGTGGTTTTTCTTAATCCTAGCTTTCGTCTGTACATGCTTCCATCATTAAATCCTCTTTACATTACCCTTTTGAATGTGTCGTTTGTTTTTCCTGAGACCCTGACCCAAACCATCTCATTGGACTACCACTAGACTATGACTACTTCAAGGGCAAGGAACAACACTGAGCGTTTTCTATCCACAATGCCTAGTTCAGCATCTAGTTCAAAATTTTTGCACAGTCATTCTTCATAGAGTAAGAACCATTTCTGTCCATTTAAGAGTCTTACTTTCCAAAGAATAGGACTTTTGACTTTTGGCATAAAGTTTCACTTATACAAATCTACATTGTGAATTTAAACTCTCACTTTAGTTACAAATAAATATAAAAATTATTTTCTCCTCACTTACAAGTCATGTAGCAGCTAAATTCCATTCCAAATAAAAGTTATCTGAAGAAGTCACAGATTGGGTCCCACTTTTTAATTTTAGTTATTTACTTATTCAAAATGTTTATTGAGAATTTACTGTGTGTTCTTCAAACACTAATAAATCAAGCTTTTAGAAGGAAAGTCCATAAGACTTATAATTACAATCTAAGCTCTTCTAATTACTGTTTTTTTTCCATCCCAACTTTTTCTAAAGAATCTCTGAAGATATTCATGATAGATGATCAGTTAACTGACTGGGAAGAAGAATTTGCTCCCTCCTGTGTCTCAGTAGAATTCTTCAGAAAACAAATTATTTAATTTGAACCAGAACAAGTTGAAAACTACATAGTCATCTCTGTTATCCATAGCAGATTATAAACACCTACGGATTAGCTTCAGCTTAATTTGCCTTCAATCTCCGTCAAAGCTGCTATCTACTCTCCTACATCTCACACACACACAGATTTAAAAAATAAATTTATATATTTTATATATATATATTTATATATATTTATATTTTATATAATATATATTTATATATTTTTTAGGTGATATTTACTCCAAGGAGTGACTTAGACACTTGGGAGAATTTTTCATTCAATGTTTGCTAGACCAGTTCTTGTTAAGACAATATGCCCAAGCATGAGAGATTTGTAAACCGAGAGGGGTGTGGAGAGGATGACTGTGAGAGATGAACAGAGAATGAGGAAGGGGAGAAAGATAGGGTAGGGGGGAGAGAGGGGAGTGGGGGAGAGAGAGAGACTGGTAGAGAGATAGACGTTTATAGCTCTAGAGGGGCCATTAAGGTTCAATTCCCTTGCCACATACCTCTCACTCCATTCACTCAGCTCCTGTAAATGACTTTTCTGATTTACAGAGCAGGGGAGGGGCTATTCACCTCCTGTGTATTAGTCCATTACTTACTAATATCTGAAAACCAGACTGAGAGGTGGTATAAGTTGAATGGAGGAGGGAGGGTAAAAAGTTGTATAAATTTATTCTTTCGGATTTTTTTTTTTTTGGCAAGGGGTTCATTTAATTTGATAGCTGGTGTGACAAAAATATTATTGTAATTTATTAAAATTGTGAAGGAGGAAAAAGCAAGACTTTTTATTTTAAGTGTCAAAAGAAAAACACTCAGACTGATCACTTTCTAAAATTTAGTAGGGACTCAAAGTCTGAACTAATACACAGTGTCATCAACTTTCAAAGCTATTCCTTGACTAATATTCCTTCTGAAACTAATGTTCCTTCTCAGAGGATATTCAGTAGAATCATGAGATGGTGTGTTTCTCTGGCTAGATCCAGTGAGGGTTGAAGAGACGGCATTTATAAAAAATCAATTTGTCACAACTTAGATCTAGCTTCAATGAAACACAGAATGATGTAAAGTCAGCTATCAATGAAATATAACATTAAAAGAGAACAAATTGTAACAGCTCTCTCTTTGAGTTAGCAGATTGATTCTTAACTGTTTCTGTTTGTATTATCAAAGCCCCGCCTAGGTTAGAAAACATATTTTTTAAATGACTTAAGAGAAAAGGCTGATGGGCTGACAAGAGCTGTATACTTTATAATTAATCACAGAACTCACACTTGGATAGGTAAGAACTTGTTGGCTCCAACATTAAAATAACCATTTCAGAGGAAGGGTACTTCACGAGAGAGAAAGCAACCACTGTATCACAGAGTGGACATGCTTCGGGGTAGAGAGGCAATTGACTTCTAGTTTGACATTTTTTGCTATGTATATATATTTTATATAAAAATACATATATACATATATATGTATTTGCTGCTCTACTGGGCTTTCTTTATCACAAACATAAAATTCAGGCTATGGTTTTTCAAATCTCTCTTTTAAAAGGAAAAGAATATTTCTTCTGTAGAGGGTTTAGCTCATTTAACTGTTTGCATATACATATTCAAAATTTCTCAGAGAGACACCATCAGGGAGTTTTCCAAGTCTTTCAACCTCCTTTCATCTTAATTATTAAAACCCTGACTTTGTTTTGCCACAATATGCCTGGCCTCAGGAAATGAATCATGATTGGTCCAAGGCCCTTATGTTACAGCCACAATCTCTTTTGTTGAATATTTGTTTTCTCAGCTTCCCCTGCAGGTAGTGATGGTCACGTGACCCAATTCTGGCCAATCAGTTGTAAAGGGAAACTCCAGGGGCTTTCCGCGTATTATTTTGTTTTCTGATAAAAGAGTAAGAATTTAAGATTTTCTTGGAGTGCTTCTATTCTTCCTGTCTGCGATATTGATGTAAAGGCCTGAGGCTTGGCGTCGAAACATATATCTTATGATTGCTCATGAGGCGACAACGTGATAGAAGATGAAGATAATGTCAAAGATGCTAACCCAGAGCCCTAACATTGTTGAGCCCCCAACAAGCCCTGGGATTATCTACAACAAGACTCTTGTTAAATAAACAATAAATACCTTTTTGTCTTAAACCAGTGTTTGTGGGGTCTTCTGATATTTGCAACCAAAAACATCCCTCCCAATCAATACAATTCCTTTCCTTTCAGGATATGTTTTTATTACTTTGTCATGTGATTATGAAGATAATTTTTGTTTTGTTTTCCCCTTTGGTTTATTAATCCAGCTTTGTATAAATTTTAAATAATTAGTAACCTCTTCGAGACTAGAATCTTTCTTTCCATAAAATCAAATAGTTGTTACTTTAAAGTGTGAACTAGTCATATGGTAGTATTAGCCATAAACACTCACAATCGTGCAGTCATTTTCAGTTTAGATGAGCATTCTGGCCAACTAGATGAGCATTCTTCATCTGAAAGTTTGGTACCATGACTACAGCAATATTGTTTCCATGTTGATGAATGGACATATTGTGTTTTTGCTCTAAAAATACTATTTTATTGAACTTCAAAATTTAGAGTGCTTTCATATACATTAACTCTTTTGATTCTCGCAACAATCCCATGAGGCAGATATTCTTTTTAGCTGTTTTTCACATAAGGACATCAAGACTGAGGAAAACAAAGTTACTTGCTCCTGCTAATTTAATTAATAACTGGAGGAACTTGGATTTAGATCAAAATCTATGTTCTCTCCACAATACCATGCCATGAAGGATAGTCACTTTGACAGCTCTGAGGCTCTTGCTTTCAGCCATCAGCCCAAATTTTCCTAGATCTCATGATATATTATTCAGATATAATATTGAACTGTATAGAACTTAAAAATTGATAATATATCTTCCATTAATAAATTGCTAGTCTAATGTAAGTTTTGGTAGAACTGGCTTAGAACAAATTTAAAAGGGCTTTAAAAGGGGAATAGGGTGATACTTAGAGGCATTCCTTCCCCCTAGAACTTCCATAGTATTTTTCTTACTGCCTATGATTAGTTAAGTCATATTAGAATTAATATGTAAGCCCATCCAGGGCAATGATTGTATATTAGTTGTTTTTATCTAGCACAGTGCCTATCACATAATAGGTACTTCATAATATTAATTAAATGAACAAGTTATTGATCTAATCATTCATAGACACAAACACTTTCATTTTCTCTCCTAAGTGCATTAGTCTATTGTCTCAGAAAAATTTACTTTGGAGACCCAACGCTCTTTGCAGTCTCAAGAAAGAAACATTATAAGTAGGAGCAAGGTGAAGACGTTTCCTCAAACTTAGCCCTTCTTGCATTGGTGGAAATATCCAAAAGCAAGAGGAAAGCAATTAGATTTTTCAATGGTTTCTAGAAATAGCAAATCCATCTTCTGTTGGGACCTGTCTCCTTTCTAATCAGTTTTCTCTTCATGGTGAATGAGTTTAGAAACATTATTGCCAGAGTTTAGGCATGCCTTTGGTTTTAAATATTGCAACCACATCACCATAGGTAGTGAAGGAAAATAGCTGGATTGAGGAAATCTATATACCTATTAAAGTGTCAAAAGAGTAAAACTATAGCGCAGATAATCTTAATTTTCTATGAAAGTTAAAAAATTTTTAAGGGAAATCCATGCTTTTGGTATTTTTGAGATGTACTTCCTTTTTTGTAATTACTCTAATAAAGGAAAGAAACTCACCTGGAATGTAGAGTATTTGTGAATTATCACTGGGCAAATTGAGTTGTCCTAATGGAGAAAAAAAAAAAAACACTTCAAGATATGTTCGTGCTTGGATTTTATTTTTTTAAACAGTCTAATCAAATTTATGTTGGTGATCAAATCCTTTTAGGATTAAGGGAGGATGAAATAATTAATGAACAATTTCAGGCCCTAAATAGTCTGAATCAACTAGATTCAGTTAACTAGAAAGTCAGAAAGCCCACAGGGACTAAAATATAGGCCATTCCATGATCCCGAGAAGACATGGATAGCTGTAGTCACCATAATGCTAGAAAGGAGAATATTACTATTAACAGTAATATGTAAGAAAGTTAGGGAAATATGTGCCGTTATTAATCTGATATCAATCAACATTAAGGAAGAAATTCTTGAGAAGAAATAGACCTGTGAAAATAAATGTTCCTGCTATAAAATAGTATAAATCTGATAAGCTCCTAGCCATTTATACACAACATTATATCAGGCTTCCACCAGGTGAGTGCTGTGTGAGTTTACAGAATCCTGGACTTGCTTGCTTTTTTTATTTCGTCTCATGGCCTCTACCATATTTTATTTTTCTTCATTTTCAAATAGCTAGGTAGCATGCTGGCAAAGTGAAGAAGAAGCCTGCTGATTATAAAGACAGCAAAAGAGAGGATTTTATTTAGTTTTATTTGCATCTATATCTTTATCTGTAGACATATTTAGGACTCATTTACTTAAAGAATCAATTTAAATAAAATATATGAATGCAAATAATGAGTATCTTCACTCATCTTAACATTGAATCGTTGCTACAGGGAAAATTTTCAATCACCATTTGGATGGATAAGACACGGTTACTAGTTTTTTAAATTATATTCATTTTAACACTATGATCCTTTTCTCTAATTTAAAATTTTAAGTAGAACCGCAATATATAAAACACTAAAAGTAGTGTGATTCTACTTAAAGAAGGTGAGGAACTCTCTCCCGAAGGCAGCCTGAACGCCTCCAGGAAACCCTGAGCTCCCAGACAGTTTGAAAATCACTGGGAAAGTTGCTTGACCTGGAAATCACGCTCTAGATTTTGTTCAGTCACCAGAGCTATACGACTTTGGAGAAGTGATTTTGCCCGTTTAGGCCTCAATTTCCTTACTTATAGAATGAATGATCACTAAGAATCCTTCTAGTGCTAACATTTTATTCCAATTTATAAATATAACCATTCACTTTAAAATCTTTGGTAGTAAAATATGAAGAAAGGCACCCATGATTTATATTAGTGTTAAAAGCATGTTGTTTTAAAATATGACACGCTTACTCTTTAAAAAATACAATAAAAAAACACCCAAACTCTCAGGTTCACATATCTTGATATACAATCATTGTATTCCATCTCTAATTTAAACCATAGTACATAACTATGTATCAAGGGAAGTATTTGTTGCCTCACATGCCTGCAGACCTCTGTTTTAAAGCCTTTAAGATTGCATATGTGATATTTTCAATCTCAGATTAGCAAATTGGAAAAGTTGCCATTATTATTATTCCACATGAACAATATATGATTTGGTCAGTGGCATTTGCTTGGTTAGGTTACAATATAGTTAAATGAAAAAGTATATACTTACCTTACAACTGTTCTTCCCAAGTTGATTTTTTGCTTCCCTGCACAGCTGTCCTGCATTATGTATCTATGTTTTGCAGCATTTGCCATATAAATAAATGTAAAAGTACCTGGAATAATTAAGAATGCTGTGGATGTTGAGGAAGTTTAAGGGCAATGCTGAAGTGATTGGCCAGGCTGGGCAAAAGGTGAATATAGTTGCAAGGAATTGGTGGAGTAGATAGGGAGGAAGGAAGGTGTCTGGGATTTTTACATCATAATGATGTTCAAGAGCAATAAGAAGGATGGAAGGGATGGTCAAAGGGAAGAAGATTGGAAGTCCAGATCTCAGAAGCAGACAGGAGCTGAGCTGAGTTCCAGGTATACACACAGGTCAGTGTTGAAAGAGAGTGAAGAGATATCTGAAGTCAAGAGACGGTGAGTGCTACACACTAAATATTTGTGTCCCCAAATTTCATATGCTGAAATCTTAATGCCTTCAGATGGTGAATAGGTCATTAGGGTGTTATGTATTTTGTAGTGAATGAGATCAGTGCCTTTGTAAAAGAGACCTGAAAGATATCCCTTCCCTTCCACCACGTGAAAATACAGTGAAGACGCTAGTTATGACCCAGGAAGAGAGCTCTCCTCAGGCTGTGACCATGCTGGTGTTTGATCTGGACTTCGCAGCCTCCATAACTATGAGAAATGAACTTCTGCTGTTAGAAGCCACCTGTCAGTGATATTTTGTTTTAGCAGCCTGAATATGGGGACTTCATGGATCATCAAGAAGTATCTAAAATGGCTGAGGCAGAACTTCAGAGTCCACACACCAACACTGTGCTTCAGGTAGTTACTATCACATTGCCTAAAGTGTTCAAGCACAGACCAGATGGCTACCAATAGGATGGGGATTCCCACATCAGGTGGAATAATTTTCATAGTTCCTTCTTATTCCTAAAATTCTGTTATTTCCCCAAGAAGAAAAGCATTAAGTTAATTTGATCTTGCACCAGGCATAAATATTTATAATTAGGAGTGAAAATGATTCAGAGTATGGCAGTGAACTACAGACATGAATAAACTTTAAAATGATGCAATTCTAAAGATCTTAGTGTCCTGTTTCTCCATTATTCAGAAGAGAAGACTGAGGTCCAGAAACAGCATGTGATTTGCTTAAGGTCATGAGAAAAGTTTGACAGCTCTGGATTCAGATTAACCTCTTTTTTCCACTATACTGTGCCCCTTTTAAGCCATTTATATTTTGTGCTGATTTGTGAATTGAAGATAATAGATACCATTAGTTGCTAGATCTGTGTGAACAAAGAGAATTACAGATTTGAGAAAAGTGCAGATGCTAAAAATGTTTTAATAAAAATATCCATATAATTGAAACCTATTTTATTTTTTAAGCGTAAAAAAATAATTATCTTATTCTCCATTTTACTTTACTAAACACTGAATAAATAGAGATATTGGTCTTATTTCTGTGAGGTTCCCCTAATAAATGATTCTCTTGAGAAGTGTACAAAAATAAAGAGAGAGAGAAAAGTGAACAAACTGAACATAACCGGTAATGCAACAACCTTCTCATGTTCTGCACTGAAAAGATAACATCTTTTTTTTTTTTTTGTATACCTGCTAAAAATGCTTAACCTGAATCCAATCATATGCAACAATCAGATATATGTTGTGCGGCATTTTACAAAATGATGGGTCTGGATTCTTCAGAAATATTAACGTCACAAGATTTTTTTAAAGTGGACCAACTGTTTTAGATAAAAGAAGGCTAAAGAGGCATAACAACTAAATGCAATGCATGATTCTTGATAAGATCCAGTGAGAAAAAGTTAAATCAGATTGGGGACTATTAGGGAAATTTACTATGGATTATGCAGTAGATAATTTTATTGTATTGATGCTAAATTCCTTGAGCATAACAACAATATTGTGGCTGTGTAGGAGAATGTCTTTACTCTTAGGAGATACTTGTTGAAGGGTGAAGGGGTGAAGTGATGATGTTTGCAACTTATTTTCAGACTGTTCAGGCATAAAAAAAATAGTGTAGTGTGTGTGTTCATGTTGGAGAAAAGTAGAGGAGAGGAAAGGAGAAAGAGCTTACATAGAAAAATATTAATACATGATTCTAGATGAAGGGTATGATGAGTTTTCATTGTACTTGAAATTTTCCAAAATATAAGTTAGAGGAAAAACTTGAAATCTTTGTGAATTGTTTTTCTCTATACTAAATATACAGTAGTAGATAAATAAAATGGGAACTTTATACCTTGCCCAATAAATTATTACTTGCCCTAGGCAAGCATCTATTAACAAGGTTATTATGAAGCACTTCATAGGTAGTGAATAAAATGGTAAATAAATGACAGATCTAGTTGTGTGTGCGTTTCCTAAAGTAATCTCTTTCTAGTTACTTAGGAGTTCAACTTTAGGAACTCACATATGAGAAATGATGTATATGAGATCATTAAATCTTTAGAATTGCAGAACACCAACCGTCCTTAGAGACAACTAACCAGAGACAATGTGGCCTTTTCTATCCTTTTTCAAAATCCCACCATACCCAACTAGGTCTGCATTTAGCATGCAGCACATATTTTGCCCCCTAAATGAAGGAAGGGTTTCTAAATATACCTGATATGTAGCAGGTGGTAGGGGTTCACAATGGAGGTTTCCCAGAGAACGTGCTACTTGCTGAGCTAGTGGAAGATAGAGTGGGTAAAAGGATTTTGCAAAATGTGGTGGCAGTATGAAAAATGCAGCTACAGGCTGATCGGTTTATCCAAATATAAAACCAGATGTACTATTTATTTTCCAAACATCTGGGCGGGGAATATTTTTCTCTCTCCATCCCATAATTCCTGTTGTTTTGCCTTTGTTCAATAATCTAATGACTGTTTCCCTCATATATGAGTCAAATATTTCTATGCAGATAACTAAATATGTCTGGGTTATTCTTTGACAAGAATTATCATGATTGGCTTAGAGCAGACAAATCAAGACTCATCCTTTGGAGCTGGGACAGAGAATGATGCCAGCTTTCCCTCAAGCACATATCTTTATAGAACATTGTGGCTACCTAAGTAAAATTGGGATTCCATTAGCAAGGAATTGGGCAAAGTTTGTCATGCAAGTGGCATCAGTGTCTGCCTCAAAAACTGAATAGGCTCAATAAATATTTTGGGAGACCAATAAGGTATTGAGAGGTAAAGGTCAACAGACAAAAATAGTACTCATACTCTGGGCTTATAACTCTGGAAATTGGTGCTATAAACTGAAATAGACAATAAAGTGGAGAAGCAAATTTGGGAGTAAGGTAGATTCTGCTTTTAATAAGTTGAATTTGAGATGTCCTTGGAACATCAAGGTATTTGAAGTTCTAGGTAGAACACTGGATTGGATATATATATAGACTGGAGTGTCATTAGCATATGGCAGAATGAAAACTATGGAATAATTAGGTCACCCAAGGAGAGTACGTAGCATGAGAAAAGCAGTGGACAGAAGAGGAACTTGTAAGGGAAGTAGAGGAGTGGCTAGGAAGATTTTAGGGGGACTGAGAAAAAATAGTTTCTCATCTTGAAACCCAGAGAGAGAGCTTTGAGAAGTAAAGTAACAGATGTCAAATGTGAAAGAGAGGTCCAATTAGCCACAGTCTAAACATGTCATTGGATCTGACAATATGAAATGACTGGTAACGCAGAGGTAGTAGAATGTGAAAGCAGCAAGCAGAGAAGAAAGTAGAAAGTAAGGAAGTGGAGACAATGATATAAAGGACCAGTAGGAGGAGAACAGTTGAAGAGAGAGGATAGAGAGAGATAAAATATGGCATTAGGTCTGGAAGGCCCCAATGAGGGTGAGATGGGGGAAGGGGACAGGGATGAGCCTTGAACAAGGGTGTGGCATTTATTCTCTGGGCCAAAAATAAATGATACAATATAGAGAAATGTACTGGTGAAGCAAGCATCAAGGAAAGCGATTGTATTGCCCTCCATTTTATCAGTAATTAGGAAGCAATGTATATTAGTCAGGACTTTTTCAATTGCAAATGATGGAAACCGATCTCAAATAATTTAAGCAAAGAAAGAAATATATTAGTTCACATAACTTAAAAGGAATATACAGTCACCAGGTGCAGCTAGAACAAATACTGAGAGTGATGTCATAATGATCTAGTTTTTTTCTTGTCTTTCTTGTTCTCTGTTTATTGTGTTTCATTTCCAGCAGGCTCTGTCCAGGTGCCCACGTCTCCATTTTTTGACACTATTTAGCAGTAATATTTTCAAGAGGAGAAAGTGTTCCTTTTCCAGTCATGCTTCTGAGGTCCTAGGAAAGATTTTGATTGGCTTACATTGGGTTAAATGTCTACCCCTTGAACCAATCGCCATGGTCATCCACCCAAACCACAGACATAAGAATGGTGAATAGGGATTTTCACTATCAGAATAATAGGGGAATGGATACTGAGCAAGTAACAAGAAATGTCTACTGCCAAAGTCACATGCTGATGGCAAGGGTTTGGAATGTTGAACAAAAGACTTGTGAAAAATAGAGATTTGGAATAGTCCTTTAAAAATAATATGGGAACTTAATTTTGCCAAGTAACAAGATTGACAGGCAGAAACATTAAGAATCTACCTGAGGTTGACTAAGTCAGTACAGACAAGATTTTGCCTAACAGTGCTTAGCTACTCAGGGGTAAATAAAAACAATAATACTATGTATGTGTCAGGCATTGTTCTCAGAGAGTGCATGTATTGACTCATTCAACCCTCATCACAACTCCATGAGAGTAATGTGAGGATCAAATTGTGCAGGAGCAGAGGAGGTAGATCATGCCACTGAGATTTCACCGATTGATGCAGTGAACGTGAGAGCATGAGGGGATCAAGACTTCATGAAAGCAAAGAATGAAAGTGGGGTTGGAAGAAGGCCAGGATAGGGAGAGGAAGAAGTTGAGGCTCGAAGGTCTTTCTGAGGTTGATAGGGCCTGGAGGTGAGAAAAAGACATATTGGAAGGCCAGAAGGTTGTGGGCAGAAAGTAGACTATTAAGTTTGAGATTTTAGGGGGATTTCAGATTCACTTCTGCCTGATTTTTATTCCTATCGCTAACATCCAAAATTTCAGTCATAAAACTCATCTGGCTGAATCAGCTTTAGATGAGTACTCATGAGCAAGAAATTTAACGTTTCTGAGGCTCTTTTTCTTCGGTTATAAACTAGGTATAATAAAATGCCTACATCATAGGTCATGTGAAAATCAAGTAAGATGCCTACATTATACTATATCTGGTGTAGAGTAGAGGCTCAATATACTATACACATTAAATTCACTTTTACAGTATTATCATCATCATTATCATTAGCTTTAAAGTGAGTGTTAAATTAGCTTTAAAGTAAATTAGTTTTAAAGTTAAGAGAAGCTTTAAAGAAACCATGAAGGCAACACTCAGTGTCTCATTCATCATATGTCCTTAATACTTAGCAAGGAGTCTGACACACAAGAGGGATTCAATGAATAGAATTCAATGTGGAACCCAAGTTATCTGCTGCCTTCCATTTCCAGGGTCACCTACTCTAATATCTTTGGGGAAAGATAGTTTTTTTTCTTATATCTGCTACTGATTCAGTTCACCTTGAAACCTGCTTCTTTGCCTGACTCCAATGAACAAGTATTTACTGACACCTGCTTTGTGTCTGGCCTTATGCTAGAAACTGAGGATATTAATGGTATCCAAATAGATAAGGTCTTTGCTCTCATAGAACTTACAACCAGAGGGAAAGCAGACTTAATGAAATAATCTTACAAATAAATATAAAATTATAACTATGATCCATGCTACTCAGGAGGGGCTATTAAGAGGAGACTGACCTTGTCAGGGAGGTCAGGGAAAGTTTCTCTGTATAAATGATAATCGAGCTGAGGATGAGAATACAGTGACCAAAAAAAGGAAAAAAGAGCTCCCTAAGCAATGACAACAGCATACGCAAAGTCTCTGTAAGAAGGAGCACGTTAAGAATAAGACCTGTGTGTTTAGGCAGAGAGATACAGACAGTGTATTGCTGATGCTGGAAAGGAAGGTGATGGTTGGAGCACACAGGGCCTAGAATTCTACTTATTCTCCCACTGGTCGCCACATAGAACTACAGGACATCATTTTTCTTGCTTAAGTGCCGGTCTTAGCCAAAGAGAAATGAAGAAAAAGCCTTACTTTACTCTCTCCCTTAATTCTCCATTCACCACTAGCCCAAGACTGCTGTGTAGTGTAGAATTTTCATAGAAAGTTTGGGAGTAAGGGAAGGGAAAATATGGCATAGTTCAGAAGAGGGGACAACTGAAAATTAAATAACAGACATTACTGGTCTTAAGATGTTCAAAGACCACCTTTCACTCTAAAGCCAACTACGACGCTAAGCTAAGGCCATCTACTCTGGGAACCTACCCCTAGCAATGCAGTTGCACCCATTATTCCGTCTGATGTTTGTTTGTTCTCCTTAACCTGCCCAAAGTCAGGTTCTTAAACACAACTTCCACCACTACAGATGAGAGCAGAAAGAATATTCATGCATGAAGGCAGGTTTATTTCTCTGAGTTCATTTCTTCTTTCGCGATGAATGATTAAGAACTTCTAGGTCAGCTCACTGAAAATCAGTCAGATGACTTTGTACAATCAAATTCCTTTCAATTAAAAAAGAAAAACCTGCACCACTTAAAAATTCATTCATTTAACAAGTATTTATATAGCACTTAAAATGTGCCATTGGCTGTGCTGGTTCCTGACACACACAAAGACGTGTTAAAGTATGGTCCTTGGCCTGAAAGTGCTCACAAGACAAATCAGTTCAGTGAAATATCTTGTGATAGTGCTGTAACTGAGATATAACTGTGTTTTATGAGGAGAGTAATTCTCCCCGGGGAAGTGGGATGGTGGAAACTCACACAGAAGGTAACATTTGAGATGTGTCTTGTAGAATGAATTGAAGTATTCCTTTCCTGCTCAGAAACAACATGGGAAGACATCTTGGAAATTCCATCTGGGGAGTTGAACCGTGTGAGGCAGACAGCTTTATGGCCTTAGTAAAGCAATGATGTAACCAAATCGACTTCTTAAAATGGACTTCAAAGCTCTGGAGATGCCATGTGACATCATAGCTGCTTTAAAAAATTTTCCTGAGATGTTGTATACATTAGTCAAGAAAATTTCAGCCAGTTGTATTGGGTGTTTAGAAATGATTTTTACATTTCATCCAGTTTGGTGTTAGATAAACCAGTAATAGATTTCTAGACTTGCGGTTTGTTCACCTCTCGTTTACTGTGGTCCCAAATCAGAGCACTGGATAGAAAACCAGAAAATACTTTCTAATACAAAATAAGGATGAGTTGGGTGGGAAGGCCCAGTAAAATGTCACCATGAACTTGATTCAGAAAGTCCAGTCAATTACTGATTATCTCTGTATGGATTATCCACTATTTGGTTTGCTCCATTACTTGGTAATAATAGGAGCAACCATTTATTGAGTGACTATCATGTCACTCACAAGTGAGCTTTGCTTATGTAAATCTCTAACCTCACACCTTTTAGAGGAAAGTTTTGTCTCTAGGTTAGCCACAAGAAAACTGAATTTTATAGAATTAAGTAGCTTGCCTAGAGCACAGTGGTAAGGTGCAAGGATTATGCCACATGCCTGGGTTTGAAACTGGCTCTGCCACTCTCCTTGACCTCGGGAAATTTGCCTGACCTCTCTATGCCCAAGTTTCACCATCTTTAAAAAGGAGGTACTGTATCTAAGCACTTAGAAAAGTGAACATAATTTTCTTTTCTTCTTTTTTTTTTTTTTTTGCTATCAGGATTATTCGTGCCCCGATTAAAACCTCTCAGTAATCCATTGCTTCCAAGTATTAGTCAGTGTAAAATTCCTAGGTGAAGGCAAGTAGGAAGGGAATTATGCCACAAAAATGATTACAATGCTTCCAAAATAACAGAGAAATGATTTTAAACGAAGTCTTTATTTGCCTTCGTGATTTGGGATAACAGAAGTATGACATCATTCTTAGGCTGTGTGGCTGTAGTTCTCACAATTCAGCATGCTTAAAAATCACTTGTGAGGCTTACTAAAACTTCAGATTTCTGAGCATATTCCTCCCCTCCCCATCTAAGATGCTGGTTCAGTAGGTCTAAGGTGACTACTGAATTTTACTGTCATGTCTTAAAGAGAGGAGGAAAAACATGTTTTTCTCGTTTTGTTTTTTCTTTTATTAATTACATGAGCCAGCAGCTAAAATCCCCTACTATTAACCTGAAGCCCATTTGGATTTCTGCAAATCCAAAGGTTAATTCTCTTGTTCTCTTGGCTCCAACACAATGCCTGGGTTCCCCAGGGTCCAGAATCCTCTCTAAAACTCAGAATTATTTTGCCTTTCTCTAGGAATAGGGAAGTAGGACTGACTTCCCAACTTTTAGTCACTAAGAAATAACTGCAGTGGTTTAACATATCAAAAACATAAGTATACTCTAGCAACATGAGAGGGATGGATCACAGTCTTCGATTTGTCTCTTTTTTATAAATAGGGTAAGCACTAAATAGGAGAAATAAAATAAGAGGCTAAGAACATTTTTCTTCATCTTAGTCTCTCAAAGAACTTCTGGGGCAAGGAAGTTCTAGCATTTTATAGAAATTATAAAGCATCAGAACTCACTTTCAGAGGCCATTCCAGAGCCTAGACAAAGCTGACCTGGGAAGCCTGTCGCAGGGTTTCTCTGCAGCCCTTTCCTTACAGCAGACCTTTCCTCTGTATCTTTCCATGCTGGGTCCTTGTGCACTGCACACTCCCTGGACTCAGTCCCACCCACCAGCAGCCCAGGAGGAAACTCAGAATCTGCTCTACCCTGGTTGTCAATGTTGACTGGAAACTCTAGGCTGGGGAGACAACCTCCTGGGCAGCCTGTTTTTGCTCTTTCCCAATCTGTTCAACTCAGTTTCCTGCCGGCAGGAGCGTTCTTTTCGTGCCAGCTTTAAACCACTGAGTGCCCTGGGCATGGGCCTGGTCTCTGGAGCTGCGCCCAGGGCTTGGCCCAGTGCTTGGCCCTCTGCCCAGGAGTTGTCAAGTGTCTGCACTGGGTATCTGTCCCTTTAGCTGCCTGTCCTCCAATCTTCTCCTTGGAACAGTGGGATGAGAAACATCCATCCTTGTCATTTTTCCAAGGCTACCCAAAAGATTCTTCATGCCCTTGTTAAGGGAATGGGCCGAGTGTGGTTGCAAGGACTGGCTGAATGAGAAGGGAGGGTGCTGAGACTTGTAAAGGCATTTAGGGATTCCTTCAGAAGCCTCAAGTGATCATAAACCATTTTAAAGGACCTTGAGGGCCGTGGATTCTTCAGGAACCAGAACTTGAATGCAGTTTCAGCCTACAGAACTCTTCTAGAACCTCTCCAACCTTAAGATCCTTTGGCTAAATATAGACTTTCAGAAGGAAGGGGGAAAAAATCACAGCTAATTATAGCCCCTAAGAGCTTGCATGTGAAGGCTGAACTTGTCAAACTATACCCTTGTATATTATACAGCCATTCAGCAGCTGCCTTCTGGGTACTCCAGACAGGCCCTAGGAGGTACACCACAGGAGGATGGTCTGAAGGGACCGGAAGAGCCAAGTGTGTGGAAGGGAGAATGAACCACCCAGCCAGCTGGAGAAAAGAATGACAGGACAGGAGTCAGCGCTGGCGGCTCCTGCTAGGGTAGCCTTCCCACACCAGGTTCCCAAGCACAGAGATTTATGCCGTATTTAAATCTCCAAAGTCGAATGGGTTCAGAAAATTGTAGGAAAGTAAACATACTGTTTAATCACTAGGTGGGTGGCCATCACATATGTTACATATCTGAAAATTTAAGTCAGAACAGCTTAAACCTTTCCATATCTAATTCCCAATAGTAGTTCCAAGCTGGGTTAGTATTTTTTATTAACAAAACCAAGGCTGCTCTTTCCCCCTTAAAAAAAAAAGGCAGTTAGCCCTTCGATATAAATCTATACATAAAAAAAATAATGCTTTGTTTTTAAAATTAAAAGCAAGAGAGCCAGATTTTTTTCTAATTTAGGATTCTTTGTTTGCATATGTAAACAGAAAGAGGTGCCCAGTCTGGTTTTTAAAAAGCAAGTTTAGTGTGCAGAATAGGCAGTTAGAACAATCTCGTTTGTACCTTCACATATAGCAAATTTGGAAAGAAAAGCACCAGTGGACCAAAAAACATATTGAATGCTAAATGTAATTATCATGATGCCTTTGACTATAGCCACAATCAAAAGATACTCTAAACTTTAGACCCACAGTTTAGTAAACAGCTTCTTTTTCACATCTACTCATTATATAATAAGCCATGGTCATTTAGAACACTATTGATCAAATTCTCACATTCACAATGAACTAACTGGAGCTACTTTCCACATTATACTTTTAACAAGTCACTAGAAATTCTTTGGGTCACAAGAGTAAAATTAAACATCCTGTCATGGATAATGGTAAGTGAAATTGCAATATGTAGTCCTGAGTATAAAGATTAGCTTTACTCCAAAGCATTTCCAAATCAAATAACTTCAAATGATGAACTTTTCTTTAATATTCTTATGGTCAAAGAAATTCTATAATAACTTTAGGGGGAAATAAAACAACAAAATGCACTTCTACGCAGTATAAAAATGTTAAAAATTTGTTATCCATAAAATAGCAATTATTATCAGGGTTTACTAACCTATTTAGGATTTTAGAATATTTACTGTCTAATCTTAGCATACTGTACTTTTTAGCTAAACATATAAATTCATTATAATATCAACAGATTTTTTTTACAGTAGCAGCAGCACTCTTAAACATGTAAAAACATGTTATACGTTATAAAACAGCAATAGATTCCATGTGCAGTCAAAGTAATCTCAGATTAAAATTGGCATCAAGTTCTAATAAACACATTCACCTACCAAATAGCACTAGAGATTGGACTGATTATTAAAAACGAAGAAGGGAAACAAGTAGGACACCAGACTACAATGTAGTATAGTGTGTGTGTATATATAACACATATTTTTTTCTGTATCTATAATCATATATATATATATATATATATATATATATATATATATATATATATATATAATTTTCTAATAGAAAATCCCAATCAGACCTATGGGAAGCAGAAACACTTCTCTCTTTCTCATAACTGCTTCCATTTTGACCCAAATTTGCTGGCTTATTTGAAATGATTTTACCTTTCTCATTACAAATTCATTTGAAGTAAAACTGTAGAATCTTCAAACCTTTAGAGCGTCAAAAATTATTTATCTTAAAAAAAATAGATTCTGCCATTATTTAATTTTATATTCTATTTCTTTTCTTTTGTCATTCATTCATTGGTGTTAAATTTTACAAATTTAGTTAATGCCAATCAGTGATCTGCCTGGGAAACTTGCCTTAGCAGGCAGATGTCCAGATCAAAAAATAACCCATTTTCATAGAAGAACTATACACAACATTTACACATCATACAAACTAAGGTTGAAATGGGTGGGGCCACTTGATGGATATCCATTTGTCTCTTTCATTGGAAAATTTCATAGGCAGCTTCCAATACCCACACACAAATTTAGATGAATGGAAGCGCTGACTAACGATGCCATTATCTATATACCCAATATAAATGAAATCCTGAAAGTCCTGAGTCATTCATGTGAGCTACTAAAATAACAAGGGAGGGGAACTCAAAATAATGATAACAAGATGTCTTGAGAGGGAAATTAATAAAAAGAAATAGCAGTCAGATAAATAAAAAGATAATATATGCTTGGTTTCAGGAAAGAGATCTAAATCTAGTAAAGGGGCTAGCTAATGAATTGCAAAAATTGCATTATGTACAATCTTTTTAGCAATAAAATTATTTTAACCTTTAGTAACTAAGAGTTGTTATTTTAGGAAAATGAAGTCAATACATTTGTTTTCCTGAGGCAGGCAGGGGCAGTATTGTGCTATTCATGAACTTCATTAATATTCATTAATTTTTTAAAGCAGTTTGGTTAGCTTTGGCCATTATCTGTACAGATATTTTACCTTTAAATAAAAATAATTACAAGAATTTTATTATCTAAAAATGTAATAGCATGAAATTCGAAACCTATGTTTCTAATAGAGGACAGTCTTTGTAGGAGGGTCTATGTTTTTCAGAAGGGTTTGTTTCAATTGAATTCCTGAGGTAAAATTCTAAAAATTATAGTGACTAAAATAACATAAATGTAACTAAAAGTAAACTGAAAATACTTTTTTTTTAAATGTTCAAATTAATTTCCACTTAAAAGAATACCACAGTTGACCCAATTAGCTCTGCAAACGTATTTGGTTGTTTGACATTCTTTAGGATTTCACAGCAGACTATTTTCACTCGTCCAGCACCTTAGATCCCTAAAGATCCCAGTGCACATTTAGCGATATTTACCTTATGAAGTAACTAAATCCAGATGAGCATAGAGCTCACATCACTGTAAAAAGAAATTGTTTCCTCATGTTTACAGCTCCCATTCCGGGACTAGAAACTGAAAACTCTGAAAATGATCCTTGTGCAACCAGGAAATTGTGCACAGAAATGCAAAATAGTTTATTTGTAAATAAGCAATAAGCCCAGCCATAGTAGCCATATGATACCATGCTCCACAGAAGTCCTCCAGCCTTTGTAAATCAGGCTCTCCACACTAGGACAGATTAACAACCAGGGCAAATAATTCATGCACATGGAGTTGGAAATGGAACCCTCCACATGTTCTTCTTGATTCATGTCCACACTGAGGTATAACAATGTTGATAAGTACTTTCTGCGGAGAAAATAAATAAGTGAAAAATTGAAATACCACCTAAAGAAGTCTGAATAATTCAGGGAAATATTTAGGGTATGGTCAAAGGGAAAATTAACTATAGCGAACAGCTAAACTTTCAAGAAAATACATCTCTTTGTGGATCTATCTATCTATCTATTTATTTAAAGGACTGCCTACTCTATAACTGTATTTGAATCTATTTGATTTGTGTTTGTCAAAAGTACTGTCCAGTCCCTGAGAAACACCTCATTGGCTTTCCTTTAGATTTTGTTTTTGGCTTTTTGGTTTTGTGAGTAAAGTAAACTGGCTCCTTAAGACTAGTACAATTTTCCTTTTTAGGGCAGTTTGAAAAATAGGGGAAAGCAGCTTGCTTCTTGTTATCAAAGATACATGACTACTGACATAATTTTTCTAAAAACATGGTTACTAACAGATGACCAACAAGAAAAGTAAATTTAGCACCTGGCTCCCTAATTGGAGTAAACCCTCCCCACCCTCAGGATATCATAGTGAGATAATAGGTATTCTCTTCAGAGATATTTATTCACCTTGACTTATTGTTGAAGAGTAGAGAAGAATTTTGCTGCACCCACCAGTGGACAGATTTCCAATTCAAGAGATCATGCTTTGGGTTGGCCACTTAAGGGGCAGTGAACTCTCTCAGCCATCCATATCTGCCTTGACATTTCATGGGGAATACTGCAACCCTGTCTCTGATTTCCAAGATCTGAATGCAGTATGCTGCCTTCCAAACTAGACACAAAGTTAATGTTGGTGTTCTAGGTCCTCCGTGAAAACCTGTGGCCCCCCAGTGGTATTACTTCATGAATGGCTAAGGTCACAACTCTGGCTAAGGTCACAACTCTTCACTCTCTGGCAGTCTAGCGGGACTGAACGTGTCTGCATGAAAGTACAAAATGTAAAGTGTTAATCAAGAGTCTCCCAACACTGGGGGGCTGGGAGGACAGCAGGAGCGCCTAAGCGCGGGGAGCAACTGGAAACCACAAACGCCCCAAATGGGTAGCAGTTATTGAACTAAACCCGGAAACCTAGCTTAGGAAAGGGAATCAGTTAAGTTTAGACCTAATGGCATAATCAAGATATCAGAACAGACCTATTTAAAACAAAAAAGGTGATAATGACATCCCTGTCCTCAAAAACAAGGATTTCTTTCATGTTGCAGTTGGAGCCTCGAAATACAGTTTATGACTCTAATGCCCTTTATTCCGAAAGATCCCTGAGGTTTCTGTACAAATGTCCTGCAGGAGTATAGACAGCCTCCCCCCACCCACCACCCCCTGTCGCCAGTACACGCGCGCCTTCGGCTTTGCCTCGCCACCACTTCAGGTAACCTTTGATGAGGGGTCAGGGGACGCAAATCAACAACCTTCGCCCCTGTCGGTGCATCCTGCAAACCCTCGGCAGCCAACAGGCTGCAGGACCAGTTCACTGCACTCCAGTCCCAGGCCCCTCCCCCGCTCCCCTGCGTCCATCACCAACCGCCCACTTGCCCCTACACAGCCCCTTCCCCACTTCCTGTCCAGGGGGCCATCCCTTATCTCCCCCAGAAACCCGCCCGCGCTCTCCGCGCCCACCAGCAAATTCCTAACAGCCTCAGGCTTCCAGGAAAGCCAAAAAAAAAAAAAAAAAAAAAAAAAAAAACCAAACACCATGACATCACGGGCAGGTTTATTTGGGTTTGTTTGTTTGCTTGTTGGCTCGATTAAATACTCGTGGAAGGTGAACGTACCCCACACAGGAGAAGTTTGATGTTGACAAACTTCTGGTGGCAGCGAGACTGTGTCAGCACAACTTCCGGGATAATGAGAGCTGCTTTGCAGGGAGCGCGGCAGCAGCGGCGGGAGGCGGCCGCAGGACGGAACAGCAAATGCTATTCAGCCCGAGCAGTTTCAAGCCGCCCGAGCTGGGGAATTACTGTAGTCGAGCTACGGCTCTTACCACCGGCGCTGGATCTGGGCGCGCGTTAGGGGGGAAGCTGCAGGCACAGGGCGCCGAGAGGAGAGCTTTCAAGTTACTTTGCTCCATCTCTGCACACGGCTGAGGCTTGCAGGCTGCGTGGTAACTACAAACATCTTGTTCCTTGCTTCTTTGGGCGGCCGCCTTGGAGCCAACCAACTTTTCTCTCCCCCCAAAACTCCCTCTTTGTTTCAAATAGGACTCTCCAAAATTTATTCTTGGGAAGACTGACAGCCGGGGTCAAGAAACAGCTGTTGAAGTTAATGTTTCTTCCTCCCACTTCGTCTGATGGTTGTGCCCTGCCAAGACAAAGTGAGAGGCACTGCCTGGTGGCTTCTTTAAACAGACATGCATTTAGCCCCCCAAAAGGGGGGCGGATTTTCCTGCTTAACATACAATCTAATCAGAAATGCAACAGCATGTGCCTTTCAACTTGTGCTGGTTACTTGCCGAAAAGATGCTGCAGCTTTTAGTTTTGAACACTTTGAGCGTTGGGGGAGGGGATGGCGAGAGAAGCGATTGACAGTTTCTACTTTTTCGTAAAAGGGCAAACATTTTAAACCTTCCTCTGACCCATCACTCACCCTCTAAGAATGGTAAGAATGGCCTGGGAGAGAGAGAATTGATTCATTCGCGCAAGGTTTGATTCACATTTCAAAATTCAATCATTATGCAGAACAGGGGCTTGCCTAGAGCTAGGCACATTGTTTTTCATTTGGAGTCTTAAGCCAAACCTTGAGGGTGCTGCCAACTCTTGGTGGCTCCCAGTGGCTTTCTCCAGATTAGGCCTGCCTTCTCTTCCATTCCCCAGTCCAACTCCTTGTTTGCCCAGAGGACGTACTCTGGGAGAAACTACCCTGTTCTTTTACTGCTATCTCCAGGATTAAGGCTGGTTTTAGCATAGTCCTTCCACAGCTCTGCTTTTAAGAGTGCAGGGTGGACTGCTGATGGGCCTTGGGGTTGTCCTTGTAAGTCTCCATCTCCTGACTGAGCCCTCCCCAAGTGTCCAGCCTCCATAGTCTGAGGTAGGCTGATGGGAACTCTGTTCTTCCGTATCAGAGAGTTTACCCTTCCAACAAACCCATTCTCCATTGTGAATGCTCAGCTCACTTGGCCTCTCTCAGATGCAATCACATGAAGACATAAAAGGCTCTTCTTCCACATTACCAGGTTATCTTGTCACCACATCGCAATGCGGTGCCATCACAAAGTGATATTGCATCAGGCTCAAGGATATTTTAGGAAGCTCTGGAGCTGGGTCCAGCAAGCCTTCCATGCAGGCATCAGGCCTACGCTGCCAAATGAGGGCTGCAGAGCTGCCGGACAGGTGGCAGTGATGCTCTCTCTATTCTCAGCTCCATTACCCACTTGCTCCCCTCAACCCCCGAACCAGTCAGATTCACTTGGTGGCTTCCCACGCCTCTCTTTGCCTTGCTTTCAGATGCTACCACCTTTATTTTTCATCATGTCTCTGCAAAATATTTTGGTCCACCTTCTGATGTATTTCCTGTTGTTCTGCCTATCATAGTCGCTCGCTGAGGCCTTAATTAGTATTCGTTCTTATTAACTATAAATCAGCTGAGTTACACTTGGAGTTGTGGTGTCTGCCGCACATACAGCCTCCAACTTGGTTGTCTGCAGGCCTGTTTGACTGGGTGAACTTTTCCCATTCTTCAGACTCTGGATCACCCAGCAGGTTGGCACAATGGCAGTGGCCAAGAATCAGTGCACCACTCTCAGCAAGCTCCCCCTTCTCTGAGTCCTGCTAATGGAATCCAGCAGCCAATTGACTTAAATTCCTTCCGCTTTATTGTTCTCAGTCCTTAGGCCAATGCTCAGCATCTAGCAGGACTGTGAGGCAGACCTCCACTGATCCTAGAGTTGTAATTCCCCACTGCTGGCTCCTGCAGTTTTATTATGGCCTCTTTTTTTTTTTTTTTTTTTTTTCCCTAAGATTGACAGACATAAACCTCCAGTGTGGAGGCCAGCAGCAGCACCCTTAAAGGCTTCTTTGTGTGGAAATGTAACCTTAGGGCAAAGTCGGCCTGGCTCCAGGAAAGGCACATTACCCTGCTACAGGAAAGTACTGTGCTGGGACAAACCTCAGGATTTCTCCTTCTGGCTGGCTACCTGGGATCCTCCCAAGGACAATGCTTTCTTCCTCTAAGAATTTTTTTTTTTTTTTTGTGGGAGGACTTTGAGAGATTGGGAATATTGTAAGAGGAGGCCTGTAGTGGCTGTCCAGGGAACTTTTCATATAATCAGAGCGATCAGGTGTCCTTCCTTCAGTGAGTGGGTCTCTAAATGCAACCACAGGTCAGGGCGTTGTCCCCAGTGGGGTGGGAGGTGGCACCATTTGCTCTTCTTGTTGCTGATGCTACTACCATGCCCAAAAGGAATGTCTTTGAAATAGTTAGAGGATCTATTTATGCAGGTGTTGGGTTAGACAAATTACTCTGAAAAGCAGGGTGAAAAGATACAGAATCTTAATTTATCATTCAGGATTAAAGTCAGATTTAAATCAGGTAGAATTATTAAGAGATTTAGAGCTAGTGTCTTTTTCCAAAAGAAGAAAGGACCAAAGAATCCTCTTTGTTGAAATATAATCATGCCAGGAATGTAGCTTCTTGTGTTTGGAGGTTTGTTTTTTTGTTTGTTTTTTTTTTCTCTCTCTCTCTCTATTTTTTAGGAATATTTGGAAATTTGATTACCAGATACATATGATTAGGCATTAACCATTCATACAGACAAGTACAAGAAACAAGAGACGAAGGTATGCACTTGTCACTACAGAGGGCTCCCTGTAGGAACAGGGACTATGCCTGAATTAAGGGGCAGGTAAGAGATAGCTAGTTAGAGCAGATGAACTTGGAATCAGGAAGAGTTAAGAAAGATACAAACAGTTTATATGGAATCTAGGTATTTAGTCCCTTAGCCCCAGGAGCTGCTTTTAGCCAATGTTTTTGGAAAATGTATTCTCATGGAGTCAAGAACATGGACAGTGAAGGCAATAAAAACAAGGAAATGTCTTTAGATCATATTTGAAATTATAGAATATAGACAGAAATAATTTAAAAAAAAAAAAAAACCACGTGCAATTATTTTCCCCCTTCCCTCTTCCTCCTAAATCTAGGCAGGAGTTTAATTTTGGATTAAAGGGCTCCCTGTTGCTTCTCCTCTAGCTTCTCCTCCAGGGTATCCCATCCACACTCCAGTTCTGGTTTTGGGCAGAACTGCAATTGTCTTTGGTAGGGAATTCCATGAACTCCTGTGCTGGTTTTCTAGTGTGGGAAAATGTCAATTGGGAGGCTAAGACCACCAAACTAGTTTCATTATGACCCAAGGCACACTTAAACCCAGCCCTTCAGTGGTAGGCAACTGGCCCAGCACACTGTTCTCTGCAGTGCTCATTAAGATGTTATTTATATTTTACAGTATGGTTCCAAGCCATAAGTTGGGATTTTATCTTGGCAAATAGGAAAAAAAGTACTCTTGTGATATCTGAACCTGCAAAGTTTTAACTTCTACTATGGAACTGGTAGTGATTTGCAAAATAAGGTCATAGCATTGGAGAAAGATCTCCCCATTTCTGTTCAGAGGAGTTGGTGGGGAAGTGAAGAACAAATGAAAAGCCCATGGTCACAAAATTAAACGTATTAGTCAGATAGATTTTAACCTATATCTTTCTCCTAAAAGTGAATTTAATATTTGCTAAAAGTACAAAATCAACAACTCTGATGAAAGCACATTTAATACTTTGGCCCAGAACCTACGGAAAAGGTAGTGAGTCTTCATAACTACGCTCAATCTCCTTGCCTTGGAACTTTCATTCACGTGACCAGAATTATTCCAGATCAAAACAGTATCATTAATCTCAGTCAGTTATAGGTGAACCAAACTGTCTGGATTCTTACTTCAATAGGCCAAATTAAATTAAAATTTTAATGATGTGTTTCTGGCATTGTTCATACTTCATAAAGAGTAACTCACTTTATTTGACTCAAGGCAACAAGGCTAAACAAGTGATTCCATAAAAATGGATCTTTTCCAGGTCTGGAAATTAAGTTTCCTTGAGTTTTTCTGAGGCAGCTAAGATTCTCAGAATCTACAAGCCCAGCTCTATGATGCTACCATCTTTCCAAGACAACCATTAAAACTTACAGCTAGAACCAGGCATGCAAATAATTTTTTTCAACAGCTTCATGAAGGCCAAATGAAAATTAGAGGCCATCTCTCAAATGGCCAAACATCTAAGATCTCTGGAGACGCCTGACATCTTGCCATGTCGTCACATTCGTATCCTGGATAAGGTATTCTCGTCTGTATTTCACTGACTACCAGTAAGGGGCATGAATAATAAGAATAATAAGTGATTCAACTTTTAGTGCTCCAGTTAGAACCTAACATGTCTATCAACATTCCCAGGTAGAGGGTATGGGGAATGTATATCAAAGATGACATCAGTTCTTCATCCATCAACAGCCTGATGATACCATGCTAAGGAGCCACCATAATTCTGTGGCTTGTAAAATTCTGGGATTATTGTGATTACTATATGGAATACTCAGCTGACAACAATAAGCCCTTTCTCAGCTGCAGAATGCTGAACAACGAGGTCAACTACAGCAGATTTTTTTTAAAGCAAAATTTAGGGGAAAGCAACCACTTCATGGACCCAAGGGAGTTTTTGCTGCCAAATAGCAATCTCAGACCCTAGCAGTTAGTTACACAGTACATTTGATTTCTGAAAGTGCTTGCTCCTCAAAAGATCATAGTAATATAAGTTTCTTTCTTTCTTTTTTTTTTTTCTAACCAACAGGTGAAACTAGAAAGTATCTTCCCATTTCTGTTCAAAGAAGTCACGTGCCAGTCTGCAAAGAAATGCCTGCCTACCCAGGGAATCTTCAAATTTGCACGTATATCAACAGGCCTTCAACGTCATGCATCTAATTGTAATCTAAATATAAATATAATCATGCAATTCTCTAAATATAATCATGCAAATTAATAAATGCCATCACCTTTCAACACTACTCTAGCAGTTGACTTTCTTTAAGGGCCATTTTTCACAAAGAAACAAAGTTATTACCTCTTTGAAGGATTTTTGCAGATTTGATAGAGAACCATAGTTTAGCTGTGAATATCAGGTGGATGACTGGGCCCACTTGCTAATCAAGTGATTTGTTCTCAGACAATAATATTTGAGATTCTGATGCTTGCCTCGACAAAATTGCAGATTATTATTTTTCATCAACCTTTGAGGTCATCCATAAGTCATTGCAATGTTCAATGTCAAGTCTTCACATTATTAGAGGTAGAGAGAACAACGAAGGAAAGAATTTTCCTTGTGGGATTTTCATTTTCCACAAGTTATTTTCCTGTAGTTTGTGATGTTGAGAATACTTTTTAGAAATTTTTCAAGGAGATGACTCCCAGTCATTTTTCATCAAAAAATATATTTTTGCATTTCATGTACTATCCCAAGAGTGGTTGTAATAAGCTGTTTGTTTTCACTCTGCAACAAGAGAAGTGACCTACTGTCTTGTATTTCATAATGGCCACAGTAGTGAACTAAAACCATTTTTCCCCTATATTTGGTTCTTCTATAATACTATTTTGTGATCGAATACATATAAACTTTGCCTAAAAGATCAAATGATTTTTTCTTTTTAAAAATATTCATTTTTAGTTTTTAACTCTTCATGAATATGTCATAAATCGAAGCTAAATTCTAATGATAGTTAAATCATACTTTCCTTGTATTTCAATGAGTTCTAAAGATCAAGTTGGTACAATTAAGTTGTAAATATGGCACACTACATTATCACTGTAAATTATGCTATATAGCACATATAAAGCACTTACTTTTACCCTAGGTATTGAATATGCCATGCATAATCCATCACTGAAGTATCTCAATGGCAAATTTAAAAAAATAAATGATTTTTGTTGTAGCGGAATTCAGAATCCAAAGTGCCTCTGATTATCCACAGTTTAGGTAGAATGTAGGCAGAAGAGAAAGTGTTACTCTGCCAATATGCTTCAACTCTTCCCAAAAGGAATAACTTCCAGGAGTAGAAAGGAAGACCAAGTCTACAGAAATCTTGGTAACCTCTTAACCAGGAAGACTACAGAGATTTCATGGACATTTATTGTTTAGCGGAAGGTTTTACCTTTCTCCAAATTCCATTTATGCAGCTGGTTTCCTCTTTCTTCCTGGGGTAAACTTTACAGTAAATATATACATTAATCAGTATTCTTCCTGTAACCTGCAATGAGGAAGGAGTAGGGTCATAAAAATTAAGAATGCAAGTGCCAGGTTCAAATCCTGGTTCTGTCCTTAGCAGCAGTGTTCCCTTGAGTCGGTTTCAGCTTCCTGATTCATAAAATGAGTCAGAAGATTAAAAAATATACATACCCTACTACTCACCATCTCACTTCATTAGTAGCCCCATGGAAAAAAAATCCCATAAAACTCATAAGATCTGGATGAAGCTCTATCCGGCCTTTGAACCAATCTGTGAATTTCCCTGCCAGTGGAGGAAAAAGAGTTACATTTTTCTCTGAAGGTTAATATCTCATGCTCAGTGCTGACTCTCATCTAATGTTTGACCCAAAGAATCCTAAGTGGGGACAAAGACTGAAAAATCAACTAGTCAATTTCTCCATTTTCACACAGTTGTAGCAGACCTTGGTCACTAATGACAGGTGGTGTTGCCTACCTCATTCACTGAGGAACATCATAACTTTTTTAAACTGGCTTTTTGAGTAAAAGCTTTAGCAGTCTTAAAGATCCTTGTATTCCTTTGAGCACTAAGTGCAACACAGTACCTTGAAAATAACAGATTCTCAGCAAATATTTTTGGCTTGATTATTTTGAGAAAGAGCTCTGGGGTGTTTATAATAAGACAGGTTTATATTGAAGAATCCTAATACACCCCTTCAAAATGGGCCTATAAAAGCTCTCCTTCTAGGAGTACACTAATGTAGTGACAGCTGTTTTTCTTTTTGCACATTAATGTTTACACACTAATATAGTGACAGCTGTTTTTCCTTTTCTTTCCTCTTTCTTTTTTTCTTTTTTTTTTCTTTTTGGCTCTGGCCCTATCTTAGCTATACCAGTTAAAAATATGTTTAATTGGCTTTTATCATATTTTAAAGTGTAATAAATGCTCATTAAAAATAAGGCTACCGAGATGGGGTTTCCCCATTCCCCACACACCTATTAGAAATGACTGCTAATGATTTGAAATATATTCTTCGAGGTTGTTTTCTTTTATATTTTTGATGCATATACTAACCGTATTTCACAAAAACATTGTTATACTAGTCTTTTGGAACTCAGTTTTTTTTTTATCTAATAATACATTATGAACATTTTTCCATGTAACACACACATCGTTCCTTTTTAGTGCTGCACAGTACAGAAGTTTCTCATTATGATTATCTGAATCCCAGTAGTTGCTAAGTTGTGTAGGGAAGCAGAAATTGGTCATAACAGGAAAATGTCCTCTAATGAACCGGCCACTTACTAAATTAGTCCCCACTCAGATAGCCCTCCTGACTTAACACCAGCAACTTTCACCATTCAACCAGTCAATTTTGCTAACTGTAGATGTTATAAACATCTGACAATACAATGTAAATACATTACATTTCAGTTGCCATGTAAAATTGCTAATCTTACAAAAGATGCAGAATTTTATGAAGTCATTGAAAGTGATTTTGTAAAACTGTTCCATAAGCAGATGAGTAACTGGCCGTGTTAGGCCAGTTAACAATTAAAGATGAGAAAAACAAGGATGATAAGAGGATAAGCTCTTCAAAAGGAGAATTATTTGAATATCAAAGGATTAAGAGAGGCTCTCAGGAAAATTGATGAAGCCCTCACATCTTTTTTCAAAATGACCTTTGTATGATTCTGCTATAAAAGTCAGTGTGAAATGAAGGGTGTCAAAATTTGCTATCAAATAATTTTGTTAGAAAATTATCCCCCTCACCAAATCAACACTTGATTAATCCTTTGTTTATTCTAAAAATTAGAGCATTGTTGCAATTAGAGTTGTTATATGAATATCTTCAAAGATAAATCATATTTAAAGATAAGAGAGTCTTTACTTTGATTTCTTCAAAATAAAGTTTCAATCAAACCTTTCTTTATTAGTCTTTATTTTACAATACTGGACTCTATTTATTACTTTTGCAGCTTTCAACAGATATTATGGCAAACAAAAGCAACAGATGCTGGAAATAAAGCTCCTAATAGACTAATCAGATTCCCTAGTTCTCTCTCCCTGAGGAGTTCAGAGGCTGGACAGGCCATTTTACAAGGAGTAAAACCTCAGAGTGTTTGGGTAATTCAGGAGAGGGAAGAGGCCTTAAGAAAGGAGACAGGCAGTGGACTTCCTCTGGCACTAATCCGGCACATAGATGTTTGGGCCTAATGTAATTTGAAAAAATAAAAACGATGTAACCTTATTTGTGTCCAAGCTGGTAAAGCAAGTTATACCAGTTAAATGTGGGTATATCAGGATTTATTTTTAGCAGTTATCTACTGACTGATATTTGGGTTGTTTCCAATTTTTTGCTACCACAAGCCATGTGGCAATGAAAAATAGTGTACAAATATCTTGGTGCATTCATACAAGCACCACTGCAAGAAAAATTCCTAGAAGTGAAATTCCCAGGGTTGGAAAAAGGTATGTTAAAAATATTAACAGGCATTAGCAAGTCATCTTACCATTTAATGCCACCTACAATATCTGAGAACGTTTGTTTCTCCACAGCCTTCACAATGAGACTTTTATCATTTTTTTGCCAATCTGATTGTAAGAATATGCTATGTACATTATTATTTTTATTTTCAATAATATAAATTCTTGACCTGCAAGATACAATTTGCTCACTGCTTGCTTTATTTTTTTTATTATTTTTTTAAAGTAAACCACTATTTATTTATTTTTTTATGGTGACATTGGTTAACGAAATTCAGTAAGTTTCCGCTGTACATTTTAACAATAAGGCACATATATATTTACACTGTGAGTTCACCTCCCATAGTTAGATTTCTTTCTGTCACCACATATTTGACTACTTGTTTTAGAGAGAGACTCATTACAGACTCTGGGAAATCTGCATGATAGATGTCGGGGAAGATTATCTCATCCTTGGTAATGGGTAGGAGCTAAAAAATTGAGCTTAACATGTATTTTTCTGTTCAAAAATCCCTCTTTGAAACTATTGTAGTCATTGCTTACACAAGGTAAAGTATTTGTAGTCAGTAGTGGAAAATAGAGAATTATTTTTGTAATTTTTTTGTTTCAGTACCGTGAGATTTTTTACAGATTTCAAAGTATGTGAATATAGATAAGGTCAGTAGATCTTGAAACTGGATGCCTTGTGTCCTCTAAGCCCATATTCTTTCCAGCTGGATTTTGGTCACAAAAAGTATCAGCATTCTAACTAAAACTTTCTTACATATATTGAGGACTTAAAAAAAGAACAAAATATCCATTGAGTATGCTTTTGTCACAACCCACCAAATGGTAGATTAAGATGTGTACATTTCACTGCGTATAAATTTTACATGAAAAAGAAACCAGAGAGTGCTCAAAAAACTAAACATAGAATTACCACAGAATGATCCAGCAATTCCACTTCTGGGAATATACCCAAAAGAACTGAAAGCAGAGACTTAAACAGATACTTGTGCACACGTGTTTATAGCATCATTATCCACAACAGGCAAAAGGTAGAAGTAACCCAAGTGTCCATCGATGGATGAATGGATAAACAAAATGTGCTATGTATATACAATGGTATATTATTCAGCCAGGAAAAAGAAGGAAATTCTGACACATGCTACAACATGGATGAACCTTGAAGACGTTATGCTAAATGAAAGAAGCCAGTCGCAAAAAGACAAATATGTATGATATCACTTATATGACTATGTCAAGTAGTCAGATACATAGATACAGAGAGTAAAATGGTGGTTGCTATGGGCTGGAGAGAGGAGAATTTAAGGATTTAGTGTCTAAGGGATACAGAGTTTCAGTTGAGAAAAATGAAAAGGTCTGGAGATGGATGGTGATGATGGTTTGCACAACAATGTGAATGTACAGAACTGTATTTAGAAATGATTCAAAATAGCAAATTTTATGTTGTGCATATTTTGCCACAATAAAAAATAATTTTCTTAAATCCATAAAAAAATATCGAACTCTAATGACATACATGCTTAAAGTATTTGGGGGTAAAACGTACTGATGTCTTCAGCTTTTAAAATTTATCAAAAACTAAAGATGAATTGATAGATTGATGGAGGAATGAAGGAGATATGTGATATAGTAAATATAGCAAATATAAATTTTAGTATCTAGATGGTAAATGCATGGGTGTTTACTGTGCCATTCTTCCAACTTTTCTGTATGCTTAAAATTTTTCTTAATAAGATGTTGGAGAGAAATGACTTAGACTAAAAAAATAACTCGCAAATGAAAGACTCTTTTTATCACAAATTCATATTTTGGTTTCCTTAATTATGGAGAATAATTTTGCCATGGAGAAATCTTCAAGCAGAGCTAAGAAAATAGGACTAATTTTTTATTTGTTTGATTTTAATAATAGTCAGACAGGAACATTTATGAGACAAGTGTTGGACAGGTATTGATTCACAAGTGACTTCATGATATTAAAAATGAACTCAATATCACTGAAGTTGGTAAGTATCTCTCCATACAGATTAAAGGCAAGGGTCATAGTTCAGATTTTTCTTCCCTTTGTAGAATTTGTGCATGTGTAGAAGGAAAGAGTCCCAGCCTACTTAGTCAAAAGGAAAAGATGACATAAATAGGTTGATGTCACACAACTTTAGAGCATTTGAGAGAGACTGGAGGTCCTTCTGACATATATTAGCTCATTGTAGAAGTGATGCAGTAAATTATAAACAGCAGCTCTTCATTTCCTCATAGAAACATTTTGGAGAGCGCCGCATTTCTTTCCCTTGGTTCCTTAAAAAGTAAACAGAGAGAGACGGCCTCCATTTCTGGGACCTCTACATTGCAGGCATGCTTAGGCAGGTTTTATACTTATAGAAGCATGTGATCATCCTATCCCAACAACACTATTATTGCAATAGAGCAAAAATGCAAAGTTTCAGAGGTGCAAACTCAGTGCCTACAGGGGCAAGGAGGTAACCCTAATGAGTAACTTAGGCCAGTGCAAATGGGAATCATGGCCTCCTGAAGACCCTTATCCTGACAAAGGAGGAATCCATGACTCCATCTTAGCTGACTGGTCCAAGATAGCCAAATATGTCAGTTTTTTAAGAGCAGTCTGAAATTGTATTTTCCAAGTTTAAATGTGGCCAACAAGTTTAAATGTTTTTCAAAAACATTGTGTTGGTCAAACAAAACACTTTTGTTGACATTCTGAGGCCTGTAGACTCCCTGTATGTGACCTCTAATATACGTGTACAGGATGGGATAGTCCAACTGTCTTTGGTACTACTGTCCAGGAGAGTTCAGACCTAGCATTGTTTTAACTCTTTGGGATATATACTCATCTCCACTGTCCCCAGTTTCTCCCTCATAACTGTGGAATATGAACTGTTTAGGTCTTTATCACTTTAAATTAAAAAAAAACAAAAAAACAAATATTTGGCCACTGTGAAAATTGCAATGTTCATGTGGTAAATGTGTCTTGAAAATCTACTTGTGTCATAAACCTTTTGTATCCCCCCCAAAAAGGTGAATCAACAAAACTATAAGATCATGGAGCTCTCAATTTATTTAAATGTAATAATCTGAAAATCTTTATTGTTGGAACTAGGGATATATTTTTACATAGGAAAACCACCATTTAACGAGTGTGGCTTCCGGATTATTCACTATCTGAGGCCCTTTATAGATTTAGCTTCTTTAATTTCATATCATTATCTCAACTTTACAGATGAGGAAACAGGCACAGAACAACTGTATGACTTGCCGAGCTGGTAAGTATCAGATCCAGGAATCAAGCACCTGTGAGAGTCGGTCTTCAAGGCCTATTGTCTTTAAATTCTTCCTCACCACAGTGCCTAGAATTCAGTGTTTTACTTGGTGTTAAGGCCATCAGGACAGACTATAAAATACCATTGTATCCATGAGATACTTGTAGAACTATATTCTTAATATGCTACTTCCAATAGAACCCAGACCTAGGTACGATTATTTTTTTTTTTGCTTCCCTCACTTTTATATGGAAAAATGTGTTTCAAAACCTAGGCGATGCAAAGATACATTCTCAGTGTGAAATATCCCAACAACACAGTTGTCTACAAAACAGGAAGGAAAATTCCCCTCGGCTTCCTCCTCCACCCCGATCCCACTCCCTCTCCTGGCTCTGATTCTTCCATTAATAGTATGGCATGTTTCTTCCAGACTTTTCCTATCCATTTACATATATCCATGTACATATATAAACATGCACGGATGGAGCAGTATTTCTATGGTAAATAAATTCAGAATTCTACCTCGGGATATCAGAACACTTTTCCATTGCCGCCCTGGCAACTTCCGCAGCTCCAAGTCCGTGTGGGAAGTCCTTGGGGGTGGGGTGGAGATGAAGATAAGCTTTCTTAGCTATCTATTATCAGCATAAAACAATGGACATTTATTATCTCACCCAGTTTTTGAGGGTCAGGAATCTGGGTGCAGCTTAGTAGGATGTCTCCACAGTCTCTCATGAGGTGGCATTCAAGATGTCGACTGGGGCTGTCATCATTTTGAGGAATGACTGGGTCTGGAAGATTCACTCCCCATTTGGCTCACTCTATGGTTATTTGCTGGAAGGCCTCAGTTCTTTGTTGTTTGTTGGCAGGACTTCGCAGTTCCTTGCCCTCTCTATAGGACTACTTGAGTGTTATTCTAACATAGCAGCTAGATTCCCCCAGAGCAAGCAAGCCACAGTTCGGAAGACAGAACAAAGAGAAGGCTGCAATGTTTTTAATTGCCTGGTTTGGGAAGTCCTAGACCATCACCCCCATCAAATTCCATTCATCAGAAGAGAGTTATTATACCTAGCCCACACTCAAAGGGAGGAGACTTAGGCTCTACCGTTTGAAGAGAGGAGTGACAAAGAATTTGTGGACGTATTCTAAAGCCACTGCAAGGGCTATTTTGTGTGGGAAGAAAAAAAGAAGCATGGCAGATTCTAAGATCTGGGCAGAATAGTCTGATTAACAGAGAAGACAGGAGAGGTATAGAAATACTGAGGTAAGGAGGTCATGAAAGGTTGAGTGGCATGGCCAGCAATCATGGCGATACATTAGAATCACCTGGGGAAATTTAAAAAGCCCTCCTGCCCTGAGCCCAACTACAGATCAATTAAATCGGTATTTCTGGAATTCGGGCCCAGGTATCAATATCATTTACTAGCTCCCCAAGTGATTTTAATGTGCAGCTTGAGTTGCGAACCATATGAGAGCAGAGGTGCTGGAGTCTGACTGTGTCTGGGCTCAAGTCCCAACTATACCAATTAAATAGCTGTGTGATCGTAGGCAAGTTATTAGCATTTCTGTGCCTCATCTGTAAAATGGGGATATTAATAGTACCTCCTCATGGGGTTATTGTGAGAATCACCTGAGTTAATAACCTATGTAAATTGCTTTGAACAGTTCCCTGAACACTAAGTGCTATGTATATGTTACTATTGTGATAGAAGTATTCAGTGAACTTTTCCTCCTTCCTGCTCCCCCTTTCCACGTGCTTATGACCAGAGAGAAGTGTAGCTTCCTGTGCCCCACCTCCCTCCTCTTCCCTTGAAGAGAAGGGACATGGACCCTTCAGCTTCCTGCTGTCTCTGCAAGTACTTCTTGGCCCTTAGGCAGGCTCTAGGTGGACTGAGAAGCTGAGCTACTCCCACTGAAGTGGTGGGTGTAGTTGCAGAAGGATCTCCTGCATCTTGGAAGACGGGAAGAGAAAGTAGTATCCAAGGGGTAGTGAAAGCAAGAAAAAAATTCCCTCTCAGCTTCACAGACAATTGAGACATAATTTATTATATATTACAGGAGTAGGATCAGCACATACACCTTGTGATTCCTTCAAGAAGTCTTTCCTGATCTCAGTCTTTTTGAACTCCTACAATATCAACATAGTCCCTAAATTACCTGCCACCTTTTACATTTATTCATTTACCTTCTGTGTTTTCTCACCTTCAGACAGTAATTTCTTTCAGAACTATGCCTTCTAGAAGTAGTGAAAGATGAAGAAGGAAAAAGGGATTTCTTGTTTGAATTATAGATTCCTCTTTAATCTTCAAAAACATGTACACGTAGTGGGAAATGTACTCTGCTTCGTCAACTCCCTCTCCTTTCGCCCCACACCACTACATCCCTAAAACAGAGCTTTCCCTAACCACCATTTCCATGGGAAAATAGCCTGGGTGTTTTTCTCCTGCTTTTATATAGCAGAGGTTAATAAATTGCCACTATTACAAGGTATTCCAGCTGATATTGATGAGGCAGGTACAGAAATAAGCTAATGGGTTAGTTCCTATAAAGAAGTGTATTTTTCAAGCATAAAAACATCACTTTGTAGGAAAGCAGAGTTTATTTTATTTCTAGGATAGATGGAAGGGGAAAAAAGAATAAAGAATAAAATAATTAAGCTATAAAATAATTGTTGACAAAGTTCCCACATCAATTTTTCCTGTTCAACATTAAAATAATAATGATTTGAATAGATTATATCTTCGTTTTCTGGGGTTTTTTTTAACCTCTCTGTTCTACAAGTTTATGATTTGGATCCTAAAAGTTAAAGATCTTTCTAGTAAAATGTATTAAGGAAAAATATATTCAAAGCCCCTGCTGTTGATTAAGTGTGCTTTTACAGTAAATGTGGATGACAAAAGAGGACATTGTATTAATAGTTAAAGCTGTGATAAGATGCCTCATAGCACTTGCGCTTAGTTTTAAAAATAGAAATGAACATCCTGTCTAAAAATTCTGGGTAGGTGCAGCCTTATCTCATGTATATCATTGGTGTCAAAACATAAAGCTATCTTGTTAGTAAGCATATAGATGCTTAAAAACAGGTCACTTCAGATTTTGATTTCTCCTAGCTGAATTCCTTCACTTCTGCCAAAGCAGGGAATCTTGGATTTTAAGCCTTATAAGCTAGAAATAAAATTAGCCCTAAACCTGATAATTATTCTAAAAAAAATATGGGCTTGATGGTTGTGATTATAATAACTGTTACTTACATAAATAGCTGACTTTATTGGTCTGGTTAAATGATTCCCATGTGTCTTTCTGAAACTTTCTGCAGTCATTCTTCATTGACTGCCCTCTCAGCCATTAGAGAAGGAAAAAAATGATGAACTCAAGGCTCCTTTATCAATGAGCTCAGCCAATAAGCCAACAGAAGGTTCAGTGGGCACTACTGACCTTCCCAGGAAAGCTACCAGCTTAAAAACTGAAAAAACATGGCACAGAGACACAGCAGTAAAATTCAAGATACTAAAATAAACTCAGTGAGCCTGCCTTGGTCTCTGAACACTGAATACATTTTAAGTGCTAGTTTGACAAGAAAGCATGGCAGCTTTTTAAGAATTTCATTTTTAAAACTCTGGTATGATTTTGTTTTTCTAATAGCATCATCTTGTGTCTGTGTTTGTTCCCAGTGAGGTCATTATTAAGTGAATTGAATTATTGTTCTGTTCAAATGACCTGTGTATTCAACAATGTGTGCGGAGCTCCAGCAAGAAATGTTTTATGTATTATTGGGAGATGGCCATCTGTGGCACAAACCGGGCCTCCCAACATGTAGAAATGTTGGGAGATAGTTTATGTTCAGTTTTATCTATGATCAGAATTCCATTTATAAGCTTTCTTCATCCACTTGTCAACACTGTTCACTATAGCAACACTGAAAATGGCCAGAAATGAGCAGATTTATCAGAGCAATGTGAGGTCAGACTGTATGTTTCAATTACTGTATATTGGATTTTTATCATACATTTAAAATTTGGTTCATAAAAATGGTAACAATGTAATAAAAATGAAAGTAGTTTTCCTTGATCAACTTCAAGTTATTACAAGTTACAAAGTGAACACGCTAGATTTCATGATTTTTATTAGATAATGGGTCTCACATTATATATGTATATTTTAAATATAACATTGGTTGTCCATGCCAAGAAACGTGCATTAATTTTTTCATGTCTGAAGAATACTGTTCTTCCCTTTCCTGCATATATAATAGAACACATGGTGATATGTAAAATTAAATTTTAAAATTGTGGATTATATTTAAACCACACCCTCCCAGCCTTTTCATATCTTTTTCAAGTAAACTATTGATACTGCCAGGGGCATGTTGGACTGAATGAATGATTTCACAAAGGTAAATATACCCAGATATTCTGTATTACAGAATGAAATGATTTGGGGTATCTTTTTCTGTTTGCTGTTGTTGTTGCACTAATACCTTGATTGTAACAGAAATCTCTTTTATAATGAAGTATAATGTCTTATAAGTGGAAAAGGACTTTTATAAGTGATTTTCTTCCTTCCTTCCTTCCTTCCTTCCTTAAACAAAAACTGTCTCAACTATATAAAGTAGTGTTCACTTTGGACATATAGTTGTACGATTTAACTATATTTGGATTTTAATTTCATTTGTAAATAATAGATGTTTATTGGGAAAATGATTGGTATAAGCAAACAGGTAGAGAGAGAAGCTTTGTTCATAAATGTACCCCTGCAGTCGCATCACACTCACTCACCTTGAAAGTATCATAATGAAAATGATGATGATAATGACGGTGATGATGATGTAGGGATGATAACCAGCATTCAATGAGCACTTTATCTGTGCCTGGAGCTAGGCTGTTTCACAGGCATTGTCTTATTTGCTCTTCGCAACAACCCTATGAAAGCGTATAATATCATCTTTCATGAGGAAAGACAGGCTTCAGAAGCTAAGAAATTTGTCCAGGTCACTTGCTAGGACCACCCCTCTCAGGTCTGTGTGACCCCTCAGTCCTTTGGCGAGACGATGGAGAGAGGAGAAGATGTGGGACTATCCCCAATTTCCACCAGTCAGGTAGTAGAAGTTAAGCCAAGTTCATAGCCAGCGGCTTTGCTCTGGCTGTGAGAGGCCTCAAGCTTCTGAGCTGAAAAGTGCTAGCCCTGGTCTTGCTGCTTTTGCTTGGACCTGAAGCACTTGGCTCTGGCTCAGATCACTTCAGCAAGTCCTTGCCCTATACCTCCTCCATACCCACCTCTCTGATGCTCTTTCAATTTTCTGGTGCAAATGTTTTTATTTGATGTTTGTTTGATGTTTCAGACGATGACTCTTCACTCCTGGTATTCTGGAGTACATATCTTACAATGGACACAATGGAGTGTCCGCCTCATCCTATATTCTCCAGCTTTAGTTACTGTTATTCAGGGAGCACCCTGACAGGACCGAAGATTGTGCCTCAGCCAAAGAGTGGCCACAGTGGCTGGGAACAAAGGGTTCTGCACAGCAGGAACAGCAGTGTAATTAGCTGACCTCCTGGGATTTGGACTAGAAAGTCAGGAGAGTATTGATCAGATAGTAGTAAATGGAGAATGGAACAGACACTGAGGAGCAGAGATGACATGGAGGAGAGGGCAGGAGGGAGAGAGAGACCGAGAGAGTAGCTGGCCCTAAATCTGTCTCAGCTTTTGGGGGGCTTTCGGTATCGCATGTGTTCTTGCACTTTTCTTTGGGGCGACCTAAGTGATGCTCTGTTCCTTGCAGCTACAAGAGTCTGGCAGTATATCTGAGCTCCCGCCACCAACACCTTTCTGTGGCTTCTTTCTTCTACCTCTGTCCTTGATGGATTGATTACAAGAGTGATACTACTAGTCAGGATGCTTTCCTTTGCAAGTGACAGAAACACAACTAAAACCACTTTAGGAAAAACAAAACAACAGCAACAACAAAAAACACAGAGGTGGGGTGAGGAGATGGGAGAGGAGTGGGAGTAGAATTATACTGATAGAGAAAGCAAAATGAAAGAAGTCATTGCAAAACCCAAATAGCTCCAAGCCCTTTGTGACTAAAAGCAGAGATGTATTGATGACACAGTTCTCTTCTGCTCCTTCTCTTCAGCTTTTGTCTTTTCATCTTCTGCGCATTTTACATGGTAGAGGATATGGCTGACAGCAGCTCTTGAAACCATTCTTACAGCTCTGTGACCGGAAATAAATGAGAATGTTCTCTACCAGGAAAATTACAAATTTCTCAGGGAAGAACTCTGGTTGGCTAGGCTTTGGTCATGTGCCGTAGAAATATCTGCCAAGGAAATAAGGTCACACAACCACTGCTGTGGCCCAGGAGCATAATGATCTGATTCTACATCAAATGTGTGGTTGGAGTGGGGGAAAGAAACAGTTCCCCAAGGGTAACAGGAACGCTATTTTCATTGCAGACAAAACAAACTGCATCTATGACAGAGATGCAGCTATACAACTTTACGTGGCCACTTACAAAGAGGTGGAAGAGCAAATGGAATTTCTTTGGCAGTTTTCCACACTCCCTGCTCCCATCTTCAGATGGCTGGCTAGTCTCAGGGCACTAGAATCAGTTTCCTGTAGACATTCACTCACTGACACCTGGTTAGTCATTCCTCGCCACTGGGCCCAGCAATTCAGAGGGAATAGTGGAGGCTTTCTTTTCTTTTACACTGTTGGGTTCTCAATGTGTGAGTCCCTGGACCAGCCAGCATCACATCACCTGAGAATTTTGTTTAAAATGCACATTTTTTTAGGCTTCATCCCAGATTGTGCTGAATCAGAAAAATCTGGGGATGGGGCTCAGGAAATCCATCAGGTGGCTCTGAAGTAGGGATAAAGTTTTAGGAATTTCTGCTTTACGTCCATCCTTTCAACAGCCCCTGTGTTTCATGGCTTCCCCAAAGCATTCCTGAGTGAAGACTATTGGGTCCAAGGTATTATCATCACATGTCTTTCAGCAAGCCTCTGTGTCCACTATGTGGTACCACGATGCACTATGCCACCCTGCCACTTGGGTCATCCAAACAGATCCCAGAGAGAGTTATGAAGGAAAAGGGGAGGGCCACTGAGACCATTATAGGTCTCTCTCATATGGCTCATTCAAGGCAAGGCACTCCTGCAAGGAGAAAGTGCACCATCCTTTGCGGACACAAACACACATACCTAAAGTATGATGCATAGGCACACTGCAGCCCCAAAGCCTTTAGGGGTAGTTTTTGGAGGAGACATTGTCTCTCCGTGCACCCCAATTGGACTCGCTTAAGAGACTTCATTATGCTTAAAGAGGGAAAATAGAGCCCAAAGCATTTTCTTCTTGGTTTCTGTTTTTTTTTATTGTGTAGAAATCCGAGATCATGTTTTCATTGTGAGCAACCAGTATGATATATTGTAAGTGCTGTGCACATAGCAGGCTATGTAAGAGATAAGCTGTTGGGCCTACTGCTGGTTTGTTTTCAAATCTTTAGTACTGGTTTTTGGCCCATTCGTTCAGAAATAGATATTTCTTTGCCTATCTGAAAGTTCCAAGCATTAAAATACCCCTACTTACTAACAAAAAAAATGCTCTTAAGATTTCAAAAAGCTTTATATTTAGAGTCTGAAGTCATCAATACTCACAATACAGACCCATATTTTGTGCAAGTAAATTATTCAAAAACAAAAATCATAAATCTTTAAAAGCAAATGAGTTTTAATTTTTGTCCCTAGAATTCTCTAGGTGCAAAGACCCTTGTATAATCATCTAATCTGCGACTTCACCTTTACGCCAAAACTTCTGCCAGGGAGTTCTCATCCCAGAGTAAAAGGATTTGCAAGCAAAGATCCATAACAGAAGTGCCATCTTAGCCTTATTGGTGGGATTGCAAAGTGATAATTTAATTTAATTACATGATAATTTAATATCCCCTGTGTTTTCCTGTGAGTACTTTGAGGACAGTGTCTGGAGTGGCAGCTAGGTCTTTGACAGCATAGTTATACTAGTAGAAGGGGAGGTTGTACCTATAATTACTGGCTAGGTTTTGTTATTGTTGTGATTGTTGTTTTGTGCTTTGTTTTGTTTTGTTTTTTAATTTCAATCTCTGAAAAGATTTAGCTCAGGTTAAAAAATTTTTTTTACATCAAATAATAACATTCTTTTTCAAGGTCATTCATTTTCATTCTTAAAAACAGTTGGACTTCCAGAGGATAGTTGAGTATTTATTTGCCCAATGAACAATTCAAGATTTCTTCTCTAAAATAGGAAGAAGAAACAGCCACTTCCCCATTCCTTAGTTATATCACCAGTCCCCAACCTGGGCCCTAGAAACTGCCTAGAAATCTGTTGTTTTGGCTTCTTCAATAGTTCAGGGAGTAAAAGACAGATAGGACTCATGCCAGATTTCACTTTGTAGTGAATTATTTAAAATTGTTTAAAAGGATAAATATGCTGGAAATTAAATGTGACAGACTGTTAAAAATCGCCCAAGGCAATTTTTAGAAATCTTCAGATTTCTATCTACTACCTTGGGTAAGGAAAAATGGTAATGCTGATAACAAAGAGAGGAAAATCAGAAGGAAATTTTAACTTGTTAAGAAGAGGCTGAGTTTAGTTTCCATGTAGTGTATTTGTGGCTCTACTGAGGGTAGTGGGCTCTGTGGTGTGCCACTCACACTTATTCTCTCAGTTATTAGGGTCTTACCTGTAATGGCTCATAGCTGAGTCCCTCTTCAGGAACTTCCCTTAGCCAAAGGAGCTGTCTTATCCCAAACTATGTTTCTTTCGCAGGGGTAGCTCACATCCAATGACTAGTTGATGAGAGATAACCAGCCCTAGCTCCCTTGCCTCGATTTGAGGAACTTTCTGTGGGGCCATCCACATTCAGCCTCCCGGTTGGATTGGTTTGCTGTAACTGCACCACAGTTCAACTTCTCTTTCTGCCCAATCCTGCTTTCCTCACCTACCTACAAATGTTGTTGTCCAAAGCACCCTCTGATAAAATTCTTGTATACACATGTTCATCTCTGTCTTTGTCTTGAAGAATCAGACCTCAGATCCCAGGAACTAAACAGAGATATTAATATGGCGGTGGTGGAAGGTTTGAGAGAGGTAAAAGGAATTACTTTTTCACTGTAAGACTATCTTACTAAAGTAAATTTCTTTTAGGTTGCAAGCTTTCAATTTGTAGCACCCCTTAAGGCTGATTTGATGTATTAATATCAATAACATCAGTATAAATCAGTCAAGTATGTACTAACCACCCATAAGATAACTAGTTTCTGACTGACAGCCTCCATTAACAGTGCAATTGGTTTATAACATAATCCGTTGGCACTAGTCAGATGATTTTCAGATTTGACAATAACAAGCTCATTTAAGGACACGGCATAGACAATAAGATCACATGATTTCAAGAGTTCAAAAGTGAGTTACTGACCCTGTCCAATAGTTTTCCATCAGCAACTAGAGTCATATACAATTAGCTCCTCATGAAATCTATTTTAAAATGTGCTTTTAGTTAGTTTGTTTGTTTTTAATCACCTAATGGGACAAAGTCCCAAGTCAAATTTCTCTGTATAATGATTATATTCAGTGCGATGAAGACAAGTAGCTCGGTTTTACAGGTAATATTGTGAGAACCATACTGAGGTCATTGAGAGGCAAAAGCCTAAATGTGGTATCTTTCATCTCCACACCTCTTCCTCACTAACACTTGTACCAAGGCAACAAGAGCTGCCCTAATGGTTCTACTGTTACCTCCAGCGGTAAGAGCCCAAAGCTGCTGGCCCGGCTGGACTAGCAGAGACCACAGGGCTGATGCCTCAAAGCACACGACCTCCAGAATGGCTTCCCTGAATGGCTTCATTTCTGCAAGCCCCGCTGCTTGGGTTTTGTCAGCTTCCCACTGATGTCCTGCAGGCTTGGGTTTGGGAACCCAGAAGAATAGCTAATCACCCCAGTTTTTCAAGATGATGAAGAAGCACGTATTTTTTAGGCCTCCTCATTATTTCAATTCTGGGACCTCCAAAATTTGTGGTGTTTCCTGTGTAATGCAGTATCGCTCAACCATGACAGACTACGTGGCCTAGGATGTGGCAGAGAAATACACGGCAGAGAAGATGAATTTTAGCAGTTTTTTTTCTCTGCGTGTCTGTAATTTGATATTAAAACAATGATTTAACATTTTAATGTTGCATAGTTGACAATGTAGGTTTGTGCAATGAAAAGATAATTGCTATAACATTTTAAAATATTTCATTACAGCATTTTTAATAATAAAAACAGTTAAAATGCATTTGCATTTTAGACTCAGTCTAAACTTTAATAATTATTCTTATTCAAATGACAGGATGTGGAACACTTGAATGTCATATATATACCCATGAATGATTTAGAGGAACTATGAAATTATATTAAATTTGAAGAATACAGTTTAGTGTGGGGGGGAACCTTAATGACTTCACAGGAGAAATATTTATTGGAATATCATGTTACCTTTGTTTGTAGCATAATGGTCTCAGAGGGACCAAGGGAGATTGTTTTGATGGTAAATTTATTACATAGTTTTTAGGGGCCTGGGCCTGAGGGATCTTGTTGAAAAGGGTTTTGTGATCCAGAAGCTATAAGAAACTTTGGCCTCTCCCAGAGAGAGTCTCCGCAGAGTGAATCGACGTCCTTAGAGAACCGAAAACAGATGCTGCCCAAGGGAGGAGAGAATGTTTCAAGCCGGTGTCAGCTCACTAAGGAAGGGAGGAGACAGCACATATTTTACTTCTGTCAAAATGCAGAATTTCCTTTTGGATGGTGAGTCCAAAGCATTTTTTTTGTTTGTTTGTTTCTTCTCATAAAAACTCAGATTCAAATATTGAACTACTTGAGCTGGAATTCTGGCTCTATCCACTGGCCATTTGACCTTAGCAAGTTACTAGACAGCCCCCAAGCCTGTTTCCTCATCTGCAAAATGAGAACAATAGTAGGACTTCCCTTACAGAGTTGCTATGAGGACTAAATGAGGTAGGTAATCAATATGTGGCACTCGGGTACATATGTAGTGCCTTGGCCTGTGATTCAACTCTCTGACAATGGTAGTTGTTATTATTGTTGTTGTTGTTGTTGTTGTTGTTATCATAATAAATAACTCTTTTTTAAAGCCCTATTTTTTTCTGCACATACATGGAGGGATCCATGAAGATGTGACTTATGAAACAGAATCTGTATTATGTACTTAAATGCCTCAAACTCTATTTTCACTTTGGGAATGTGCAGGCCCATGAAGAAGGCCAGCATGAGGCCAAAGGCAGATGACCTCTCTCAGAGTCTCCATCTACTTTGGAGGTTAGAAGAGCCAGCCTCTGGCAGAGTCCTCAGGATAGCAGAGGGCCTTGCAGACTCTTCTCTCTTACTACTCATACCTTTAGCACGGGCCTCAGGGAGCCCAAAGATTCTGGATAGGCCATAGGGCACAATGATCGTGTGTCAGTTCGTCAAAAAAGAAATGCCACTTTCCCAATTACGATTGCAAGAGTTTGCCTGGTTCCTTTCTTCTGCCGCTCTTTGCCAACCTGTGACCTCTGTCTGGAACCTCTCCCCAAACCTGTGACCAGCCTTATCCTCACTCAGAGGGGACTTGAAAATAAGAATAATTTTGGTGATTCCACATAAGGACTATTCTGTAGCTTCTTCTGCTTTGATTCTTTGTGTCAGTTCTGATAATAACTAACATTTTTTAACACCTATTCTGTGCTACCTCTGTTCTAAGCACTTTACATATATTGATATATTTATTTCTCACAAAAATCCTATGAGGAAGGCACTGTTATTAAGTCTCAGTTTGCAGATGAGAAAACTGAGGCACAGAGAGTCTAAGTAAATTGACCAAAGTCGTACAGGTAATGAGTGACAGAACAAAGATTTGAACCCAAGCAGGCTGGCTATACAGGCCATGTACTTAACTCTCTTTCCCCTTCTCTCCCCCTCCCACCACCAAAATAAGCCTCTCCTTTATTCCTCTGTCTCAGCCCCTAGCTTCTTCTCCCATTCTAAAGATCAAGTCTCCAACTTGTTCTATCTGCCTGAGTGCTTTGGTGATGAAGTGCCCGGAGCCTTAAGTCCTCACTACAGACTCCCAGGGCCTGGCCCCCTGACCCTCAGCCCTAGGCCAGTCACCCTGATCCTTCCACCCAATTACAGGCCTCTCTGCCCTGGGTCTCTGTTTGGGAAGCTGCCTAATGCCTGTCTCCAAACATTCCAGATGCTACCTTTCTGACAAGTTTCCCTCTATCACCCACGGGACTTTGGTCTCCAAGCCTCTTGCTCACCTACATTGGATGTGCCACCCTAGGACCCCAGCAACTCCAGACATAGCTCTGACTACGGTGGCCCAAGCTCCATTTCTGGTGGCAGCTTGCTGGGGCTTCTCTCTTCAAGGAGTGCCCTGGCTGTGGAAGAGTGTGGCCACATCATTTTCACACCGACTAACTCATCCCCCTTTTTCCACAGCTGAGTCTGAAGAGGGCAATTACAGGGAGCCAGCATTTTAGCTTTCTTAAGATACACTGAAGGAGCAGAGGATCACCCAGCTCCTCTGGACTAGCACGTGTTAGGGTTACTGGTCTGTTCGGCTGTGTAGACTGGTTTCTAACCATGTAAATAAGAAGGACAAAGATGACTAAGCTCCCCAGAGAACAGTAAAAAATATTCAAGGTGTCTTTAAGACTGTGACATATACCTGAGTAAGAAAGGAGAGCTTACTGTATGAAAATGCTTTTCAATGTAATGCCTAAGATATCAAAATGTCAAGTATCCCATGATGTTTTGCTGGGTCAATTGAAACTGAGTGATAAAATATACCTAAAACAGCAGGAGAATTAGGGGACTCCTTAGTCATAAGAGCACATATTTGATGAACAGGTCAAAAAAAAATTCCCCTGTTTGAAAGGCAGAATGTTAAACATTTTGAGAGGCAACAAATTCCCAACCTAAAAGGTGAGAGGGCCACCACCTAAGATAATTAGCTTCTGGTCCAGAGCAGAACCACACATGTCTCAGGGTCAAGGACATCTCTGTGCTGTCGGAGCTGCTGTCTGCCCCACCTCCTTGGTGCTATTCTATTTTCAGAGTCCAGTTCTCTAGCTTTTCCAATAATGTGGTGATATCCCAAATAGCCTTTCAAAATATTCATTTTCTATAGGGACGAGCCAGTCATTATCTATTGTACGCACCCAAGAACTCCTGACAATACAATGGTAAACCAACTTGCAGCATTTTATAGGCAAAAGCAAAATATCTCCCAAAAGCAAATGGTTCTAACAAATTCGATTTAAAAAGATGCATATTTCAATGGAAAATAGGGCGAAAGACATGAACAGACAATTTGTCAAAGAGGAAATACAAATGTCCAAGAAATACAGGAAAAGACATTGTCCTCACATTTCCAAGATGCACACTTTTCAAATACTATTTTTTTTTACATAAAAGTTCTTAGGTTATTAATCCTCTCATGAAAAATTTGCTCAATCAGTGCAGACAAAGTCACAGAAGATTCTTTGTTCCTTCTGTCGTCCAAGCTCCACTTCACTTCTGCTAGCACCCACGTGGGCCTTTGCAGTTCCCCTAACTTTCTTCATGCTGTTCTGCTGTTCCTTGTACTGTTTTCTTAAGGTCTTTTTCTTTTCATATAGGCCATGTCTTGCAAGCCTATGTTTGGGTTCATTTTTCTTTGCCTAATCCAAGGAATCATAAGTCATCCAAAGCCAGTTATCTAGCCATCACCAAGAGGGCTCTGAATCCAAATACAAAGATGACATTTGGTGTGGTCTTGTACACTTTGGCTAGTTTTTCCTGAATTTCTGCCCTAGGCACTCTTGCCTGGCCAGGATGATGGACATTGATGACCATTTATTTCCATCGAAGGAGTCTATTGGTCATGAACTTCTTGGTCCAGATAGTTACTGTGTAGTTCATAATGGTGGCTGACCCTCAAGCAGCCAGAGAGGAAAAGTTTTCCAAATATTATTGGGAAATCATTCTTCCCATACCATATTGACAAAGATTAAGAGTGCTAATACTCAGTGTGGTAGGCTTGCACAGAACAAGTCATTGGGGGGTGTAAAATGACATAACCTTTCTGGGAGGAATCTGATATTGTGCATCAAAATTTAAAGTGTTCCTTGTGGCCCAGCAATTTTACTTGTAGGAATTTATCTTGAAGAAAGGCCATGACCCATGAAGCTCAGTCCCCAAATGGTGTCCTAGAATATATAGTTCATGTAGTTCAAAGTAAATTCACAGTTCAAAGTAATTTCAAAATAACTCACGCCTGTATCTTGTTTGTGTCAGACACCATGGAAAGGATGGACTTAAAATTATATATTAGATCCCTTTTCATCCTCTCCTCTAATTCATCGCCCCTGTATTTTGAAGATGATCTCTCCAAAGACTCTGCCCTGAAGTATTCCTCTCGCCCTAGCCCCAGACAACTCTCCTCTCTCCCTTGGACCAAGAAGACCAAGAATGTGTCTTCCCTAAGGGCAGGGACTGGGGGAGACTGAAACTATCCGGGGAAGTAAAGACAGGAACATTCACAAATTAATAATTCTTGTTTTAATCCCATTTAAACATAAGTAGATAAGGGTTCTAGGAGATACATCTCAGCCCCTACTAACATCTCCCTCACTCTACTCCAGCCACCCTGACTCCTTGCTGTTCTTCAGGCCTTTGTACTTGTTCTTGCACTGGCCACACTGCAATTCAAGATAAATAAACAGGGTTTGCTTGCTGTCACCTCTGTCCCATTCAGGTCTTTGCTCAAATGTCAGTAATTAGTTATACCTGCTCAGCAAGATCTTCCCTGGTTATCATACTTAAAAATGCAACACAGAGCTCCTTAATACTTCCTAACCTCCTTCCTGGTTTTTTCTCTATGGCATTTACCATCAACTAACATTCTATACAGTTTAACTCATTCATTCATTGGCCATGTTCATCCTCCACCGCTAGAATATTTTAAACACCGCAAGAGAGGGATTTTTGCCTGTTTTCTTCACCACTTTATTCTCAGTGCCTAGAAGAAAAGCTGACACAGAGTAAATGCTCAAACATATATTTGTTAGTGCAAAAATACCCTTGTTAATGTTTGTAGTAAAGAAAAACAAAATGCCCTGATTGTTCTGTAAATTGTAGATTTGTTAAATATACCACATTCACACAATGGGTTGCTTAGCACGCTGTGTGGAGCAGAATAATACTTTATTTTGATAATAAGGTATCAAGTCCTAATTTCTAGACCTTTAAATGTAACCTTACATGTAAAAAGGATCTTGCGAGTGTGATTAAGTTAAGAAATTTGAGAAGAAAAGACCATCCTAGGATTACCAGGTGGGCCCTAAATAGTATTACACAAAGTGTCTTTATGGGAGAGAGGCTGTGGGGGAGGGAGGGAGGAAGGGAATTAATATACACACAAAAGAGAAGGTAATGTGAAGATGAAGTAGAAATGATTGAAAATTGGAGTGATGGGGCCATAAGCCAAGGAACGCAGCAGCTGCCAGAAACTGCCAATACCTTGATTTCCACCCGGTGATTCTGGTTTTAGACTTCTGGCCTCCAAAACTGTCAGAGAATAAGCTTATGCTGCTTTGAGTTACCAAGTTTGTGGTAATTTGTTACAGTGGCGGCAGGAAACTAAAACACACACCTAACTTTTATATTATTTTGGATTATCCTCAGAATGAAATTTTCTCTCCCAATGAAGGCATCCCAAGTATCAAAAATCCCTCAGTTCATTTAATTTTTTAATTAAACATTTTATTTTGAGATAATTGTAGCTTCATATGAGGTGGTAAGAAATAACTCAGAGAGATCCTGTGTATCTTTTACCTAGGGTGCCAGGGAACATCTTGCAAAACAATAGTCCACTATTACAATGAAGTCTCATTACCAGCCCGTGCAGAAAGGTCGTCTTGGTCCTACATTGCCTTCTCAGACTCCACCTAGCAAGGGTCCTGGGGTACCTCTTTACAGCCTGGTGAGGGTGGAAGTCTCAGGTCCCGTTTAGCTTTTGTTGCTGTGGGTATGGGTGGTGTTTGGCTAGAGTAGAGCAGTATTGTCTAAGAGTTTTGTCTTTCCTGGCTGCCCCTTTCCTTGTCCTTTGGCTCAACTAGAGCGCAGACTCTCATTAGAGCTTTTTTCATCTGTGCTCATGGGTGTTTCTGGGTTCTTGGCTTCTTCAGTTCCAAGCCTGGGAAAATGAGCAAAAAGAAACCCAGGGCACTCACTGCCACATGGTCCTCAAATCCTGATGTCCCTATTCAGTTCCTATTCTTCCCTTTGCCTTTCAGAGTCTCCTTATGTCTGTTTTGTATACACTGTTCAGAGATTTTAAGTGTATTTAGTGGGAGGAATAGGGGAAAGCATGTCTACTCCATATTCCCAGAAGTGAGCAGATTCTGTTTTATTTGGGATTTTTCACTTATAGGGAAAAGGAAGAAACAGAATATTTGGAAAGCTCTGAAAAGTGGAGAAAGCGACTTCTCTTTCAGATTTCCAGTTCTACAGCCATGCTGATCCTCTCTTAACACTCAGACATATAGTGTCCTTATATAATATATATTTGCACATGTTTTATTGATTTCTTATAAACTCAGTTCTATTGTAAAGTCTTTGGCCAAGACTACATCTTAGACTTTTTTTTCCCCCACAGAGGAGGTATCTAATAATTGCTGAGTGAATACATTAAAAAAAAAAAATCTACCACAGATCAAGTAATATGAGAGTCTTAGATAGATGTGCAGGGAAAAAAATCACCATGTCCTCAAGGATCTTAAGTCTAGAACAGAGTGAAATTACCCCTGGCATTCCTTTTACACTAAATCCACCAACTCGATTATATAGATCAGAAATTAAAAGTTTGCTCACCATGGGATATGGAATCCAACCCCTAATCATAACATGTGGTATTCAAGACCGTTTCATACGTCGACTGGTGCTTGGAAGCAATGAACACCGGCAGAGCCTATACGTTCATTCGCTCACACATTTCTTTTTATATTTTTCTCTGGAAAAGTCTGAGATACTCTACGACATCTGAGATAAGCAACTCTTGCAAAGTAAGCTTTTTGCAGCACAGTGATACATGTAGGCTAACCCATATCTTAGTCTCGTAGAGTACTTCTGACTGGGCCTGAGGAAGACCAGGGCAGATGAAACTACATGCAAGCCATGTACTTACACCTTATTTTGCAGATTGAATTCTTTCAAGCAGTGGCTAACATCTTCAACGGGCACTCAGTAGTGGACAGAGATGGTCACAAGTCTGTGAAAGCACCATCACTCCTGAAATACAGCAGTGACTATGGCCTTCATAATTTCTTCCCGAATACTGAAAAGCATGGATAATAACAACATTCTGACTCTGAGTTTTTAAGGCTGAAATGTCTGATCCGCCATAGGCTATAACATGAATGGACAGAGGGACAAAATTATCTTTGCATTTAGAATGCAGATAATCCCGAGACTGAGGCCACATTTTTCTAATTTTGACCCATTCTTGATTTTCTATAAATTGTTTAATCTCTTTATACCTTCTTATTGGGATATCATAAAGATCACCTCCTCACTTGAAAGTTGTAAATGAGACATATATCAGCAGAGATTTATTTGATGTGAGGTACACTCTCAAGAAAAAGTGTCGTCCTTGGGTTTCTAAACTATAAAGTTTAATCTTCAGTCCCCACTGTCTGAACTCCTGGCTGATTAATTCATATAAAATCTTCACAGTTTTCTCCTTTTCATTCCCAATCCAAATCTCAAGGACGATACACAGAAATTAATTTTTGAGTTAGAATGGGAGAAATTGTGTTAAGTTTCTTCAGAGAATTAATGTGGAGTTAAATGTAATTTGTCGAGTGTACAATGCTTTTGCTAGCAGTTGTCCTTGCCGTTTTATTTGAGTATTTTTATGACTGCCTTTCCAGCAACTATTTTAATTTAGATTTTTGATTTTAGATTTTTATAATAATGTTTGGTAGAGGGAGAAAAAAATGGCTGGTGCGCAGAGACAGTCTGCCTAGGTTCGATGACCACTGCTGCGTGGGTTGGATTCTCATTCTTGCTACCTGGAATGTGGAGCTGCTATCTGACTGGTACTAAGGGCGCTTTTTGTAACGGCTAATACACGATCCCAGAAAAACAATATAGCTAACCGTTCTTTTTAATAGCAAAATTTTTGTTTCCTCAGACCCAGAAGAGCACCTTTAAAGATGTGAATCCGAAATGGTTTCGAACCTTATATCTGATATTCCATCCCTAACCTTCAAGCCCCACACCCATGCCAGTTCTGATAGTGGCAGTTTTTAAAAATGAAGTGAAAAGGATGCATGCAAAGTAATGTTAAGTAAATGTAAGCTTACTCCCCCCGGGGGCCCTATGGGAGAATAAGTGAAAGGATGCATGCGAAAGTAATTTGTAAACTGTAAGCTTAGTTTAATGCTATATCCTTTATAATCTTTGAAGCCATTGTCATCACCATCATCATTTGCGCTTCATCAGCTGTACCTCAACTATTGCAAACTCATTTTCCTTCCTCTCTTTGCTTCATTCAGTTCGAAATCCTCTCCGAGTAATCTTTCTCTCCCATCGCTCCGGTCTTATTCTCCTCCTTCAAACCCTCCTCTGTCTTCCGGATTAAACAACCTCACATCTTTCCAAAAGATTCATTTTCTCCTCTAAGACGTTCTCCTTGACCATCACAAAAATCTCAGAAATGCCCCGGTGTCAGCGATGACTGAATGACAGAAACTAATCTCTCTCTCTCTGCTATCTGTTGGCTCTGCCTTTCACACATTCCATTCTTTTCAGTGCAAATGCCTTCTATTTGAATTGAGAGCTAGAGAGGAGGACTGGCCACCCTCATTTAATTCGTTATCAGTACCATCATTGTTATTTATGGGTGAGGTACATTAGACATTATTAACATGCCACGTTCTTGCACTAGAAAGATTGCATTGGGGTCTAACTTTCCTGGGCTGCCCACTGGATTTTTTTTTTTTTCTGAGTTAAAAGGGTAGGGTAAGGAGTCACCACCCATGCTCTATCTCCATATATTTGAGAAACAGATAATGCAGGGCCCCTTTGTCACGTGAGAATAGAGTTTTCCTTTGTCTTCTTTCCACATGCCTTTCTGTACCTCTCAGTTCTCGTTATGCCTATTACTAAGTACCCCATTTTCAGGAAGTAGCTGGCTCCAACTTTGGTATCTGAGTGATAATCTAAGCAGGGTAGGTGCTTAAATTAAAACCTAGTTATGGAGTTGAAGCTTATTTACATGTATATTCAGAGTATTCCCCTCAAGTCTTTTTGGCTACTGTTTCTTGCTGTCTGAATTATAACTACTATTTATTGCACAGGTACTATGTATCAGGGTCTATGCCAGGTGCTTTATATGTCTTTACAATAATCTTGCAATTTATACAATCCCTATTTAATGGCAGAGGAAATTTGGCATCTACATCTGAGAGGTGTAGAAATTTACATTAGGAAGCAAAAGCAGCAAATGACAAAACCCCAATTCACCTCCAGGCTGCCTTTCCTACCAAATCACTAGAGATCTGCCCTCCTACCCAAATTTGCGGGCCCAATACTACAAAAAAATTTTTCCCTCCTCTCTAATTAATGTTTCTATTCTTTAAGTTTTTGTTGTAAGGAAGAAAGTAAGACAATTGCCTAGCTAAATGAATTTATGCTAAAGTATTGATGACTCTCACCCTCAGAAGAATTTGTCGAGTCAATTTAATCATTACTTACTGGAATGTGAGAAAACTCTCTTGGTGGGAAAACTCTCTGTTTTTCCTTACTTAGCTCAAGTCACCAAAAACACCCCCACCAACCATGCGTGTGTGTGCGCGCGCACACGCACACACACACCCCTGGAGAGTAAGAGGTTAACAATTTGACGCTTACTTTGTGCTGACCCCAGATTTAACCAATTGAGCTAAGTGGTTCAGTAAGTATTGACAAACTAAGACCTGAGCCCTGGCTTATATGTGGGATTCAAGGTTCATTTTAATATTAGTCTACTCAAAAGCTCCTGGCATTTCCAATTAACCAGAGAATATTAGACAGTTTATGTTCAATACTTCAAGTTTAGCCACTGGAGAGAAATTATTTGAAAAGAGAATTGCTAAGGGACCTGGCAAAGGAGATACTACATCAATATACAGTCTTTTTCTCTCTCTCTCTCTCAATCTTCCTCTCTCTTTCCAATGCCTGCCAGATCCCTCTGAAGTCCACTACTGAAAAATTTTAATCATATATATATTAAGGCTAAATAATTAAATATCTAAACCTATGCCTAAATCTCTTCAAAAAATATTTTAAATTGTACTAGGAATACATAATTACAGGCTCACAGTTAATAAAAACTAAAACAATACAGAAATATAGAGAATAAAAAATAAAATTCTTTATCATCTTCATTCATATTTTATTCCCTTCTCCCAAACCAATAAGCATGCATAGTTTGGTACAGAGCTATGTGGACTTTTTTCTATCATTTACATACAATTAATTTATACACAGATGTACTTTTTTATATGACTGAATTTATACTAAATGTAATCTGAAAATTCCCTTGTTTAGTGTACCAGGGGTATATTTGTTCTTGTATGTTCTCAGTCAAGTCCTTTAATCTCTTAAGCTCAGTTTCTTTTGCTCTTAAAAAAAAGAGGCTCACATTGGCACTGGCTGTTGCAAGCCAAGTGTGTACATCTCTTCCCAACTCCCTATTTAAACATCAGGTCGGTAGCTTGAAGTTGGCTATCATGGGAATATTTGTACCATGGAAATCAGGGCTCCCCTCGTCCAGCATGCTAATCATAACCCTCCATTCCCCCACCCACATCTTCATGGGCATGGCTAACCCTGACCCTCTCCTTCAATTCTGGTGCACTCTACATCACTATTCAAATTTGAATTTGGTTCCTCCCTTCTGCTGCATCTCTTCCCCCACCCCCGCCCTTATCTCCCCAGAAACCCGCTCCTTCCTTCACTCCACCCATATGTCCTAGGGTGAAGGAATAGGCAGCCCAGAAACAGAAACCACTAGTTTAATGCCAACCACATTTACTGAATATATTTTATAACATACATTAAGCAAAAAATTCTATTAATTAAATAACAGGGTTATGGGGAAAGTAGGTTCCTGGAATAGTATCTCATGCCAAATCACATCCTTCATTGGAAAGAAGTAATCAGGGTATACATTGGTCCCCAGAGGCAGCAGATAAAACTGGTGTATGTCATTCTGGGGCTTGATGTCCCATTATGCAATATAAGACATCCACATGAACATCTTGAACTAATTTCTCCCCAGATATTAAGCATTTACCAACATACAACTGCTTACATTGTAGGTTGTCACTGAGAATTTTATTAAAAGATATATATACTCTGTGCCTGGCATATAGAAGGGCAATATGTGAATTTCTTTCCTTGCTTAGGTGAGGAAGTTGCAGTCCAGAATGCTTCAGTGACTTGCCCAAGGTGGCACAGCTAGTTACCGACAGAGCAAAGACCAGAACCTGGGGCCTCAAAGGAAGAGGCAGGTAGTTCTATAAAACTAGCGGTTCTCAAAGTGTGGTTTAGGGGTTCTGGGCAAGTCTTTCCTTCTCCAGCAATCTCTTTGTGTAAAGCTCAGTATTATTCATATACTTTAACCAAAACAAAATCGCAGAACAGGTTAAATGGAGAAGCAGATATGAGAATCCTTCCATCTTCTATTAAGCCAGGCATTAAAGAGATTTGCAAAAATGCGAAAGTGGCATACTTCTCACAAATTATTTTTGTTTTGGAAAAGTTATTTTTCACATATAAATATGCTAACATTTAGTATTAGTATATTTTATTTTGTAAGAAATTCATAAACATTTTTTAATGTCTCATTTTTCATTTCTAACATGATATATATATTTCTCTACAGCTTAGTATCTAGAGCTAAGACTCATTTAAATAAAAGCTCTTTTATATTCTTAAATTTTAGATAAAAAGGGTCCTGAGAGCAAAAAATTTGAGAACTGTATGAAACCATCCCCTCCCCCAATACACTATGATGCTTCTGTGTGTCAAATAAGTAGATGGAATTACAACCATGAAAAATCTTTAAATTCTTTAATAACTTAGAATATGCTAGAATATAATAGTTTGAATCTGGGCATTTTTAAAGAGTGCTAGAATTAGAAAAAAAAACAGTTGGGTTAAGGTTGGTGTGTTAGGGAAGGCTCGCTTGCTCTGATTTTAGCAGTTGTGATGGTTAATTTAATGTCAATGGTTGAACTATAGAGTGCCCAGATATGTGGTCAAATATTTTTCTACATGTTTCTGTGAGGGAGTCTGGATGAGATTTACATTTAAACTGATGGACTTTTGAATAAAGCAGATTGCCCTCCATAATGTGAATGGGACTCACCCAATCATATATATATATATCTTTTATTGGTTCTGTTACTCTGGAGAAAACTGACCAGTACAGCAGTAAAGTGGGGGACCAGGGCACAATGACCTGGGGTTTAGAGGGTTGAAGACTTTCAGTTCCCATTAGGCAGGCAAGTTTCTGCCTCTGTCAAGTTGCTTCAGGGCCAGGGGAGAGGGTCTTCAGCTGGGGAGGCCTGCCCTGTGAGCAGGCCAGACTGTGGGCCCCCTTTCCCTTCTACCCCACTCCTTACTTGCTGTGCCACACTAAGGAACCTAATTAAGGTTCCTTTAGGCCTTTCAATACTATTGGAAATTTCTTGAAGAAAAAAATTGTGTGTGTGTAGAATATATATAGTATATATTATATATACTAAATATAGTACAGGAACACTGCAGTGAGAATGGGTTTTGTTAAAGTATCAATTATTTTACATGCTATCAGAATGTAAAGAGCGGTGGGGGGTTGGGTTGTAAAAGGAGCATGAGGCAACCACATCTCAATGAGAGGCCTGTCACCAGACTCTGAATGAGGCAGCAGAGCAGGCAGGCAGAGGACTAAGGAACGGACATTTCACCACCAATTTTGCTCAGGGTCATGCCCGTGATGTTTAACTGAAAATAGTATATATATATATTTTAATCTGAATATGTTGGAGATAGTTTCCTGGGGGATTCATCAATTGTTAGACCCTTGGCCATAAGCCATAAAATGCACTTGACCTATGATATAAATACCTCTACTTCGTTGATGTATTGATTTGTTTTCACTTAGTGGTCTCTACGTACTAAACACATCCATATCCCAGCCTAGTTCCCAGAGCACAAGGGCTGGCTAGAAAAATTCTTTGAGTCATATCAAAGCCCAAAGAAGGAAAGACTTCATATTTATCCGGTACCAAAAATGCAGCGGGCATATAAATATTAACCTTATCTGATCTTCAGCACATTTGACAAATAAGGAAACTGAGTCTCAGATCTTTAGTACATTTAACAAAGAACCTGAGTCTCAGGTAAGTTATATACGTAGTGTGTACTGTTATTTTAAAAAGCATTTCCTGCTGTCTTTCCCTTTCATGGTCAGCTAAGAATTTGTCTCCTCAAAGTTCTAATACCATTAAGATCCAGCACTGAAACTGAGGCTGACAAGCCTAACGATGGGAGGAGAAACATGAGGAAGAGCAGGAAGTCGAGGAGGATGGACATAAAAACTACCAGAATAGACCATTTGAAACTGAAATATGCTGAGTAGTGTTGAATGTACTATTTGAACCTTCTTTCCTACTTCTGAGTGGGAATGGAAGCTAGAAACTAAGTTGTTAGTATTTTTCAAACTTCTTTGATAACTACCTAACCACAATAAACAATACATTTGACATTAAGACCAGTAAACACTCGTGTGTTGTGTGTGTGTGTACGTGTGTGTACACACATATCTGAAACAAGTTTCGTGGAATAATACTTAACTCTTAAGATATGCAAAGAGTTCTATTATTTTCTATTCTTTTTTAAAAAATGAATAGGTGAGCCTATAAATTGATTTCATGACCATTAATGATTGCTAATCTTATAAAAACACAGTTATAGAAAAGTTATTTTTGACTCACCTAAATAACTTGTGCAAGGTCATATTGTTTAAATGGTGGATCTGGGATTTTCCCCACATTTCTTGTGCTGAGTGTGAATGAGTCCCAAGGAGAAGTCCCACCCAATATACAGCCAGTCCATCTCACAGGGGATACACACTTCGTCCTGCTACTACAGGGATCCCATCCGCTTTCAGCTACAAAATGTTTCTTTCCTAGACAAGTTATGGAACTACAAAGCTTCAGGAAAAATCTGAAGAACTTTAATAAGGAATTATCAAAGAGGGAAACTTCCTATGTACACGTACCTTCGTTCAGGAGAAAAATATAACATATACCAAGTTCAAGGAGGATAAGAGGTTAAAAACTCTCTTCCCTCCAGGCCATCTAATGCCATACGCAGTTAGTGTCATCTCTGTTAAGATGAGGATGATGGGGAGCATTGAGGTGGGGGCAAAAATAAAGATAATTCTCCCTTGATTGATTCGCTTCCTCACCTCCCCATGCTCTACATCTTCTTGGCAACATTTCCCCATTCTTGTTTATCTTCCACATTTTTTCCCTTTGTCAATTTTATTTTGGAGTGGCCTATAATGTTGAAGAAAAATGAAAAACTGAACACCCTCTTTTTCCATGGGTCAGGTGAGTGCTATGTTTCCTAGGTTGAAAGGCTGGTGGCTCAGGGACCTGACTTCCCAGGCCTCAACTCTAACCAAGCTAAAGTCTTCATCTTCAATACCCACACTCCTTTCCCTTTTGGAGTATTTCTAGGCTGTGGTGATCCATTTGGGGAAGGCCTAGAATAAACCTGGTCTGAAATTCTCATACTTCCTATTGCTTGTCTCTTCTGCTACTTCTCTTAGATTACTTTCATTCCTCCTGCTGGAACAGGGAAAAGGGTTGGCTGAACGAAGCCATTCATTCCTGCTAGTTTCTCGCTCAGGTTTTGAGTTCAAGTCTCTTTGGTCTTCTTCTAGTTTGGAGAACAAAATGAGCTCTTGCCTGCCTCAGAGCCTTTGCATAAGTTATTCCTCTTCCTGTAAAACTCTTCCTTTGGTTCTTCACATAATTCCTTCTCCCCTTTTGGGGCTCAGTTTACATATCACATTCTCAGAGAGCTTTTCCTCAATTATATCCTCCAAAATTGGTCTCTTTTGTAATTCACTATCTTGGCTCCTGGTTTCTTTCATGATACCAATCCCAATTTGTTAATAGTTTGCTAAATTGTCTTTGTTTCTTCCTCCTCCACTATAACGAAAACACCCAAAAGGCATAAGCAATCCTACAAAGTAGAGAGTGTTACCTACCCCCTCTTAAACATTAAAAAACCCATTTTTTTCTTGTGATGAAGATACTGTTGGCAACATTTAACAAAGTGAGCTCTTGCCAGGCTCTTTTGTCTCCCCAACTAAAACTATCCATTTGATTATTTTTTCATTCACTCATCCATTCAACAGGTATTTACTGAGCACCTACTTAGTTTTTTTTTGCTCCAGACACTGTGCTGCGATGGTGAACAAGGTAGTTCTTACTCACTTCACTCAGTGTTGCAGACAGCCAGAATGATCGTTTTCAAGTGCATTTCTCTGTTAAAAACCTTCATCAGCTTCCAAAAGCCTTCTGGATGAAATCTGAGCTCCGCAGTGTAGAGAATAGTGCAGGTGCTCTGTGGCTAGGACCTTCCCTCTGCTCTAATTGCATCTTTTGGACTCCTCTCTAGCCCTGGGCTCTACTGGGTAGCTAACTACAGGAGCTCCTCTGCAAGGAAGGCAGGGGGCAACAACAAAGGTCCCTTGGGCTTGCTTCTTTTGTTCTCTCTCTTGCTCTCTCTCTGTTTCTCTCCCTCCCCACACCACCCCTACTCCCACCCCCACGCACATACACTCTCTGCCTGGGGCAATCACTTACAACAATGGCTCTTGGGTTGCTCAGGGAAAAATCTCAGCAGGTATATTTCTCTGCTGGTTGGTAAGATAGCCTTTGCTCCTACCTGCTGGGCTGTGGGCTTTTTCTAATTGAGATCTCAGTCCCAATGCAGCAGGTCAAGGGTTGAGCTGGCCCTATAACTCAAGGGCAGGCCTCCGTAAAGGAACCCCACTTTGCCAGGTCACGTTGTGGCAGATGGTGTCAACAAAGGCATGAACTTTGCTCTCTCTAAGCTTGCTAAATGTCTACCAAGTGCTAAAGAAGAGGATGTCAGGAGCTACAAACCTAAGAGCTCTATGTCGGGAAGCTTTTCCTCTGTAAGAGGCAGCATGTTGAGCCCAGGCCTTATTAGAAGGGCCAGAGAGAAAGAAATTTAAGTCTTTGACATTTTTAAGTATTTATTTCTTACTTTCAATTCTACATTTCTTCTGGATTGCTGTTCTATACACTTATAAAAATGTCCCCCTTTTCATTTTGTGCTACTTGGGGCTTGCTTTTAATTTTTTTCCCCCTTAGGGGAATACCATGAACAAAGGACTGAGAAGGAAGGAATTCCTTCAGCTTTTCTGGAAACTTGTAGTGACTTGTTTTCTAAAAGCTTTATGCTTCAGTTTCTTCATCCATAAAATGGTGAATTAACAAAATTAACGAACCTTTGTCTTTCATAAAATGTCTTATAGGATAGGTGCTGTGCAAGTAATATGCTATAGGATGATAACATTTTGTTAATGTTTATAAACATAATTTGAAATTTCCATTAATTAGAATTAATCCTGTTTATAAGGAAAGACCTTTCCAATTAAATTACTGATGTGCAACTTGGTGGCTGAAGGCTTCATTTTGCTTTATTTCTAATAAAATGGGTTCCTACCCTATTTTAGGTAAATTCTTAGTTTGTGTCTTCCTTTGGCCAGTTTCAATAAAGCAGTCTCACCTTTTACGTAGTCTTATAAACATTTTTATTTGTATGAGAATTTTCTTTGACATTATGCCTCTTCTCAGTATTGAAAATCACTTTACAGCTGAAGGTTAATAATAATGTTTATTCAAGTAATGCTACAATACGCTTTAAGATTTTAAAATAAAAACAAGTTACCTTTCATTAAACCACTATTTTAGTAAATCATATTTTATTTTATCCTAGATTCATGATATCCCTTCTCCATAAGACTTAAAATTATTTTGAACGTATTAGCCCCAAATGGCAATGATTTACAAAGCTATTTCTATTTTTAGTTTTCTCTTTATATCTACCTGGTTCTAACACTGACCTGTTTTATTGTTGTCTCTTCAACTTACAAGTCTTTTAAACTTTCTATAATCTTTTCTTGAAAAGTAAAAGATTTTCAACATTTATAGATATGCTTTGAATCTAAGCCTCAGTTACTTTCAATCAGTCACGAAGGCATATATGCAATATTACGTAAGTTCGAGTATCAATTTGTCCCTTTCTAAGTGATGCCAATAAAATGAGCAGCCACAGTATGACCTCCTATGACCTATTTAATAACTTGATGGCTTTGATATACTTTGTATTTGAACCCATTTGGCAATTCATCGCAGTCAGAAATCACCCAAGCTATTTTTTCTGACTAAAGAAGATACTTAAACAAAAAGGGGGAGTTCTAGATTATCTTTCCCCATCCTAAAACAAGATGTTCCAAATAACTCAGAGATAGGTGCTAGCTCTCTTCTCTAAGCCTCTTCCTGTTCTCCAGGTACCATACTAAATTGATTAAAGTCCTGGGAACAGATTTAAAGTCCTGGGGACAGATGATATTTAAGGTATATAATCTATAAAGTCAATTAAGTTTTTAATAAATAATAGCTCACCTCCCTTGAATCTCTGGGACTGGTAGCACTTGAATTAGGTCCTCCAGGATGTCTCTAAATCAAGATGGGAGTTTAAATTCACTCTACACAAAATCAGTCTTCATACCTCAAATAATCTGCCTACACATATTAATGGCTGGGATGCTGTAGACTCAGGCAATGGTTCAAGTGGCTGATAATCAGGTAAGGTTCCTTAGCCCACTGTCTCCTTGGTAGACACCTATGGAAAATATGTGGGCCTGAAGTGAACTCATAGTAAGTGATTAGCATGATAGCTGGCTCATAAATGCTTACCACATATCAGTGTTTACTTCCTTCTGGAGAGGATTTGGAGAATGAGAAAACTAGGGAAAATATGGCAGGAACATGGCCAATAGACTCCAGGTCAGGCGAAATATATTTAGCTTCATTTTCTCCTCAGAGAGCCGAAGAGTCTCAGCATATACATCTCTTGCGCCCCAAGGGACTCCAGTATCCCAGCTGGGCTAGCCGCCACCCAGCTGCTCTGTACTAGACGTGGGAGGACAACCAGTACTGAATCTGGAACCACCTCAGCGCAAAGTCTCGAGGATGATGATCAGAGCTCAAAAAAAAAAAAAAAAAATCTTAAGGAAAAGTTGAAAAGTGAGGTATTTTGAGCAGTAATCTTCTGCAATCTGGGAAGCAAAAGGAATTGTGGGAAAAAATATATTGTTAAAATTGCCCCTTCACAAAGTTTTCTGTGTTGTCCTTATGGTCACCCTCAAGTCACTTATAAACACTGATTATGTGAGACAAAATCCAGTCAAACCAAAAACATTAATCAAGTCATGTAAAATTTATTAAGTTTTTGACAGGGAGATTAAGGAAGGTTTGACGACACCCTGCTTGTGATACTTTCGCATACCCTCTGTTCAACAGGGCCTCTCTGCCCAAGTCTCTCTGGCGCGCTGCTAGGCCCACACTAGAGCAGACTTCCTTTTCCTTTGCACCCCACTATCTTATTGTAATGTAATGCTCGGCCTTCCAAACCTACCTTTCTTCCCACAATCTCCCACTACAACCGCTTTATGCACAAGCCATTTCACCAAACTTTTCCAGTTTCTCCAAACCTGCCTAGCCACATGCAGTGCTCAGCACAATCCACATCATCTAAAGATGACTTCAGAGTACTTGTACCTGTACATTATAGGTCTTAGGAGCCGAAATTATTTGGAAGTCCAGAGAGAGACTCAACATCTGGTTATTACACATTTTTAAGTATACATCTTTGAACATCCTTGTCCTCTTTGAGCTTCCTAAATCACAGAACTTTTTAGACAGAAGCATTATTAAAGTAAATCTCCTGCAGGTTTAATAGGGTGGGTGGAGGAAAGCGTTCCCATCACATGCCACATAGGAAATAACTTAATAAAGCCCCCATCATCCATTTTCCCCCAAAGTCCCTTCACAGGTGGGCGCTTAGCTAGAAGCTACTGTTCTTTGACCCTTCCTCCAGGAAGCCCTTGGCCTTGCATCTGCCTGCTCTCTCTCTCTCTATTGGGCAGAATCTTCTTCATCTGTACAAAGCCTGGACCCCAGCTGAAGGAACCTTGCTTCTAGCCCATAGCAGGTTTATCAGCGTGGTTATAGCAAAGCAAGCCTCTTCCTACAAAGGAATTCTCACACTAACTAGCAAGAAGATAATGTTTTCTCCATATGTTAAATATCCTTTATTATTTGAAAGGTAATATTATGTTTGTTGAATTTAAGTATGTAGAATCAGATTCATCTTTTCAACAGGTAATTACTAAGGGTCTTTTATTTGCCAGGCAATGGGCTAGAAGCTGGGACAATAGCAGTGAGCAAGACCAAGTACCTGCCCTCAATGAGCTTACTGTCTGGTAGGGAAGACGGGCAAGAAAACATGCATTTCAACTCAGAGTGCTCAGTGTGATGCTGGAGGCTTATATGGTTGTGATGAGAACACTTTCAAAAGTCACACCACTGCTCGAAGGAGGAAGGTCTAGGAAGTGACAATAGCAGCAGCCATCCCGATGAACTGGGAAGGGAAGGGTGGGGCAGCATTCCAGTAAGGAAATGACAGTTCTTGGTTGCAGCATACAAAGGCCAAGGACTGGAAGAGTGGAAAAAGATAAAAGCGTCGAAACGGCCTATATGCCACCTTTGAAGAGTTCGGGTTGTTTTGTTTGTTTCAAATAGGTTTTGTATTTGTCTGAAGTCAGTGGGCGAGATCTTGAGCAGACAGGCAGCGTATTTCTATTTAAATTCTTTTTTTTCCCTTTTATTATGGCGACACTGGTAAACGAAATCCAGTAAGTTTCAGGTGTGCAATGTAACAGCAAGGCATATATGCATTTCAGTGTGTTCACCGCCCACAGTTAGACTTCTTCTGTCACCACATATCTCACCCCTTCTTCTATTTCAATTCTTTAGGAAAAATCTCATTGGATAAAATAAAAAGCCAAACCAAACCAAACCAAACCAAAACAGGGTATATGTGTGGTAACTGCTATGTCTGAAACGCGTGCACAGTGTTGTGAGGGGCTGGGTGACTCAAGTGGCTGAGGCAGGCGGAGAGCCTTCTAGAGCAGGTGATCCGGGTATCAGTGGGGCGCTTCAGTAGTGCAAACACCCCACCTCCTAAATGTATTGGTTTTATTCTGATGTGCATCCTTTAATTCTTGAGAACTTTGAAAACAGTATTGCTAAAGGATCTTCTAGAGCCACGGTCCCATTTGTTATTTATCCGAAGCTCCTGATAGCTTTCTTTCTAGTAGCGATATGAATCTGAAAGAATTCTGCAGATCAGATGATAATTTCCTTGAATAAATAATTATAAAAATTTTAACTCTGTGGAAAACCATCAACTACAATAACATTAGAAGCCTTAATCTAATTTTGATGTTATTTCCTGAATGATCTACAAAAACCAAAAATTCTACAAAAAGGTCGAAGAAAAAAGTTTGCACGCTCATTACTTTCTTTTTCAGGAGAAAATAGCTTCTCTCTTCCAATGACAGTAATATAATTAAAAAATTACAACCAGTACGAGAGATTTGGGCATGTAGAAAAGGAAAATAATTTTAATAGCAATAGATGTCAAATTTAATTTGTCAACAGAGAACTATGAAAAATAATAATTAATCATGTTGAATACTTACTACATGCCAAGTGTGACTTTCATAGTTTGTCATTTAATATTTAAAATATTCCAATGAACTATATACTAGTAGTCCCATTTACTAACAAGGAAGCGGAGGTTGGGAAAGGCTCTGTAACTTGCCCAAAGTCGTGCAGTTACTAAGTAGGAGAGCTGGGATTTGAACTGTCTCCTGTGACAGTTTTATTTCTTGCTGCTGCAATCCCTCTTCTTAGAGATCTTGGTACCCTTAGCCCCTTCTTTTTGGGCTAGATATTAGATATCAGCTTGGCAAAAGGCTAAGGTACAGACATAGAAGTAGAAGATTAATACAGAAAGAATAACTTGTATTTAAGAATCTTATTATTCCATCGGTAATTCAATAATTTAATTTTAATGTTAACCTCTGTATTTTTCTTTTCTATCAGACCACCATCATCTTTATTGAAGGTTATGGGTACAGCCCTAAATTATTTATTTTTTCTAGATTTTTACAATTCTATTTTATTGTATTATTTTCCATTCTCATGGATCTGTGGGACCATGATTGATTGAGGGGACTAGATCCTTCTCCCAACGTGGTTTTCGGTTGCCGGGAAAGTAGTTTTCTGTGGTGCAAGGAGGGTAGTGTAATAGCGAAGAACAGCCTCTGGCTTCACATTCTAGTCTATCACTTCCTAGCTGCATGTGCTTAGAGAAATTAAATTTCCCACAGCACGTTTCTGCAACTACAGATTTGATCAGTTGACATCTGCAGGCACCTGCCAAGCATTTGAAAAAGAGTAGCTTTATTTATAGTGAAATCTGCTTTCTCCAATGCGACTGCAGGTTAAACTGTTGCAATAGGTTTCTCAGTTACGGCCTGGCATTGTATGTATAAACTTTCTGAACAAATGTTTGATTAAAAGTTGGTAAATGATTCTGGTGGTCCTGATTAGAGGATAGGGTTCACTGACTCAAATTGTCATCTATAAAATATGGCTCTGTTTCATGCTCAGAATGAGGTTGTTTTTTAGGAATATGCCATTTGCTAGAATCCTAGAGTCCTTGGTCAGCTCACCTTCCTATTCATAGAGCTGACTGTTGCTTTGAGCCTGTGCCGCAGACTCAAAGGTTGTACTTTCCTTCACAGATCAGGAAACAGGTCGGTTTTTAGGCCCTTTGCCAAGGGTCTGAGGATAACATACCCTTCAGCTCAAATGACAAGTGTATCCTCTTGTTTGTTGGTTTATTGATTGACTGATTTTCAGAACACAAGGCTTCTCTCAGGATCAGCCCGAGCTCCTTTCCTAGCAACCTGTGGAACTGGTGACTATTTCTGCCCACGCAGTGTGGGACCCAGATGTAAAAGGCTTGGTGACACCCTCCCCCTTTTTAGATCCAATTCACCTGTCACAAAATTAATCATTTTAAAGTATACAATTCAGTGGCTATTATTATATTCTCAAGGTTGTGCAACATCACTACTAGGCCTAGTGATTCTCATTTATCCAAATACATATGCCCGACAGAAAAACAAAATGTCTATTTACTATTACATGAATTGCTGGTGCAAAAAATCCAGAATTCTGATTGCAATGCTTTGCTTTTCAGGTCACTATGAATTAATTCATATATTAAAGTGAGTTCATTAGTATGAATTACAAGCATTACTTTTTATTTAGGTGTTTTCTCTAATTTGAACTATGAAAGAAATGATTGTGAAATATATAGAGTCTACACATGTTTAATTCTTTTCTTCTCATACATTAAATTATTTTTCTTCATGAGTATGGACAGCATATACTCAGAAAAGCGTCTTTCCAGAGGTAACAGTAAAGGCCCCCAATTCTATTACCTTCTAATATTGCTTCCTCCTATCAAGTAGAGGTAGAAGTGCTAATACTCATATTGCTTCCTTATTTCAGTGCTCCCACTTGCATTTGGTAAAAATTAATTAGTTTTTGATTTCCTTATTTATCTTTTCAAATTTAAAATGTTTTATTTTCAACGTTGGCACTATGGCAACTATCATTCTAAAATGTAGATTTTCAAAAGATTAGATAAATATGTGCCATGATTTGTATATAAAAATAGCACGATAGTCCAACAGTATCCACATAGAATTGTTTTCCACCAGCAATGGAGAATTCATATCAGGGCACTGTTACAGGTGTAGGGAAACATAAACGTCCCAGGCAGATGAATACCAGCCAGTTAATGACACTGTAGTCAGCATCACTTTGGCACAAATAGCCCTTCTGTTATTGGTTGACATTAAGCTGGTTGCTTTTTGAAGGAGGCATCAGGGATGAACATAAGAGTCTAGAAGATTTCACATGACAGCCTACAGTTTCATACTTAATTCTTTCCAACAGAACTAGAAATGATGATGAAGAACGAAGGCCATGGTAATTGCAGCTCAACAATTTCAGCTGTGCCTTCACTATCCGCTAGGGAAACTAGCTCCCATTTCACACTCAATTCTACTATAAATCATTCACCCATTCCAGTGTTTGTTAGGCATCTACTATGTATAAAACTTTGTGTCGGGGACTATTTTGTTAAGGATCTTATGATCCAAAGGAAGAGCCCATGTACTTTCCTACAACCAAGTTGTAGTTATGAGTTCAAATTCCATTACAACAGAATAAAGGAATATACAAATTATTTTATTTTCTAGAATTTTGTTGTATTAAATATGCTGGAAATAAGTTATTCGCTGGGGTTGGGAAAGCTTTTTTATAATAGTGATGGTATTTATTATAAGGGGATCTAAACGTAATATAATACAATTACAATCATAAATATAATTATGGCTGTAAGTGCTGAGGGAATACAGTAGAGGAGATTAATTAGAGACAGGTGGTTCTAGAACTCCTCCAAGGGTTTTTGATTGATTCAGGGGGAGATCTTGGTTCTCTCTAGACTTCTCTGTGCTCCTGAGGGATTCTCTTCCACCAAGAGCTTATGATGGAGAAGGTAAGGGTCCTTGCATCTGCACCCGAGTCAGAGGATCTTTTGGCTCCAGCTTTTAAGTCTTACGTTCTTTCCTTAAAGTAAATAATATTACTAGAAAATCCTCAACTTCCATTAAAGAACTTATCTTTGAGACCTCTGATGATGGAAGTTTTCCCCAATTTTGGAAAATATCCTTTTAAAATGAGTGACATGCAAAGAACTGGGGTCCACCCTTCAAACTCTGTTGTGGAGAGGTATGCTTTAATGATGGACCTCATAAGTTATGGCACATGCATGGATCCTGACATGGCCCTTCCTGGGGTTCTGTGGTCATTTTCATCTTCCTGGTCATGCATGAAGTTTTATAGAGCAGGGATATAACCACTCCGCATCCTTTTTGTCTTTCCATACTCCTGCTCTTTCACAGCCTTGCATATCAGATAAGTGACTCTCTTAACACTGAACAACAGCTAAACCTCTGTGTGTAAGATTTGTTTTGCTGTAAGTAATTTGGTTGGATAGAAACATTTTGACCATCGCAGACACTAAAGCTAATTTAACAACTAACTCCTGGAAAGAAAGATAGCTGCAGGTTTGGCTGGGTATTCTTAGCACTCTAAGCTTCAGGGTGCTTATGCATAAAAACCAGCAACAAGAAGTTCCTGCATTACCTTACCTGAACTGTCCTTAGTCTTGGAGTTATTTTAATGTATAAATACATGTTTAATAACCATCAGTAAGAAGCTGAAACAAAACTAGTCAAAGCCCAAATTAAACCAGGAAGGAGAATTTTGTGGAGCTCACCTCCAAAGGTAATATAATCAGGTGTACTGTGCTGCCCATCAACTGTCAGAAACGTTGAGTCCCTACTTTGACTTGGTGATGACACCCTACAATCCCAGGTAAGTCTCTTAAACCTTCTGCTCCTCCGTTTCCCTCACTTGCCTCATTTTAATACATATGTGAAGACCTCACAGCAGACTTTTTAAAATGGCCTGTTTATAAGCATCTGAGTGGAAAATCATTTTACAGGAATAAAGAAAAAAAAAAACTTTTTTAAAAAAGCAAACTTCTAGCCTGGGTTGATTTTACTTCAGTACCAAATTACAGTCTGTTGCCTTAAAGGGTTAGAAATCAGCAGTCAAGCAAAAGTGAAGTTCCAAGAATCTGCATTGTTAGAGTGCCAGCAAGCGAAAGGTAGCTCGTCATGTTTCTAAACCACTGGCAGGATGGGAACAGGCTGAGGCAAGCAGCTAGGAAAACTGTAGGCAGGATGTAACAGAGCCCCAGGGCTCAGAAAGAGAAGGCAGGGGTGAAGTGGGATCTATGGCTTAACAAAGTGGTTAATTGTCATCACATGATTCAAATATGTTTATTTCTTAAACATTCACCCCAGACTGAGGTAGACAAGGGGCCTCTTTTTAGCTGCAGATGACCATTAACAACAAATGGGGGAAAGGAAGAAAAAGAATGAATGAAAGGAAAGGACTGTGATTATTTGCGTTACCCAAGTGATCAACAACCAATTCTTTAAAGGTTGGGAGAGCACATTTCACTATTTATTTTCCAGCCACAGTTATCAGCAGAGACTCTCTATAAAAAGCGGCTAATAGCTACACAGAAAACAGAGAAGGAAGCTGCTTGCTGTAGCATCTTAGGGACGACAGGCAGCTGACAGGGCATTTCACCCTGAAGGTGTATGTGTGATTACACAAAACCTTCGCTTGGTCATTTTTTTAGGTGTTTTAATAATGCTGATGCAAAATAGGAGTAAAATTACAGGTGCCAGTTCCCAGTGTAGAATGCTGATAAACAACTTACCATTTTGCAGTGGCTGGTCACATCTGGAGCCTTTTGGGATGCAAAAGTACTGGAAGGATTATTGCAAAACTTAAAGACACTTTTGCTGCCATTACTTTGTTTTTAACCTAAATTAGTGAGGATTTTTTTGGGGGGAGAGGGAGGGTTTTTCTAGAGAGTCATAATGCTTGTATCATAAACTTATTTAGTTAAATGCTAATCAAATAGCAAAATGGAAAAAAGGGTTAGGTTTAGAGTAGTTGCTTGAAAACTTTTCTAAATTGACCTTAAATAGACAGAGGCTGGTATAAAACTATGGATCAGTGGATTTGGTTTATTAATTGTGGTATGCTATTACATTTCCCCATTTAAATGTCCTGCTTAAATTTCATTTGTCATTGTTGATACCTCTCTTTACAATGGTCGATTAGCATGTAATGTGCACGTAGAATAATAATATCAATAGAAGTGCATTGTTCTTATTCGTTATGGAGTTATGGTTTTCCATAACCACAAAAGAACATAAGGATATAATGTATTATAGTTGATATTTTTCTCATTTTTAATAAAGCTCTTCCTTCAGAATATAAATATTTCTTTATATTGTATCTCCACTTTAAGGTTATTTAGGCTTGGCACCAGGACTAGACATGGATTGAGAGAGTCAGGGTCTTAGCCTTTCTTGATTCTTACACATTCTCCATCAGGTTGCTTGAGGAATAATTATTCATGCATGTAACTAGTAGTACGTGATCCTCCTGTTCTCTTTTTCTTTTTGTACCCCTGCATTGAAAACACGCAATCCAAATCTTTGGCTGCAAACTGGTCATAGCCCCTGAAGTCTGATTTCCAGGAGATTATTTGCTATATCCATCACATAGGAAATCAGACATTTTAATGAATGCACACGCGTTTCTATAGCGTTACATGGGCTGACGGGGCTGGAGATGTCTGAAATGATTTGGTTAGGCTCATCACAGTCCTACAGAAATCATTTCCTGTGATATCATGTAGTACATTTCTCATAGGGCTTCCTTGTCAAGAATAGTCCTCTTTTGAGCTAAATAACAACTTATGAAGCTTAATAGATTCTATTACTGAGCGCTGAAGCAGTGTACCAAGTCTGTGAAATAGTCTAGCTTTCTTCATGCAGATGAGCAGATACACAGGTCAGTTTTGAATTTATGAGATAAAAAATGCCACGCTGTCGGCCATGCCCTGTTTGTACATGTAGACACAGCACATGTTAGTTTGGACATGTATTAGCATCAGATGTTACTGCAATAAGAACATAATTTGTTGACTGAAATGTGTGTATCCAAATTAAAGGGAGTCTCTGTAGAGTCCTCCATTCTGGTCCTTTCTGCCTAAATTCTGATTTTTGAGCCCTATGTATTTCCTCCTTTTGACAATAATGTTAACTTTTGAGCTGACTAGATCAAGCAGTAAAGAAGAGTTTTTTTGTTTTGTTTTGTTTTGTTTTTATTCTAGTTTCCACACCCTGTAATTCAGAGTAATATTATGCGGTTTGTTGTTTAAAAAAAAAAAAGGACTCGCCTGGTGAGTGAGGAGAAGGAGGAGATGAACATTTACTGGGTACCTGATATATGCTAAGCTCTGTCCATTCATTATCTCATTTAGTCCTTACAACAAGCTAAAAGGGAAATGCTATTATTTTCATTGTAGAAATGAAGAAACTGAGGCTAATAAAGATTAAATAACTAAATCCACAGAGCTCATCTTTAGAGGAGTTAGAACTTCCTGCTAGGCCTAACTAAAATTTATGTTATTTCCATTATACTGTGCTGCCTTTCATGGACTCTGAAACTTTGTATAAGGAGGACCAGAGAGAGAGAATTTATTTGCAGGGTAACATCTCATACTGTTTGAAGTATATTTTCAAACCTAGTTAGTAACTCTATGTGCAGCAAATTGGGCCTGTTCTTGAATCTTTTATGGTCCAGTTTGCATATTACAATTGGAAAAACATATCTGGAAAGAGTTTTATCTTGGTACCTATTAAAAAACAGTTGGAAACTTCTGCTTTGGTGCAATAAAATCTACAGAGTTCTTGGTAATGACCTTTTCAATTGTGGTATTAATATTTTAGCCAAAGCTCTGTTCATTGCCAGGAAGAGAAAGCCACTCAAGGGGAGTTTGTTGTGAGGTTAAAAAAGACCATCTTTTGGTCATCCTAGGGAAAAAATCATCAGTATACACAAATGAACTGGATTAAGAGCTAGAACTAGAACCAAGCTACTTTCCTCTGTCTCTCCTGTCACTTCATGATTTATTGTTTTGGCTTCTCTCCGTGCATCTACTCCATTCTCCAGCATTCTCTGTTCACTCATCGGCATGCTCATAATTGAAAATGGCAATCATACATCTCAAGTTCTCATGATCACAGGATTGCCATCTCAAGACACTCTTGGTTTGCTTTAATTTCAAGAAAAGATCTGATTCCACACTGCCACTGGGTGTCTTTGGTTGGGTGTTCACCAGTGCCACTAGAGAAGGATGCATAACATGACTGCTATGGCTACCTTTGAATAAGGGTTACAGGTATGGGCAGTTCCTAGAGAAAGGGGCTCTGAGGGAAACAGGCATTCCAAATACATCTCCAACCATAAAACAGTATGTAAATATGACTCTATAGTTTTTGGAATGTTTTCATATAGTCTTCTTTGATCTGGAATTATTTATCCTCATTTTACACCTAATGACACTTATGACCAACCGGTTGAATGATTTGCTGAAGGTCATTTGGCAAAGTAAGTGGAGGACCCACAACTAGAGACCAAAGCTTGGGTCTTTCCACCCTATTAGGCTGCCTCTTTGTCCATGGAAATGGAAACAGTTTCTGGAAGAAAGTTATGGTAGTGGTCTTAAGTCTATAGTTTAATTTACAATCAGCATTCATGAATGAATTTGCTAATTTGAATCCACAGTGGGTTTTAGCTTCCCTTCATAGTACCACGTTTTTGTGCTGTACCTAAAGATTAGTACTGCACTCTACTAGAAGCTTGTGGATGCATTTTCTTATTTGGTAGGGTACAAATTTGTAGGAATTTTGGATCCTGTGAAAAAAAAATTACAGTGAATAGATTGTTTGAAGCTGTAGAGTAATTATAGTTCAATTTGTACAGGTAATAGAATATGCCTTTAAAATGTCATGTGACAGTTTTGTGGCACTGGAATGTTTTACAGAATCACAGGCTCCATGAAGGTAGGAATATCTTAAAGGAATGTTTTTAAAATGCATGGAAAAATGAATCCTTAGTCAGGTCCACAACCAGGCACACTTGTTCCAATGACTCCTTAACCTCAAACCAAAAATCAAGAAAAAATTTGAATGAAAATGCTTCTTTGCCCAGAGATTATGCAATTTCCCTGTGCTGAATTCTGTTAACTTTTCCAAAATGTAAAGAAGTGATAACATTTTAAAGATGAAAGGAATCTATTTCTGTCTTTAAGAAAAGAACATTATAGTATAATGGGCAAATTGAAATGCATCAAAATATAAAACATTTCTTTATTTCATCCTTAATGGACATATCTGCTGGCAATGACCACCATGGCAAGAAATGGATTGCAATTTTTCATACAAGAGCATTACAAGTAAATTCCTATAGTGCTTTCAAAGTCTATAAAAGTCTCTAGAAACGAATCTTAAATGGTTACACAGCTAACATTCAGATATCAAAGAATTCAGCAAAATAGAATTTGTTTAAATTAAACATCAAATTTTCCTTCTTTCAAAGGACTAATAACTTAGCAGCTGAGCAAAGAGGAGTGAATTAGTAGCCAGCCCCAAACTCACCTTGACCAGACAACAGTCCACCTCCTTTGCAGCACAAGCTCCTCCTCTGTGGAGCTGCCTGCAAAGCAAAAGCACCAAGGATCGATGCTGTCAGGGAAATGCATCTGCACAGTGGCAAGGCACTAATCAAGTTCTCTGCAGCTGCTGACCTAGCCCTCCACACTAAAAAAGAAACATGTAGCCAAGAAAGAGAAACAGATGGTAGACATGAAATTAGAGGAAAGAAAACAATAAAGGAAGAATCCTTGGCCTTGAAAACAATGGAGAACCCCAAGAATAAAAATCTCTTTGTCCATAGTGATGAGGAAATATTTCGTTAAGATGTTCTCAAAGAGACTCACCCATATGCAGAGAAAGGCAAAAGGTAAGATGTCTCGATAAAACTGTTCCTGGGCATGAACTAGAAACTGAGTATCAGTTACGAAGTGGCAAAAAGAGGGGAACTAGGGCCCAGTCAAAAGTATCTGAAGGAGGAGTGGAGAGTTAGGGAACATCAACATATTTTTTTTGTACTGAGTCCTCCTGAAAAATATGGATTGTTTGTTCTCAAGAACATTTGTAGAGAAAGAATTAAAACGTCATTGAATCTTGAAGCTGACAATAACCTCAGACTTTCTAGTCCAACCACATATAGACAAGGAAAAGGAGATTCAGGAAAATCCAAGAGCTTCATTAAAGTCACACACACACATCGGGGACAGAGAGCCAGAAAAAAACCCAGAGTCCTTTTCTCCTCCATCTCAGGACGGTAATTTTGGAGTTCCAGGAAATTTTCTACACTTCTGAAGTCCTTTTAGCTAGGGGCTCATAGTGGAACACTTCGTTTCAATAAGTAGGTTAAAAATGAAACACTACAGGACAGTTGATAATAAAACTGGTTTTTATAAATGATGACTTCCATAGGAAATAGGACCCCTACCAACTTTGTTTTTGCCAATGATGAGACCGTTGTATCCCTGTTGGATGTCAGGGATCCTTTTCTAGATATTGTCACCAGGTGGATTCTGTGTTATACAGCATAGATTGACATTCAAACCAGTAAATTTCTACAGTGAAAACAAGGAATCTAGAGAATCTGAGTAGCATTGTGAGTAATACTGTTGCTTCCAAAGCACTCACTTTATTTGCTTCCTTTACTTGATTAATACATACAAAAACTATAAGAGCTGTAAGGAATCAGGAGAGGGATGATTTGGCTGGAGTAGTTTGCACACTGAAAACCTCTGTTCTGGAGGTTTTTAGGTAAGTGTCTCATGTTTTCATGTTCATTCTAAAATAATGAGCAGATGACTGTGAAGCAACCACCTCTTTTTTTTTTTTGACATGTGGGAGATCTCATTTAATATATTAATTAATAAGGAAACCACTAAGATGTTATAACAGATTTAAAGAATTCACAATACCACACATATGTGGTCAAATAAGGTATGTTGAAATAATTTTAAAATAGATCCAAAAACAGAAAAAAATGTGCTAATATCCACAGACAAATAATTTATTGCATTCCACCAGACATGATTTGGGCTTTTTTTTCATCAAGAATTACATTTTTATCAATTTTCTACAAGTAACAGAATTGTAAAGCAGTTCAAAGACAACAGAAGGTGAGGAGAGGCGCCATAGAATCAGGAAACCTAGAAGGATATGCTAGATATACATATATGTCTTGTTTTCAACTGAAGACACCCAATAATCTTTCGGTTCATTAAAATTCTTTCACAATTTTTTCTACAATTCATTTTACAGATTAAAGAAACTCAATACAGAGAGAGGGACAACAGCCTAACCTGGGTCTCTCAGTGATAGAGCTTGAATGGGAACCAGGATCTGTCTGATTCCTGGGATCCTGCTCCTAACCTAAAGGGCAGCAGTTCTTACCTGGGTGTGATCCTGTGTCTCAGGGATGTGTTGGAAATGTCTGGAGTCACAGTTTGGGGTGCTTCTAGCTTCTAGTGAGTAGAAGCCAGGGGTGCTGCTGAACAGCATACAACACACAGGACAGCCCTCCATGACAACAACAAAAAAACGCTTCTTTTTGAAAAGTATATGCTTTAAAAGGTGATATTTCTTTTGCATCTGTGTATTTTATAAATGACTCAGAACCTACATGCCGAGGCCACTATAAAAAGCAAAAAGCACATTTTTTAGAGGATCATCTACTTAAGAATCTTCCATTAGCGTGTAAATCATTAAAGAATTGAAAGGACTAAGAGCAACTGGTAAAATTCAATGAGAACTTGTGGTAATTGGCACAGTACAAACATTGGTTAATAGCATCACAGTAGTATTTATTCAGCTTTACCACAGGCACAGCTTAGGGGGTCATGCCACATTATTATAAAAATTACCTGCATTTGGAAATAAAGGTAAATGAGAAGTGAAGTATAAATTTCAGTACTATATGCAGAGTAAGTTAGATTCTGGCCAACACTTAAATTTCATTTAATATCTACTGTATGTTAGATGTAATGCTAGGCACAAGGGATATATGAAGACAGAAGATTATGAGTTAGTGAGGAAGATGAATATATATATATATATGATTGTAATGCATACTCATTCCAGGATTCTAAGGGAAAGCCAGCTTAAGATTGCAAAGAAGAGTGAGAGAAGGCAATTGGAAGAACTCAGGCTGATCCTGCGAGGATGGACTAGGAGAACAGGAATAGAGGGATGGAGAATTCTGGACAGATGGAATTGCACAGTTGGGAGGCATATAATGAGAAAGATCGGTGTGTTCCGAGAGTATAAGTGAAAGAGGGGGTTGGTCAAGGGGATTCATGTAAGATGACAAAGGGCAGGTAGCTAGAAGTCTGACCAGAAAGAGGTGCCTACCTGGTTTGTTTCCAGTTTCTTTCTTTCTTTTTCTTTTTCTCTTTTTTTCTTTTGCTATAATAAATAAAGCAGCTATGAATATAGCACAAGTCTTATGTGAACATATTTTTAAAAAATTTCTCTTGGGTAAATGCTTAGGAGCAAATTTGCTGGATCATAAAGTAGATATATATTTAGCTTTATAAGAAATACCAAACCATTTTTCAGAGTGGCTGCACTATTCTATGCTTTCACCAGCAATTATGAGGATTCCTGTTATTTCACATCCATGCCAATGCTGAGTGTTGTCAATCTTTTAAATTTTAAGTAATTTCGGCGGATTCATAGTGGTATATCAATGATTTTAATTGGCATTTCCCTGATGATTAATGATGTTGAACATATTTTAATATACTCATTGGTTATTTATAAGTCTTTCTTCATGACGTGTCCAATTCTTTTGCTCATTTTAAGTGTTTTTTTTTTGTCTTTTTCTTGTTGTGATGTGCTTTGAATATAAATCTTTTGCCAAATATACATATTGTGAATATTTCTCCCCACTCTGTAGACTATGTATTTTCTTAACAGTATCTTTTGATAAGCAGAGATTTGTTGGCTTTGATAAAGTCCAGTTTTTCAATATTTCCCTTTTATGATCAGTGCTTTCTCTGACTGATCTAAGAAATCTTTTCCTATGCCTCATCATGAACAGTTTGTCCTATATGTTCTTCTAAATACTTTATACTTTTAGCTTTTATAGTTAAGTCTATGGTGCACCTCAAATTAATTTTTGAATACGATGCAAGATAAGAGTTCACTCGCTTTTTTGCACATATAGTTGTTCCGGAACCATTTACTAAACAAAACCATCCTTTCAACCCCATTGAATTTCTTCAGCACCTTTGTTGAAAATCTTTTGCTGTGTAAATATGAGTCTGTTTCTGGACTTCTCTACTGTGTTCCATTAATTTATCTGCCTATACTTTTGTCAATTATATTCCATTTTAATTATCACAGCTGTATAAAAAGTCTTGAAATCAGATAGATTAAGTCTTCCAACTTGGTTCTTTTTCTTTTCTTCCAAAATTGCTTTGTTATGTTAGGTGCTTTGCTTTCCCATATATATTTTAGAATCAGCTTGTCCACATTTACAAACATGCCTCTTGGGATTTTGATTTGGTTTGCACTGAGTTTATAGATTACTTTGGGGAGAACTGACATGTTGACAATATTGAGTATATCAATCCATGAATATATGTATCTCTATTTAGGTCTTTTATTCAAGTCTCTCAGCAATACTGTATTTTTTTCCCAAATACTGTAAAACATTTTTCCTAGTCATATGCCATGCCTCCTTTTTTCATTCTCTCAATTCTGCATTCCTTTGGTCCAAAGAAACATCCTGGTAAAGGTAGAACTTTCTCTAAATAGACTGGGGTTGGGAGTATCAGGGGCAAGGGAAATGCTAGGAAGGCCTCCACATAACAACTTTCATTCCATGTCCCTGAGTGTAAGTTTCCCAAGTCAAGAAGAGCCTATGTAACTGGGGAAGACTTCTGGCAAGTTCTGGAGGTGAGATATTCATAAGAATGGATCTATATTCTTACATATAAAGAGAATAGATACATAAGAAGATACCCTAGAGGCGAGTCATTTTCAGGAACTTTTTATCCTCTTTCCTTTAAGCCTCCATTATTAAACTACTCAGCCTTGTGTCCAGAGTGGGAGGGCCTAGGTTTGGGGAGTTGCAGGTCCGGAGGAAGTTGCTTTGGCAGTACAAAACAGGGGAGCTGGCACAGTGGTTGTCCACACTGTTTTGATCTTTTGGTCCGACACTTGTTTTTAGTTTCACTTTTTTTTATTATGGTATCCTCCATATCTAACCTGACTAGCACCATTCTTCTAGTTTGTTAGTTAATTTTAATGATAACGGCATATTACCATTAAAGTGGCTTCATAGGTCACAGTATATTGCAGAGAGCAGATTGTCAATTAAATGGTAATGTTTTCTGGATTTGAAAGTAATTCCTAAAGTTGATAGTTATTAGTTACCTTGAAATCGTAAAAAAAAAAAAAAAAAAAAAATCATCGGTATATAAAATCAGTACATAATTAGCAAGCTGCCCTGCAAGAAGCAGATCACATCCCACTCTGTCCAAAAGAAACAGCTTTGCTGACGAGGCACTGACATAGTTAAGAGAAATCATGAATCATGAGGGGCCAGGAAAATGGTGCTGCCCAGCTCACATTCAGAGGCAGCATAATTTATGAAGCACTGAGGACAGTGGGAGGTAGGCTGTCAGAAATGTTAAGTTCTCTGTGGAATTATTACATTCCCTTTGAAAGATTCGATGTCATCGAAACGGGGGAATCTGGGGAAGCTTGAAGGTTCTGTGCAGTTGGGAAAAGTGCAAAGATACTTGGACACGAAGCCAAATTTCTTCAGCCCTTTTCCCACTGGAAATCAGGCCTAAAGTCTTACGAAAACAGACTCTCTTTTCAAGCATCGGGAGGAAATACTGCAAGAAGGACACCCACGGCACATGGAAACTTCCGGATCAACCAATACCAGACCAGTCAGAGCTATGAAGAAATTGCATCGACTCTGCTTTTAAGATCTATGTTTTCTTTATCCCTTAGCACACTCTTTTCAATTATTTAAGACCATATATTGCTTATGAGTTCCAGGGAAAGAGAGAGAATGTAAAAATTAACAACATATATTGATGACTTGAGCAAACTTGTTATTAGTTATTACACTTACTATTCCTTTTGATGTGTAATATTTCTAATATTTATCATTGGGTGCTAAGTGCTGGAGACAGTGTTTAGTGCTTTGCATGGGTTTTTTTACTGAATATAAGTACACCTGCAATTTAGAAATGGGCAAACTGAGGTTTAGAGAGGTCAAGCAACTTGCTTAAAATCACACAATTTATCAAAGGTAGAGCCTGTATTCTAGTCCTTTATCTTTTACAAACATACCAAGTTTTAATCTAATAAACAAGTTAAAATGACTAAATCTGCTTGCCATTATGGAATGGAATATGATTCATCTTGAAATAAAAAGCACTCTGGATTTTGGCATAGCAAGTCATTTTTATACACTGTCAAGTCATTTTTATATGCCTCCCGCCTGGTCCATAATGGCTCTGAGGCATATACTTTCTGAATATGGATGAAATCATTTCACTGGTAACACCTCAATGGAATGTTCCCTCCAAGAGAGAAAGTTTACTCAACTTTGGAATGTGGTATCTGCTAACTATTCCAAAACCACCTCATACTACTTTCAGATCTTTTTTCTCCCTACCTGTTCATGTACTCAGCTTGTCCATTAAGACTTGAATTATAAAGAGATTTCTCCTAATGGGTTATATTATTTTTTCGTCAAGTAGCTATTTATTTCCTTGGAGGTCCATTGTACCCACTATCCATTTCCATGGGGGTAGGTAGTCCTGTTTCTGAGGTATTTATACGAAATTTTTATAACGGTTTCTATGGCGACAGAGGATGAGAACGTTACTTCAAGCTATTTAAAATGGTAATTCACAAAAACAAGTACATACAATTTTGTTTACTACCTGGCCATTTAAAAAGTCTTGGGTAACTTGGTGAAAGTTTGAAGAAAGCTTTTACTCCTTACTTCTTTGCATTAGTCAGCTACCTGGTCAGAAAATTGATTTCCAAAAACGTGAATGGCCACAAAGTAATTTTAGCAACAGATTTATCTGAACCTTTGTGGTAAACAATGCCATTTCCTGGGTGTAGAGTGATTGGACTTCAAAATGAGCCATCGAGCTCACAGGCAAGCTTAGTACAGCAAGCAGGCCTGCTTTCCAGGTTAGGAGTTAAGCTTTTCTCTTCTGAATCAAATATCAGAAATAAGCCTTTCCCATTTACATATGATACCAGAATAAATAGAAGTTCCTCACAAGGGGAGCCTTTTGATTCAGTTCAATTCAACAGACGTTTATGGGGATGTAGTATGGCATTGTGGATAGAGAGGAGGTTTGGGTCAATCAGAGCTGGGTTCAAATCCTAGCCTTAGTTGTGCATCCTGAAGAATGACCCGCTTCAAGGCTCTTTTTCACTTGGAAATTAAGGACAATAATGTTTCCATTGGTAGAGTGTTTTAAGGATTAGAAATAATATGTATGTAATCAGCTCCCCCACCCTCCCCATTTTCCTCTCTTGGGGTAGAAATAGAAGCTAGGAGCGGTTAGAAGCAAATTATATCCTTTATTTGGGTTCTCAGAGCACACAAAGGAGATCCTGTTTGTCATCTATGACAGCACTCCCCAGAATAACATCTCTTCATTCATCTTCCCAAAGTCCTGCCTTCACAATGTTATCCTTTCCTTCTCTTTCCCTTCTCCTACCTCATTAGTTCTGTTTCTCTGGCGTCCAGTCTCTCAATTCTGTATCACAAATGTCCTGGGTTTTGGCAAAAGTCTGATTCCCCTTAGAGGGCAGAAAATAGACGCTATAGAGCAAGAGCCAGAATTCTTTTTAGACGGCAGCAGGGCTGTGGCAAGGTGCTGTGAATACACCCTTGGGAAAGGTTTGCTCTGTCTGATACATATAACACTCACCTCAGTGATTAGAACATAGCAGGTGCTCAATAAAACGGTTCTAGATTAAGGAGCATCTACAATGTGCCAGATACTTATCTCGTTAGTGTGCAAGTTACAGCACATTAATGATTAAGATAAGATCCCTGCTTTAAGGAGTTCACAGAGTAGCAGTTATTCTTGAATTCAGGTGTCTGTTTTAAGCACCTGTATCTTCAATAAAAACAATGAACAAGGACTCAGTCATTTCCATCAAATATCCTAGGCATAGTAAAACATTTACATGGCATAAGTGACAAGTTAATATATTGGTTATATTAAAGAGAACTCATTTCAAAACAAAACAACGCACCAAAAGCAAGTAATTTAAGATAGGCATTTACTAGTTTTATATTTAAGAACACATGTTATTTGCAGGTTGTACAATAATTGCTGTTATCATTGTACATAAATTATGTCATTGCATTTTATCAATTGTGAATTCATTTTGGATTAGAATTATTAGCACAGATTTTTTATTCACTAATTTCTTGCTTCTTTCCTCTTGTGTAACTGCCACACTTTTCTAGCCCAAAATAGGTGTGGAGTCTAAAATCAGCTACTTATTAAATACATTTTACAACAAATTACTTAACCTCTCTATGCTTCAGTTTTAACATCTGTTAAATGGGGTTAGATTTAACCTCATAAAATTGTTTTAAGAATTAAATGAAATAATTTATTTTTGGCATCTAATACAGAGTCTGGCACACTGTCAACATTTCACAAATTATTATTATTGTTATTATCATCATTGTTTGCTATTGGTGTCATACCAATTTATTATAGGAGGTGGGCACTGTAAGGTACAAGCAGGAAATAGCTTTATTTTTAAATTTCATTGCTTTCAGAGATATTTTGTCTTACCTCCTTTTTTGACCTCGGACAAATTCTGTGTCCTTTCCTTTAGAATACTAGACAACAGTCTCGTTTTCAGAATTTAAAAAGCCCAGGCCGATCTAAATCAAAACTTCCACTTCATATCCACTTTAAAGCTTCTTCCCTCTCCCAGCCAAGGCCTGGCTAGTGAGTCCACAGATCAGTGTAGGGAGTAACAGTGTAGGGAGTCTCTTCCTTGTCCCTCCATGCTCTACTTTCTCTGTCACCAGCTTCTGATTCCTTGGGGTTGGGGGTGGGGTGTGAAAGGGGTGAGGGGACTAAAGGAGATGGTGCTCCTTGTCCTGCTTTCTTGGTTCTCTCTTGGCATAGTCTCTCAGACAGCCTCAGTTCTAGCAACTGTTCAGCCCTAACCATCTCTTTCAAGGACCACTTAAGAGCTCTCTTCTGAGACTCTCACTCCTCCACCTACCTTCCTGCTGTCAAGAATGTTAAACTTTGCTCTATTCTCCTAAGAAAGTGACACTCTGACCCAGCATACAGTCCCAGAACCCGCCTACCTGACATGCTATCTATTTGGCCTATGGGAAATCCATCACCTTTTCCTATCAAATTCTGGAAGGGCAAGCCCTCCCTCTGGTGCTCTCTCTGTCCCTGTCCATGTCCAGGTGAGAGTCAAGCTTCAGCCTCTCTATTCGCAAACTCCAAGGAATATGCAATTCAAGAGGAAAGACCATGTGGAAAGTAGCACTTTCCATTTTACAAGTTCCCTTTCACCCCAGACTGTTCTCTTTAATAATTCACTAACTTCTCTTATGTAGGAGAGGCACAGGATAGAATGGACAAAGAACCGGTTAGCGCGTCCTGCCCACATTTAGCAACTGTCTTTAGAATGTGTGAACTCTTATTGCCCATTGTCCTCAGCCACAGTGCTTTGGCGGAAGCCCTGAGACAACAGGAAAAGTCCCATCCAGCATCCTGTTACATTTTTATTATGCCTGAACATTTACAACAGTCTCTTAATTGGTTTTCCTGCTGCCTATCACCCACTATTCCATTCCATCCCATACCTAACTGCTAGAAGAATCCTTCTTTAAAAACACGGAGTCTTGTCATCTTTTTCTTGTCGTCCATCGCTGTGGCTTCCACAGGTTGGCTACCATTTCAACCTTTCAAAAATAAAAGAAAAACTTAAGGTCCCGGAATCTAATGTAATCCTACACACACGAGTTATCACAGTAGTAGAGTTTCTGGGAGTCCCCAAAGCTCCTGTGAACCTGATTTGCTTCCAACTGCTTATTATGTCAAATAAACTCCCCAGCTACATACATAAACTCCACTAATTTAATGAGGTACTTACAGTAGGATCAGAGATCCCTGCAGCACTAGAAAGTATGTTTTTAATACACAACTCCAGCTTCATCATTTCATCAAAATCCTCTACATTTTTAGGAGTGACCCACTGACTAAACATGATCCATTTCACCAATAGCTGGTTTCTCCAAGAGCCACACACTATGTAAAGAAAGTGCAAAGTATGAATTTCAGTGAACTAGAGTTTTGGAACTCAGAGAAACTCTAAATCAAGTTTCTTGTTTTATACACGACAAGATGGTGACCCAGAGAGGTTGTGACTTCCCAAAGTCACCAGGTCATTTGAGGAGGAATAGAATCAGTGCCCCGGTCTCCAGATTCCTAGAGACAGGCAAATTTCACCACCACAGGTTGGTTTCACGTCTTCATAAACCACTGTCCAATTAGTCCTTGTACTGAAGAATTTTGCCCACCTGTAGTGGAAAGGGGATGTTCTTTCTAAAATTGGTATTAAAGTCTTCTCTAATGGCATGTAGGGAAAAGAAAATTATTACTATTAAAAAGAATTAAAATGGACTGCAGACAGAAAAATGCTGATGGATCTTTTTAGTAATGAAAGGGAAGGCCCAGGACATATGCTAGATGGGAAAGGCTGAGACAAAACAAGCCAAATTGCTTTAAATAATAAAGTAACAGGAATTTTCCATTTCCAGTGAGGATCAGGAGGAAGGTATTTTGGCAGGCCAACGGCTTGGAGAACAGAATAATGGGGTGGAAAAAAATGGTCCCTGGAGATGGGAAGAGTAGGCAGACCAGAGGGAAAATAGTTAAAAAGAAACCCCCTGTGGCTAAAAACTTTTGAAGCAAAAAAGTTTTATATTCACACTGAAGTGCTTTTCTATACCCTTGGTGATCCACAAATCTTCAGTGAAAGTCTATTATACAAAACAAGAAGTATTAAAGGTGCTCTGAGGAATAAAGGATGAGGCAGTTTGCACATGCCTGGGGCAAAGGGGAGTGAAGAGAGTGAAAAAAATCATGGAAGGTCCTGACTGCTCCGTTGGTATGGTGATCAGAATAATAGCCTCCAGAGATGTCCATATCTTAATATCAGGAACCTGTGAATGTGTTTACTTACATGGCAAAAGGAATAAGGTCCTTAATCAATAGATGGGCAGATGCTTCCGGTTATTCAAGTGGGCCCACTATAATCACAAAGGTCCTTGAAAGTGGAAGTAAAAAACAGAAGAGGAAGATAGAATGATGCAATGTGAGAAGGGCTCCCTCTACCGTTCTGCTTTTGAAGATGGAGGGGGCCATGAACCAAGGAATCTGAGCGGCCTCTAGAAGCTGAAAACCATGAGGGACAGACCCTACCTTGAAGCCTCTAGAGAAGAAGTAGACCTGCTGACATCTTGATTTTAACCCATTGAGATTTATGTTGAACTTCTACAGAACTATAAGATAATAAACTTCTATTGTTTTAAGCCACTAAATTGGTGGTAATGTTTATGCCAGCAATAGAAAACTAATATGGTTGTATAATTTAAATTTGATAAGAAATCTTAATAGTTGTATTTAACTCAAATGTTTCTAAGTTTTTCAGCTTTCTAAGTTCAACCCTGTGAAAGTGCAGAGTTGGCCCCAATATTTCCAAAGATGTCCAAAGTGGTAAGGGGCTGGCATTCTTGGTGGTCATCCCAGACAGCTACTATAGAATCAAAGCTTTTGACCATTTCCTGAATTAATTTTCCCCTTAATTATGTTGATATTCAAGTTCCTGTACAGGCTTGCCCAGCCTGCTCTTCCACTTCATCGCCCGCTCTTCATCTTCACAAATCCCACGCTCCTGCCAAATTGAACCATTACTACCCCCAAAATGCTCCTCTCTATTTTTGCTGGTGCTATCTTGTCACCTGGAATGCTCTATCACCCTTTCCCTGCCCTAAAAGCATGTTAACAATCTGCTTGTCCTTTACAGCCTAGTTCCAGCATCACCAAATATCCAAGGCCTCCCTAGCTCTGCCCTCCTCAGAACTTCCCCAGTGTTTTGTTCTTAGCTCTCTTATGACCATCTGTCATCATTTACTTGCAGCTTGGCCATTTGAGTACATCTCCTAATTTATTCCGCTGATTGGCAGCTGCTTGAGAACATTAATCTGTACTGCTTATCTTTACAACCTCCACAGCAAAAAGCATACTGCTTTCACAACTTAGATGCTCAATACATGTTTGCTGAAGGGGTCATGAAAACATTTTTGTCTAAACAACTTATTTAAAGTGGAACCCATCATAATTTACATTGTCAATACATACATCTCAATCTATCTATCCTTTTTTTCCCCCTCTGGATGTCATGTTTCATAGTTCCAAAAGGAACAAGAACCATTTCCAAATAACTCTTCCATACTTGGATATCATTTAAAATTGGGTAAGGTGAACTCATATCTTGGTGTGCCTTGGATAGTCCTAGTGTACGTCTGTTGTCCTTGCATAGTTATTAAGAGTACCACTTTCATTCCAAAAACGTCCCAGTATGGATAACACGTTGGATGGTCTTCTCACTACTGGAGGACACAGGCTATAAAAAGGCAGCCTCTAGCTTTCATCCTTTCCTGAGCATGACAACTGAAAACTAGTTGCTCCTCCTAGGTGTTTGGCAGCCTTTCCTCTCTCTTTTCCTTCCATGACAGCCGTTAATGCTTGGGTCTACCCCTCCTTCTCCCAGCCTCAGCCCTGCTTCCTACCCTTGGTTTGGTCTAGGGTAGTGTCTGCAGTCACAGGGTTTGAAAAAGAAGAAAGTTGAAGACAGGATAAATCTCTAGGTTAGCTACTCTTTTGTCACTCTCACCACCAGTGTGTCCCCAGACCCTTCATCCTGCTCTCATCTCAGTGTTCCCAGGAATCATTCCTATCATCTAATGTTTTGTTCTTTATCCTTCAATGTCCATCACCAATTTTATATCCAGGTAACCCCCAACCTCGGAGCAGCAGAAATGCTCCTAACATCTCAAATTGTAACTCAACATATTTTCCTATAGGAGCAATTTCCAAAATGTGTTTTGGGGAGCTGTAGTTTTGGGTGTTAATGTCTGTTGTTCAATAAAAGGGTTTCAAAGTCCAAGAAGGTTGATGAATGTTCAACGGAACAATTTCAAGCAGTTTCCTTTCCTACAGGACTTCTTAGAGCCTTTAATATGCAAATGTACATTATGAATCTCTGAGTGGGGATATATGAAACTTTCTGAGGGAAATTCTTCTGTGAAACATATTTTGTCTTAAAGTAACGTACTTAATTCTTGCAGGTTAGTTATAAGGTCTTGCGAATTGATACAGGGTTATAGGCATTATTGTTCTATGGGACAATGCATTCTAAGTTCTACAACAGCATTTTTGGAACACAGCAAGTTGTGAAGTGGATAACTGCGTGTAAGCCCTTCCAGCAAAGAATTATGTGCTTGTCCAGAAAGCAAAGGCAGATAACTAAGTAGAAAGCATCTGGGATCATAGGTCAGAAGAGCTGGCATCTAGTCTCAAGTTTACTACTATTGGCTGAGTATTTCTGAACATCAATCAACATTCTGTCTTCAGTTTCTTCATCTGTAAAATGGAATGGTTAATGATGATGTGAAAATAAAAATAAATAATACCTGTTTAACAAATTTCACAGGGATTTTAGGAGAATCTAGTGAGATGATCACATGAAAGCACTTTGAAAACAGTAAGACTTTTCTTAGTAAGTATATATAAAAATATATATTATTTCTTAAGTAACTTGGTTTCATAATAGGGACAAGGATACAAACCCATACATAATCTTCAAGCCTTATTTATTTATTTTCAAAACACTTCAATCCAAATTATTTTTCTGAACACTGGTAATAAAGAGTACATCATAAATTCTAACTTACTTTTTTCCTCTTTATAAAACTCATCTGTGATGGAAGAACAGTATCAGTGGCCAACCCAAAGAAGACATCAAGGGAGGGAAATATAAGCCCAATGTTTACTAAACTAGGTAATCAGAATAAGATAGGTCATTGTCACATTTGAGCTTCAAGTGGAGTCTGATCGATATCGAAACAACACAATTGGGGCAAATTCTGTCCTCAAATTTTCAAGCAACTTTGGATCCAAAGTTTTTATCTGTCAGTTAACATTCTCGCTGGCAAAAATGAGAGCGTGCCCCTGCTGATGAAGCCTAAAACATCCTCTGTGACAACAGGAGTGTCTCATTCCACAAAAGGGCAGGAAATATTAGTTACCACACTTCTCCACTGTCTGTGTCAGATGACGGGGCAGACCGTGTATCTGGTCATGGGCAACAGCAACATGGGTCTGCTTCTGGGCCTTCTCAGCTCCAGGACTGGAGTAATTTGTTAAATTATTTCATGGCATTCTGTATATTCTTGAGCAGTATTCAATCCCTTTGGTTCAGAAACTGACTTTAAGTAACCTGTTAAAATATTATTTATCTGGAAGATTCTGGCATGTTAAGCCTGGATCAGCAATTAAGTTTAATTCCTTGCCCTATTTGCTTGAAAATAAAACCTCTAGTAAAATTGCTGTACTGACAAGTACATTTTAAAAGTAATCTCCATTGTTTATTACTTTAATGGTAGAAGTCATGAATTATTCCAGGAGGGGTGAATTACACAAGCAAACATGCATAAGGAAGGGCACTGTTTTATCACAGTCATATATGCCTTGAGTTTTAGTGGCTGCCTGGAGAAGGGGAGTTTTCCGTAGATAACGCCAACTAGCATCTAATTTAGAGAGTTTCTTCAAATCATCTGGTTGCTTTCTCTTACCAGAAACTCTACTTCGGATAATCACTTTTTTTTTTATTTGTAAGATTTTATAAGAGAACATGGCTCTTTCTAAATTGTGTTATCTATATTTTATTATCTTTATTTGTTACTTTTCTTCTGAGACAAAGGATCTCAAAGCGTATTATACACATTTGTTATTATAAATACACGGTGAACCACTTGTTTGCCATTTCAGAGCTACTATTACTCTTGGTTTTTCCCCACAGTGATTCAGAGTTGAAAAATGAAAACAGAACTTGAACCCTTTATTTCTCTGCTTTAGGTACTATTTTGACCGCTTAGCAAGTGCCACCAATTTCTAGGCAATTGATTGAATTTTTCAACAGTAAACTAATTAGCACAAATTCTTTGTTGTGGTTGAGGACGGGGAGTAAATAAAACAGAGAAATAAGACTGAGAAGAGTTGAGGGAAACAGTTTATTTCATCTTTCAAAGGTAAAGTTCTGTGGAAGGAAGCTTCTTGGTGCTCATTAGAAACACAAGCTTCCATACACACATGGAAGAATGGGCAGCAAAAAGAATTTCAATTGCTTTTTCATGAAATCTGACCCAGAGTTGAACAAAGAGAATTTTAAAGCTTTTGCATATGCCATTTTGGGAGGACTGGGGGACATGAGTATTCCCTTCACCTACCCCCAGTTCTCTGGTGTTGCTTGAAAAACAAAAACTTTTTAAAATTGAACTTGTTCAGGTTTTTATAAATCAAGATGTCAACAAATACAAGCACTATCTAGTTACAACAAGAGACTGTAGTTTACAGAATAAAACTAACCCTGTTTCTTTTTTTTTTTTTAAGCTCTACAAAGGATGCATTGTTTATTCCTGTGTAAAAATGTCATGTAACGACGCTCTCTGTCAGGTACTCTATTTTTATTTAGTTGTTTCATAACTCAATTATAATGTTCCCCTCTGTCTAATAATTAGCATATGCATAGTAAAGAAGCTTGAAATCCTGTTGTTTTCCCCACTGTGTGTCAGCTAAATTTTGAAATCGTTATGTCTCGAGAACGGGTTGTGCCTGTGTAGGTGAGTCGTCTTTCCCTGCTCCTCTGGCAGCTTGCCCCTGTGCAGTAGTTGAGGGTCAGCTCTTGGAGAAAGGCCCAGGCAGAGGCCTGAACAGGGACTTCCTGCCATCTGGAACAGTCTGGAGCACAAGGAAAGATGTCAGCAAGAAGCACTCAAACGACTCCTCTTCAGCTCCTCGGGGATGACCAATATTTCCCTCAGTTCTGTGATTGCGCAATTTAACAGTTACTACCAGTAACTGATGCACAAGTTTTGAGCTTTGTATTTGATTTCATTTCATGCCTAGGTATTTGTGGCCACTTACCACCTTTTAAACACCCTTTCTATGTTTGAGGAATTCCCCACAGTGTGAATCCTGTCTTCTCAATAGATAAGCCCCAAATGTACTTTCCCAGCTTCTCTCATAGCAACAGAGCAAGTGTGTGACCCAGGCTCAGGCAATCCACCTTGCTCGTAGGAGAAAATGGTTGGGAAGAGAACAATGAGAGGAAGTAGGTGGTTCACAGATCCCTTTTCTAGTAAAAGTGGCAGTGGACGTTTCTGGCTTTGAGGGAGGACAGTAGTGGAGGTTCCCGCGTCCAGTGTGCACGGCTAACGGTGTTTAGTGAGATAAAGGTGTTGGGGCCACAGGGGTCCTCCTCTGGCAACTGTGATGGATGCAGTGCCTAGGACCGAAATCTTCTTTTTGATAAGAAAAATGAAAGGCATCTAATATAATTGTTCATTAGACACATACCTTCTGAAAACCAAAGCATCTAACTTGATTTGTTGGAATTTTTAAAGTTATTAAGATGATAACTTTTAAGTGCATTGTTTTCCATAGGTAATGGTTACAGCTTGTTTAAATAAACTCTAAGATCAAAGTGTTTGTGTGGCATTGTCGCCTTTCAGATTTCGGGGTGGGGGGCACATGTGGATTTATGTGTAGTTTAGATACTATCATTTACCCATTTCTGAGCTTCCTTTCCCTCTTTATCCACTCTCTTCTCATAATCTGTCTTATTGAGCTAATCTGACTTTTCCTAGGATTGGATGGACAAAGATTCTCTGGTATACAGCATGGCTTCTAGGCAGAAATGCAGAACCTCATTAGATGAATTGAGGAGAGGGGTTAAAATGGGACTACGGTAAAATCCTTGTGTGACAGAAGAGCAGAAAAGCACATCCAAATCAATGATAAATAGACTTTTTAATGTAAATCATTTTTAAAAATTATTTTCCAAATAACTTGTATAATATAAGAAACGTGATATTTGTTAAGATTAAGTCAATTAGTTTTTAAAACACAAGTCATTATTGGCCCATAGGAATGGACCATGACCATGTTTGCATTGTAGAAGTAACAGCTGGACCCAGAATTTGAAGATAAGCTTGGAGAACATTAGGAGACCTCTTCTTTTCAGGTAAAAAAAAAAAAAAAAAATCATTATAAAATGTTTTCTCAGCCAGAATGACACACTAAAACTGTGTTACTGCAACATCACAAATTTATGGGGTCTAAATCAATGAGTTTTAACCATAGAGATAAATTCTCAGGGATGAGGAATTTATTAACTCACTTCATAGCACTAAGTTACAGGAATCAAAACTGAAGGTCTTCACCGTTCTCTGCCACTTGCTCTGTTATGATGAAAAAGGCTGATATCCTAAACGGTAAATAGCTGTTCCTAGTTTAGTCATTCTATTATTTTTTAAAATTATCTCCCCTTCCATCCAGTACCTTGTGCCTAGTTTCTATATGACAGTATTCCTGTTATGAGTACTGTTCAATTAGTGACTCAAGCAAAGAGGATTTAAATGTTTTGGTAAAGATCCTTCAGGTGGAGCTGTGGCTGACTGAAAGGAGAAAGGAAACCACATTGTCTCCTGTAGTTCGGGAACACGCTCTAACACTTTCTAATGTTCCTTTTAGTTCTATAAAGTTACATGATTGCTTTGTATGTTTTATTAAGTCTGTGATTTTCACCGTATAAATACAGAAAAGTAAGAGAACAATATCCTCACATCAATATTAATTTTTTCTGCTTTTCTTTTTTAATGCCCACTGGTATTTTATTAGCAGTAAATGATTTTAAACTCAGTTTTGAATTCTTCTTTTCACAACACCATTTTGGTATTTCCAGAATCCTGAAAACAGCACTTCTACGGGGAGAAAATATAGCCCTGCGTCTGTAGTGATGTAGATTTAGTTCTACCAAAGCCAGGAAGACAGCCTGGTTCTGTCTTTAAGCTCCACCTAAACACTAGTGTGCAGGAGTGGGAGACACAGAGATCCCCTTTCAAAGAAGAACATGCTACCCAGCCCTGGGGAGTGTCAGCATCTACAGGGGCTGCCTCAGCTGCTACAACCCAGTTCTCTGGAGATCATGCCTTCTGCCGCCCCCCACCCCCGAAGCAGCTGGGGTATAAAAACCAGGCTGTTTTGGCCAGACGCTGGACACTTTGGTGGATATTTGCTCCAGATACCTCTACCAGGTTGGCTGAGTCAGGCCTGCACTGGGCTGACTTCTGCCTCTATCCAATTCTACTTCCTCCATTTTCCTTTACAGAGTTAAACACATTGTATTCCATACTCATCTCAGACTCTGCTTTTAAAGAACCCCACCGGCAACAGCAGGCAAGTTGTATAGGGTCTGGAGGCTTTTCCAATCGAGGTCTGAATGACCTAAGCCAGAACTTTGAAATGTTCATTGCCCTAAATTTACATTTGTACCTGCATATGTAAATATGTATGTATCTATTTATCTTTAAAAATATATTTTTCTTTTGTTTGGTTGTGATTTTAATTTTAATTTTTGTTTTTGTTTGTTTGGAGAATTTTGTGTGTTGGAAAGAACTATAGGAAGCTCTTTATACGTTAAGAACATGAAGAAGAGAGTAAAATGTGATTTCCTTATCAATTTTCACTGTAATTGAAAAAAAACATTCTCACTGAAAAGATACTTGGTCCTATTACATGAAGTACTTTACAATTAAAGGACTTGTCTGTGCAATATCAGGAGTAAACTCTTATTTATGTAAAATCTATGAATATTCAATTAATATAAACCTTGTAGCACTTGCTTAAATAGATAACCTTTGCCTAGCCTTCTGAAGTGGACACGCACCAATCTTAGCTTTCCCTTGTCCCCTATCCTCAGATCGCATACAAACTTCTTTGCTCATCACTCACTGTACCTTGCTTGAGTCCTTCTTTCACAGGTTCTTTTGGATCCTTATGATAATCCTCCACTTACTTGCCTCTGCCTCCCCTCTTTCTTTCCTTCATACGACTTTCAGAAAAATTTTTCTAAATCGCAAATCTGATCGTCATTCCTCTGTTTAAAATCCTCCAGTGATTCCCTAACTATTCATGGATTTAAAACCCAAAGTCTTTATCATGGTACTCACATAAAACTCTTAATAAATGAAGTTTTGCCTCCTTTCCTGCTATATCTCCACAACTGTCTCCTAGCCACCCCAGAACAGGCAAATTCCCTACAGCTTCTAGAATGTTCATGATGCCTCTTTCCCTTTTGCCTTTGTACATGTTGTTCTCATATTGAAATGCCTTTCCCTACTTTTTTAAAATTAAATAATTTTTTTAAATTAAGATAATTTTATTCTTTCTTCAAGGGTTCATTTAAGCATCAAGCAAGTTCTATGTAGAGGTACTTCCCCAGAGTACCTGTTGCCACTAACATAATTCATAGCACTTATAAGACTATTGAACATATAAGATTGTTATACTCCCACCTCTAGTCTATGAGCTCCTTCAAGAAAGAAATGTTATCTGTACATCTCCAAAATTTATGCGGTACCCAGCTCACAGTAACTACTCAGTAAAGTTTTGTACTTTTCTCTAAACTTCTTTATGGTAGCTACTGCTGCTAACAGATTTTTGCACCCCCTTCTCTGCTGAGCAAAATACTGTGTTGCTCAAATCTATATACTGTAGGTGCTTTATACTGCTCTATAGGATGACCATACTATTGTCACTTGAAGTATTACCATTCTGCCTCCAATAAATGCTTAAAAGATTCCAATTACCAGGAGTAGCTTAGAGAAACATTTTAAAGTGCTGATTGACCAGTATAAGTCTCTAAAGATGTTTTTATTTCCTCTAGAGGGGTTGTCTAAACCATGAACTACAAGCTAATAGTATATTCACAAGAGAGCAACTTTGTCTGTTTGCCTAGACTGTTTGTGATATTAGCTATGCAAATAAATATTTTGATTGTTCATTTGGGAGAAGGGGATTAGTTGATGACTGTCTTGAAGTATATGTAGGCCTATTATGAAGAGGAGGATGACTAATTTTTTTCCCATTGCTATTGCTGATTCCATGAGGAAAAGTACTTGTGTTGTATCAATATTTAAAGATAAGAATTTCTTCACTGGAATTAAGAGACATCATAGAAACTCCCTCTTTGCAGATGTGACTAGACGATATCAAAATTCTCATTTTTGCCCTTGAATCTATGAATTTTGAAATGATGTCACAGTGACCAACTGCTACGATAAATAGACTGTTGAATTTAGCATTATATTCTCTAGTTATCACCTTCAGATAAGAGTTAAAAGGTATGTGCTATGAATATAGGATCACAGCATTATCCTCGTACTGTATCTCACTAGGGAGACATGACACAGGAAAAGTTAAGTCCTAGTAAAAGGTGGCCTATTATTATGTATGATTCAAATTATTTGAAAGAGAATGGCTTTCAAAGGAGTGGGGAGTCAGAGAGGAGTAGGGAAGGCCACTCAAGGCTAGGGGAACAACAGTGTGTACAAAGTGATACCGTGTTACAGATGTGCAGGTACATTTGTGTATGGTTACAGACCATATATGGCATAGAGAAGCCCCGCCAAGAGAGTAATATACATAAGCATTCACTAAGCACATAGATGTGCCAAGCTTCTTGCTAAACCCAGTACAAGCATTTTCTCATTCAATTCTCATAATAACTCTAATACATACTTAGTAACATCACCTCAGTTTGCAGCTCATAAAATTGAGGCACAGAGGGGTTAAGTGACTTGCCTAATAGCATACAGCTAACAATGGAATAGGAAATTCAAACTCAAGTTGTCAGACTTCAGCTATGGGTAGTAAAATTTAATTCCAGAAACATTAGTTGTAACTTCCAAAAGGCAAAGCAGAAACTGAGGTAGGAGTTTCAGGGCTTGGAAGCAGAGAAACGTCTTATTTAACAATATACTCCCCCATATTAAGCTCAACATGTAGGAATACTGTAAATGTCTGTGAATAAATAGGCTATTTTTCAAGGAGTATACACGCTGGTAGGAAGACACACATGTATAAATAACTATAATGTACTGAAAGCTATAGTCCAGATGGATCAGATTGGATAAAAATCTGAGGAGAGTGAAAGTTATCCCATAAGCGGTGAGGAGGCACTGAGGTTTCTGAGCAGGAGAGTGACTTGGTGAAAGCTTATTACTGAAAACTTAATCTGCTGACTGTGTGCTACTTGTTTCCCTATTGTCAGCAATAGTAAGCCACTTGGAACTCCAAGCAAGTTATATCTGTGATGACAGAAAAGTGGAGGAAATATTTCTCTCTCATGTCCTGCTCACCCAAATTCTGCTAAATTGGTTTAGATGTTAGAACAATAAATTGGAGTAAGACAGAAGCCTAAAACTTGAAGGTGTGTTGATGCTCACTATCCAATCACTATTGTTCCTAAGAATATACGAAGCCCCCAGGCTGTAGGGGTGAGGTAGAGGGACGGAAAAATCGTATGTTACAAATATCTAAGAGAGAGCTAGGATCTAAGATAATTTATGTATGATCACTTTAGCATTATTCATTCAGTCTATCAATCAGTCATTCAATGAATAGTTGTTTATTTAGTACCACTGGATACCTGGTACTGTTCTAGGTCTTGGGACATAGGGATCTAGTATGAGAAGTATAACAGGACCATTGTTCCCATGGAGTATGCAATAGCGTAATTCAGATCATAAACACTTCAGATATGATATATGACTATTGAGAAAATAAAACAGAGCAACAAGATGAAAAAGGACTGAGGATGGGAGAGTAAGCACTTTAAAAAGGCTCTCAGAGAAAACTTCTCTGTGAAAATGACATTCCGGTAGACTTGAGTAATGAGAAAGAGCCAACCATGCAAAGAGCAGAGGGAAGAGCATTCCAGGCAGAGGAAACTGCCAGGGCAAAGCCCCGAGGTGGGAAGTGAGGAAGAGGCAGCAGGAACCATGGGCTTTTGCTGTTAGCCACATGCAGAACTTTGAAAGGTGTATCTGAAATACTTCCTCTTCAAATACTATGCCAGTGAAATATTTTAGCAATCAACAGTTCGATTATTTTCATTAACTTTGTTCTTAAGAACCAATTAAAATTTTCCATCTGCAAAATATGGATATTTAAAAAATTAAGTATTAACTGACAATAATAAAAAGAAATAAAGGTTATAGGTAATAACGAGTCAAAAATATGTATGAAGGGTTTCAGAAGATCACGTGCGGAGGGGGCAGTGTGAGGGTTAAAAGGCTGAATATCATGTACTATTTATTAATTTAATAAATCTGTCTCGATGTCAATGTAATCGAATGTTGCCACAAAATAATGGTCTCCCGCTGCTACATAAATGTTTAGGCCAAGCTCTGATGTTTATTTTCAAGACAGGAGACATTGATCCTTCACTAATAGAATATTACAAGTTTATTTCTATTATGCTAAGTAACCAAAGTTGATTTCATTGTTTGATTTGATGGATGTTGGTGCTGTCAGAGTTCAAAATGGTCTGTGCTAGGAGGCCAAGAAAATGAGGCTATTTTTTTTTCTTTCTCCTAATTAGGCATTCTTGGATTTCATTCTAATATAAAATCAATACAGGAAAACTTTAGGAATACTTAGTCTCTGGGATCTCTCTTCTGATACCCTAGGACTGGGACTATTTGGCACAAGACTGTTCTCCCCTGAGACCAAAGAGACTCTAGAGCCAGACAGGGAGTGAGTTGGATGGGACCCCACCCAATTGGAAAGGCAACAGGAAAAGTGATGAGAGGAAAAAGACAGCCACAACAATAGAAGGAGGAAGTGAGGCCAAAAAAAAAAAATAATAAAAAACAAGAGAAGGAGGAAAAGTCACAGTGAATCCACCAGGAAAGGAAAACCTCAGAAGAAAAGAAAAAAAAAAAAGGTATTGCAGTCTGCTGATTTAGATGCAGGGGACAAGTTTCTGACTATTTCTAGATGTAAGGCTCTTAGTTACGATGATCCAGTGAATGGATGGTGATGTGATCGTTTTCCAGGTCTCCCTTTTCCTATGAAGAATGTGAATTAAACAAAGATATTGGTTCTTGGGTTTTATCCACCACAGATCACACAGCCAAATAGATCTGGGAATTGTGATGACTGAACGAGAAATAAACAAGGTGAAGATTGGAAAGAAGACATAAACTGACCAATTTAATAAAAGTAAGAATACTTACTTCTTTTAAATATCAAAAGATACATTCATACCAAATCATTTCTTTTTAATATCCGAAGTGAGCCGAAGTATTCACTTTACAATAGTCAAAATGGAAGGAAATGATGTACTTGATAAAGGACAAGGCTGCAATAAAGCAGGGTGTGGCTTGGTGTTTCTGATTTTGCCTAATGGGGAGGGGGTTTGCTGTAAGGACAGAATTCATTGCTGCTTACCATGCTGAAGCAAGGTCCATAAGCCCTGCTTAAATTGTCCCACTCGTTTTTAATCCAACCTGAAGCTTGCCCTTCTAGAAGGGCATGAAGGAGTAAATGTTAAGGGACTAGGGTGGTTGGAAGAATCTGTGTATCAAATTCCTGAAGACCTGAAGAAATAGGCTGCCTGGGTGTGAATTACAATCCTGTTATTCACTAGTTGTATGAACTGCAAAAAATTTCTAATAATTATACCTACCTCAAATGATTGTGAATAGAATTGAGATACTCTATGTAAAGTGCTTAAGACAGTGCTTGATAAATGTTAGTGCTGTTAATACATAAGAAATCTGTGGCATGGCTTGCAAGAATTAAAATTCTTGCATGGTTGAACCATGTAACATTTTCATCAGTTACCCATTTTTGACTCACAAAAATAGTAGTTTCATATATTTCAATTTAATATGTCTCCACTAAACTTCCCTGTTTCTCTCATATTTTGTCATTTGTCAGAGGTTAAAGGGAAGAGAATACAAAAGGGAAGGGAGAAGAGAGAGAAAGAAAAGGTAAAAGAAGGCATGGGAAGGTGGGAGGTAACATGGTAAAGCCCTTTGAAGGGACCTGCACTGACTAGAAGCTGAGGTGATGGGATGTAGTCCTATTCTCCAACACCCCCCACCTCCTCGCAACCCTTTAGAAAATTCCTGAGACATCGATGTGACATATGCCTCCTTATCCCACAAATGATAAATGCTCCTGTAAAATAAAGAAAACACCCAATTACATACCTAAAAGGACACAACAAAGGAGGCAAAAAAAGAAATAGTCCAACATATTTGGGGTATAGAGACAACTCTTCCAGAGAGGTGGGAGAAAGTGCCTAGAACTAGGTTCTTCCTTGACCACCCTTCTCTGCAGACTACCTACCTTCATTACCAGAGTGAGCTCTTTGTCTGCCCCCCTTCTGGAAACTGGGCCAGGACGAAAAGCCAGGGCAAATGGTTATAGAGCACCCAAAGTCCCTAATTTCTGGGTAACTCAGCATCAAACATAGTACCAAAGAAGAATATTTCAGAGGTTGGTCTCCTTGGCCAAAATGCTCTTTAACCTAGAAAGTAGCAACAAATTCAGCCTTAAGTATATCCACAGAGCTATAGACACTGATGAAGGTTCTCCTCAAAGAACTAAAAATCCTATGAGTGTAAGCATAGAGTAGCAATAGCAGGTCATAAGCCAAAAACGTATCCTTCCTTATTTCTTAACACTGGCTGCCCAGTGTTAACTATGGACAGCTTGGTTCTTAGAAGTTGGGTGAGGCTAATGGGGATTTGCCTTGTAGTAGTCAGGAACAGCACCATTGTCAGGGGGACCCTTCTATTTTCTGCCTCAAGAATTTAAGCCCAAGAAAGAAGATTTGATGAATTTGGGAAGTTGATGATGATAATATTATAAAATTATTTACTGGTGAAGAATTTGGATTTTCCCCATATAACCTAATGATGATGATGCTAGCAGGTAGCAATTACTACCACAAAATACTTACAATTTTCAGGAACTTACTGCAATGTATAGGATGGAGCCCAGTTGGTTTCAGAGACTTTTCTGAGCACCCCAAAATAAAATATTTAAAGTGCCTTCTATATCTTTGGCAAGTGTTTATGATCCTGATAAGACTGTTTATACCTTTTACCTGACTATTGGAAATGGCTACATTCAGCACTGGTCTTAAACGGATTTTTAATACCGTCGAAGAAGTTAAAACAATATAACACCCTATTCATAAACTGTTTCAAGGTAAATAAAATACAGTAGTGGTAGATTTTCTCACCTTCCCTTTTTGTCACACTTGGTTAAGAGGACCCAATTATTTTGGAAAATTATGAAAAGCAAATGTAATAGGTATTTTCCCCCCTATGTTTCTATTCCCAACAGAAGGAAACGGCTCTGCCTGGAATATTGCACAGCCTCCTTGAGACTGGGCTTATGTCAACTCCAAGAGCGCAGAGACATCATGTGGGTATAACCTTAGTAGGTGAAAAACCATTGTAAAGATTTAGGAATGCACCCCCCAAAACACAGTAATCCTTTTGAATAAAGAACACTCTTTGGTATGCTCCCTATTATGTAACTTTCAATAGATAATGACAAAAATCAAGCCAGCGAACACTGCAACACTGGAAATTTTTTTTCAAAATGTGCTAATATGTGTGAAATTGTCATACAAGGTAGACTTGTTGTTTTCATTTTTCTTTATCTTCATGTATTAGAATATATATATATATATATATATATATATATTTTTTTTTGTAATCAGGATTATTTTATTTTATCCCAAGTCACTAAATTTCAAATTCTCGATGGTGTTAAAAAAGTCTAGACATTCACTTTGATGATGGGACTGTTTAGAACTGGTAGATCTGCACACTATTTTTCCTAACCCATTGGTGTTTATGAATACCTAAGTTGGGATTTTAAAAATCCAGGGCAATAGGTTAAGAAAACAGCCATTGCCTCAGATTAACCAATGTTAAACCAATAATAGTGTGTCAAATAGTGTTAATTTGAGGCCTCACTTCATTTATTATTCTGGTATAAGAGACCACATTTCAAAATATAATTGTAAAGACTCTTCATTCAATTATTTTGGTACATGGTATGTCAGCAGTTTGTGAATCTGAGCATGCTGGTCTGTTCTGCTTGGGAATGAGGTTTCATACAGTAGTTTGAGTGACAAACATCTCAGAGCTTGCTCACATTCCTCTGTGGAATAGTCACTTCTGAGAGAAAGAGGTGCGGCTTCGTGGTCCGGGAACAGGACCGTCAGCCAGGAACACAGAGTCCTCATCCTGGAACTAGTTCTATTTTCTTTATGGCTCATTATGCTAATGAATCTTTCTAGGACTCAGTTTACCCAGTTTAAAAAGCTAGTTAGGAAAGTCTAGTTAGCTGGGGTATATTGAGTATTAATGAATGGATATCTGTTAAATGATTTGGAATGAAAAGTGATATGAATATAAGGAGATGTTATTTTCATAAATTCAGTAGGTTTATGAATCAAATAAATAATAGAACAGTTTTGTCCTTTGGAAAAATTACCCCCAAATAAAAAAAAATATATATATATTAATGTTTAAATCATTTATTTAAATTTTTCTAAATATTTTACTCTAAATATTTTTCTTTTTAACATGCTAAATATTCTGTGTGATACAAATAAATTTGATTTGCTTTCATTTGAACATAAAGGGTAATCTCTTTGTTCTATATAGCAAATGGAAATCTTTTCTGAAGTTCCATGCACTGTAAGAATATAGACTTTATTAACCTTAATGTTTTAGAGAAAAAACTAGGATAAAAGAAATGTACAGTCAATCTAGAGCTTGAGCAGGGTGGTATAATGAACTGCCTGTTTTAAAATGATAAAGACTTCTAAGAATAACATGCAGGTTCTAGAAAGAGAAATTTGTGCCCAAACAAAATGGGGGCGGGAGAAGTGGGGGAGACCTAATGATTGAGTAATTGTGGTGTTCTATATCTGAAAGAATAGAGTTAAAAAAAAAATCAACCTCAAATGCAAATGATCTATTCTGGTGGCTCAGCTGGTCTGCATTCCCCTACCCAAAATCCAGCCTCCCCAAATTAATCAGCCTCATGTGTGAGGTTTAAAAAAAAAACCCCTAAAACTTCTAAATAAAAAATAAATTCTAATTCTTTCCACTAGGAAGCTTTAAATCCTCTATCTCTTCCCCTTTTAAAAAAATGAAAACAAACAAAACAATGGATCTTCAATTCTGTGTCTAGGATCTCAAATTTGGCCCTGAATATGTGTTTCAAATCTCATTAATTACAATATTGGCCCCATGAGATACAGTTGCTGATGCAAAGAACATTCTTTGTACTCAAAATAATTTGAACAAGGGCAAAGAAGCATTTTATTTACCTGTGTAAACATTAAGAGGAAAATAAAACAGAGATGGTTCAAATAGCTGCTGAGGTGTTTTAATGATAATTGATTTGTTTACTTAAGCTTTAAGGTTACAATGTATAGGAATAGTTATGTTTTCACTTTGTATATTTGTTGGATGATAACATTCTTGTAAAGGTAACTGATATTATCTTGGCAAGTTCTGAACTAAGACCTTTTAGCATTTTATTCTTTCAAGATACTAAGACCAAATTGTTTTGAATTCCATACCCCACTGTGTAGATCTATAATTTATTTATTTTTAAAATATCAGATAATATGCCATTACCCAAAGGACTCTTCCATGTAACAAATCTGGGTAAAATACAATCAAGTGAATAAAATTACAGCAGTAGACAGCAAACAGCCTGTCTTGATTTCTTTTATTTTCCTTTCTCTTTAGGAAATAGCAAATTAAACCATGGCTATTTGTGATCTTGTATTATAAGAACACATGTGGTCATACATTTTCATGCTATTAACAAATTTGTTGGCTCAGTGAGTAGCAAGTAAAGTCCTTGGTAAAGTTGGCTTAGTGCCTTATATAGGGAGGGTCATCTGTTACGTATAGCCACAACCTAAGAATCCCGCTCTGAGATCTGATGGTGCCCATTGGCTGTCTTTAAATGGATACTGAAGAGCAGAGTTAAGCAGGCATGGTTATGTAGAAGAATCACTTAGAGCTTGTGAAAAATACAAATGCCTGGCGGGAGCATGGATCAGCAGCTGCCATAACTTCCTCCTTGACAATATCCTCTAAGCAGCACCTTATTGAGAGAGTTCTATGGGTGATAGAGCCCTGTGATGCTAATAATTTTCTAGGTTAAAGCCAATAGTAGATAATTGAATAAATTATATAATGCTACCTTGAATGTAGAGTCTGTAAACAGTGGCGGCCTCATGCACATTTGAGCATTTTGAGCAATAGTTCAAAAAAGAGAGGCTTACTGGCTCAGTGTCAAAATAATGTCAGTTACCTTTACCTTCTAGGTCTTCAGAGTCCATGAATACTATGTTCCCACCACCAAATCACTGCAGGTCATTAGAAAGAGAATAGAAAGGAGAATTTTGAGTTAGAAAAGGCAACGAATGGAAATTAATCAATTTAAGCCAATGTGATTTTTTTCTCTTTCTATTGACTTTTTGTCCTTTTAACAATAGCACTTTTATCTTTCTTATATATTTTTATTATGTCAGACCTCTATTGTTTTTGTCATCTTTTGCTATCACGTTCTATGGCTTCTTCATTTAATCCTGTTTCTTTCATTCTTCTCTCCTAGCTTTTTACACTTTACCTTTTCCAAGTTTCTTCATTTTCCTAAACACCATTATAGCAGGTCCTTCCTCTTCGTTTTCTCCCAGTTTTTGATTTGTTTGGTTGCCAATCCCTTTTCTGATTCTCTCTCTCATTTTTACTAACTGCCCTTCCTTAACCTTCTGTTGATGTCTTATTCCCATCACTTGCTGTCAATGCCCACACAGGACCATTTCTTTCCATTTCATCTATCTCCTTATCTTCATATGAATTTTTATGATCCTATTACTAAAAGCTTAAAGCTATACATGAGGAATAGAAAGGCACCATTCTCCATTTGAAACCTATTTCCTCTCCCCTCCCATAATAATTCCCATGTCTATTCATCCTTTCCTGCTGTTTTCCCTGGTCTGCCCCCACCTGCATCCCTCTTTGATGCCCATCTATCTCCATTTGCACTCTCTCATTTTACATTCAAGGACCTCTACAAGATAAAGGATGAAGTTCTACCTGGAACCAGGTTGTGTGCATTTCATAAACTTTTGCGCACTCACTGAAATGGGTTTAGGGGTTTGGATCCATCTAGAGATATTCGGCAGCCTTTCAGCTCTGGCCCAGTAATGCACACCTTGGAGTTTGGAGCGGGGGCTAGGGCCTATTCGGGTAGACAAGGGCAGTTTTTAAAGACCTTTTATGACCCTTCCCACACAGAGGTCAGGATGTGCAGACATCACCGACCAAGGCTGGAAAACCAGGCCAGGTGTGGATGACTGGGGCCCTTTTCTAAAGCAGATCTGGCTGGTACATGGTGCACCACGGGGCTCTGGGCATAGAGAGGCAGAGGCAGGGGAATGTTGAGGCCCTTGGAGTCACAGAGCCAACTGTGGGAAGCAGGATCAATTCGAAAGAGAGGAGGCAGGCCAGAGGCCGGTGTGCTCCCCTTGGGCGCAGCCCCAGGGGTCAGGCGATGCCATCCTAGCGGCGCGCAAAGGCCTGAGGCGCAGTCACTCCCCAGGAGGGAAGGCAAGTTGCTCTTGGTCGCTTTGCCCTAAGGTCGAGGGAACAGCGCGAGTATTGCCCTCGCTAGCCGGCCCTCAAGAGAGCAGGGAGGGGCGACACCCCAGGGAGGAGGGCTGAGGGCAGCAGAGGCCAATAGTGGGTACCCACGAGGGGTCACAAGGAGGCAAGAAGCGAGAGAGGAGGGTGGCTGGGGCCCCCAGGGCGGCTGGGACAGTAGGTCTGCCCGTGTACTCGGCGGCGCCCAGAAGTCTGAGGCCGTCAAGGCTCCAGCTCTGCCGGTTCCTGCCAGAGACTCCAGGCCGCACTTTCCCCTCCTCCCGGCGCCTTCTCTCCAGTGAGGAGCCGAGCGCGGGCGGCGCGGGGGGAGGGGCAGCAGCGGAGAGAACAGCCAGTTGTTTAAAATCCTTCTAGAGCAGTTTCTAATTCCCCCCTTGCGCCCGGGTTCGGAGGGGGAGGGGGAAGGAGAGCAGGAGGAGGGAGGAGAGCGGCGAGGGAAGGAAGGAGGGAACCAGGGAGGGAGGGAAGGAGGGAGGAGACTGCCGCTTAGGCTGTAGCCGCCGCCGCGCGCTTGGGAAGGCCGGAGGGAGGGGGGCCTGTCAGTCTCGCGCGTTGCCTGGGCGAAAGGGGCGGAGCTTTGGCGTGGGGCGGCCAATAGTGGGGGTGGCTGCGTGGGTCGCCATGGGGACGGGGCTGTTCCCGGGGAGGCTGTGATGGGTTGACAGGTGCGTGACAGTGGGAGCTGCTCTCGGCACAAGCATGTACGGCAAAGGCAAGAGTAACAGCAGCGCCGTCCCGTCCGACAGCCAGGCCCGGGAGAAGTAAGTGTCTCCGTTTCTCACCCACCTCCGCCTGCACACGCGCGCACACGCACGCACTCGCACACTCTCTCGGAGACACACAGATACACAGACACTCCGCCCGGGGAGATCCGGGGGTGGGCTGGCAGGGGGAGGGGTACACGAGCTGGGGGCATGCGGTGCGGGGAGCGGCTGTCTCCAGAGGGTGCTCGCGCGGGGTGGGCGGCCGTGGGGTCTGTCGGCGGGAGGGAGCGAATGTGCTGGGGGGCGGCGGCGGTGCTGGTGGCGAGGATGGAAACTTGTTTGGGTGATTGAGGGAAATAACCCGCGGGTTAACCTTTACAAAAAGTAACTTTAGAGATGGGGTCTGGAGCTGCGGGGACCCGGAGAGCCGCCGGGGGTCGCGGGGAGGACGGGAGAAGGCAGCTGCGTGGAGGAGGGCGCACGGTGGGAACGTGGGTGTTTGGAGGGGTGGGCTAGGGTCGCGGCGGACAGCACTGGGGGCACCACTACCGGGCTCAGGAGCTGGGGCTTGGGGCGGGGAGTGCCGGGCAAGGCGAGGGCGGCGGTGCAGGGCGCGCGGCGGGCGGAAGCCCGGCGCGGAGCGGCTGAGCGGGGCCCCGCGGGGCGCGGAGACGCGCGCGGGGCGCGGAGGGCGTGTGCGGGCTTGGGGACTCGTCCCGAAAAGGGACGCGGCGCTCCCAGCCCCCAGCGCCTCGCGGAGATGGGGCGCGGGGCACTGGGCACCAGAGGCGCCCTGAAGTTTGGGAGTCTGAAAAGGACCGAGTTCCCGGGGAGGAAAAGTGTGCTGGCGAGAAGCGGGATCTGCTGGAGCCGGCTGGCGTTTCTGCCTCTCGCAGCCGACCCAACTCTGCGGCGGCAGCTGGCGAACTTTTTTGGGAGACTTGCTGCTTCCCAAATATCTGGGGGCCGCAGCTACCCCGGCGGCGGGCGGGGTGGTGGTTGTGGGGTGCGCAGAGGGGAGTTGTGTGAGCCGCGGCGGCCCGCGCGAGGAGGGTTGTGTGTGGTGGGCAGTGGGCAGTGGTCCGAAAAGGGTTTTGCGGGAAGGAGAGAAGTGTAGAGGTGGCAAGAAGTTGTTTACTCGGGGTTATGGTGGAGATACAGGTGTTAACTTCAGTGGGAGCCCAGAAGAGGCTGAAAAAAAAAAAAAAAGCCCCTCTGTGCTCGGGATGCCACCGTCACGGCACACTGCGAAGCGGAGCTGTTTGTTGCTATTCTTATGTACTTGTAACGGTGATTTGGTTGTTACTAAAAACGAGAGCGAACAGTGCCTGTGACCACTGAGGAAGAACCCCTCTTTTCTTTGCAGCAGAGCTGATTCCCAGTAACCACCTCCGCTCCAAGGGTGAGGTTTATCCGTGTCATTGAACACGCTCTCCTTTTCCGAGGGGTTTCAGACTGGGAAAAAGTCTGAGAGCATCTCCCCAAAGCTACTTTGGTTACCTTGCGCACGGAAATAGCTGCGTAAATAGAAACTAATTTCGCGAGTTTCCCTCCATGCTTTAAGCAGTTAGTTGTCTTCTCTGAAAGTTTCTTGTGCCCTAGGGATGGGAGCATTTCCTAATCTTTGGGTTGGCAGCAACACACATACCCCATGGGATTTAGGGGTGGCAGGCCTTGATGTAGCAAAACAAAAACAAAAATTAACGGAGAGATGCTGTTTTTGTTTTTTTGTTTTCTTTTTCCCAGAGGTATTTTCTGAGGAGCTACATTTAGGATCTTATTACTGTGACAAGGAATGTATAAAAGACTTCGCATCATAGCCTGGTTAAGAAACAGCAGTTACTGGAATTGAAGTTTTGAAATAACCTAATTTGTGTGTATTAATCATTTGGTTGTAATATATATGATAAAATAGAAACATTTAGAGGAATATATTTTAATGATTACAGAACATTTGGATTTCATGGTACTGGGAGTGAAGGAATTGAAATGTATAGAGGCATAATCCTATTTATTTGGGGGTGGTTGACTTTGAGAATCAAAGTAATTTTAAAATTTAGGTGGACTCCCAGAAGTGGCTGAATCTTATCTGTATCCTGATAACTTTGTAAAAAAGTTAAAAAAAAAATATCTGAGATAACTAATCAGGATGTTGAACCTGGTGTGTCTGTGGTCTTTTCTAGCTCTAATTTTGTGATTCTGCCATGAAAACAAATAGTTGCCACTTTTGCTGTTAGATCTACCAAACTGAACACCAAATAACATCTACTCTTGTAAGCAAAGTGGTGAGAGTTCTGCTAGATGGTGCTATTTGATTTAAATATATTTCTTCCATTCATTATACTTGGCATCAGGAATCCTGGACTGGCTTGCCTTATGAACTAAATAGAGGTGAAGAGGCCACTTTTGGAGAATTGACAATGACTGTTCTGGGTTAATTGTTTTTTTTTTATTAATTTCTAGGTAAATGTTGTTTGCATCAAAGACAAACTTTAAAGTAGAGAATATTTTATAGAATGAACTTAGTTTCATTTTGGTAGGAATGTTGATTTGATTGCTCAGTTTTTCCCTTTATGTTTTTCTAGGACTTTTATGGCACTATTCTACAATACACCAACTTCTAAAAATAGGAATCTTGAAATTGTTTTTAAAATGGATGTCACTAGATGTAAACAAAAATTTCTTAAGGTGGCAGATTAAAAAGTTACTGAGTGAAGAATTCTTTTAGAAAATAAATTAGAATTGTTCTGATCTTAAAAATCACAAAAGTAATTAATTTTTTGTAATGTTTTACTTAAATAAAACATTCTGAAAAATGAGTCATGAATATGTCATGTACATAAAATAAAAATATTGCATTTTATAATCTATCAAGAAATGTTTTCTAACATGAGTTCATAGTGGGTAGCTGACAAGTTTTTACCAAATTATATCTTTGCTTTTTCATTAAGAACTCACCATTGGAATACTTGCAATTATTTTGTAAGTTTTATGCAGTTTCTATAATTTTAGTACAGAGTTCTGAACTTAAAAATAGCCAATAATATCATAACTATGTGTGGTGACAGATAGTTACTAGATTTACTGAGGGATCACTGTATAAGGTATGTATCTAATCACTATGTTGTATACATCAACTATAATTTAAAAATAAAATTTAAAAAATTGCCAGTCAGGTGAATTACTTGAGTGTTTTAAAAACTAAACGTATCAAGTCTATGCATAGGTTGGGATTAGATTTAATTATACAGGAAATGATTGAAAACCCTTGGAGGGAGGTGGGACATTTGTATAGAAATTTAAATTCTGATCCTATTGGGTCATTTTTCCCTTGAGCAGGCTTTCTTTGTAGCAAAGATCACAAATGTAATTAAGTAACTATGCAATTGGTTATTTCATGTCTAGCTTCCTCTTAAATGTAAGTTTCTTGAGGGCAAGGGATGATACTTCTAATTTCTGGGTATCCTTGGCATTAAGGAAAGTGCCTTCATATTTTGAAAGCACCAAATACATATTTGAATAAGTGAAGATGTTGTACTCAAAGGAATTTTTTTCAATGTGAAAAAAATCTTTTTCAAAATGACCTCCAAAATAAGGACTTTGGAAGTTTGAGTTCCACATTCTATGGCTTAGTTGTATTTCAAAAATAGCCCAAGGCAGTCATTATTATTTGTCATTCTGTGTGCCAGAGACTGTGTTCAGCACTTTATATATATATATTTTATAATTTCCTAACAGTTCTGCAAGGTAGTGATTTTTTTTTCTCCACTAAATAAATAAGAGAAAATAAGCAACTTGCTCAGGGATACGCCGCTAGCTGGGTTTCTAACATAAATTTCTCTAATTTAGAACCTGTGGTTGAAACTGAAAGATACTTTTTCAGTATACCAGATTGCCTTCCTGATCTAGGGTAGAATGCTACAGATTTAGGGAACAGCATTGCATAATCAGATATTAAAGACTTTAAAGATTTGATCAGATATGTAATCTTAACCATTGGTTGACCCTGATGCTTAAACCCTCCATCTTGGTAGACTGCAGATATGTGTGTGGTATGGGGAAAGCATAGAAATTTTAGGAGTACTAGTTAGAAGCCTAAATAATAAAGAGTTTTTGTTTATTCAGATTGTTTTCTTCTAGGAATTTTGTTTGATCGCTTAAGTTTTAAAAGTAGACATTATAGTTGTGAACAATTCCTATATGAAATGTTGCTGAACTTTAAGCCATACTGCCACAGAAAGACAACTGCCACCTGCAAATTGATAAGTAGTGATATTACTTTTTTATTAAACTAATTTGAACTTCTAAAAGTATGTAATAGTGCAGAAAAAAATAAAAAAAATAGTGCAGAAAGACGAATCTGCTATAAAGGAAAGTAGAATATTTTGTACACATACCAGACAGTACCTAGTTTACTAATAAAGTAAACTAATAAGAAACTACAGAAATCAAACTCTGCATTAACCTGAGGCCCTGAAAAGTAACTTTGGTTTTTAAATTGTGAATCTTTTAGTTCAAACACCAAGAAACAAATATCACATTTTTACATGGTCGTAGAAATGAACGTTAAAATCCTACCCTGTATAAAAGAAAGTTTAATGGATTAGTATCTGCCAGTATCACCTTATCTCTCTATTTTTTATTATTTAGTCACTCCCCTAAAAGTTTTGAATTTGCCTTTTCTTCCTTTCTGAAGGAAATAAAGTTAAGACAAGTGAAATAATACAGATCTCTTTAGAAACTTGATTGATGAGCAGTTAACACAGTTAACGGAATTCAAGATTTCTAAAACTAATGAGAAAGAATACCATTCTGGGGGAATGAAATTTTCAGTAAGATATTAAATTGACTCTCCCCTTCCCAATCCAGAAGATGTTTCCTCCAAAATGCTAAAGAATTTGTACCTAATATGTCATTTTGCTTGTGAGAGTTTTTCTTTTGTTTGTTCTCCTTTCTATTTAAGAAGTGTCCGAAAAATGTGTTTTTTGAAGGAATAAACCTAAAGAAAATATGTAAGATATTTAGAGCTAAATTTTAGCATTGTTTATCAAATGATTTATCTTGACTCTTTTTTAAGAGCTGTTAAAGAAAAAAAAGGAAGGTGTATTCCCATACTTTAAAGCCAGTTTGCCATAGAAAACCAATTCTGGATGAAAAAAATCATTAAATTTTCGTTACTCTGCATTAGTAGACCAAATGTATCTTCTATGTTTAATTACTACTAGGAAATAGAATTATTTTGTTTTAAAATTAAAACATCCCCTATGGGTAGGAGTTGGAATATGTAGATTGCAGTTTATTAACATTTCGCTCCAGCAGTTTAGAGTTGGAAGTAAAATTTTGGGGGAAAAAATTTGAATTTAGAGTTTTCTTCCATGGAGATCACAACTATTACATTAATATTGGTACATAGCATTGAGGATTACTGTACTGGATTTAAAAGACATGCTGGGAATATATAATTTAAAAATATGTATTGAAGATAACTATAATTTTGGAGTATACGAGAATATTTTCTATTATGTGTACATTATTGCTTTCGAAATTGGGCATGGGAATGATATGAAATATTTGCATGCTAGAGTCATATTTATTAGTTATATATGAGCCTTTGTAAACAAATGCTAGAATATAACTTTTATTAATAACATTGTTTCCCCAATGAAGGACTTAAAGTATCATTGGAACAGTAGAATAAGATATATTTGTTAATATCTGAAGAGTTTAGAATAAAAAATAAGTGGTTATATTTAGATTTTAAACTTTGCTTATCAGATTTTATAAGTACATATGTAACATTTTTGTATATAACAACGTAACTGGGACTATGAGAGTTATTTGACTATTATATCAAAACCCCATGTAGTCTACCAAAAGTGATCTGAAGAGTGATTTGCCAAGAATTATGTCCTACTGTTTTTCAGTAATGTTAGAAAAATAATAGAGGTTATTCTTTCTGTCCTCAAACTGTATGTCTTATTCATTGTGTGAGGACATTGAAAAACAGATGGAAAATTGTCCACCCAGGGAAGAATAGAGTTTTTCCAGGTAACTTTTCATAGTCCTGCAGCTGCCAAATTTAAGGTTGGTCATAATAGATAACTAGTAATTTTTGTTGGAATGGTTTAATAGTGAAATGTTTTTGAAAAGAGGAGCTAATAATGTTTTTGTAATAGTGACAGGACCAAAATTTAACTGGACTTAGAGGAGCTTGGACAGTTCTGGTGCAATGGAGGATTTAATATTTGTTCCTTATTCATCTTTAAAGAGAAACTTCAGTTGATGTCACTTCTTTAATAATGACAAAACTGCCATCACATTTACTTTAAGAATTTTGGTTATTTCATGTAGAACTCTAAAACAGCTTTCTGACAGTAATGAACCATCATAACCTTTTAAATCATAATTCAGCTGGTTGAGCTTGAACCAGTAACCTAGAGGTCTCCTACTTCTGATCTTCTGTATTAATTTTGCTTCAGTGACATATAAAACAAGCAGATTGGTATAGAAAAAATGGTAGAGACTGAACTATAACACTTCGTTCTTTTTTTCTATTTTAAAATATTTTTTTGTAATTGTATTAATATAGTTTTAATTACTAATATAGTTTTAATTTTTGATTAATCTAAGCCATATTAAAATACTGATGAAATATTTATGAAGGCAAGAATAGTATGAAAATCTATATGTGACTGTCCTTGTAAGTTAAGAGATGAGCTAATGCATAAAACAGGCTCTCCCCTAAAATTAATATGCTTATTTTTATTAGTGAACTGATATTTACTTTGATTCTCCTTTTATTTACCTACTTGAGAAAGCTACTTGAGAAATCACCAAGAGCAACTGATAGAAGAAAGCTAGGTAAATTAATTCTATTAAAAATTATTTTATTTCAACAGGGTTAAAATGAATGTTTTCTATAAAATAACAAAATCATAACTACTACAAAAAGAGCTTGTAGAGTTTTGTCATAGAAAGTTATTTTTTAATAGTAACAATAACAATGTTATCATTTGAGTGTTTTGTTTATATTTGGCCTTTACTTGCATTGTTTCATTTAATTCCCTCAAGGATCCACTAGACTGTAGGTACTATATTTCTGTTAATGTTACAGAAGAAACAGAGGCTTAAGAGTTTATCATGCTTTGGCTGCAGATATCAAAACAGGAGATATAAAATGGCTTAACTGATCAGAATTTCAAAACAAATCTCATATAAAGGATGTCTGGAAGAGGTAGTTTTGGAGTGGGTCAGTGAATCAAGAACATCAGGGTTCAGGATGAGCTGCTCTGCTATCCTCAGGTTTCCCTCTCAGAAATGCAGCATCTCTGCGTCAAATTCCCAGTATCACTTCCTCATACAACCAAGTATAAAGGCAGGGAGAAGGGTAAGGTTTTTCCTTCTCCACGTCTCCTAATCAGGAGGAAAACCTTTTCTTGAAGTTGCTTAGCGTATAGCTTCTTATGCCTTATTGAAGAGAACTGTCAAATTCTCTCTCCTAAACCAATTACCGGCAGAGATAATGGGATTACCATAATTGGTTTAAATCAGTCATCCTTCATCCTCTGGGCTGGAAACATTGCTCCCTTGTACCTGAACTACCTAAACAAAGCTGGGATATTTGTCAAGGAAGATGTATCTTGAGGATATAGAGAACAAAATGGGTCCCTGCTTCCATGAAACTTACTTTCAAGTTTGAAGGAGAAACATAACAATAAAGTAAATAAATGTAGTAGGCAATTTTGGATAGTCATAAGTGCTGTAAAGTAATGAGGTAGGGTGATGTAATTTAAAGTCACTGGCAGGCTACATTAGAGTGGGTAGTCAAGGAAAGGTTCTTGGAGAAAGAAGCATTTAAGCAGAAACCTGAGTAATAGTGAAATAATTTATTGTGAGAATATTTGGAGTAGAGCATTTCAGGCAGGTTTAAAGCACCTTGAGCATTAGCGTAATTGCTCAAGGATATGTATAATATGAGTCAAATTTGGGATGAGAAGCTATGCTTCCTGGGGCCTGGTTTTGTTTTTTACTGAGGAACTGGGTGATGGGTCTTGTTTATTTGGGTTTTCCTAGGTAATAAGGTTGACTGTCTCTTATCTCCTAAACTGCAGGGGTACAGTTGTTCCTAATGAGGACGGTGGAAGATAATGGCTTTTATAATGTTGATGATAGAAATAGTGAAGATTTATTGAATACTTAAAGCCTGTTGGGTTGACAAAGAATAGTCTAACTAGCATGAAATATCCCAAATTGGTTTAGACCCCTTTACTCTGTGCTCACACAGCAACCTCTGCTCTTCCTTTTTCACATCATAAATTAATAAATTATTTGGGTGATCTTTAGTTTAATGTCTCATCTCCCAGTTAGATTAGGAACTCCCTGAGGAAGAACCATGGTGTCATCTCCAATGTATTCCCATCGATTAGCACAGTGCTTGGAGTTCTGATTAGATATTTGTGGGATAAATGTAACCTGCTATATACCACAACAGGTTATCACTATAGCTAGCTCATTTTCTCCCAAGTTTTTCTAATATTTGGTACCAGGATTAATATGTAATTTCTAAAGAAGTGTTTGTTATAATTTAGTAGTCTTTCTGTGAATTTTAGGACTACAGGACATTCACCTAGTTGTACTACTATGAAATGTATATATTTTTAATATGAATTTTTGATAGGATAAAATGTGTTTTAACAAATTTAATAAAGTAAATGGAATTATACTTTATAGTTTCAAGGTATTTTAATGTGCTTTATTTTATTTAAATCTCAATAATAATTCTGGGAGGGAGGTGGTAATTCCTATTGATCAGAGTATAAATGGAATTTGACTTACCTAGTTAGGGTAATACAGATATTATGTGGCAGAGCTGAGCCATTTTTGGTCCAAGGTCAGTGTTTTGTGTATTACACTACAGCTGCCTCATTTGTTCATTTACTCAATAATGAAAAGATCTTCAAGATGTATGTATATTTTTTTTTTGAATTAAATATATTGGGGTGACAGTTAGTAAATTACATAGGTTTCAAGTATACAATTCTATTATACATTATCTTATTATGTTACATTGTGTGTTCACTCCCCAGAGTCAAATCTGCTTCTGTCACCATATATTTGATCCCCTTTACCCTTTTCAACCTCCCTTTTTCTCCCCTTTCCTCTGGTAACCACTAAACTGTTGTCTGTGTCTATGAGGTTTTGTCTTGTTGGTTTGTTGCTTTTATGTGAGTGAAATTGTATGGTTCTCAAATTTTTCCATCTGACTTACTTTGTTTAGCATTATATTCTCAAGATCTGTCCATGTTGTCACAAATGGCAGTATTTCATCTTTTCTTATGACTGAGTAGTAGTATTTTATTGTATATATGTACCATTCGATCTTTATCCAGTCATCTATCAAAAGACACTGGTTGTTTCAATGTCTTGGCCACCATGAAAACTGCTGCAGTAAACATTGGGATACATATATCTTTATGGATAAATGTTTTCAAATTTTTTGGGGAGCGTCCCAGAAGAGGGATTGTTGGGTCATACTGTAAATGTAGTCTTAATTTTCAGAGGAAACTTCATACTGTTTTTCACAGTGGCTGTACCAATTTACATCCCTACCAGCAGTATATGAGGGTTCCTTTTTCCCCAAAGGCTCTCCAACACTTGTTATTACTTATCTAGTTGATAAAAGCCATTCTATCAGGTATGAGATGGTATCTCCTTGTGATTTTGATTTGCATTTCCCTAATGGCTAATGAAATTGAGAATTTTTTCACTTATCTGTTGGCTATGTCTATGTCTGTCTGCTTGAGAGAAGTATCTGTTCAGTTCCTCTGCCCATTTTTCAATTGGATTGTTTGCTTTTTTTGTTGAATTGTATGAGTTCTTTATATATTTTGGATATTAGCCCCTTATTGGAGGTGTTTGCAAATCTCTCCCATTCGGTTGGTTGCCTTTTGTTTTGTTGATGGTTTCTTTTGCTGTGCAGGAGGTATTTAGTTTGATATAGTCCCATTCATTTATTTTTGTTTTTACACCCTTTGCCTTTGAGGTCAAATTCATAAAATTCTAAGGCCAAGGTCCATGAGTTTGGCGCCTCTTTTAAAATGAGAAATTAATGTATATGTTTTAAGAAGGCTTAGTCATGGATTTGATTCAACAGAGAATTACAGATTAGGTGATAGTTAAAAGTTCATGTTAGTACTTTGATTCAATGAAAAATTCTGTTATAGTAAGACAATTACTGAATTCCAAAAGTGCTATATGAGAATAAAACCTGATTTTTGTTTGAAATTTGTTATCTAAGTTGATTGGTTCGAGGTTTGGGGTAGTTTGGATTTCTAAGTTGTGAAAGCTCAGACCGATTTTGATCAGTGAACTCTTCTGTATTCCTATGCCAACTAGCGTCAATTCGGAGAGTTGGGTTGGTGGCAGGGAAAGGGAAGCCTTTTTTGCTCCTGTGCCTTTTTCCATTTGGAACAGAAAGTTTCTATGTAGATTATCGGTAGAATACTTTTTTCTTGTTTTTGTTTTTATTGCGGTAAAATATATATAACATAAATTGATTATTTTAACCATTTTTAGGAGTACATTTCAGTGGCATTAAGTACATTCACGTTACTGTTCAACCATCACTATCTATCTCTAGAACTTTTCATCTTCCCGAATTGAAACTCTGTACCCATTGAATAGTAACTCCCCATTTCCCCTTTCTTCCAGCCCTTGACAACCACCATTCTCTTTTCTGTCACAGTGAATTTGACTTTTCTAGGTACCTTGTATAAATGGAATCATACAACATTTGTCTTGTTGTGTTTGGCTTCTTTTCTTGCTTAATCCCTCTAGTAACTTCATAAAATAGAATCCTCATTTTACATATGGAGAAAATGAGTCTCACTGAAATCATATGCCTTGTCCAAGGCCACATGGTGAGTTGAGTCGTCTGGATTCACACTCTGATTTCGGACTGTACTGCCCATTTTAACTATTTTTGCCTCAGTGTGATTTATATAAAAATGTGAGTTGTGAGAACGGGGAGTGCAATGGGAATGTTTGGATAGTTCCACTTTTAATTGGGATGAGGGCCAATAGAGAAGAGAGAGGTTAAGCAAGAAGGTTAGGGAGAGCATTTATAGCTGTTAAAAGGGTAGGTAGAATTATAGCTACCAAAAGCACTCTTCGAATATCTCCAAATATTTTAGGTGGTATCTGAGATTTAACAACTTGGATGTAATGCTTGTCAGAGAGTATAAGATGCCACTTAGAAGCTCAGGTTATAATTTCAGGTAAAGCAGTTTCTCCTTCTGTATCTAGAGGCAAAGTAATCTGGCATAAATTACTTAGGAAATTTGAGAGTCAGAAATACATAGGAGAGGAATATGTAATATCTAGGAAAAAATCTTTCTCCTTTAATTATGAGTCTCCACTACTTATTGTCTCATCCAACCGACATATGGCCTGTTGGTGTTTTGTTTGTTTTTAAACTAGGACATCTGGAAAGTTCCATGTGGTCCACGAGCAATAGTACAACCAAATTGAGTCTATTACATAGTCATTTCTGTAGTACTATTAGAAAAAATAGAAACTGTTCCTTCGTCTCATTTTTCACAGCATCGTGTGCCATTTGTTGTTTATAATTGGATTAAAATTACGTGATGATTGTACTTTATCAGTGCATTTAAGCAACACTTATTATTAGGATGTTATTAAAGGTGTTTCAATAAGCATTTCTTAAACCCTGAATTAAACTGAGAGACTAATATTGCTCTTCTTTCATTGAGAAATACTGTAATGGGAAAACTTGAATGAGGTTTCTTACCATAAAGGAGACATTACATATATGTACACACACATATGTGTATATGTGTATACAGTGGGAATATTTTTTAGGTAGGAGCTTATGTATGGAAATAACTTGCTAATTCATTTTGAATTGAAATTGGGATTGGGTCAATTATATAAGTGAGTTGGACTTCTAAATTCAGGACCAGAAAGATTAGGGTATAGGTATGTTTTAACTAAAACATTAAAGGCTGTTGATGCCTTTCTATAAGGTAGGGATATCATTAACAAGAGAACTCGTAATATAGCAAGCACTGGCAAAAATGCTGCTAGTTAACAAAATGTTTCAGTGTTTGTACTGGCAAGATCCCTAGCAGGAAAGCTCTCTTGAAAGGGTAATTGAAGAGAGTTTAATGAAAGCATATGCAAGATTAAAACCAACCAGGGATGGAGGATCACCCAGGAATTGCAACAAGGGAAGCGTCACTGGTCTTAGGTCTTGAAAGGAAAAGGGCGAGGGCAGTCACCAGAATCTGGTTGAGCACTGTGGTCACTGCAGAAGGGTCACCCCTCTTGGAACTCTGGTTTTGTGAAGAGGACCACAGCCACTGTGAAACCCTCTGTGAATAGAGACTGGAGGCCTAGCGGGAGGGCATCTTCTTATCAGCTGATGCCTCCTTTCTGTAGAAGCCAACTGGGAGCCGAGGGCGAGGAAGCCCTGGTGATATACTGTATAATATAGATCAGCCCCTAAGTCTCACAGGGCTAAAAGGGTAGAGAGTAGATCTGGCAGGGCCAATTGAGAAGATCCAGGGCGATACTGAAGTTTTAACTTTTTTAACATTTGAAACACATCTTTTAGTTCCTTGTATAGAATGGCTTGAGAAATAGATTTTTAAAAAAGTTGAATTTTGTCAAAATAGCATTCAAAACAAAAATCCATTTATATTATGATAATATAAATTTGTATACATTTAATGAGGTGGGGATAATATTTCTTCTGCTGTTTCCACATTCCTTTATATTTAAGAAATGTAAACTGTCTCTCATGTGTCAGCTTCTGTTGAACCCTCTTGAGCCAGAAATGAATAACACAGCAGTCTCTGCCCACCAGGAGCTCACTATCCAGAAGGGGCCCACTGTCAGTGATTATCACACTGGATAACAAGCATTATAATGGTATGTAGGAAGCACTATGGGATTTCCAAAAAGGACGTTGAATGCAGCCTACGTCTGTAATAGTCTTAGGAGATGTTTCTAAGAGGATATTTATTAAATAATAAAAATTAGCCAAACTCTGTGTGTGTATGTGTGGGGGGTGGGGGTTGGGGGAGGGAGTAAAAAGTATTCTAGCGAGAGAAACGTGCAGAAACATGGAGGCATTAAAGAGTATGGTATGTTTGGTGAACTGCAAGAAAGCTGATGTGACTGGATGTGCTATAGGGGATAAATCTGGGAAGTTAAACAGAAACTGTTTCAAGAATGACCTTGAGCGACAGCTTGACCTGGGAGGCAAGTAATTGTAAGAAAGTGACATCATCTGAGACACATTTTAGAAGAATCATTCTGGAAGTAATACAGAGGGTGAAGTAAAGGAGGAGACATATGTTAAGAAACTATTGTAATATGTAAGCTGCCACAGCAATAAATCATTTTTCTACAGTACGGGCAGTCTAGTGGATGTCTTAGAATGTAGAATACATAGGACTTGGCCTAAATGTGGAAATTAGGCTGTAATTGTGGGTAAAAGTTTTAGTCATAGACTTAGAAGGACTGCTGGTGGAAGAACAGGTGCAAGGAAGAAGATGACGAATCCAGGTGGAGCTGCTCTTCAGGTGCCATTAGAGAGGGAGCATTTGGGAGGAAAACTGATAAGTGGTTTGGAGCTGGGGTGTGGCTAGGCTGGAAATACAGAATTGAGAAAGGAGTGGGGAGGAGAAGTAACATTTGTATATATAAGGTACCTTTGTTTCAAGCATTGTCCTAGGCACTTTATTCTTTATAATGCTGTGAAGTAGGTATTATCTCCTTTTTAATGATGAAGAAATGAAGGCTTTATTAAGATAAGTAATTTGGACAAGTAATAAACACATGTCAGGCTTGGAATCTGAACTCAGGCTTAGTTCATTCTTTCTCTCTTTAAAAAATAACTTTATCCAAGTGTGAGATTTATACAGAAAAGTGTACATACTATAAGTGTATAGCTGATGGATTTTTTGTTAACTGAGGACACCAGTGTGACCAAGCACCCACATCAAGGAAAAAAAAAATTACCAACACTTCAGAAGGTACACACACTAGGCATCCCTACTATCCTAACTTCTAACAGCGTAGATTAGTTTTTTCTATTTTACTCCTTATATGGCCAATTTTTCTTTGCTTATCTATCATTTGAAGCCATGACATGGGAATGAAGTCATCTTCATGGGAATGTCCAGGGAGAAAGAGTGAAGAGGTCAAAGATGGAACCTGGAGAACTGAAGGGAAGAAGAATTTGAGAGACAAAAAAAAAAAAAAAAAGAAACACTAGGGAGATAAGAGGGAAACTCATAAAGGATTGCCATCACAGAAGTCAGGAAGGGGACTTCTTAGAATAAGAGATCATCTGTGACGTTAGGTAGAACAGTGTCCGTGAAGTGAACCCAGGCTAAAACGCAGTGTTTTAAGTGCTTGTTATAAGGCATGGAAGTGAAGACGTCAGATGTGGACAGCCTCCATTTGAGAAAGAAAGCATGGGGAGAAGACGGACTAGAAGAGGATATAGCTTTTTTTACTTGGGTAATTTTGCGTGGGGAGGCATTAGTTGGGAAACACTTCTTGGTTTATTATCTTGTAAAGAGGTTTTGTCAGTTGCTTTAAACCAGTGGTCCCTAACCTTTTTGGCACTCGGGAGCAGTGCTCCTATGAAAATATAATGCCTTATGATCTGAGGGGGAGCTGAGGCTGTGATGCTAGTGCTGGGGAGTGGTGGCAAGTATAGATGAAAGGTCACTGTCTTGCCCACCACTTACCTCCTTCTGTGTGGCCCAGTTCCTAACAGGCCACGGTACCAGTCCACAGCCTAGGGGTTGGGGACCCCTGATTTAAACCACATTTTTCTTCTTTTAAAGGATAACAATACTAGAATGCTCTGGGATATGGAAGGGAAAGAAGGCAGTAGGTAAAGTGATTTTCGCTTTAGTAGATGGACTTAGAAAGTGACTGTGAATTTTTAAAAATAATTTTTAGTTTGGGGTGAGATACTTTGGTGGGGTTACATTGCCAGCTTTTGTCAAAAGATTTTTTAAAAGCTTTTATCAGTCTTAGGAGATTGGAACAAAAAGAACATATTCAAGTGATGGCTTTGGAATAGTTTAAAAACTTAGCTGCCTGCCATGGCTATCAATCAGGCTATTAGACTTTAAAGCAAAAGTTTGATGGGAAAGTATTTTTAAAAATCTCTCCTAGTTAGCATACTCTTACTCCTTCCTCTCTATGATGTATCTTTAAATTTCATTTTTTACTTTTTAAATTGGTAGAAGGGGAGAAATGAGAATGCTCGAGTAAAACCCCCTTTTATAGTAATACAGTAGCACTCTTTAAAATATTTTTTATTATTTAAGTAATAAAGTAAAAACTTTTTAAACACATAAGCAAATTGAAAAAAATAAAAATAATCATATAATGTTCCTGATTTTTTTCTATATCCACACCTGCATGTAAAACTTTTGATATTATTTCCTAAGGGAAACATCAACTCCACTTGACTAAAAAGTACCTTTTTGAAAATGAGGGGGAAAGGCAACAAAAGATAACATTCATGAGCATTTATTATTTTTCAAGTTCCCAGTAAATCCCTCCCTTCAAAAACAAAAGTTAAAAAAAAAAAAGAACTTTAAAAATCTCTTGTTTAATGCACTCATGAAATACTCACAATTCTGCTCTGTGCCAGGCACCGTATAAGGCAATGGGGATACAGCAGTGAGCAAGATAAGTCCTACCAGAGATGTAAACAGGGCTTTTGGCACTTGGGAGAAGTTGAAAAGAGATTTTCATCCTTTCTAGAAACAGAAAGTTCAGTAGTACTTTAATTGTATGTGTGTTTGAGGGAGGGGTGATTTTGGAAGGTGGTAGAGACGAGAGATAAGCAAAGACTCGTTTCTGAAAGCCAGTCTAATAATTCTGAAATCATCCTGAGGCTACTTAGGGTTCACTATAAGGTTTTTAGCAGGAAAGTGACTTGATCAGAGTTTATGTTCAATCATCTTGAAAACAGGAAACAAGTCATCTGAAGTGTTAAAAAGTGTCAGTTCTATTTACCCGATGTAATAAAGCACAGATGGACTGATAATTATTTGTAACAGGATAAACTTAATCTCAGAGGAAGGCAAACAGACAAAAATGATATAGAGTATGGTTTATTATTGATATGCTATTTTTATATAATATTTAATGATAAAATTTTTGCCCTGTCAATGGGAAGTTGACATAATATGTTTGAATTATCATTTATAAAACACAAATGCCTTATTTATTAAAAAGTACATTTTAATTAAAACATTTAAAAGTATGTTAGAATAAGTCCTATGTAACATATCATTAATAGCATGTTTACCCTTTACATAAACTCATGACTATTTTTATTAGAACTTTGAAATGTAACTGACAGGATTAGGGTTGTTATTTATTTTTTGTTATATAGTTATAATAGATACAATAGGTTAAGTTTTTCTATATATATTTAATAATTTGCAATATCTAGCATGAGATGAATTAACTAAAGTTTACAACCATTGCTGTTCTAAGCAAAATTCTTTAAGTACTTTCATTTGGTCATTAATTTAGTATGCTATATTCATTTAAAATCAACAATGAGGAGCATATGCGGGTCAATTTGATTTTTCTCTTGGGAACTTGAATAAAGTGGCATTTATTTGAAAATTTTTCCAGTAATTGCCGTGGTTTTGATATCAATTGTAAAATAACCAGTTATTGATTGGGGAGGCATTGATGATACTGGCTTAAGAGTGTATTGTACTATCTTTAAATGTTTTCCTTGTAAATACTTCTTAAATATAGAAAAATATTTCTACTTAGCAGATCCATTTTTTTTGGTGGATGATTGTCTCTATGGTGTGTACTGAGAATTTGTTTATGTTATGAGTATATTTTTCATTATCTATTTTGCTCAACTTGGCAAGGTTAGGAGCTTTAGAACGTATAAGAATTGTGTATGTTTTACAGTATCCTGCCGTCATTTAGAATAAAGTCGAGGGAGGGAGATATTTGTGTCAAACTGCGTACAAAACCAAAATGAAAAATATCTTATTTTAGGTTTATCAGGCCTTTAAAGTATTAAAGATTGCTTACAGATACTTTGTTATGTTGTCTATTTTATCACATTTCTCTTAGTAATCAATATGGAATAATAAGACAAATTAACAATGACCTTTTTAAATGTATATATTTAAGAAATTATAACAGGCAAAGAAATAGGTATGTGCACATTTCTGATCATCTCTGTAGTAACATTTGATTTTTTTCAGGTAATTGCAATACTGATTATGTTTTTAAATTTTTCAAATGTCCTTTTTCAGGGCAGAGAATAGTTTCACATCTTTTTCAATGCATGGAAATTTAACAAGTTGAGATAAGTACTAATTAGTGTTCAGGGCCCTATTCAGACAAAAATAGCCACTATGACAGGCTTATGTGAGATCTTTTGGTTTCCTAAGTTATATTGGTACAGGCAAATGCTGTCTCATTGTGACATTTGGTCAAATCAAGGTGAGTTATGTAGAAAATAAAGGAATCAATGAAATCTAGGTTTAATAATTTCTTAGATTTCCTAACAGATATGATCTGTCAGTAAATTGGAGGACTATAAAGGACAGTTCTTGGCCTGTTTGATATTAAATAGTCCAGGTAGATTTAGGTAGATTATAATAACTTCACATTATGTGAAATATGTAGCTTATCAGTGGGAGTACTTCAGTATTTTTTCTAATGAGTTTCCACTTATGTGGCTGTAATGGTGTTTCTGACCCTTTTCTTCCAGCCATTGATGCATTGATGGGAATCTGATGTTTGAAAGTCATGGAAGCCCTCTCTATTCCCACTGTTTGTTTATTACTATATGACTCGTTCTCTGGCTGACTTCCAAGTTATATTTTCCATTTAGTGGAATTCTGAGATTGTTGGGACTTTCATATATTTTTTTCCTATTGTTGACTGATAGTATTTTATGTTGCTGATTGACATTAAAAAGAGCTTAATAAGACCTGTATCTATTATTGGGGGATTCTGGACATTTTTATTCTACCTGAAAAAGAAGGCTACAATATTAACAAGTCCATTAGAATATTATAGAAATTTAAATATTTTGAAATTATCCAAGTTGGAGTCTTATAATTTAGAATTTCTTTCTAAGACTTCTTTCCTTCCAGTGATGAAAGAATTATTTGTTTAACTTTTTTAAAGGCAGAAATTGAATGTTTCTTGAATGTGCTGTTTTCTAATTCTCTAGAATGACGAGTTTACTTACCCAGCAATGTACCAAGCTACTAAAATAGCTGAGGAGAGGGAGCATCTTTTTTATATTTACTAGAAAGGGTATAAGATACTCTTAGTGATAGGTGCATTTGCACAAAACTTAATTTTACTTCTAGTTAGGGTTTTTTCTATATGAACCACTCAGAGTAACCAGGGTGTGCAAAGCTTAATACCCCATATAAAAGCAGCACACTGATTACTTGTTTTCCTTTTATTTATTTGCATATGTAATTTATTGTACTTGTAAAAAGGGAAGTGCTTGTAAAAAATAGCGAAACAGGAAAAACAAGCAAATTGTCATTTCTTCTAGTAAATTATGATTCAGAGATTAGTTAAAAATTAAGTTTGATGGATTCCATTTAATCTTAGTAGAATTTTGATAGGAGATTGAGCATGTAAAAGCAAAACTCTTATTTAAAACATTAAAAACATTTGCTAGATACTCAGAGTAAATTTACAGAGTGCATTCATGTTACTATTTATTGCAGGTGTTAGATTCTAGGCTCCAAATTATTATTACTTTGATCTATAAAGGCCATTAATTTTAAATATATGTTTATGTTGCAGTCTTTATTTATACTGTGGGCCATGGATTGCCACTTTACTTTGAAAAAAGGGAATTTTAGTTTTCATATTTAGAAATTGAGAAAAAAGAATTAAGAAAAAAATTGAAGAGCCAGATGGTTTAATATCGTATACCATTAATTTTTGCATATTTTAGTTTCTGAAATAAATTTGTACTGTGATTCTGATTATGTTTTTCTACTTTTGATGTAATGTTTTAAGGATTACTGTTAAGATTTTCTAATTCACATAAGTGGATAATATGAGAGATAACCTTGATTCGATGTCAAATCAAAGACCACCTTTTGAAGCCAATTTTAAGGCCTTGAAATCCAAAGCTCCAATGCACTACAGTGTTAAAACAGCAACAATGTTTGTTCTCCTGACATGGTAATTGAAATGAAGGTATACCTTTTCATTTCTTCATTTAAGTTACTGTTATAAGAAAATTACATTTGGGTTTTGTATAACCTTCCCAAGTTGTACAGAACCAACAGGGAAGAAGCAATTTTTGGCTATTATCCCTCCCAAATAATCTATGAAAAATGGTTCATTTTTCTCAAGGAAAGGAAAGGATCTCTTCTAACTTGCATGATGATCTCTTCTATAGATATATTGAAACCTGGAAATTGAAAAAAAATTATATTAATTGAACATTATTTGGATACGGTAATTGACTTTCTATTTTTTACAGTTCTTTACTGGAATGGTTACTGGAATACTTGAAATGAATAAGCATTTTAGCCTGAAGCTTATTAAGACAGCCAAGAAATCTTTCTCCCTTATTTGGCATAAGTAAAGATACTTTTCCATAGGATATTGCCAAAGATTCATTGGCTTGGCAATCACAGAGACTATTTTGTGATTACTTCTTAAGGGCACTACTTCTCTATGAAAATATTAGTCATTATTCTTTAAATCTGTGGTCATCTAAAAAAGATAAAGGGTTACTGTATAATTTTTTAATAAGCTATTAACATATTCGAATGACCTAAGGAACATAGGACATTAAATTAGTGACCTCACCCATCCTTTTGCAGTTCCAGTGAGGTAGGTGTTATACTCTATTTTACAGACAAATACTCTGAGGTAAAAACCAGTTAGAAATTTAAGGTCACACACTTCAGTATTTATAGAATCCATCTTTGAACCCATTGAACATTTATTTTTTAACGGGTGTCGGGTTTCAGTTTTCCCAGGTGAAGAAGCTCTAGAGACGTTTCACAACAATGCGAATATACTTGACACTACTGAACTGTATATTTGAAAATGGTTAAGATGGTCACTTTTATGTGTTTTTTTGCCACAATAAAAATTCTATTAGGAATGATTTTGTTTACTTATTAAATAAATTTTTAGAGAAGAATAACAGGAAGTAAAATGTTCATTATTTTGGTTCATTTGTAATCCAAATTGAAACTGCTGAAATTTTACCACTTAAGAGAAACCTGAGTTTCTGTTTAGATTTGGACTGAGCTTTCTTTCCTTACAATGAGAAGATTGTATTTCTTTAAAAAATCTCATCAATGATGTAAACTCAAAGTATAAGATATAAATTGGAATTATGGTAACAATAAGTGCATTTCAGTTTGTCACTCTGAATAAGAAGTTCACTTTTTAGCAGAGATGAAATTCAAGTAAGCCTGCAGAGTTTTAGAGTTACATATATATTTTTGACTACGTAAAATTTCTCTGAAAAAGTTATTTTGTAGCTGTTTTTTTTTTGTAGTAATGAGGATAAAGCATCAAATACATATATTTGATGTATTTGACAAGAGTTCCATATTTTGGTGATGCCAAATTATCTGTGATGTCTTTTCATGTACCAGGATAGAAGTACAACCTCTCACTTAAAAAACAACCAGCCACTGGAAAAAGCTAATGTTTTTTCTGTGTCTCTTTCATGTCTGTCAAGATTTGTTTATACATCTATTCTAAAATTTGTTTATACATCTTTTCTAAAATTTTACCATTTATTTTCTCTTTTGGATTAAAAAAGAGCTAATATCAGCCATTTAGAATTATGTATTTTAAATTATAAAATTTAGTGTATTTAAATAACTATCTACCTATTTAGTTTTTCTGCCCCCATAAGTATGGGGAGTGGAGGTGGTAATGCTCCTCAGTTCATGGTACAGAATCTTTGGTTCATGTTGGGCAGGCCTTTCTGCTGTTTAATTCGCATTTGTTCATTCACTCACTCATTTATTCTTTTCTACTTTCATTCCTCATTTCTACAACCTCCAGCTCCATAGGAAACGATTTAGGTCTATCCCTCTTCTTGTATATGTATACAGTCTGTGTCTAACTACTGCATTTGAGATTTACATTGTCTAACTGTTGAAAGTTATTTTCCATTTTTTTTAAAAGAGCAAATCCAACCTATTTGAAGATAGGCTAATTTGGATGAACTATTTAAGGAAAAATAACCTAATTCAGTGATTTATAAAATAAATAAGTTTAATATGTTGAAATTATTGAGAAAACTGAGTCTATTATTTACTCTTTTACTCATTGACTTTTTTTTCACTAAGTAATTAAAAGATAAACTTAATTTTCCATTAAGCACCAAATTTGCTTATTCTTTGCGTTTGTCTATAGCATTGCCTCATATAGGACTTCTTCACATGTATTACGGTTTCAGTAAGTGTTGATTCCATTAGATGCCACACCTACCAATTTGTAAATTGGCTTGGCCATTTGTAACTGTTAGTTCATGTTTTGGTGCATTAATATTTCAGTATTATTTGGACATCAGTCAAGGAAACAATTTATTACAAAAGCAATAAAAAATGTAGTTTCTAGTTTATAACCTAGTTGGTGATTACCCTCTCCCTTGAACATTATCATTTTTGATCTACACTACTATTGTGTGTCGTAAGCATGTCAGGTATCATCTCCACTTTAATAAAACAGAGGTTGCAGCTAAAGTCATTGCATGGCTCGCACAAGGTCACTGTGCTGTGAGGTCAGAGTCAGGACTAGGGACTGGAAACTGCTGATTCCTAGGCCAAGGTTCTTAATTCTGTATCCATGCTTTCAAGCTTCTTTTCTAGAGAGAACAGGAAGAGGTGATAGTTTGATTTAAGGACCATGTCATAGTATGAAATGAGACCATCTTAGAGTAGCTCCATTATTAATATTTTTATATAATGAGGTACAAGAGATGTTACTCATTTTTTTTTTTTAAAGTACTGCTCCTTTTTAAAAAACCAAAAATCATTGCTCTGTATCATTGTTGCTGCTTTTGTTCTGGGATAGATTCTCTAAGTCAAATTAGCCAATATTAACTCTGTAAAAAAATGAGGGAGTCTACAGTTCATGAAATACTTGGTGCATTTATGTTATCCATCCTGTCATGTCACCCCCCATTATAATTAGAATAAAATGCAAACTCCCTACTGTGGCCTGCAGAACCCTGAATGATCTGGTCTTTGCCTACTTCTCTATTCTATAACACAAAGGGAAATTACTTAATGACTAGCAGACTCTAAACTCCATGAATGCAAAGACCATGTTTGTTTCATTCACTATTGAATCCTTTGTTCCTTTGCATAGTTGGCTCTTGATAAATATTTATTTACTTATTTTTACATGTATTGTATTCCCAGTGTTAGTAATGTAATTCCCTCCCTTCCCCCTTTGCCTCTGGTAACCACCCATCTGTTTTCATGTGGTAGTTCTACTAGTTTTAATTTTTCCTTTTTTTTACAATTACATATTTATTAAAAAATTAAAAATTTAATCTATTTTTAATTTTTTGAGGAACTTCTATACTGTTTTTCATAGTGGTTGCACCAATTTATGTTTTCACCAACAATATACAAGTGTTCCCTTTTCTGTACATCCTAACCAACATTTTTTATCTCTTGTCTTTTTGATGATAGCCATTATAACATGTGTGAGGTGATATTTCATTGTGGTTTTGATTTGCATTTTTCTGAGTTTTGGTGATGTTGAGCATCTTTTCATATACCCCTTAACCATTTCTATGCCTTCTTTGGGAGAAATCTCTATTCAAGTCTTTTGCCCATTAAAAAAATCTGTTTATTTTCTCCTTTTGCTATTAAATTATATGTGTTTCTTATATATTTTGGAAGTTAACCCCTAATAAATATGGCTTGCAAATATTTTCTCCCATTCTGCAGGTTGCATTTTTACTGTTTCCTTTGCTGTGCAGAAACTTTTTAATTTGATGTCCCACTTGTTTATTTTTGCCTTTGTTGCCATTGCTTTTGATGCTGAATCCAAAAAAATATATATTGCCAAGACTGATGTCAAGGGGCTTTCTGTCTGTGTTTATTTCTAGGAGTTTCATGATTTCAGGTCTTACATTCAGGTCTTTCATCCATTTTGAGTTAATTTTTGTATATGGTGTAAGATAGTAGCCCAGTTTCATTCTTTTGCATGTGGGCATCCAGTTTTCCCAACACTGTTTGTTGAAGAGATTGTCCTTTCCCCATTGTATATTCTTGTTTCTTTTGTTATAAATGAATTGACAATATGTAAATGGGTTTATTTCTGGGTTCTTTATTCTTTTGCATTGATTTATATGTCTGTTTTTATGCCAATACCATATTGTTCTGACTACTATAACTTTGTAATATAGTTTGAAATTAGGAAATGAGATACCTCCAGCTTTGTTATTTCTTAAGATCGCTTTAGCTCTTTGGAGTCTTTTGTGGTTCTGTACAAATTTTAGGATTGTGTTTTCTATTTTTGTGAAAAATACCATTGGAATTTTGGTAGGAATTGCATAGAATCTGTAGATCACTTTGAGTAATATGGACATTTTAACAATATTAATTCATCCAATCCGTGAGCATGGAATATCTTTCCATTTATTTGTGTCATTTCTTTTTACCAGTGTCTGATAGTTTTCAGCAAATAGATCTTTCACTTCCTTGGTTAAATTTATTCCTAAGTATTTTATTCTTTTTACTGCTATTATAAATGAGGTTGTTTTTTAAATTTCTCTTTATAATAGTTCATTTTTAATGTATAGAAATGAATTTTTATATTGATTTGCGTCCTGTAGCTTTACTGAATTGATGAATATTTACTGAATGTGCGAATGTTGAATGAATTATCAAGAGATGATTAATTTACATTCACTGTCCTCTGAGAAAAATCTCAAAATATATAGTACATTTGATGAATATTTCCATAAACAATGATTTTGTTTCAGTGCATAATAGTAGTTGGAGTTCCATTGTATCCATGATTTAAAGGTGTTATATCACATTCTTTGCATGTGATTTCTTTAATATGCACAGCAACTTCGTGAAGTTAGTAATATAGTTTCACTTTATAGACAATGAAACAGTTAACAATTTGCTTAAATCCTCCTTGCTAGTAAGTGGCAGAACTGAGATTTGAGCCTAAGTCTATAACTAAAGTAAAAGTCAGTACTAGTGTACTTTGCTGCTTCCTAAATTAATTTCACTCCAGTTTATTGCTTCCTAAATTAATGTTTAAGTTGTCTGGAAAATTTGTTCTGATGAACACTTTCCTTTCCCAATGATGCTGGATAAATGAGGTGTTACTGTAATAGGTGCTAATTGAATGGCACAGAGAGTAAGTGCAAAAGAAATTAAAGAAGGAAAGGTGTGTGCTGAAGTCATTAGGGAAGCTTCTTGGAGTAGCTGTGGGACTTTAGTTCATTCAGTTAATGATGTGAAAGTGTGGAATACTGGACCTTGTAGCATATATGGGATACAAGTAGAGGTATTTCAGTTTGGAGAAACTGTTAGAGGCTTGGAGGTGTTATGGGTACCCTGAAAGCGGGACTAGAGTGGCTCGAAGAGCGGGTTTATATTGCAGAAGAGTAGAATATTTCTCAAAAAAGTGCATGAGGATGATTGGATGTGGTATATAATCTATACAAAACGTAATTTTTTTTCTGTAGTTGCCAAAACAGTGGCACTGTGGGATAAAGTAATATTTTAGGAAGTTCAATATGGGAGCAGCGTGCCGCTTTTAAATTAGAATGGTGCTGCAGTGGTAGCACAGTGAAAGGGTGGCAGTTCTGGCTCTGGGCTAGAATTCCACCTCCTCTACGTGCTGACTTATGAGCTTGGAATGTTATTTCACTTACTGTCCTTTAGTTTCTCCTCTGTGAAGTGGAACCGAACAGTAGTACCTTTTCCCCAACCCCAGAGGGTCTAAGGTATGGGGCAGCAATACCCACTCCTCCCAAGTCAGATTTACTTACCCCTCTGTAATCCTATAGTGCTTTGTATTTGCTTAATGTTTTCTTTCTTGACCTAAGGTAAATGGAATTAACCAGACTTCTCAGGTAATGACATATTGTCAACTTTGGCAAGTATAAGGCTCCTCTCTCGTTTTATTTTGTTTAAAATGGTTCTCATTTATGAACCATTTCCATTTTTATTCTCTCCCTCATAGACATGCATGCTAATGTTTTTCGATATGTCTGTATCCTTAAAAAACATAGTGGGTTTTATGCACATATGTGTTTTTCATTTATATAAGAGGTATTCTGCTATAGATTTGTTTCTTTTTCGCTCAGCACTCTAAAAAAGTGCCTTTGATGGTGGAAAACTTCGACCATATAAATGTGGAGAGAATAGTACAACAAAACCCCATGTTTTCATGATCCTGCATCAACAGTTATCAACTCATAGGCAATCTTGCTTAGTAAATATTTCTAAGTGCTCTTGGGGTCCCCTCTGGACAACTTCACCTCTACAAACTATATTTTTCCAAAGCAAGTCTGAGGTGTTTTTTTTCTGTATTTCAGTGCTCAATACTTAAAAAAAAAAACTGTCCATTTTAATCTCTGTGTGTATATGTCATACCTTGTAATTGCTGAAGGCATTCCAGGGTATGTATCTACCACATCTTACTTACCTGGTCCTCTGGTGATGGTGACCTATATACAGAGCCTGTAGCTGCCTATTGCCACAGACAACTCTGTGCTTTCCATTTTTGTACATGTCCTCTTAAGGACTTTTGGGAGCACTCTGATTTTTCAGAGGAGGATCTCTGCATTGCAGGATATACACGTACTTCGTTTCACCAAGTGCTGCCAGCTTGCTTTCCAGAATGGCTGTACTAGCTTACACTCTCACTGGCAGTACATGGAAGTTCCCTTTCCCTCCATTTCCACTAATACTTGGTATTATCTCACATTATATTTTTGCTGGTCTGACATATGCAAAGTGGTATATTATTCTTACATTTTTATTTCTCTGATCATAGTGAGGTTGGTTATCCATTCATACAGGATTATCTATTATCCCAACAGTCTCTTATTCTTGCTGTTCCTTCTGCCTAAAAATCTCTTTCCCCTTACTCCTTTGGCTCACTCACTTCATTCACTTCTCTGCTGAAATATCATATCCGCAACCATCTTATCTAAAAGAGTTCTTTTCATCACCTCTGTCTTTGTTTTGCTTTATCTTTCTTTATAGTATTTATTATAATAGAACATAGTACATTAATTTTATACTGTATTTGTTGGCCCTGCTCAATTTTCTTAAAGTCAGGGTCTTATCTGTGTTGTAATTACCTGTAAGCCTAGTACTTAGAAAAGTAAGCACTCAATAAATACTCAGTCAAAAAATGAAAATTTGCTCTTCATATTTTTGCTCATTTTTTTCTGCTCAGCAGCCATTTCTTGAATATTCTAGACATTAATCCTTCTTGATTTTAGACACTGTAATATAATCTGTTTATTTTGTCTATGGTATCTTCATTTGATAAGGAACCTTTAATTTTCAAGTGGTTAAATCATCACATCATAACACATAAATCAATACATTGCATTTTGTGTTGTTGTGGTCCGAAGAAATCCTTTTCTACCCCGATATCACAATCCTCCGACATTTTCTTTTATCTGCTTTATAGTTTTGTATTTTACATTTTGATCTCTAGGTTTATCTTTGTATAGGATGTGAAATGTAGTGTTTGGTTTTATTTTCCTTCCTGTAGAGTACAAGCACTTTGACTTGTCCTACTGATTTATAGTACACCCTTACCACATATGAGTTCTTTCTTATATTTTTCATTGATTAGTCGTCTGTTTCTGTCTCGTATCATGAAGTTTTTATGACAGCAGCTCTTTGCACTGTGCCCTAAAGTCTGATCGGGCAAGGCCTCCCTCTTCTTAAAAGTTGACTTAGCAACATACACAGTAGCAGCAAATACAATCATAGTAACTAACCCCCAAATAATGCACGTGACTATTACAGAGGAATTTTAAAACTTGATTAAAAGATGTAAAAGAAGACATAACTAGGAAGAGAGAAATACCCTGGGATGACTTAATGTTATAAAGATATCAGTTCTCTCCAAGTTAACCTGCAAATTCAAAGCAACTGCAAATCCCAATTTCAGTAAGATTTTTGCAGACCTCAACACATTTATTCTAAAATTTATGTGGATTTTTTTGCAAACATATGTCAATTTTTAAAATAAATGTATACTTTCATAGTATTTTGTATACTGTGTTTTTTAGTGACTAGTTTCTGTATTCTCATGGATGGGAAGTTGATTAGAGACGGCAGAGAAGAGGGAAGACGGCAGCAGAGATAAGAGTTTTGATTTGCACTGATAGAAATTGTGGAGGCAGCAATTAGCACTCTCCGCAGAGAAACATAGAAAAGATAGAAGACAAAAAAGTGAGAGATTGTTAGGTACATACATACTCCTTCCTCAGCTCTGGGAAAATGGTAAGAACAGAGGACAAACAGCCACCAATAATGTTTCTTAATATAGTGCCTTTTCTATGCTATGCTAATGACATATAGCATGTCTGGTCCAACAGTCTATACAGAATACTTACCTCTCTAGAGTAAAGCATCTATAGCAGGTATCTCTGAGATGTAACTTAATAATTGATGCTTCTAAGTAATGGTGATCCTGAGTAATCAGTAAGCTTTAAATATATTCTTAATGTCATGTTTAAAGTGGCAGGGAAATGAGTCTTGAAGCATTTCAGTAGCAACTAGTTAAAGTAAAAATGATACCTGTACTTGGGTTAACACTCTTCCATTTGGAAAACAAGGGCATCCAGAGCTATTCATTCTCTCAGTTTTTATGCAGTGAGACTTTTGCTTTGTATCTTGTGACATGCAATTGAATATACTCACAATCTGAACATAGAATGAAACCACTTCATGTGTTTATGGGAACTGCAGGTTGAAGAATGGCATTGAGGGAAATGAGCCTCCATTCTCTCCTACCAATAGTAATCAACCACTCTGACATTGTATTAACTGGTTACTATGAATCTTGCCTCTTCCAGAAAATCAAGAACCCTCTCAAGGGACAAATTTATTTTCCTTCCTGTGTGTGTGTATGTGTATGTATATGTATATGTATATGTATATGTATATGTATATGTATATGTATATGTATATATATGTATGTGTGTGTATGTGTATGTGTGTGTGTGTATAAAATAATGTATAACAATTTGAGAAGGAGTTATATAATCTCAAACAAGGTACTAACTACTCATTTGTAACTAGTATAGAAGCTTCTTTCTATTATCCAGGGTAGTCCCTTTTTTTCTAAATGGGTAAGCATTAAAACAGATTTATTTTAATTTATTTTGAAAAACTTTAATTAGCAAACATAAAGAAAAACAGTTTTTGGCTTTAAAGTTCATTTTTCACATAGAAGAGATAAAATATGTATACAACTAATTACAATGTTATCAGAGATATTAGCAAAGTGTTATGAGGTTTCGAAGGCAGAAGAAAGCACTTTTGCTACAGACATCAGGGAATGATTCTTCTGAGCTGAACATTTAAAAGAATATAGAATATTGTGATTACGGAAGCACATGAGAAGATAAGTGAGTCACAGTGTTTGTCCATTGTGTGATGTAGGGCTTTTATGCAAACTTAAAAGGAAGAGAGCTACTGTGTGCTTCTACTATGTAGCACACATTGTGCCAGGTCCTTTGTTTATGTTTGTATACTTTACACTTATACAACTATATGAGATAGGTCTCGTTAACTTTATATGAAGAAACAGAAGTTTACAGAAATAAAATACCAGCTCAGGGGCATGTAGCTAGTGCCTAGAGTCGGTTTTTTATTAAAATAATCTGAGGCTATCCTTTTTCTAGCTGTTATCTGAATGTTTCCAGAATAGTTATGATGATAACTACTTCAAGAATATACACAGACTGCCTGAGTACAACTATTGTTAAGCCTCTTCTCACTTTGAATGTTTAAAAGGGTTTGCCAATGACCGATGGAAGCCCATTGTCTCTGCCCTCTGCTCCCCCTCCTCCTCTCATTTCTCCACTGCCTCTCTTCAGCAGGGTGTGCCATTCTCCTGAAAGAGCGTTATAGTTGTTAAATAGGAGAAAGGTAGGTCTTCTAGTCCAGAAATGAGAATTAAGGGGCAGAACTAGAATTATTCTCTCGGCTTTGATGTGGAGAGAGTGAAATCAAGCCAAGGAGAGTAAGGAGACTGACTTTCAGCTGGAGAGTAAGAACCCTCACAGTGTGTCTGTATAGTTCTGTTTCAGCTTTAGAGGGCTGTAGTGCAGTTATCTGAGCCACATTTCTGACAAGGTGCCATGGATACCTGCTAACTCTAGTAAGATCCCAGTGCTTAGTTGGAATGTAAGCTGGACTATTTAATATCCTTTTTTAATTTCCCTTTTTCTATTAATATTTGGTAAAATATATGTATTTTTTAAATCCAATAAGTAATATAGGACTTGGTAATAGTATGTGTGTAGTAAATGTTTGTTGAATGAATGCTGGAATGTGTGAGCAATACTGAAAACTGAGGGAAGAAAGGTTTTTTTCTGTGTTCAGACCATAACTTTATATGAGGATTAGGGCGTCCCAATGGGCCAGCGTATTGGGTGGAGCTGCAGCCACAGGGACTACATAAAAACCCTTAAAAGAAAGTGGTATCCATGGGCATGGAGTCAGATTGTGTTGGACCAACTGTCCATGTTTTCATCAGTGAACCTTAGCAATTTTTTGTTTCATTTTTACTAAGGTATTTGTTACAGTGACATTGATGAAATGATTCAGGAAACCAGCATGTCATATCTGTGATCTCACAGTCTATTAGAAAGTTCCATTGTTTGCTTATTGTCTGAGTTGGAAGAGTTCTTCAGAAGTTAAGGAAGACATTTGGGAATATTTTTAGATCTTACGATTCTCACGCCTGATCTAGGTTTAAACTGCTGACTTATTTGAAGCAGAGGGATTGGATCACCAAGTTCTGTTGCTGTGCCTGTCCATTCCGTCAAGTAGTAGTTTAAATATTTTTGCGGTATTCATCCAAACTTGATTTAGCCACTGGCAGATTTTAGGTTTCCTGCTATTGTGACTATTTTGTAAAATCTGTGAAAATGGTATTAAGATAGGTGTTTGATGTACTAGAAAATGTGGAACCAAGTCTGGGTATCTTGTTGCTTTTTTTTTCCTTACATAGATTTGTGTTTAAACCAGTATTCTACCTAATATTTTACCTAGCAAGCATGCCCGTGATTATCAAAACAATATAGAAAAAGAAAAACCCAGGTTATTAATGTTATTTGTGTGTGTGTGTTAAATAGAGCTAGTTTTACTTTTATGTGGCATAATCAGGCAGCATATATAATGGTTCAACAGTGAAATGCATCTCACCAGTTAAAAAAAAAATCGATATAGAGATTTAAGTTTTTCCTGTGGCTAAACATCTACTGTACTGAACAATGGTTAAAGCCAAGTGGCGAATTTTAAGAGTGAATGACTGATGGCATTTTAAAGTAGAACAAAACTTTTGTTTAGACGCTTAGCAGAAGATAGGGTTAGATGCCTTAATGTTTATCTAGTCAGCTTTCTTGCCTTTCTTCCAGAAGATAAACACTAGTGAAGTCTTTGAAATCTTGAGGCATTATTTTTGCATTCTTTTTGTTGAAATTTTATGCCAACATCTAACCAGTAGCTAACAGTCTCATTGAAAAAGCTTATTAGCACGTATGTCTTTTTAGCACCTGAAGATTTAGTGTTCTGAATGACTCTGACAGTGGTAGTAGTGTGACTTCTTCCTTAGTTGTGGCAAAGGCCATGCTGTTATTTTGATGGGTTGTGATAGATTTCAACTTGTGTATAAACAGGCGGTATGAAACCAGGGGAAGGCTGTGTGAAGTGACTGCTCTGATGCGCTTTCTGTCAGGGCGCATGCAGAGAGGGGCCGGTAGTGCTTCAAGGGGAGCTTTTAGTTTAGGGAAATGCTGGACCTCAGAACAGCGATTTATGAAAAAAGTGCCATCTAGATGAGTTCTGAGCCCAGAACCACAATCTGGGCTGTATTAATCATAATTTTTATTGTCTGTATTTTATGACACTTGGACATGTTGGGGCCTTGCTGGCTGGGAACAGGTTGCCCGTCCCAGTGCTAGCTAATTCCTACAGATAGCTAGGATTCCTAGAGAGATAACACTCCCCTATAGGGGAGTGTTATATCCCCTATGCCTTTCATATGTAAACCAGCCAATCCAGAGCCCTTAACACTTTTATTGAGCTCTTAGAGGTTGAATTATCCTCCTCCTGCCCTAATGGCACACCTGGACTGGGTAGCAGAAGTCCCTACACCCCAGCAGAGCCTGCTGAAATTTTTCAGACTAGCCAGTCCTGAAGTCCTTACCCTGCCCTGCCTTGCCTTTCTTGAGAAAAACCACAGTAAAGGCTCGTGCCCACGTTTCCCCTTTCTCCTTCTGTCTCCTGAACAACCCAGTGTTTTCCCATGTGGCTCTGAATGGTGTGGCATGCCCCCTCCTCTTGGAAACTGTAAGTAATAAACTCTTCTTTCAAGGACAGTTGTCTCCATGCCTGTCATCATATGATACCTGATGAAAACAAATCCTGAGAACATTTTTAAAGCACGGGCTCAGCTCCTGGAGTTCCTTTAACTACCTCTGGCCAAGTCTCAATTCAAGTTCATAGTTAAAGTGGGTAGAAAGATCTTGGGCACCTCATGGTGTTTCCACTGTTATTGTGAGGAGCCAAGTTGTATGCGTTTTCCCTCTGCCCCACCCCTTGTGGATATTGAGAAGTCCGTGGAGGACATCTCTTTTGAAAAGTAAGAGGCTAGGCTGGGTGAGGATTCTGATCTGCCCCCTCCTCCTTTGCGATTGGCTTTAGCTCTTCTCGGAGGATGGGAGGATGTGGTGGGGAAGAGGAGGAGCAGTGGTGGCTGTAAGTCCTGAAGGAGGGGAGCTGGGTAACCTTAGATGTCCACCAGCAGAACTGACTGCTGCAGAAGGCACAGAGCCAGGTCCCCATACTACTGCTGTTTGTGACCCAAAATAACCTGGGAATTCCTGTAGCAGGAGGTTATTATCATATTTTGTTTTGAAACCTGTGGTGACTTCATCTGGATCCTAATGTATAAACAAGGATGCTTTAATAGAAACACTGTAGGAATAAACATGATAATGTTTACTGAAGAAAGGATGATATATTATTCGGGAAAACTATATTCAGGTCTTATAAAAATAGAAATGGAGGGAAAATGGAGAAAATCACAAATTTCATGTTTATTAAATATTCATTATATTTTAAGTAAGAGATCTGTTTATAGCAATGTCTGGATTTGAAATGGCTTTGAAGTTTACATTACAGTTGCTGTGGCCCAAAGTGCTTTTTTGTGTTCAGGAAGCTACAGACTTTTTTGCTATGGTATTACTTGTAGCTACATATTAGGGAAGACCCTAGTCAGTGCATTTCTTACATAGATTCCCCTGTGGATTTAGTCTCATTGAATATTGACAAGTTGACACAATTCTCTTTTCATGTGTGGCACTCCTGGGACAATCCGAAATGCAAAATTTATATTCTTCTCATCATTATGTTAATAAATTTAACTAATGTAGAACATCAGCTCAGAGCTTGCTCAGTGAAGCTGGTGAAACCCATGGCCTTTACTACCTTCCTGATCTCTTCAGTCTCAGTTGCTTTCCCTTCATCGTGGGGAATTATTTTACTTAGGTTTCCCTCCAGAGCCTGAGCTCTTCTTCCGGTAGGAGGCTGATGGGTGGTCTCTGGACACCTCTGGTATGAGCTAGCCTACTTTCAAACCTCATCGATTTCTCTGTTTTCTTTTTCTTATCACTGTTGTCTTTTATTTTCCTCAGCGTGTGTGTCGATTTTTCTTTGCCAGTCAGCCACTGTGGATCTACTCATTTCAGTTAGTTCTCTGAACCTATCTGTCTGTTGTATAGTATTTATATTTTAGCCGCATTGAAAAACCCTGATAGTTTCTTCCTCCATCCACCCGTTCTTATTCCTTAAAAAAAAAAAAAAAAAAATTCCTGTTGATAATATGTCACTGTGTGCTTCCCTTGTCTTCTTTCCCTGCCTTTTTCAGAAATATAATATCATAGTTATTTGCTTAATGTCTGGGAGAGTATGAAGGTCTGTTATTGAAATAAAAACTTAGACGATGAAAAAACATAGCATTTAAAGGGTGGTACAAGAGTCCTTAGGGGCTTATGGGATGAGAGCTCACATCGGAAGAAGTACCACTATGCGTCAGCTGTTTGTTGACAGCCTTTTTTCTGTGGAGAGACCATAACTCATGCGCTCCATCGATTGGTTCGGTACCTTTTAGGTAGTAGGCTTTCTGAATTGTTTGGGTGTGGGTTTTATATCTGTGGTTAGAAAGACACTACACTGAAAAACTCTTCCATGTTATGGAATATATAGAATAAAAGAGCAAAATTAAAATAGAAGTAGAATTATGAAGTTTATTTGGTTGGGTACCAACAAATTGAAGAAGTAGAAATGGTTAAAAAAAAAAACAGATAGAAAAACTTAAAATGAAAACAGCTGAACTAGGAAGTGGAGGACTGAGGATGTGAATCCGGGCAGTCTGGCTCCAGAACCCACACTCCTGACCCATACGCCATCCTCCCTCCATACGCTGTTGGGATTGTCTCTTTAGCTGAGATGACGATTTTAATTTTTTCTTGTCAGGCAGAATGATCCATTTTATTTGTCTACCGCAATTTATATATCTCTTTAGGCATTATTTATCACAAATAGTCTACAGATGTAAAAATGTAGTTTTCCTTTTGGTGATTTATCTGGAGATATTTGCTACGTTAGAGTTTTTTGGCATGTCTTTGACTTTTCCCGCCCTGTACAATGGGTATATTTCTGATTACCCTCTTTTATCGAACTTTCAATGATACTAGCTTTTCAAAGACTACCTCTGCTTCATTATACTGTTGTTCAAGCATATGGTACATTTCTGGCAAAAAGGTGAGCGAAAAGGAAAATGTTCCTTTTCAGATTTCAAATATTAATTGTCTTGAAGAGGAATTCTCCATATTTTGATATATTTAGAATAGATAGTTCATTGAGAACTTTTGAGCAGAATCAATTAGTTGACTGAGTTTAGTCCTTAAAAAACACAAACAGGCTTTTCGTTTCATTTATTTTAGTGAGAGTTAGAAGTGTTCATTTAAAGACAAGCATCTAATTATTTAATTCTCTTCCTACATCAAGACATGAATAAACAACTAACTTTATAGAATTCAACTTACTGTGCTTTAGGTTTTTGCACCCTCTTAACTATTTCAGTTTATGCCTAAAAGAAAGAAGAATCGATTTCGTTATTTATTGTTATTAAATGAATTTTAAGAGCATTAGATGTAGTCATATTCAAATATACCTACAAAAACATATCCTTGCCTGGTTCTTTAGGATTTATTTATTGTGACATGTTGAAGATATTAAAATAATTACTTATATAAACAAATCATAGAATCATTTATTTTTTTTACTTGATTTATAGATTTTTATCCTTGTTCCATGACTATAATGTTCCTTCTTCCTTGCCCAGTTTTGCCTGCTCTCTCTCTTAAAAGATTGCGCTCTCATTTTTTTTTTTTTTTTTAAGAATTATCACTTATTCCAACTCACTTTTGTAAGAGTGATGCTTGGGATCCCCTCAGAGCTTATGTATTCAACCTATATTTGAGGCGATGTTTTCTCTGGAAATGTACTCTCTAGTTTCCTGGTGTTAGGTTTGCATTCTTCAAATCTAAGAATGAGGGGTTGTTTCTAATTCAGGTCCTCTAGTTTTTTTCCGTACATCAGCCCCTCATATTATATACTTTGGCTTCTAGAAGATGATCAGTAACTGTTGTCATAGCAATTCCATAGAAAAATTTGACTATATCTCATAATTATATAGGTCTTTATCATATCATTTAAAACTCATCATCATCTGTCCCTTTCTGATCAAGAGTAACACTAGACAATCCTAACCTGGATCACACAGTTCCTTGTTTGAGATTTATTTAGAAGGCAAGACTGTTATAAGCTGCAAAGTCATATTCAAATGAGTAGAATGTCAGAAAGCACTGCTTTTGTGATGAAGCCACATTTTTCTCCCAAGGTGTCTACTTGACAATCCTCGTTCACCCACTTCCATTACTTAATTTACTTTTTATATATCATTATAGTTGGGACATAGTTACCATTGTATCACAATCTTATAAATTCATGGCAGTTGGGATCAAGGAGATTTTTGTTTGTTTTTAATCAACAGAGTGTTCTCAGCCTCAATTCTTTTAATAGAGTTCATTCTCCTGATTTTTTTCTCTTCTAATTTAATAAAAAAATAGGTTCACTGAGTTTGAACACAGTGTGTAAGAACCATCTATTTAGTTGAATATTTGAATTGATAGTGTAAAATTAAAAGCTCAAACAAAGATTATTGGTAAGAATTTCTATCTGCTTAGTTTCTTCTGATGGATTTAAATTTTCTAAATTAAAATACTGAATTGAGGGGAAACTCTGAATTCCAAACAGACTCCAAGTGCATTCAAAAGAATAACTCTGTCAGTGTTACACATCTGGCTATGATGGCTTGTATATATTTCTTTTTATTTGATGACTTTTTATAACTTTTTTACTTTTGAAAAAAGATTTATAAAGAAACTAATAGCAAAAATTGATATATTTTAAGTGTTCAGAAGGGAAGAAAATCCATGTTAAATTCTTGGAAATCACAAGTCATTTAGAAGTCTATTTTTGCCTCTCTACATTCATGATTGAATTCCTTAAATTTTTAGACATCAAATTAGACATAAATATATAGGGTTTCTAGGGTGTCTCTTATTCCTTCTTTTTCACACTTCGATATGTCTGTTTTCTATGAGACATCGTGAGCTAATTAAGCTCTTTGATATGAGTTATGTTTAAGATATTAAGGAATTACTAAGAATTGTGCATGTAGTGGTGGAGAAAATGAAAGGTATTTGAAAGATACTTGCTTAACTACCTTATAAAAAAGAAAGCAGGAAAGGGGAAGGAAGTAAAATACGAAAAGAAAGGTGAAAGAGATCAGGAGGAAAAATGGGAAGAGAATGACTTGTATAGCTATAGACAATTATGTATTTGCCTCTGTTTCAATCGATTTATTTTACTTGTTCTTTTCTCATTGAATTTTAAACTTCCAGAAAATGTGGGCAATTAATTCTGCTGCTTTGCGACTCCTGGATCCTAATAGTGTTATAACTCAGTTATCCATGGAGAGATACCCTAACCCTACCCCTACCCCTGCTTTGTGTTTTTTTGCAAATATAGCTTTCAAATTCTTACTGACATAAGTAAACAATGAGGTTGATAAAGACTTTTTGTCATTTCACTATTTCATCCTTATTTTTACTCCTATGTAGCTTGGCTCTTAGATCAAACTATTTATCATCAACTTTTAACTTAGATTTGAAATGGATGTTATCTCACATACTTTTTTTTTTTAAAAAAGCATTTTACAATAAATGTGTTTTTCTAGTGTATTTAATTGTCTATTAGTTGACTTCTGTATTTAAAGTTACAGGACCATGCCTGGATCCCTGGTCTTCAGCTGACTCCTAAGGATTTGGAAAATCTTTAGCCATCAAAGACAGTTTTAATTGGGATTCACTGCTCATGCATACAAACTAGAGAAGAAAGGGTACATTTTAGAAGGATTTTCAGTAAGAGTTGAAATATTATTTTTCTGGTTTTCTCTTATGAAAATAAACATATCCTATTACCTAGTGTTAACTATAATTCTCTTTCTGAGCACAAAAAGATGATAATACAAATGCAGTAGATTTAAAGAAAACAGTTTTTGTTTAAGCCTGCATTAAAAAAAAATTTGAGAGATGAAATTTTCTCTAACATGAAGCAATGATCAGAAAAGTTAGGAAGGACAATTGAACAACTTTACAATTAATTCATTAAAGAATTGCTATATAAAGCTCTGCCAATTCTAGAAAGTTAGACATTATTCTATTAAAACGTTGGTACTAGTATATGTATCTGCTCTATTGTACTTTGTACATGCTCTGTTATAGTTTATATTGATCTTTATTTACTTCTTGTTTCCTTTCCTGTAGAGGGAGCTCATTGAAGTCAGGGCCCATGTCTTGCACTCTGTATCTTGAAGATTTAACCCAGTTTCTAGAATATATTAGATACTAAACAAGTGTTAGATGAATGTTTCTGGGTGTTTTCGTTTCCTTGTTTTTTTAGGAGGGATTGCAGTTTTAAAAATTAATGTACGTTTATAAAATTTACAATAAAAATTAACAATAAGTTTATTTTGGATGATGGACACACAATGCAATATACATATGATATATTATTAAATCGTATACTTGAAACTGATTTGATTTATTAGCCAATATTACCTCAATAATTTTTATTTTTTAGGCAAAGGAACCTTGGTTGGCCTCACAGATTACAAGGACCTTATCATCTTACAACCTCTTATTTTTTAATTTTTTTATGCTACAGCACCTGGTCTTCTTAGGTGGTCTCCCATCCAGTACTAAGCAGGCTCGACCCTGCTTAGCTTCTGAGATCAGATGGGATTGGGCTTGTTCAGGGTAGCATGGCCATAGACCACCCCAATAATTTTAATTTAACAATTTACAGATAAGGAAATGTTGACCATGATGTGCTTTAACTTGTACTGTGTATTTGATTTATTTTTTGGTTAAACACTTGAAGTCGTTAGTCTCTCATTTATGAGTAAAGAAATTTGGTGCCATTGACAACTTTGCTGTTTTTCTTACCTACAAGCCAAATGTGTTAAGTAAATTTTAAATGTTGGATGATGACATCTTTTATTGATTTACTACTTTGTGCTTTCCCAAGAACCTTCACACACACAATATTAAGTCCTGCTTCATAACAACTGAAAAGGTGTAGGTGAGGAGCTGCAGCAGAGATTTATGCCAAAGGTTAAGTTTAAACCTAGATTCTAGGACTTGTGAATTTCTGTTTCAACAAATACTTTAAAAATTATTTCTCATTGTATAATGTATTAGTCTACTAGGACTGCTGTAACAAAGCATCACAAATTGGGTGACTTGAACAGCAGACATGTATCGACTCATCGTTCTGGAGGCTAGGAGTTCAAGATCATAGTGTTGGCGGCATTGGTTCCTTCTGAGGGCTGAGAGGGAAGGATCTCTCCAGGTCTCTATTTGTCTTCTCCCTCATCACATCATCTTTCCTCTGCATGTGTCTTTTATCCAAATTTCTTCTCATAGGGACACCCAGTTCTATTGGATTAGAGGCCACCTTACTTTATTGTGACCTCATCTTAATGAATTACATCTGCAATGACATTGTTTCCAAATAAGGTTCCATTCTAAAGTATTAAGGACTGGGGTTTCAACATGCCTTTTTGGGGGGAATATTTAACCCATAACATTTACTTTTTAGTGAAAGAAGTCTGAGGAGATGTGGAAAAGATAACTTTTCTTTCAGGTCACTTAAAGGAAACTCCTCGTTTGATCCTCACTGCTCTATTATCTCTCAGATGAGATTAATTTAATAACAATGGAGGGTATTTTTGACAGAACCATTCTTGCTCTATTTTTAGAGCCATAAAGTTGTCTAATGATTAGTTTGTGGAAATACCCATATTTATAATTTTATTTCCCTAGAGTTTTTTTTTAAGTTAGAATATACAAAGTTAATTGAGAACTAAGCACTTCTCTTGGGACTAATCTCTTGTAGTTAATCTATCTGTCACCTCATGCTCCAGCTGTTCTCCGGTGCATCTAAAGGGTCCCACTTCCCTCGAGGACTTAGGCAGTTGATGGAAGAGTCTCTGAAGGAAAGCCTAGGTTAATCACACTATCAAGTAGCTTTTTTAAAAAAATATTTCATAAACAGATGGTGAGAAGACTTCTTGAACAGTAAGATTCAGAGGGAGACAAGGAACTCTTTACTGTTATTTAGATAAAATCCTGCTTAACTAGAACTTGTATCAATGGCCTATTTACTTTAATTGAACTCCTTCTCCTCCTTCTGCCAAACCCCATGTCATGGTTTAAAAGGAAGAAGTTACACAAAATAAAGTACTTTTGTGAAGTAAAGTCTTCTTGGTTTGCTACTTATAATTTCTTAAGGAGGATCAATCATATTATATTTTCTGTTAATAGAGTCTTTAAGAATTCTAACATATTAAGTGGCTTTCAAAAACTCCAATATTTTATATGGAGATTAATAAGAAAATGATAGAAAGTATGTTAAACATATTTCCAGATTTCTTTATCTTATAGCACCAGGCATAAGACCATTCTCATATATAGGCATTATATATGTGTATATACTATTTGTTGGATGGCTGGTGGGATTGGTGTGCAAATGGATGAGTGAACAAATTAACATTCAAATTTTTTCTATGCATATTTATTGTGTACATATACAAATATACATATTTTATAAAATAAAATTATAAGATACAATACTCTGTTTTGAATAGTTTGGATAGTTTAGAGTTTTCCAGGGTATGTACTGTGGAAATATTTCATTAAAAAGGCCTTTGTAGGCTAATAGATTTGGAGATGTGGCATATTATGTTTATGTCAAGAAATTCTTAATGTAGATTAGCACATTAAAGGTTTTGAGTGATCCAGCAGTAAAAAAAACTTGTTCAATTTTAACCTAGCATTTCCAAAATGAAGCTGGATAGTTTTTTAAATCCTAAATTTTGTGTGTGTGTGTGTGTGTAGGGAGACGTTTGTGTGCATGTGTGTATGTGTATGTATGTGCAAAATTTGGATAACACTGGGTTTTTAACATAAGTGGTAGAACTGACCAGATGGTGATATGGCAGGGAAATGGGAGCTGGTGATGGTATTTCATAACACTTGTAGGTAACTGGGAAGGCATATGCAAGATTACAGTTTCCGTAAGAGTTAGTGAACTTAAGGTAGTGAAAACCTACCATACCCTTCACAAATTGTAATTGTACTATCATTAATTATATGCTACCGTGTAAGGATTAAGAAAGGAGAACGGAAGAGCAGCAGATGATTAAGGAGAATCCCTACTCCTCCACTTTATTACTTATGTAGCACAAATACCAGGGCTGCTTTGTGACAGCAGTGATTGTGGGACCATTCTACATGGTTCAGAGTGCCTGGCTTTTTGCCTGGTGTAGGTATTTAGCTCAATTTTCTGTTCACATGCTGTGGGAACTGAAGTATCAGAAAGCTCCATAGCCAGGTACTCTTGGCATTAACTTATTTTAGGTAGCAAATATTTTAAACTCTACCTCAGTAGAGTATACAGGAAAACATAATAAATAAGGAAACAAAATGTAGAATTTGTCAGTGGGTACAAGGAAAATCTTGGCACCAAATTTTTGATCTGTAGATTAAAAAAAAAATTATTTAAAATAAACTAAAAGGTACTCCAAAATGAACTGACTTTATTAGGCTCCTTTTGGTTTTTCTCTTTAAGGGAAAACATTAATAAACATTAATAAATCTGGTGTTTTCTGTTACTAGGAAAATAAAGACAAAGACTGAGACTCAGTATTTAACAGTTAAGTGAAAGAGGAATTAAATTTAAACAATTGAGTTTAATGATACTTATTTTGACTTATTTTCCTGGAAATATGTATTGTATTTCCTTCTGGGCCTTCTTGGATAACCCGATGCATTGCTGTGCTAGAGAACCACTATATCGATGCTAAATTTTGTGTGTTCATCTGATGGACACTGCAGATTACGGTTCAAGGATGCCTGAGCCTTGGGACTCCTCGTAGGTTGCTGGCATTGCACGTGTGTTCTTCATTACTGCTGCACATGTTTTGTCATGGTTTAAGATCTTCAAAATAACTTACGTGTTTTCAAAGCTCACTTTTAAATCTAATTTTTAAATTTCTATTAAATTGTTTAATTAATTTTAAAAAGCTCTGTAAACAATGAAGGTTTTTATAATTTAATGGGCAAACCTGTTTTATAATTTAATCCTTAATTAAATATTGAACCACTTTAATAAAGTAGCCACCATACAAAGAATACCAAATAAGATATTTGGGGAAAAGGGCGGGGGCAGAGACAAAACTCCCTAATTAAAATGACTAGCTTGTCTGTTGTAGTAAATAGTGGGGCCTATGTAAGTATCTGCAGTTATTCCCAGTTACTGAAGCTTGGGTACGTTAAGGTTTAGCCCTACATGAGAAATCAAAGGTCTTTTACTGTCCGGTAGTTTAATATGAGACTTCAGTGGCAGCTTGGAGTAGCTCACAGATCTCTTAGCTGGCTAAAGACTATGACGATATTATGTACCTGTTTAAGAGAGCATAGTGGAAAGAGGCAAACAATAAATGGATCTATCCTTCTATAAAAAACAACAGAAAAATGTCGTGACCCAGTTTAAATTGTCATTTGGGTCATGTGACACAGGGATTCTCTCCATTGGGATTAAGCACTGGCAGGGAACTCATGCTCAAATGTCTAGATGAAAGTGTAAAATGATGACTTTACCTAAAAAAATAGAATTCTGGCATTTGTTTCATATACATTGTATTTTCAGATACCTGTTTTGGAACTTCCATTGCTTTGCTTCAGCTGCTTTGCAGGAAAGTCCTGTAAATAACTGGGATAATCTCATAGGAAGAATCTATATAGGTTTTACCCTCCTCTAAATACTATAAAAATTTTTTTGCTATTAAAAATAAATGATATTTATTTCAATGTGTGCCTTATTAATCTTGTATAGTTTTGTTGCTGATCATCTCTATTAATGATACAGTTAAATTTTAATCCTTTGTGAAAACATTAATTACTATGTAAATTGGTGTTCTAGGATAAAAGGGCTCAGAGGTCAGATAGGTTTATGGAACAGTGCATACTATATCTTTTTTTAGAGATTCAGATTGTACATTAGAATGCTGTAGACTGAGAGATGCTAAAGTAAATAATTAAGTTTAATCCAGAGTTCCTTTGGAGGCCAATGGTAGAACGAAGTGACCAGGATGTCTGTTGCTTTGGTGCTTTTATATTTTGGCAGGCTTGTGTTGATAGGACTAAAGTTAAAGTCCTCATGAGATTAGCTTAGTCAAAAGTTCTTTTTTATTTGAGACATCTTCAGTGGAATCATTAAGCACAGTGATTGGCACATAGTAGATACTTAATAAAGAAAAGAATTTTTGTTCAGATTGATTAAGGATGGGCAGTGAAATACAAAGACTTTAGAATTTGATTGTCCTCTTGTAGTGTTTAGCATTGCAGTAGAATTTTTCTTCCTCAATTGCCAAGAAATATGTTCTCTACATTATTTCTATGGCTTTGTCTGGCTTCACATTTGGGGTTAAGAGGTGGGGGTGGGTAAATGTAAGAGCCAGGAGACCCAGGATCCCGGGAACCCCGGCATCCTAAGCCCAGCTACCCAAGGGAATGGAATAAAACTTTGTGTGTAGGGCTGAGTTTTCCTTCTGTCCATATGCATGGGGTATGTTGTCTGTGTCCTTATATAGGGTTACAGCTGAAGGTGTTTCTGGATTGGAAATAATAAGACCATTGAATTTACTTACCACCATACTATTCTATTTTACTTTAGAAATCTTGATCATTTACAACTTAGAGGGTTACATTTCTGGCTCCTTAAGTTCTACTTAAAAGAGAATGAACTATGCTTTCATAATGTGGTCAGGTTTATCTCTTTATTAACATATCCAGAGTATTTACCACAATAATAACAGTTACTATTTTAACCACAGTGTGCCAGGCATTGTGCTGGGCACTTTACATAGATGATTTGTAATGGTCATAACAACCCCAAGAAGTAGTTACTAGAGAGTTGAATTTTGCACACATACTGTCAGTAGGGGATTTATATTGTTTTGTTGCAGTTCTTCCCATATTATTGTCTGTAATGCATTTTTCTAAGCTTGTTTTTAAAGCCTTTAGTAAGAATCGAATAGATTAGAGTCATCTATTTTTATGGAACAGTGCATACCATATCTTTTTTTTAGAGAGTGGGGGAAAACCACTTATTTCTCTTCTTTTTAAACTTATCCTTACTTTTACATGTTTATATATTCCTGTTTTTTACTGACCCATTGGATTCATCGTTTTTACGGCTTCCTGTTTTATGTGTATCCTGCTTAGAAGTAACCCAATGGAACAGAAAAATGCTTGCTGAGACCAAGGAGTTAGTCTGTCTCATTTACTTTCCCCCGTTTTTCATTCCCGTGAGTGAGTTAGGCATAGACGGGGCCATGGCACTTGTTGCAGATACCGGGATTATAGAGGGGATGTAAGATCGTGATGGGGGGATAATCATTTAACTCCCTGTTCTCCTGCTATCATGAGCAAAACTAGTGGCACCAGAGAGCTGTCTAGAGTTCTTAGTTAGTTATTTTTCATGATGTGGGAATTGAAGACTGGCTATCTAAAATACTGCATTGGGCATTCAGTAGCAAAGACTGACACTCCATTTTAAGTTACACTTGGCCATTATTTGTTGGATTCTTGTAATATTTTTTTCTGTTTTGACCTTGAACATTTCTCAATCTAATATTTTACAGTGTGTCATGAATAAGGACATTGTAACTAACAAAATGTTAATGGTGGTTTAGTTAGTTAAACCAATGGATGCCCTAAACCTATTAAAGCAGAATTCTTTTGCCAAATTCTAGAAGCTTAAATTATGTGCCAGTGCTCCTTTTGCTTTATTATTCCTTAAACTTATTGCCGGCAGATTAAAGGTGTAAAAGTTTGTTAGACTGTACTCTCAACCACTGAACTATGGAATTTTGCATTTGTTATTTTATTAGAACTTGGCAAAATGCACACAGTTTAACCACGCACAGTTTAAGCATGCACAGTTTAAATAAATGCCTTTTCTCTTCCCACTTCCTTTGCTACCCATCAGCCCTTATTGCTGAAAGTAAGTTATTTATTAAAAATAGGATAACTTTTGCTATTTACTGTCTTAACTTGTTTGTTTTGAGCTAGATTGTGCCATTTAAAGAAACTGATATATAAGAAATATGGAAACGCGTGAACACCCAGACAAAAAGTATTTATTAAATACCTACAGTGTACATAGCATTATACGCTGTATTAGGCCACCTGTTTTATTACTTGCATATAATGCGGAAGAATTAAGCTTAATATGCTAACAAGTTTTAAAATTGATTTTTTATGGTTGGTATTTTATATTAAAAAATTTTTTTTACTTTATGTGTATTTTCTTTGCAGTTTACTCATATTCCATGTTAGTCATAGTCTGATTATTTTAAATGGTCAAATAAATTTCCTAATATCTTCTTTAAAATTTTGAGGAGATATAATACCTTGAAAAAGAAATTGAATTTAAAAAGTAGTTGGGATGTAAAACATGGCCTGAAGAACTTAGTTTTCCAAAGAATATATAGATAAGAGTTAGATAAATGATTTTACCTGAAGGATAAATAATTATGGTTATATTTTTAAATGTAATATTTGTTTATTCAATACATTTTTTCCGTGATCAAGTATCATTTGGATATTTGAGTGTTTATTACTGGATTAAAGAATATATACACAGGACTTGTTTCCATAGTGTAGCAGTGAGCACGTCTGTTTCATACACAGAAGGTCCTGGGTTCACGCCCCAGTGGAGCCATGGTCCATGGTTTACAGTTATGCCACCCTGAACAAGCCCGGTGTCTAATCTTAGCTAAGCAGCATCGGGCCTGGTTAGTATTTGGAAGGGAGACCACCTAAGAAGACCAGGTGTTGTAGGCATTAAAAAAAAAGGTATAACAATATGTATAACTCAGTTGCCTATTTTGAGAACTTTATTATTCTGCAAGCATTTTTAGTGGTCTAAAACCCTCAGGTGCTGCTTCACTTAATTTTTCAAAATCTTCTGAGTAGTTCAAAAAACAAAATGAAAAATATTTGAGCCAGTCGTTATAACAGTTAACTATTATTTTTAGCTTTCTGTGATTTATTTCTTTGGTTTTATTTTGAATGATATTAATCTTGTTGAAATAGATGATCAGGCAAGTGATATTAATGACACATTCGGTTGTAAATTCTGGTAGAAGCTGTCATAGATGGTTGTAATAAAAACATACCTATGAGTACAACTGTTTGAGTGAATGAAATAAGTGGAACTAAAAATGAATCTGGATAATTCAGTTTAAAAGAGTTTTCTACTGTAGCTAGCTTTTCCCCTGCTCCTCAGTTTTATACAGAAAAATGTTTTCAGCCTTCCATTTTATTTTTCTGGCTGGTTAAAATCGAAAGCCCTTATCACGTTGTCTTGTAGCATGACCTGTGAAAGATGACTTAATATTCAAGTTTCAACTGGACAGACCTAATTTTTGATGGCCCGTCCTGGTTAGATATGATTTTGGCCATGGATATGTTAAGATTATTTAAAAAGGAATCCTTACTTATCTCATGTAACCTGAAGGTACGAAGAATCTTTTCTTCTAGATCCCTGAAATTCCCTGTATTCTTCCTTAGCCATTCATCAGCATATGTTCATAATGAATGGGGACTAGCGGGGATGTTGGGCCACCCCAACCTTTACCCGCCTTCTTTTCTCATATTTTTGTGTGCTTAAAGTGTATAAAATGCTGTGTGAAGAATAAAATGCTGAACAAGACATGCAAGGCTCCTGCTCTTTAGTAGCTTAATTTTATTTTTCCATAATTTCAATTTCTTAGAATAGGAAAATATGAATGAATGACTCTACAGAGTGCTCCCAGTATTTAAGTAGGTTGTCTTTGAAAAGGTGGTTTGTAAATTGGCTTGTTTGGTGTAAAGAACATATCCTTAAATAGAAAATATTATAAATTGTAATTTCATTCCCAGATGGTACTATAATAATGCCAGAACTAATAATATTATGGTTTCCCATTGTTTTTGGGAATACAAGTTCTAACTGTAAGTCTAAAATTTTAAAGAACCTATGTGGCTTTACAAGCAGTTAAAAACCAAAAGAATGTTCCTTTTTTTTCTTCCTGACTTCTGTACCACCTAATTAACAGGGGTGTTGTCATGTCTTCTCCCAGACCATTGGCAGTGAGAGGAGGTTACTTCATCTACTGTGGTTAGTGGCAATGGCAAAAGGAGAATGAGTATCTTCAGCTGCGACAAGAAGGAGATACGGACTTCTGGGAGTTAGGGAAATGAGTGAAATATTACCTGGAGACAGATCTATGAAAGATCATTCTGGGGTGGAGAATCTTTGGCATCTAGAAAAGGAAGAATTGAGAGTTCAGGAGAGAGGGAATAATATTGGGACGGGGTCATGCTGTCATTGAAGGAGTGGGGTACAGTTAGTTGAATTTGGTGCAACAAGGAACTAACTGGAAGGGAATGTTTATCAATAGCTGCATGAAAGGAAACAGGGTCTTGGAGGTCGGCCTAGACGCAGGGGCTTGAATTTCTTAGATGCAGATTTGTAGGATCGACATTTGCAAGTCAGGTTGTGCCTGCGCACGATTTCCTTTATTGATGCTTCTTTTTTATCTGTAATATCATTAGAAAATATTTGAATGCCCATAGAGCACATGAATCAGTTTTTAAAATGTTACTTTTATGCATTTGCAATTCTTTATTAAATTTTCCTTTAAGTTACATAATCTTCTGGAATCTTTTCAAAGATAAATATTATACCATTATACCAAAAATAGTTTATACCATGTAGCATAACTAAAAACAGTGTAAAATAAAGTCCATTAAAAGAAGAAAGCATTATTAAATAAGAAAATACGCCAACTAAATCTCATTTAGTCAAGGTAAAGGGAGAAGTTTCTAGCAATAATCTGATTAGCTAACATCAGCCATCTGTTTTTGCATGTTGTCTATGTTCTCCATTTCTGGTCTAATAATTCCAACACTTTGTCATTTCAGACTCTGGTTCTGATGCTTGTTCAGTCTCTTTAAAATGTGTTTTTTTGTCTTTGATATGCCTTGTAACTCTGTTGAATGATAGATGATGTGCTGGGTAAAAGAAACTGCAGTAAAAAAAGGTCTGTAGTAATATAGTGGAAAGGTGGAGTTGTGTATGCCCTTTCCCCATGTGGAATGCTAGAGCCAGCTGAAGTTGGGTATATTCTTTATTCCAGGAAGGTTGGACTCTGATGAAACCCCAGCAGTTTAGGCTCTAGCAAAATAGTTTCTTCTGAGGACGGAATGCTCTAGTGTATTTCAAATGGTTGCTTTTCCCCTTGCTCTGGTAACAACATGGGGGGATTTTTCTCTGGTACTCAACTGGGAGAACTAGGTTGGGCTCCTGTAGGTAAAATTTATGATAGTGTGGGGGTCCCTGTTTTTTGGGGTTCCCCTGGAGTTTTTATATCTCAGACTTGTTTGCATTGAGCTCCTAGCAATTTGTCAATTACAGTTCAGATTTTCCTACCTCGTCGCTGATTCCTGGGTAGGTTCCTACTTGGGGATTTCTGTTCCAGTTAGTTGTGTTTCTTTCTACCTCCCTGTCTCTCTCTCTAGTTTTGGGGGCAGTAGTTTTCTCTGTGACTTCACCTCTCTTAAGATCTATGAAAAGTTGTTGATTTTTCAGTTTGTTTAGCTTTTTGCTTGTTAAGATGGAGTGGAGGCTTCTAAGCTCCTTACTTGCCAGACTGGAAACTGGAAGCTTGGGCAACTTTTTGTGCTTTGTGGGCACATTAATTTTATAAACAAATTCCCTGCCACATTTAGAGAAAGTGGAGAGTATTGGAATGTTGGGGAAAATGAGAGTAGACTTGAAAGGAAAAGTGTTATACTGAGACTAAAGGGAACTTGAGAGAAAGGTGGATGATCATACTTTTTACTTTGTAGTAATTAATCTACATATTAATTACTGAATGACCTTAAATACATTTTAAAATTGTCCTGGTTCTTAATTTTTCTCATTGAGTTCTTGTGAGGATTAATCAGATAGACTTCCAGCCTTTCCTTTTTGTTCTTTCCCTTTTTCTCTTTTTCCTCCCTCCCTTCCTCCCTCGCTCCTTCCTTCCCTCCTTCCCTCCCTCCCTCCCTCCCTCCCTCCCCTCCCTCCTCCCTCCCTTCCTTCCTTCCTTCCTTCCTTCCTTCCTTCTTTTCTTCTTTCTGTTAACACCTACCAGATGTCAGAGATGTGCTAGGAGTGCAAAGATAATTTATAATTTTTCCCAGTCTCACATTCTAAAAGAAAAACTAGATAAAATACTCTGTGGTAATTATGTATTCGCATACTTCCTGTAACAATGGTATAGTGGTGGTGGTACAAAGAAAGGGGAAGGACATGAGAGAGAAGATGGTGGTCAGGAAAGGTTATATGATTAAGAAACATTGGATTAGACTCTTCGGGGAGGAGGAACCACTTTCCTGGTTTAATGGGAGGGGAGAATTCCACACAGTGGAACTGTGCAAAGGCAGGTAGATGTGCAACAATACTACCCATTAAGGGAACTGTTCAGTTAGGTTTCCACATGGGTGTGCTGTGTAGGTTCAGATAGACAAACTTGTAGAAAGAAACCATTGCCCAATCTGGGCAGGCCACATTTGCCATGTTTGGGTATCTGGCCCTTACCCTGTAGGTGTGACCCACCAGTGACCCAGGGAAGCAACTTTAAGGGATTGTTGCTTTGTAATGATCTTTAGAATGACCTATGGAGAGGAGTCACAATAAGAGAAAGGAAGACCAATTTAAATACTACTATAGTAATCTTGGAAAGTGGCAGTGAGGACATTGCCAAAGAAGATAGAGATGAGTCATAGATGATAGGTTCTAGAATACTGAGTGACTGATTGTATATCAGGCAAGAGTAAGGAATTGAGGATGACCATCAGGTTTTCAGTTTGGACAGCTGACTGGATATGTGTCCTTAACTAAGAGGAGAAACAGGAATGTGACGTTTAATTTGCATGGTGGGTATTCAGGTGGATGTCCTCAGTTAACCGTTGAATAAATTGATCTGGAGCATTTAGCAAATCTGAGTTGGAGATAGAGGTTTGGCCGTGTAAACATTGACTGTTTCCTATTGACTGGCATAGTAGGTCTGAGGAAAATACGTTGTAGGAGAAGACTATGAAGTAATCTTAGAGTATGTCAACATTTTAGGGTGGGTGGAGGAAGAAAAGCTTGTGGGAAATACAAAGCAATGGTTTTAAGATACGGAGGAGAATGAATAGAGGGTGATTTGATGTTTTAATCTAATACATTGAAGAAGTTAACCAAGAGGAGGAGTGCACAGTGACCACTTTTGACACTGTAGCAAGAACAGTTTGTAGAGAGTGGTGGGAAGTCATCCTATGGGAAGACTGGAGATACTCAGCACATGTATTCATTAGGAGTTGATAAGGTTACATAACTGAAAACCCTAAATAGCAATAAGCTTAAAGTTTATTTCCTCTTAAAGAATCTGAAGGTTGAGAGTCTAGAGCCGAAATGGCAGTTCCATGAAGTTGTCAGGGATCTATGTCCCTTCTACCTCTTTATTCTGGTGTTTTAGGCAGCGTGGACTGCTGTAACAAAGCACCATAGACTGCATGGTTTCTAAAGAACAAATTTATTTCTCACAGTTTTGGAGGCTGTGAGTTTGAGATCAGAGTGCTAGCATGCTCTGGTTCTAGTGAGGACCCTCTTCCAGGTGGTAGACTGCCAGCTTCCCTTGTATCCTCAGCTAGGTCTGGGCTTTTCTTGTCAGGGCACTAATCTTATTTATGAAGACATCACTGTCATGGTCATGACCTACTCACCTCCTGAAGGCTTCACCTCTATACACCATCACTTTGGAATTAGAGTTTTAACATATGAATTGGTAGAAGGATGGGAATACAAAAATTGAATCCATTGCATGTGGCATTCCTAAAGTGATCTCATTTTCATGGTCCAAGATGGAGGCTGAAACTGTAGCCATCACACCTACCTTACAGACTGGTAACAGGATGAGGAGATGTAGAAGAAATGTACCCCTTTGTGTAAGTCTTAAAACTTCAGTCTATATCTTAGGCCAAAGTTAAGGCAAGTGAACACACTCAACTTGAAGGAAATAGAATTTATCTTTTAGCTGGGGAACAATATGTCCAGCTTAAAGTTTGGTTTCGTACTACTCAGGTCAGGGACCTTGGAAGCAACTAACAGTCTCTGCTATAAAAGAGATTAAAATTGTGTGTTTGTTTAGGTGGGATTGGGGGGACAAGAATTGAAACTTATGAAAGTTCTATAAATTGAGCTAATCTGCTGTTTTGGAACATGCTGTTTCTCCTGGACATTACTGTGGATAATCAAAAGGATCCTTTAAAAGATAGAAAAATAGATTATGCACCTAACAGTGTTTTGATCTACAAACCATTCTGCTTTCAAACACATTTAGTTTTGCAGGTATTTAAGGAAATCAATTAATGAAGGTAGACCTCTGCTAAAACATTATGCTTAAATTCTATACATTATATTTTGATATGCCAAGAAGACACTGAAATGGCATAGTAATCTGATTTAGTACCATGAACCTATTAGAACACATTTTATATTTAGCTGATTTTGTAATTGTCAATATTAGTGTAGTTTATCCCCTTCAACTGTTTTCTAATTATAAGGTAGATTAGGTTAAAAGGATTAAACTAATATAGGATGTAGCACTTCTCTACTCTTTGAAAACCTAGCATCTGGGGGAATTTGGAAAGAGTGAATGTGTTTAGAAACTGCATATTCTTTCAGATATAGTTTTATAGTAATACACAGTACCTCTTTCCATTTATTGACTGGAACTCTGCTTGTCTGATTTTACCCATCAAACCAACTTCTCTGGAGTCAGTTGAATAATCTTCGACTGGTAGCCCCAGATTTTTCCCATCAGTATAGTTAGCATGCTTTTATCTCACATTTTTGGTTTGGAAATTTTGAAACATTGGTCCACACTGATCCATAGGAACCACACACATATTCTTGAGAGACAGTTTGTTTTCTTAATGTTTGAGTGGAGGAGCAGGATAGTAGGAGAGGTGATTGTGCCGGCAACTGCCTCAGGTTCAACTTTGACAGATGAGCTTGCCATTTCTCTGTCCTTGGTCACAGAGTGGTATTTCCTGAGTGGTATAATTTCTTCCAGGAGCATATTGAATAGTGATGTTTTGCAGTATTTTTCTAGATGTAGTGGACTAAGTTTTCAGAGCCATACATCCTAATTGCATCTCTTCTACCAAATAGTTCTATTGATCTGGAGTCACCCAATTGCTCGGTCTGGGCTATGTCTTAATAATAATAGGATTCTTTGGTCTTATACTTGGGAGGTATTTTAAAGTTCATTTGGTCCAAACTTCTATTTAATGAATAAAGCCCCTACAGTATCCCCAGCTTCAACCTGTACCTTTACTTTTTTAGAGTTTGAACACTCACATTACCCAGCCCCCAAATGGTCCCAACCCATAACCTTTATGGATAGCTTTAATGGTTACCCAAAAAAAAAAAAAAAAAAAAAAAGTCTCTGGTATCTAGAGTTCCAGCTTACCTTCTTATCACTTTAACTCATTGGTTTTAGTTCCACCTTCTCTTGCCATGTGAACTAAGACCAATCCCTGTAATAGCTGACAACCTGTAAAGTATTTGAGCCTTTTCTTTTTGCACACTGTGCATCATTGACACTCTCAACTATTGCTCATGATTTATCTTTTCTCCCTCATCTTTTTAGGCTTATCACGTCTCCTTTTCAAGTTCTATAGCATATTAATTTATTTAAAGGTAAAATGAGCTCTTTTGGCAGGATAGTCAAATACACTATTAATTCATATTAAACTCTCAATCAACCAAAGCCTGTCTTTTCACATGGGCTATTATTAAGTAATATTTATCCTGTCTAAGGTTTTTGCTTTAAGCACAGGATTTTATATTTATTTTTATTAAGTTAACCTTATCAGATTTACTGCAGTGTTTCTGAGTACTTGTTCTTTGGGGATACTAATATTTAGTTATCTCCTTAGTCTTATTTTTGGATTTGATGATTATGCTGTGATTGCTTATCTAAAATCAAGGAGTTAGTTTGATTATTTTTATCTGGACTTAGGAAGTCAGATCTTTTAGTTACAATCTATTTTATTAATTTAGGGACTGCAATGGGTGTTAAATACTTCTTAGTGCAATTGATTGGAAATTAGTTATCTAGAGATTAATATAGAAGAGGTTCATGTTGTGTTTAATCCCTTTTTTCCTCCCCTCCGTTTTTCTCTTTTATCTATTAATTATTTTGGCTTCTTATTTAGAGATATATTTTAAAAAATATTTTAGATACAAATATAACTGAAGAATCAGGTTAACTTTAAATTTGAAAAATATTGATTCCATTTTATGATATTTAAAAAATTGTGGAGTTTTGCTTACATTTTTGAATACAAAATAAATTTCTGTATTTTGAAGTTTTTCGTGGTAACCTAAATTATAATTAGGAAGTGCCATAGGAAATGCCATCTAAATGAACATATTTTGCAATTACAAATGCACATAGTAAAGCTCATTTTAATTTGAGCTGAAAAAAATTAAGACAAGTGTGAAGAAATTTTTAATAAAATAACTAGAAGCTGCTACTAATTAATAAAAGACTGTCATAAGTGAAAACATTTTATAAGCTATAAAACACTATACATATAAGTTGCTATTACTATATTGTATTATGTAATAGAGTGAAAGTTTTCTATTGCATATTGATATATAAAATATTTTTTGAAACCATTTTATTTTCAAATACATAGAGAATTTTATTTTGTCCACCAGTGTCCATATAATATAATATACAGGCATACCTTGTTTCATTGTGCTTTATTTTATTGTGCTTTGCAAATATTGCGTTTTTTGCAAATTGAAAGTTTGTGGCAACCCTATGTAGAGCAAGTCCTTTGGCACCATTTTTCCAATAGCATTTGTTCACATCACGTCTGTGTTATCTTTTGGTAATTCTCACAATATTTTAAACTTCATTATTATTATTTGTTATTATCATTATTAATTTATGGGTGATATATAATCAGTGATCTTTGATGTTGTTATTATAGCTGTTTGGGGGCACAATGTACCATACTGACCTATGACAGCCAATTTAACAGATAAATGTTGTGTGTGTTCTGATTGCTCCACTGACTGGCCATTCCCCCATCTCTCTTCCTTTCCTTGGGCCTCCCTATTCGCTGAGATACAACAATATTGAAATTAGGTCACTTAATAACTCTACAGTGGCCTCTAAGTGTTCAAATAAAAAGAATAGCATGTCTCTCATTTAAATCAAAAGTTAGAAATGATTAAGTTTATTGAGGAGTCATGTCAAAAGCCAAGATAAGATGAAAGCTAGGCCTCTTATGCCAAACAGTCAAGTAGTGAATGTAAAAGAAAAGTTGTTGAAGGAAATTAAAAGTGCTACTCCAATGAACACACAAAAGGTAAAAAATGAAATAGCCTTATTGCTGATCTAGAGAAAGCCTTAATGGTTTGCATAGAAGATCAGATCAACCATAACATTGCCTTGAGACAAAGCCTAATCTAGAGAAAGGCCCTAATTCTCTTCAATGTTATGAAGGCTGAGAGAGGTGAGGAATTTGTAGAAGAAAAGTTTGAAGCTAGCAGAGGATCACAAAGTTTAAGGAAAGAAGCTGAATCCATAACATAAAAGTGCAAGGTGGAGCAGAAAGTACTGTCGAAGCTATGGCAAGTTATTAGGAAGATCTAGGTAAGTTAATTAAAGAAGGTGGCTACACTTAACACTTTTGATGTATTTGAAACAGCCTTGTGTTAGAAAATGCCATCTGGGATTTTCATAGCTAGAGAGGAGAAATCAGTGCCTGGCTTCAAAGCTTCAAAGGACAGTCTGACCCTTGTTAGAGGCTAATGCAGCTGGTGCCTTTAAGTTGAAGCCAATGCTCATTTCCATTCAGAAAGTCTTAGGGCCCTTAAGAATTATCCTAAATCTACTCTACTTGTGCTCTTTAAATGGAAAAACAAAGGCTGGATAACAGTACATCTGTTTACAACATGGTTTACTGCAATGTTAAGCCCACTGTTGAGACGTACTGCTCAGAAAAAAATATTCCTTTCAAAATATTACTGCTCATTGACAGTGTACTCGGTCACCCAAAGAGCTCAAATGGAGATGTACAACAAGGAATTGCTGTTTTCCTGCCTACTAACACATCTATTCTGTAGTGTAGCCCTTGGATCAAGGAGCAATTTTAAATTTCACATCTTATTATTTAAGAAATATGTTTTGTAAGGCTAGAGTTGCCATAGACAGTGATTCCTCTGATGGATCCACACGAAGTAAATTGAAAACCTTTTGGAAAGAATTCACCACTCTAGATGCCATTAAGAATGTTTGTGATTCATGAGAAGAGGTCAAAAATGTCAGCGTTAATAGGAGTTTGAAAGAAGTTGATTCCAGTGCTCATGGATGACTTTGAGAGGTTCAAGACGTCAGTGGAGGAAATAACTGCAGATGTGGTGGAAATAACAAGAGAACTAGAATTATAAATGGAGCCTGAAGATGTGACTGAATTACTACAATTTCATGATAAAACTTTAACGGACAAGGAATTACTTCTTATGGGTGAGCAAAGAAAGTGACTTTTTTAGATGGAACCTACTTCTGGTGAAGATGGTTGAAATGACAACAAAAGATTAGAATATCACATAAACTGATTTGGTAAAGCAATAACAGAGTCCGAGATGATGGACTTCAATTTTGAAAGAAGTTCTGCTATAGGTTAAACACTGTTAAACATTGAATACTACAGAGGAATCATTCATGAAAGGGCGAGTCACTCACTGTGGCAACTTCACTGCTGTCTTCTGTTTAGAACTTGCTACAGTCACCCCAGCCTTCAGCAGTCACCACCCTGATTAGTCAGCAGCCATCAGCATCAAGGCAAGACCCTGTAACAGCAAAACGATTATGACTCACTACTTAAAGCTCAGATGATACTAGTATTTTATTAGCAATAACGAATTAAGTAATAAATTAAGATATGTACATTGTGATTTTTTTTTAGATATAATGCTATTGCACACTTAATAGACTACAGAATAGTATAAACATACTTTTATGTGCACTGGGAAACCAAAAAATTCATCTGACTCGCTTTATTGCTGTGGTCCAGAATCAAACCCATGATACCTTGAGGTATGCTATAGATAATCCTTTCATGCTATATTTTCCTTTCCTTAAAAATCCCTTTTTTTCCTGCTTATCCTATATTTCCCTTAATACCTAGCTTAAGCGCCATTTCCTCTGTTAAAGTGCTTTTGTCAAGAGTCTTTTAGAATTGTCTCTTCCTATTCTGAATTCTTGATGTTTTTATTGTCTGTGCACCCATCATATGCTACTTTTTGTTACTGATCTTATTTTTAATTACGTTTCATGCCATTAACAAGTCTGAAAATTACCTGGGGGCAAGATTTGTATCTTTGTTTTGTTTTGGTCTAAGACTCAGAAAAATAATAGGAACTTACTAACTGTTGATGATGAGCATAACTTTATTTGTAAAGTCCTCTCAATATGTTAAAAAAAGTTTTTGTTTCTAACATTAGATATTTAGAATGAACTTTATGCTACTAATTTGTTAAACTCTTTGGTGTTAAGATATATTTTTCTGACCATATTGCTGCAAATTTTACTTTAATGGGTCCTAAGTTAATGATGTTTCATTGGTTTTCAGTACTTTATACAAAATAGATGCTTAAGAGTTGTCTAATAAAGGGATGAATAAATGGTCTGAAAGAGCAAATACTGTAATTGTTTAGAAATTTTAAACTAACACTAGGAAATACATTAAGCCCAGGTCGGGCAGGGGGAACCCTGTGATTCTGATTATTTTATATGGAACTTAAAAAAAAATAGCTACAAATAATTTAAAAAATAATGATCATGCATTTATACCCTCTGAAAATCAGAGGCAAGCAATTATCCTGTGTCTTTCCTGAGTTGGAGTTTTCCTTGTAATACCTGCCTACGTTCCTTCAGTGTTATTAAGAGTTCTGGGTCCTTGCATTTATAGGTGTGTTCTTCTGAAGTATTTCTTTTCTGTTCTGCCTGTGCCCTAAGGAGTATAGATTAGAGACATTGCTAGAATTTGTTATGAGGAAAAATCTTCCAGAATTGCTCTAGGGAAAGTGGAAAATGGATTATGAGCACTAGCCTCACTTAATGGTGCATATTAATGTGGACACTTTAAATATGACAATAATGAGATAGGCCCAGCTAAAGACGTCATGAGAAGTTATTATGCTAGATGAGCATAGAAATTTGGCTGTGGTTAAAGAAATGGAACAGGGGAAACATTAAAAAAGAAGTTGCAAGAAGTATTAGGAATGTAACGTGAATGGGAGAGGAAAGCAGACGTAAAGCAGAATAAGTCTAAGTGCCAAAATGGGATGTGCAAAGATAGGGAAAGAAAATGGGAAGAATTAAGAAAAATAAGAGTGATAAAGCCAGGAAGAAGTTCTGAATCAGTTATTTTTTGTGCTTAGTCAGAAGAAATACATTAGACTACTTTTAAGCATTTTCTACTCATCTTATTTTGGGGGGATACTGTGTAGTTTGCATTATTTAGAAAGATGTTTTCTTGGTTATAGTATATTGAAATACTTTATTATTAAACTATTACTGTCCATCTGTACTTGAGGAAAATGTTACATTATAGATAATTTACAATAAGCTTGGGGAAAAAGATACAAACTCATGACTAAGTTTAAAAATAACTTTTTTCATAGAAAATTTGCAAAGTACAGAACAATATAGAGAAGGAAGAAGCTCCATTATTCATTGTAATCACCATTCATATATATATTCATATATATATTTTTTAGATATAATGCTATTGCACACTTAATAGACTACAGTATAATATATATATACATATATATGTGTGTATACACACACACACACACACACATATGTATTTAAAGAGCAGTTTTAGGTTCATAGCAAAATTGAGTGGAAGGTACAGACTTCCCAGATACCCGCTACCCCTACACATGCGTAGACCCCTCCATTATCCACATTCCGCACCAGAGTGGTACAGTTACTACAATTGATGAACCTACATTGACACATTATCACCCAAAGTTCATTGTTTACATTAGGGTTCACTGTTGTACATTCTATGAGTTTAGGTAAATGTATGACACGTATTCACCATTGGAATATCAGAGTAATTTTATTGCTCTAAAAATCCTCTGTGCTCCTCCTGTTCATCCTCCCAACTCCCCACCCCGCCACGCCCCCCACTCCTGGCCACCACTGATCCTTTACTGTATGTCTTGCCTTTTCCAGTATGTCATATAGTTAGAATCATACAGTCTTGTCAGATTAGCTTCTCTTAATAATATGCATTTAAGGATGCTCCATGCCTTCTCATGAGTTGGTAGCTCTTTGGTTTTAATGCCGAATAATATTGCATTATCTGAATATTCCATTTTATCCATTTACCTGCTGAAGGACATCTTCATTGCTTCTAAATTTTGGCCATTATAGATAGAACTGTTATAAACATCCATGTGCAGGGTTTTGTGTGGACATAGTTTTCAGTTCCTTTGGGTAAATACCAACAAACATGATTTCTGGATTTTATGGTAAGAGTATGTTTAGCTTTGTAAAACACGCCAAACTGTCTTCCAAAGTGGACTGTACCCTTTTGCATTCTCACCAGCAATGAGAGTTCCTGTTGCTCCACATCCTCAACAGCATTTGGTGTTGTCAGTGTTCGTCGTAATTATTTCTTAACATTGAGTTCTATGTACTTCCATTATTTTATGTTTTTTTTTTTGTGTGTGTGTGTGTGTACACACATTTGCAAATGGTGTACTATAATGAATTCCATAGACTTGGAATAACCATATAGGTTATTTCCTTTTTTTTTTTTTTTTTGCTATTAGAAAAACTGTGCCATGAAAATCCTTATATAAATCTCTTTGTATATTTTATCTTCAGAATAAATTCCAGAGGTGAGGTTGTACTATCAATGGTATATATATATTTTTTAAAGTTTCAAAATTCTTATTTAGGATCACTTTTTATTTAGCTAAAATTACTCCTGTTACTCCTTTGGGAAATAATTTGCAATTATAATTTTCTTTTCTACCTTTAAATTTTCTGTACAAATGTTGAGAACCTTGAATAAATATAACATAAAGGTTAACAAGACTTTCATTAAAGACACTACTTTCAAATGGACATGCCAAGATTCTCCTGTAAAAAGATTTAATGTTATTTGACTTATTAGTTTATTAACCCTATGCTTTATTTGCCTGTTTTCTGGTGGAAGTGCTTTTATGCAATTAAGTGGAGGAAAGGATATTTAAGTAATGAACTGATTAAAATAATTGAAATTGAATAATAAGATATGTGATATTAATTGTTCATAAACTAGAACATAAATTTAACATGGTTAATTCCAAAAGTAAAAATGACACTTTACCATTATGCTTAGTTTTCCTCCTTTTTTAAAAGAAGAAAAATTTACTTTAGTTGAAGATAATTAGGCTGGATAAAATCTCACATCCTGATCATTTTTAAGCAACTTAAGAACGTTTAGTCAGAGTTATTGTGCTTTTGCTATTCATATATGAACGCAAGAAGAAATATTAATTCTGTTATAAACCCGATAGAAAATTTGTTGGAAAAAAGTTTTTAACTTCCGTGTAACTTCTGTCTTTAGTCTGAATCTGTAGGGTGTGGGGAATTGATGCGCTGTTTTTTTGATTTGCATTTAACTCTCAGGAAATTTCTATCAATGGTAATTATATCTTAGTTAAATCGTGATACCCACTGTCTTCCCAGCCCTGTGTGAGCCCTTTGCCTGCCCTGGTGAACTTTCACCCTATACACGTACAAAAGGGACGCCTATGCAGATAGCTGGAGGGTTTTTTTTCTTGTGTAGCGTCCTCCACCCACAAATTCCAGCTGCCTTAACCTTCCCTGGGTTTGGTCTCTTGATCTCTCTAACTCCTGAGACCATTGTCCTGTACTTAAGTTTCTCCCTCACCGCACAGTGTTCCGGAATGTGCCTTGAGGCAGAAAGCTAGGATGATAATAGGACTCAGTATAATTTGTTTCCCCTTTCTCAGGTATTACAGGCCTGCACTGCCTGTTGCCCAGCGTCTAAAACAGCCGCCGTTTCATATGTTATATCCAGTTTTCGTGTTGTTCGTGGCCAGGTGGCAAGTTCAGCTCACTTACTCCTCCACCTCTGGTGTAGCATAAGCGGAAGTCTGTTGTTTGCTGTTAAAGTTGATGTTAAAACATTGAAATAAAGTAGGAGAAGACCTCCAAGGTTAATCAGTTAAGTATTTAGAAGCTACTACTATTCTGGGTGGATGGATATAAAGGAAAATCTACTCTCTGTAAGGTTAGTACAAACAGATAGAAAGTAAAGACTATGACTTTAACTGTGTATATCATGATTCCATAGGCAAATGGGAGTCTGAGTATGAAGTATAGTCTTTGACGTGGATTGAAGTGGGGTAAGTGCTATTGTCCAGTGTACCCAGTACTATATTTCCAGTGTGTACAGCTTAGCTAGAAGATTTATGGAAAATTTTACTAAATTCTATGAATAACTATATTTCTACAAACTGTTGATTAGTTTTTTAATTTATTCTCTTTTTTTTAATATCTTAGTCATTTCTCCCCCAAATTGATAATAGTCATTTTAATTGTGAACTTGTCTATCGATATAAGGCAAATACTTCTATTTCTAAGCATATCAAATCATTTAATTCAATTTCATACTGATATCATTATTCGTCTATAATATTTAGGACACCAGTGAAACTTTAGCAAAGTAGTATTGTTTCATGACCAGTTATTCATCTGTTAAAAAAAATTTTCATTCCTCTCCCTGTCTATCTTAACTGATGTAATTATCCCTACCCTAGAATATTTAATGTCCAGTTTAGTATCTTCAATATTGTGAGTATATCAGGTATTCTATTTCTCTAAAACTAATATTGAGAATATACTAAAATTAAATGTTTTCAGTGTGTTTAGAACACAGGCTGGTTATTAGCATTATTATGCTGTTGCAGAGACACATTTTTGACACTCTGTATCTGGTTTTTAGCTTTACTTTTCATGAAGTACTTTAAAGACAGTGTCAGAAACAGATTTCTAATTTTTTACACCTCCTTAGCACCAGGTTGTAAGCTCTGTTGAAAATTTGGTTAGGCTGATCTAGTTTCACTGCTAATAACTACTTACAGTCTTATAAGCAGCCTCTCAGTGGCTGCCAAAAGCTCCTTGCTACTTGTTAGCTAGCTGTGATCCAGCGAACTATTAGCGTTTTATGACCAAGGAGTTACATTTGGACACTGAGGAGTCAACACTGAAGTTACACAGTGGCTCAGGAATAAGAGAGATCTCTTTCCTAGATCCAACGTGACTCTTAAAGACCATTAGGAGAACTTAATCTGTTCTAAATTCTCTATATCTGAGGCTTCTCTGGTCACTGACATTAGGATTTGAGGACAAAAAGTGGGGAGTGGTTTTTGGATGCAGTATTTCAGGTATGTACTACTCACCAGTACTAAATGGAAACAGCTAGACAGACCTTTCTTTCTAAAAGTCTTCTGGCCCTCTACCATCTTTTTATTGTTCATTCCCTAATCTTGAGTTAAAGGAGAAAGAGAGGTTAGTGTTTTGAGGATTTGTGTTAAGATAACAGCTAAAACAACAAAAATCTACCACCCACAACTAAATGGACTAATTTATATTTTAAAATTGCCCTCTTTATGTAGGGATTAGGAGTCATTGTGAAGGAACTGTTTTGGCAATGTCTATGTTAAACAGTATAGTTTTAGATTGAAGGGCTGAATCTTTAAGGGTAGTGAGAGGATACTAATGGTTATCTAAAATAACCATTGAATGCCTAGATTAGAAGAAACAAAAGGATTCTATAAGTGCTTTATACCTGATCTAAGAGAGTCATTCATTTATAAAAAATATCTATTGGGTACTTAGTATTTCAGGTGCTGGAGATATAAACAAGAGCAATAAAGTGCATTATAATAATCTCAAGAGAAATTAGGAACAGCTGTTTTTTATTATCCTACCCTGTCTTCCTTCCACCTTTGCACATATAGTGAATTAACAAAAAAGAATTTTAAAATTGCAAATGGGGGTCCATTAATTGGAAGGCTTTATGTTTATTTGAATTATTTTTTTCTTTTTCCTTGATAAATATAAGAAGGTTGCAAAAATGGTGACAAAATCAGTTTTCATCACTGAAGTTTAGGATGGATGTATATTTTCTCATATTGAATAGCTACTTTCTCTTGCTTTTCAATTTCAGTAGTATGTCTTTTGATATGAAAAAGATAGTTCACCTCATCGATACAGAGAACAGACTGGTGGTTGCCAGAGGTGGAGGTGGAGGGGTGTGTGTGGGGGTGGGGGGATGAGATAGGTGAAGGGAATCCAAAGTTAAAAACTTCCAGTTATAAAATAAATAAGTCACAGGGATATGATGTCCAGCATGGTGACTGTAGTTAACACTGTATTGCATATTTGAAAGTTGCTAAGAAAGTACATCTTAAGCTCTCATTACAAGAATAAAAATATTCTGTAACCATATGTGATGATGGATGTTAATTAGACTTATTGTAGTGATCATTTCACAGTATATATGAATGCTGAATCATGTGGTCCACTTGGAACTAATAAAATGTCGTATGTCAGTTATACCACAATTTAAAAAAGAGACAGCTTGCAAAAGACAGGTTCTTTAATAGGTAATGGACAGATCTAAGTGTGAAAACTAGATCCAGGATATTAGGGTCAGGCTGACAGACATGGCCATTTATGGGTAGTTGGACTTTTATTATATAGATACATACCTAAGGATATTTATGCGTAGTTCATAACTCTGTCTACCTCACAGGAATATTGTGAGGCATGATTACATCTTATTCACAAGTGGCACACATTATAGTACATATTCCTGAAAAGTTTTAGAAATATTAAGTCATATGTTGTTATAACTAGCATGTGTAATGTAAAGGAAACTAAAAAAACCCTGTTTCAACAAGGAAAAAAATAAAATTAGCCATCATCATGTAATATTAAACAAGTCATATCTTCTGTAAATATTCTGTAGATTCAGATTTTAAAAATTAGGCCATTTTTATTTGCGATTCTTGTGAAATAAGACTTGTTTTATATATGTATTATACACACACACATAGATACTGGCATGTACATATATATGTGTGCAGAAATAGCATTAGGAATTAGCTGTGAACTATAGGTAGTGTGCACCCTTTATTTATGTGTGTCTTGGAAAACTTGTATGCAAATTAACAGTACTGTCTTAGAAAACGTCTATTTTAATATCTTGCCCCCAGTTCCTTATTTGCTACCATTTCTTTCAGAGGAAGGATAGCTAGAATATAGAAAGAATTGAGTGAAGTAAGGTCTTTACCTTTTCCCAGAATGTAAAGTCCCTTAATTTACAAGGATAGTTGAGAATTTATGGTTATTAGCCTCTTAAGTGACAGTATCTGTGGTAGATGCCTTATTAGTTAAATACTTAATCTATCCTAGTCCTGTTAGATGACACCTATTCACAAGCTTGTAAATGTGAATGATAATATTTATGTTTTTGTAATTTTGTCATTTTCACCAGATAATTTTGAAATAACTTTTTAGTTGGTGGTATAGTTAATGACATTTCTTCACATTAAAGTTCAAGAATTAGGCAGAAAGAAATCACTTAAGTGCTTATTGAATTAGTATAGGATATCCAAATTCTGAATTATATTTTTTAAGCATGAAATTAACATAAAATATTTTACTAAAAGAGCCAGTTTCCTTTTAATTATTTTGTAATTGTTCATATTCTTTGGTTAAAAATCTTTGTGCTTAAGCATTTCTATATTTAGGATAATTTTTTTAGATTAGATTCCCAGTAATGGAATTATTGGATCAAGATGGTTGAAAAATTTTTTCAAAGTTCTTGATGTATACTAATTGCCAAATTAGTTTTGAAAAGACTTATACCATTTATTGCCATTAGCAGTATTTGCATATCTATTTCCTTATACATTATGTATTTTTAGGTGAGAATTAAAATCCCATTCTTTCTTTAACATGTTTCTTTAATTCTTTAATTCCTAGTGATGTTTAACATTTTCCTTGTTTTTAAAATTAGTTGTGATGTTTGTTTTTATCTCTGCCCATTTATCTTAAGGGTTTAGTATTTTTCTTTTCATATTAGTTATTTCTATATTTAAACATCAAAAGTGTCAAATGTCTCTCCCTCACCGCCCCCCAGCAAAGCAAAACAAAAAAACAAAACAAAACCTGACCAAAATTAAGTCAGATAATAAACTGGGAAAAAATGTTTGCGGAAAATATATCAAGGTTTAATATTGCCAAATATCTTAGATTTTGTGTAGTATGCATGACAAAAGTTTCATCTTCTGGAGACACAAAGCTACCATTATGATGGGGAATCAGAGGACAGTGCTATAGCAAGAGCTGCCCTGAGGCTCCTGCAGGAGGCACAGGAAGTTTGCCCCAACTCTAACTAGGCCATACTGGTTCTATTGCTTTATTTAGTTTTTCTGCCTCATCATTACTTGTTGGACTTCATCTGTCACTGATTATTATTATTAATGTTTCTACCAGATGAATAGATACAATGTACTTCATCAAAAATAGTTATATTTCTTTAAGGATCCTAAAAAGGAAAAGAAAATGTTAATATGGAAATATATACAGGTTAAATATTTGTGTATTTAATATTTATCTTTAAATTTTCACCATTCGGTAGAAATCAGACCCAAATAAAATGTTGTCGTCATGTGTTTAATGATCTCATATCACTGGGTAAGGGATCATGCTATGATTTATTTACCTGCATGGATGGACAAATTTCATCCCCCACTCCCCTAGAAACCATTTGTGTTAAAACAGTATCTTTTATTGCAGGGTTCCCCTCGCCGCCACCACCACTGCCCCAGAACCTTCTGGAGATCTTATTCTGGCCCTAATGCCTCTGTTGTGGGAGCTAATGGGAAATATACAATGTCTGTAACAGAAGGTAGAGCAAATACTTTTGTTATTGCTTTGGCTCCTCTTGGTTTCTCAGGAGCAGGAAGGAGGATACGAAAGGAATGGCAAATGCAGGAGAGATTGTGGCATTAGAATCTAGTATATGACTTGGTAACATATTACTGGCCATGAGAATTAGCTGAAATTATAAGAGTTGTTAGTATTTAGTGTACTCTTAAGACTCTCAACATCACTCAAGGAAAGTAGTGTTCTTCTCATTTTACAAATGAGAAACTGAGACTCAAATAGTGTTTTATTCAAGGTGAGCACAGGTACCGTAAACAGATGGAGGAGGTGCGTTTAACTTTGGATGTGGTCGATTTAAGAGAGAAATATCTTGTTAGAAACTTCAAACAGTAATTTGGAGAAGCAAGTTTGAAGCTTGGTAGAGAGGATAGGGCTAAAGAGATAGGTTCAGAGAATCCTACATATGCAGGTCATTGTTAAAATATTGGAGATTCGCTGGTGCTGTGTTACGGAGTCATCATGGCAGTAGAGTTAATTAACTGTTCACCCATGCAGTGCACCACTCTTTCTAGAGCACAGATCCTGACTGCCTGGGAAACACTGATTTTGTTTAAGGAAGGTTACAGAATGTGGATATATAAAGTGGCATTACAGCTCGATTTTTCTTTTCCCTATCCCACTTCATCACATTGTGGGTAATGATATGCTGTTACCAATTCTGAGGGTAGGAGGACAGGCACACCCTTTGGAAGATGCTTCAGAATCTCTGGTTGTGTAGTTTGAAATCCTTCCCTCCAAATGATTCTTGTGTCCCTTCCAATACATTTTTTTTTTAGAATCATTGTCTTAGACCCACAGAAAGAATGGAGATTGTTGCTTTTAATTCTTACTATTAAAGAGATACCCTTTTTGTTACCTAATTAATTGGGGAAAACATAGAAGAAGTATATGAGCCCCTTTAATAGTTGTAAAGAAGAGATTACAAGGAAGTCATTTGCTTAACTTTAAGGAATGATGTTTATTGCAAGAACACAGCAACAGTTGTGTTCTGGCCTTCGCTGCACCTCCTGGCAGGCCCTCCACAGTGCCTCCACTACCCTCTGCCTCTCACTTCCAACTTCCCCACGCTTGGTGGACATCGTTATTGTTCAGCCTTTGAGTGAAGCCTGGAATTCTTATCTGGCCCGCACCACTGATTTGGTGCAAGGCCCAAGATCTTACAAACGACAAGGAAGTACCTGAGGCGATGTTTCTTCTGAGGTAGGCAGTAGGGCGACACTGCCCTGGCAGGCAGTTTTGAAGCTTCACAGTCTCTCCAGGAAACATATACAAATATTCTGCTTTTTCAAGGTGAAATTTGCCATCATGGTCAGTGAATCACGTGAAAGGATTGGGAGTGGTTAGTGGAGGGACAGGGTGTGTGGGATATGTGTGTTTGAAGCATGTGTGATTAGAAGCACCAGTAGGATTTATTTTTTTGTTTGAAATTTCGGGAGTATTCCAACTCCTGTATCCCATATGTGGTAGTATGGGGACGAGCCACACTTCCACAGGGACATCCTGCTACCAAAAGGAGCATTTCGTATTCCTCGCATGCGTTAGGGTGGGAAAAGAGTTGAGAAGCACAAATCTAGGAAGTGCCATTCAACTTGAGGTTAGGAGCTATTTCTAAATTACATACATAGACTCACTGTCAATAGCCTGCTTTTCATCTATGAGAAACTTCCACAAATGTCTTCTTTCCCATGCTGTTTAATATAATTCTCAGAATAATTCTCATTTTAAGTGTTTGGCACTTTAGGAATGGGGAAAGAATCAAGTGGACAAGTAACTAGATTTGTGCAGACTTTTTCTTTTTCATGATAAATGCATATGTTTTCATGAAAATGAAGAAAATATTCATTTTTGCAAATGCCATCAATCTTTAACAATCAAAAATTCACTTGGCAAGAGAAGCAGTGTAGCTATACCGAATTGGAGTTATTGTTACATTGTCTTGTTTACTGTAAACCTGGCTCAATATTGGTAAATATAGTGTAGCAGAAATTGAACTGTGAGCTATCTGGGCATTGGTCCAAGATATCATTAAAAATACTGCCTCAGACTAATTTGGGTTATGAATACTATTTGTTAACAGCTCAACTGAAATTGAGCCACATGGTGTAGCTTAAAAATTCTGAATCCATAAGATAATGAGAGTAGTATAAGTATATACTGGGTACTTAATATTCTGTATATGACTGATAAATTTGTTATTTTGTGTCAACCTTTAAACTGTAAGCACTCCAATGCTTGATATGATTGACGTCTTTATAGTTTACTTAATATTGTGACTTGCTGTTAATTTGAATGCCTTATACAGTAAAATATTCTTGGTTTAACAATCAAACCTAAAGAATAAGGAGAGATATTAAAATGGACATTCAACATCTGTTTTAACATATGGATATGTAAATAGCTAAAGTTTACATTAACATTCACCAGAGAGATTGAAGGACATAAAGTTGTTGGAAAGGTACAATAACTTATTTTACTAATAATGAAAGGTAATAATTATACCTTAAAATAGGTTAAAAGGATTACTGTTTGGTTATAAATTATTAATTATATTATGTGTAACAAAGGAAATGAGGTTATGGTGAGATGATCCAAGACAAAATCTGTATTTAGATGTTTCTTACCAAGAACATATGTATTTGTCTTTTTCTTTGTGTGCTATTTTAATTAGTTTAAATTCTTTCTAGATATATATCTATATATCTAGATAGATATATATAGGTAGTAGTATGGGGATGAGCCATATATATGCACTATGCATGTGCACGCACACACACATTCACATTTGAAAGGATGTGAGAAGAGTTGATATTCTGTCACTGTTAAGTGAATAAGATATTTTTGTAATGGAAAGGTATGTATATTATTTAAAGAATTAACTTTAAATATTCCTGTTCTCAATAAATATTTTATTCATTTTCCAGGTTAGCACTCTACGTATATGAATATCTGCTCCATGTAGGAGCTCAGAAATCGGCCCAAACATTTTTATCAGAGGTATGTTTTATGTATTTTCTGCATTGTATTTTGATATCTTATATAAGCAAATGAAAAATATACTATAACAATTATTGAAAGAAATTGATTTTTTTGTATATTATATAGCAAATGCTCAGTTATCAGTATCCATAATGTAGTCTTTTTGTAAATTATTTGTAAGCATTTTTAGTATTCCAGAATTCCTCTTCCGTGCCAATAACCTCCTATTGAACTTTCCAGCCGTCTTTCCTCCTTAGAAATGGAAACTAATATTAGCCTTGACAACAGTAATCAAGAAAGCAAATTTGCTTTTTAAAAAAGACAAACACTACCATAACTCTAGTTTCAGAAATATCTTATTTGGGCATTATTCACAATTTCTGGAAATATGCTTTTTGTTTATTTTTATTTTGTATGGGTAATAGTGGATTGATGACTTTATTTCAGTTAGAAAACATTTTGATAATCTTACTTTAAGTTCTTATTTGTCTTCCTGTTTTTCTCCTTCATGTATATTTAAACTTTAAATTTGAACTTTCTCACATTGGTATTTTTTCTTCTCCAATTTAAATAATGAGATTGAGGAAGATTTTATTTAGTTCTGTTGTATGCCAGGCATTTAATGTGCCAAGGCATTTTACATGTATTATCTCTGATTCTTATAAGAAATTAGCAAGGTAGATGGTATTCCTGTTATACTGATGAGAACAACAGGACTCAGAGAGGTTCTATAACTGGCTCATGGTCGCAGAGCTTAGTGAATTATGGAATTAGAATTCAATTTAGGTCTATATTAATTTCAAAGCCCCTGCTTTCTCTCTATATTTCTGCTGTCAGTGACAGTAGCCATTTGCCATATGACTATTTGACTATTTGAGCCTTGAAATATGACTAATCCAAATCAGAAGCACTATAAGAATGAAGTACATACTTAATTTTGAAGCTGTAGTGTGAACAAAATAATATAAAATCAATAATTTAAAATTTTTGATGATCAATTGAAATGGTAATACTTTGGATATATTGGGTAAAATAAAAATTTATTGCTAAAGTTAATTTCACTCTTTTTTTCTTTTTTAATGTGGCTACTAGAAAATTTTAAATTATATATGCAGCTCTCGTTTGTGGCTCATGTTTATCTTTCTGGGATAGTGCTCCTCAAAATCATGTTGTCTGGAGTGATCTCACTAGTTTGGCCCCTCCCTGATCTGGGACACAATAGACAACTTCTTTACCAAAGTGCCCAGCCTGAGATATAGCCTTCTTGAGATTCACTTGTTCCCCAAACAAACAACAAATAAACAAACATACATAGCCCCCCAATCTTGTATCAATTAATTAGTGTATATGAACTATTAGGCCCTATTTGCAATCAAGGGTTGAGAGATTTGCTCAAAACACGTCAGTTTTACTGTAGATGCAATGTATCCAGTATAATAAAAATTTCAAGAGTTAATTCAAATCAAAACAAGTTTAGTGTATCTACATCTCATTACATCATTAATTAGAACAGTTTGTGACCCTTCTAAGTCACATTCATTGTGATATTACAGAGGAAGTTATTGAGATCGCAAGGATGCTCTTATATTTGTATTATTAATCACTGGCAACGTATAGTGTATTTAAAAGAAACTGAAGCCAGCTTTGGAGACTTTCTAATTTTATTTTAATGCAGTTGAAAACAGTGATAAAACAGTGAAAGGATTTACTGATCTCTTTCCTTAGATTGAGGACCATTTTGAATTGGCTTAATTTGCTGAATCCTCAGAGGTTCTCAAGACTGTATTTTCTTGCCAACATTATGAGGTATCATACAGTGATTACTAAGCTATCAAAAAAGAAAACTGTTGCTAGCTTATATAAGGAAGTTCAGATAGTTGGACTCAAGTGGGTTATGTGGATTTAGCAGATAACTATGTACCGTACTGATATGACTTGAGCTCAGTGGAAATGGATATACAAAATTTCTAGGGCTATTTGGTAAATTTGAAATTAATTTCAGAAGAGATTTGCAAATATTTACCATGTTTTATTTTCTACATCTGCATTTGGGATACAAAACAGGATTTCTCTGAATTATCAGTCTGGTTCAATTTCATGAAAGGAATTTGTTATGCTGAGAACGAACTATTGTTACCAAGAAGAAACAGCTTTTCTGGACTCAGAACTATTCTTTGTAACTTGTCAGACTCTGAGTGGCACTGTGTGAAATACATTCGATTCTCTGAGTGGCACTGTGAAACATAATGTGGTTACCTAACAAATTGACTATAGGGAAAGGCTTGATGTGCTTAACAAATACAATTAAGAATTAGAGTATCGTAGAGATCTGGATTTTTTTCCCCATCTTAAAAATTTTTACATTGTTTATAAAATATTACTAGCCCCTATTTGCTATAATTAGTCAATAGATTAGCCAGAAATAGAAGCTTAAAAACATCTAACAGATTGCTTCTTCGGATTTTATTAGGAACGCTAAATTATTGAACACAATAGATGCCAAAATTCTGTTCTCTCTGTTTATAGTTCATCTATATGAAGAGAGAAAATAATAATTTTCTAGCAAGTTTTTTGAACTTTAATTTGGAGGCAATATAGTGTAGCTTTGGGGCCAGACTTCTGGATTTGGGGTATGTTCTTCATCTTATTTACTTACTCAGTTTTCTTAATTATATAAAAAAAGATAATCATAACACTTAAAAGTTGTTCTAAGGTTTAAATGAGTTCATAGATACAAAGTGCTTAGAGGGGCCTGGCGTGTAGTAAGTGTTCAAAGTTAATTTTAACATTCTTAGCCAATTCTTTTCTATCAGTTTTTTTTGCATTTTTTTTTTTCCTTTAGAGTTACAAGTATAAATACATATCCTAGTTGTATGTGTGTGCTCCAAGGGCCTGTCACTTGGATGGCTACATTCTTCCTACCCTCTGGGGCTAGTTTTTCTATCAAAATGGCTCTAGCTCCAATCCCTAAGGTGATAGGTTGTCTCAAGTCCTCTGTGATATTTCTGGGCCTTCCTAGGAGGGGCGAGGCTTGGGGTTCTTTTGCTATAATTTCTTGCTCCTACTAAGTATTACAGCCCCACTGCTTCTCCTGATTCCTTTTCTTTGCCTGAAGTTTTCTGTTTTGCTTATAGCCCCACAGCTCCACTAACTCATGTCTCTTGTGTATAAAAGGTTCTTACTGAAGGTTGGGAGAAAACTAAAGACTATAAGTGTTGCACAGTACAGACAACAACATTAACTGAATGTTAGACACAACGTTCTTAAGTTCTTTGGTCTCCTGGCCACAGGGAATTTCTCGATAGGTGTTTGCTTGGGGGCTCTGTTTGCCTTCCATCTTGTTGGTTCCTCACAACCTCTCCCATTATCTCCCTTCCTGAAACCTCCCAGATACCAACACACACCCTACCCCCTTACCCCCGCCAAAAGAAAGTACTTCTTCCTGCGAGACAGTCAGCAACCTCCTAAATTCTTATCATTTTACAATGTAGAATATTAAGTATTTGTTCTCTAGTTTCTAACCATTCTTAGGGGGCCTCTGCCTTTCTGGGCCAAACAATAAAAACAAAAATAGAAAGGATTCATCAGCGAGCTTTTCTACTAAAAGGTATTCCTCTTTAAGAGGACGTCTGCCTTCCTTCTAAGTAAAGCAGCAGTTCAATAATAAAACTTTCTGTGATCATGGAAATGGTCTCTAATCTGTTCTGTCTAATAAGTTCTTCACTAGTCACATGTGACTCTTGAGCACTTGAAAAGTGGCTATTGCAGTTAAGGAGCATGCCATTAAATTTAAAGAGCCACGTGTGTTTAGTGAGTACCATGTTGAAGAGCACAAGTTTTGGGTTATTCTCTTCAAAGTGCAGTCAGATTTTTCTTCTAGTTATACATCTATTTGCTTTAATTTTTTGAATTAAAGTGTAAAAAATTTTTACTTTTTTTTTTTTTTACATTTAGTTTAGTGTGTAGATGCACCCATATTTCTATGTGCAAGATTTTTAAAAATTGTGGGAATAGTAGGTTATATCTAAACTAGAAGTCTCAGGAATTTTGCCTAAGAACAAACATATACATAGGTATACAGTTCTTTTTTCAACAAAAGGAAGTAGCTTTATCCTTTTATGATATTATTATGTTTTTTAATTCTCAAAAAGTATGAAAAGATTTAGGAATACTCTGAAAAGTTTGGAGCTTATGAGCTTCAATCCTGCTGCTGTGCTGTTGGAGAGGCTGTTAAAAGGGGTCTGATCGTCCAAAGAGGTCCCACATTGACAAGGCTAGCACCTCCACAAAGGTGTTGCCGACATCCAGAATTGTCCCACCCTTGCTGTTGCCGATGCTGCTGCAGCGGGGAGCAACTGCTTCACTTTTGGAGCTAGGGGCAGGAAGTTTCTCTTCTCCCTCCTGCCTTTTGATCTGCTAGTGTCTCCTGATGGCAGGACTTAACAGGAAACCAGCTGGCAAGAAGCCCAGGAAATGTAATTTTCAGAATCCCAGCACCAAGTGTAATGGAGTATAGAAGGATGGGTGTGGGGCTGAGAGATAATGACCAGTATACCTTGCCGGAAGCAAATAATGATGAAAAGTTAAGCAGATGTGTGTGTATATGTTCATGTGTGCACGTGCATATGTTTATCACTTTTTTCTTTGTTTACACTAATGTTAGTTTATTATACACATTGTTCTGTGTTTTGATTTTTTTGTTTCACTTGTTCGATTTCAATCTTTTCATATTAGTTTACGAAACTTTATAATTGCTGTTTATGGTTAGAGGGTATTTTATTCTATGAAATGTGCCATAATATATTTCACCCAGCCCCCTACTGATGAACATTTCCAGTCTTTTGCAATTACAAACAACACTTCAATGTAAATTGTTTTATACACACAGACACACACACACACACACACACATTTTAGACACATGACTGACTTCTAGAGAAATTACTATATCAGATAGTATATGTATTTGTAATTTGTAATTATCATTTATAAAGCATATGTCATGTCTTACCCCTTATGGTAGACCTCTTGTTCATGATTCAGTGTTTGGTTCTGCACTTATATAGAAATGCTGAAATCACGAATAAGCATAATCACGAATAAGACCCTCAAATGCAAAAAAGGCAGTGGGAATGGGCCTTGAGACTTACATGAAAGTTACAGGAGAATACAGCTTTTAGTAGACAAATGGTGGAAGGAAGGTGGATGATTAAACAGCAAAAAGCCCAGGACACATTGGGGCTGGAATGTGAGATAAATTGTTTTCATAGATGTCACTAAAACACCTTATCAAGCCCAAAGCCCATGAAACTCAGTGCAAGAGAAATTGCCTCTTTATAAGTAGCAGAATTGTTTCTAAAATGACTGTTGACATTTAGAGACATTTTCTGGCCATTCCTCAACCCCATCCATCATTAATGTATGTTAGCTAAAAAAATTAAACTATGTAGATGAATATGATTTTAAAATGAAATTTCTCTGTTACCCTTTTCTAGAGATCATAGTTATAAGTTCAGTGTGATTTCATCAACATGAATATGCCCAAACATATGCATATGTACGCGCATTTAAAAAAAATAGAAAAGTTTTTATTCATGTATACTGTTCTCCAGCTTTCCAAATTTCCAGCTTGAAAAAACAATATAGCATGGTCCTTTTTCTATGTAGATATATCTTATTCTTTTTAATGATTGAACACTATTCTATGGTTTATATCAAATTATTCTACATTCACTATTGATGAATACTCTTCAGATTGTTTCTAACAGTGTTCAATGAATATGCCTTAGTTTGCTGTAGATCAGGGTTCCGTTTTCCTGACCATTTCGTGCTTTCTCTAAACAAGTAATGTCTAGAGTAGTAATGAGTTTGGAGACAAAAAAAGCCCTTCACTATGGAAGCATATTGCTGTCGAATCTCCTCATCTTTGGAAACACTTAAAGGGTTTAATTGTTCATTAACTATAAAAGGATGACTTTTATGTTAACTTAAGTACTATGGACCAAAGTTTCAGCTCCTGCTGCCACAGACTTGCAATTTAAAGTGAAAAAGATGAGCTTCACTCACTATACAGTAAAGAATATCATGACAATGAAAAAGATGATGTTTTGTGAAGTGTTTTGAGTTTCTCTGAGGAGTAATAAATAATAACTACGGTTTAAAACACAAATGTGTTACCTTCAGACTTTCTCTGATAAAAGGCCATATCAAATATAAGTCACGTAGGTATTTACCTAGAGTCCTTTATCTCTTGAAGCACTGATGACTGGTCGTGGACATTGCGTAAGTGCAGGAAGGAGGCGTGGTGTAGTGGGACTCACATTAGACTGTGAGTCTAATCCTACCTCCAGCACATCTGGCATTGAGCCCTAGTCATGCCACTTTAACGCTTCCGTAAGTCATCTCACATTCTCCTTATAACGAGAATAGTACTGCCTGCTTTGACAGTCATAGTATATAAAAACAAGATTAAGCTAAGATGAAATGTAAAAAGACTTACTTTAAAAGAACTTGCTGTTAGTGTGATTAGGATGATTCCAGGGATTAGGAATATTAGTGTGTCTGGGGCACATCTGTGAGGTCTTCTACCATGCCTTTTCAAGAAGACATCAATTAGTGAAAAAAATGATAAGAGAAAAAAATGAAAAATGACAGATTTTTAATTAAATTATAACATTAGTAGGACATAAGAGTTTTTATTCCTCCTAACACTCATTAAGTACTATTTCTTATTTTTTCATGAACTAAGAAAATACAATATCAGTCAACTGAAATTATCAGATAAAAGGTAGCATAGATATAAAAATCATCTGTGTTACTGCATAGGAGAATGAAAGTTAGGATCTGGCTTACATATATGGAACATATTCCAGTTAGTTGTTCATATTTAGTCTATAAATTCAAGTTCATGAATTCCTAAAACTTCTCCTTTTAGCTCTTTTAAAAAATGGCTATCACATATATCATGTTCTGATCTTTAAAGAATTTTTCTTTGTTTTTTTGAGAGCAAATTACTTGTCTGCTTCTAGGTTCCCATTGGATTACATTTTGTGTTCTTAAGAATTCTAAAAAATTGCAGCTAGTTTCAGTGATTTTAACTGCAGTTAAGTTTTTCCATCTCTTCCTTAAAGAGTCCCCCCCCCTTTAAATTTAGGTCCATTATCTGACTTTTTATTATAAAACTTAAAAAAAAATCCTTTTGGGATAAAAAGTCCTAACTTCTTCCATAGTAGTGAAAGGAGTCCTTCAATTATTTTGAAATCTATAATTATAGTTACTTACTTTCCAGTAGTGTTAAGGGCCTATGGACATATTTTGTTGATTGGGTATTACATCGTTTTTAATTATTTAAACTAAAAAACTAAGGCATATACTTATACATAAAGATTGTTTTTGAATCTGGATCACCATAGTTAAAATTATAACTGACTTCTTATTGTTTTCCTGCTTTCTTTATCCTACTTCACTGCTTTGTTTTCCTGCAAAGCATTTGTCACCTCCGACTTCTAATACAAATACAAGCTCCTTGTTTTTTGTTTGTTTGTTTATGGTCCATCTTCCCCACTAAAGTGTAATCTCTGAAGGCAAAGATTTTTGTCTTTTGTGTTTACTGCTACCCAGTGCTTAAAAAGCCTCACTGTATAAATATCCACCCAGCTTTCCAATTTCTAAATTCAATTTGTAAATAGTATTTAGTCAGGACTTTTAGTTTTGGGGAGATAATGACCTCATGTTATGTTTTTAGTACAGTGAACTCCAACTCATCTGAAATGTAAAAAATTGGAAAGTTAATATTACCAACTTTTTAAACTCTTATTTTATGGAAGACATATACTTTCTTACTCTTACCTCCTCAAATCAGGAACTTTTTCTAAAAGTCAATCTTTAAGACATAGTTTAGAGTCTGTACATCTTAAGCCCAATCTCTTGCAAATTTCTGCGTTAGTGATGATAACTTATTTTAATATTGTTAATAATGTTGATTTTGATGTGCCTTAAGATCCTGAAATACCTGAAGATTCTGAAATACCTTTTGAAATTTTGGCATAGTGGGAAGCAAATTCAGTAAAATAATGGTGGCATCTTTTCTCATAGACTATCCAGTCAACAAATCACTACGTACAGTGATACTTGTAAAACGAGTAAAGAATAATATGAAAATGATTAAAATCAAATATATTACCTTAATATTTTAAATGGAAAAATACTGCTTCGTAATATGTATAGAGAAAATGTTATTAGGCAAGTATTTAATATCTCTTTTATTCATTTTAGATAAGATGGGAAAAAAACATCACATTGGGGGAACCACCAGGATTCTTACATTCTTGGTGGTGGTAAGTATCTTTTATTTTTACTAGATTTCAGTAGGCCTGTACTTATCTGTTTATGATTTCATACTTCTCTTTTATTCTTTTTCATTTTTTACAATTATTTTTTAAAGGCAGCACTTAACAAAAAAACTCAAAACCAGCATTCGTGTTCTTTAACTTAAAGATATTACTAATGAATCAAGTAGGAATTAGGACCAGTACATGGACTCTCCAACCGGAAGTAGGATTCCGTATTAGTCAACTTGGGCTGCCATAATAAAATACCATAGACTGGATGGCTTAAATAACAGTAATTTATTTTCTCACGGTTCCGACGGCTAAAATCCAAGATCAAGCTGCCAGTGTGGTCTGTTTCGGATGAGAACTCTCTTCCTGGCTTGTAGGTGGCTGTCTTTTTACTGTGCCCTCGTATATCAGAGTGACGGGTGGGGCGCAGGGTGCGCTAGCCGACTAGCTCTTTGGTATCTCTTTTTAAAAGGGCATTAATTCCATCATGAGGGCCCCATTCTCATGACCTCTCTTCTAAACCTAAGAATTCTGAAGGTGGCAGTGGTGGTGAACTTTTAGTGAAGAATAGTCCAAAAAGTTTGAAGTAATTCTATGTAGATTAAGAGATAGAACTGACGAGGAACACACAAAAAAGATTGTCAGTAGTGTCGAAGGCCTAGTTGATATAACTTACAAATTTCATTGTGGCATCCGTATGCCTAGGTATGCGACTTTTCTGCAGCAGCAATTAGTAGTCCCTGTATTTGCATGACAAGCTAAACCCCGCTTTTCATTTCTTTAATTAGAAGCATTTCCTGTTCAGTCTCATATACTCATTTCTCAGCATCTTATATATAAGAAGCAAAAGCTCCCTTCTAGTGCCATGCATGTGGTTTCCTTGGTACGTTACTTAATGCCATCATCTTTTTAAATCTCTCTCCTGAAAACATGCCTTGCTAGAAGCTCCATGGTGAATGGAACCGCACTTGGTCAGTTGTGGTTGTGGGTTTCCCTTGTTTGTCTCACATATGTCTGGCAGGAGCAGGTGCAGTCCTTTGGTTCAGGGTTGTTCCTGTATTTGGAACAACGGTTTATTGCAGTTAAGCACTATCATTGTGCTGTTTTCCTGGGGTTGAGATCAATCTCTTGTAATGTATAATATTATAAAAGTCAGTTTTTCATTTTCTACAGTATATACCTATGGTATCTAGATTTAAACTGCAAATACTTAACTGTTTGTCGAATGTAATTGGGTCTTCTTGCCTGTCGACACCCTTTTATTTTCTATGTTTCCAATTAGGTCTACAAAGCAGCATAAGAAACCATTTTAGAGGTCTGTTTCTGTTGGATTAGTGAGCTAACCAAGTGAGGATTTTAAGTTTTTCATTATAGAATTCTATTTTTTTTTTTTTTGGCCTATTTCCCTTCTATTCCCTTTCCCATGAATTTAACCTGTGTTTATACTATAGATGGTTGGTAATAACTCAGTGAATACTTCAGATTTTTTTTCTTTTGTCAGACTTTAGATTTTTTGGTCTTAGCTATCAGAATGTGCAGCTCTTAAACACAATTAATAGTATTATAACCGGGCTATGTACTGGTTATAATAGCAATACAGGAGGAATACTCACATCAGCTTGGGAGAATTATGAAAGCCTGCATAGAGAAAGTGAATCTGAGTTGAGCTGAAAGTTGAGTGAGGGAAGGGTATTTGGGGAAGGAGGAATATGAAGTCTTGAAAGGGATGATCATGCATTTAAGGAATGACAGATAGCTTGGACCAGCTGAACTGTAGGTGCAGTACTGTGAAGTGGTAGAATATAAGGCTAGAGACAAAGGCAGAGGCCAGATTATGAAGTCCAGGAGTACATCAAGGATTTTGGACTAAAACGCAAAGATTTTAGACAGGGTACATAACATGATTAGATTTGTGCTTTTAGATACTCACTTGGTATCAACACAGACATGGATTAAAGAGAGTTGAGACTAGAAGCACGTTTACATGGCAGTTGTAATTTTCCATTTGAAACGTGATTAGATGATGGGATCCCAGATAATGAACACTGGGTAGAATAGTTTGGAAGTGAAGGAGTTTGGGAGGTGAATAGTTATCAGGTTTTATATTTGGATGGTGGGATGAACAATGATGCCATTGACCGAGTGAGGGAATATAAAGAGAGTAACAGGCTGTGGAGAAAAGACCATGATTTAGCTTGGATAGGCTACATTTTGGAATTCCCATGTGACATTCAGGTAGAGATGCCCTATACAAAGTCAGAGATCCAGGTCTGTATCTCTGAGACAGGTCCCTATGACTTGAGAGTTATCAGCATTGACCATACTGTTGATGAAGAGTGTCTATAAACAAAACTGCCCAGTGTAAAACCTAAGAGCAGGGCCTGGGGTTGTCTGGGGAAAGTCAACATTTAAGTGTGGGTGGATGAAGAGGAGCCTCAAAGGAAAATAATTGGAGGAAAATAATCAGGAGAGACTAATGTATGGGAACCAGGAAAGGCATTTAAAGGAGAGATTACATTCTGTAGCAAGTGTAAATAAAAAGACGCAAAGATTTTCCTGAATTGGGTAGGTAACTTTGGTGGTCTTGAGAACAATTTTAGTGGAGTTGTGAAAGTGAAATTTAGAAGGCCGTTATAATTCATTTGTACAGCTAGAGGGTTACTGAGAGTAGTTGAAATGTGTGGTGTCATGTGTAGTAGTTTTAGGATTAACAATAGAACAGGACATAACATTCCTGTTTTTAAAATAGAGTAGATTTGATCATGTATATAGATTTAGGTGGAAAGAGTGAGAGAGGTTAAAGATGTATGAAGAGAAATACAGATGCACAAAAATGCAGTAAAGCACAGGAGAGGTGAGAGGCAAAGGCCTTGGAAAGAAAGAAGGGAACTTCTGCCTTAAGTAAGGGATAGAGTTTGTGATTTCACTTTCTGGAATTGTTTTTCCTTGTTTTTGATGTGACTTCCATTATCGTAATTTTTTTTTCCCTTTCTGTTTGCAAGATGCCTATTGCTGTAGGCTTTCCCAAGCCTCCTGTGTTCATTGCCTTGACCTTGATCAAATCTCCTTTGAAACTTATTTCTTGTCTGTGCACTTTAATAAAAGTTCTCAACTCTTCCATGAATTTCAGAAATAGAAATGCCAAGAAACTTCTTTCCTCTGAAATTAATGTTCTTTTCAATTTGTGTAATTTAAAAATATACACTTCTAAAAACTTTATATTTCAAGTTTTAATGGCAGAAACTATATCTTATTTTTATTTAATATTATATATATAAAATAACTTGAAAAGACTAAACAACAATATAAGACAGTGTAGGCAACAACTAAGATAGGGGTTTAACCATGGTGAGAAGAGAATAAAAAGTGTTAGCAAGAGAGACAGCAAAGAGCAGAGATGGTCAGACGTAAAGAAAAAGTAAAATGTGTGTATGGGAGAACAGGAAAGGAATGTGGGGTACAGGGGAAAGTCTGTTGGGGAGAAGACATTGTAAAAAACCGATAGAATCTTTCACTAAATGCAAATAATTAAAAAGGAAATTGAAGCAAATTTTACTCAGTTAATAAGAAAACTTTTTTTCTAGACAAACTACCTATATGAGACTTTCCTAGAATATTTTTTTAGAACTTTTACACTTCTTCTAAAAATACTTTTGCATATACCTGTACAAAAGCCTATAAAATACAGAGAAAGTATTTCTCTTATTACATAAAGAAACTAAGAAACAAAACTATTTGCTCAGAGTCAAATTTAGAATTACAACTGCAGTTTCCTGAATCATGACCAGTGCTTGTCTCCAACAGATATTATTTCTTAAACACAGAGCAGAATTTAGTGGCCCACTATTAATAAGACCATTAATTACAGTTCCTTTTTGAGCATAATGAGTGGCTAAGTCCAGACTAAGTAGATATAAATGGGAATCAGAAGAGACAACTCTTGAATTTGTACTTTTAGATACTCACTTGAGTCCAGTCTATGTTGAGTCCAGTCTATATTGAGGCATACATGGGTCACTGGCAGCTGCTGGTAGCATGAAGGGGTAGTTGCCATAGGATACTCAGGAAATGAGATGGAGTATAAAGGTCAAAGGCAGGATAACAAAGTGTTTGCTGTCTTATCTGGGCCAGGTATCTACCACATTCTTATAATAACCGATGCTGCTGAACTAACAGAGCTGTATAAACCTGTCATAACCAGCATAAAACATCTTGAAATAAGTACTCAATACCATACTCACATTAGAGGCAAATAATGGAAGAATTAAAAAGTTCAAGTCCAGCTCTGCTGCTAACTTAACTGTGTGACCTGTAGGTAAATTATTTAACCTTCCTAAGCCTCAGTTCCCTTATCCATAAAATGGGAACAATAATAGGATTAAATGTTAAATATGTAATGCTTAGTATATGATGCTTGAATTTAGTACATATTTATTAAATGTAAGCTATTTTGATACTTAAAATATGAATTTCTCATTAATCCAGGAGTATCGTGAAAATTTTATAATAGACGAAGGTTAACGCTTGCATTTTAAAAAGTATAAGTAATACTAAGGAATAAGCCAGGTATGTGTATATGGGGGTTCAAAGCTGATGTGCACGTACATGTACATCTCATGTAAAACCCTCCTTAGTCTTCTGAATTGATAATATTCTTTAGTATGGTTTGTGAATAACTAATGTTCATTGATAATGTAATTTGTAGCCAAAGAGAAATAACTTCTTTAGTTATTCAGACTTGTCTTTATAATAACGGGGCTTGCTCTTCAGAAAAAGATGTTTTCCTCAAAGGTTGTTTTTCTCCTTCTTTTAATTTTTATTTTCAGATAGTCCTAGACCTGGCCAGTGGCGTAAGGGTTATATAGTTATGTTCTCATGCCATCTTCTGGGACACATCTGGCCTGTTTGTTCATCCCTGTAGACTACTCTGACAACCATTTTGCTTTCTAGGTTCCCTAGAGTTATTGACAGCTAGCTTAGTCATTTCAACTCACATCCTCAGGACAGAAGGAAAACAGTATTTGGATGAGAATCCTCAATTTGGGAATCCTGTGTTTTCCTTTGATTTATGTGGGGAAAATTTTAATAAGAAATAATACAAGAACAAAGATTGTAACACTTTGCCAGTTTTGTTTCTCTGTCATTTTCATTGGTAAAACACCAAATTTTCACTTGTTTCTGCTTAAGAATAAAAGACTGTATAAATCCAAAGCATTATTCATGATGATGAATTCATCACATATCAAGGATAATATTTTGGTTCCAACCTTAGTAGATGTGGGGATTAAAGGAATTGCAAAGGTTCTTAACCACCAGCGTTTCAGGTTGTAGAGAGAACAAAGTTTCTGTCGTGATCGCTGTAGCCTTTGTAACCAGTTTGAAATTAGGACTTGTGATGCCTCCAGCTTTGTTCTTTTTTCTCAAGATTGTTTTGGCTATGCAGGGTCCTCTGTGGTTCCATACAAATTTTAGGGTTGTTTTTCCTGTAAAAAAAAAAATACCATTGGAATTTTGATAGAGATTGCGTTGAATCTGTATATTGCTTTGAGTACCATGGACATTTTAACAACATTAATTTTCGAACCCGTGGCATGAGATTTCTTTCCATTTGTGTCTTCTTCCGTTTCTTTCATCAGTGTCTTCTGGTTTTCAGTGCATAGATCTTTCACCTCCATGGTTAAATTTATTCCGAGATATTATTCTTTTTGATGCAATGATAAATGGAATTGTCTCTTAATTTCTCTTTCTGATAGTTTGTTGTTAGTGTGTAGAAACCAAACAAATTTTTGTATAAAGAATCTGTATTCTGCAACTTTACTGAATTCATTTATTAGTTCTAATAATTTTTTTGGTGGAGTCTTTAGTAATTTGAGTCTTTTGTTCTTTTTTGTTTTTAGTCCATCTAGCTAAAGGTTTGATGTTTTTGATCTTTTCAAAGAGCCAACTTTTATTTTCATTAATATTTTTCTGTTGTGTTTTATTCTCTATTTTATTTATCTCTACTCATCTTTATTACTTCCTTCTTCTAGCTTTGGGTTTAATTTGTTTTTCTTTTCCAATTTCTTAAATTTCAAAGTTAAGTTGTTGATTTAAGATGTTCCTTGTTTTTTAATGTAAGTGTTTATAGCTTTAAATTTCCCTCAGCACTGTTTTTGCTGCTACCCATATGTTTTAGTATGTTGTGTTTTTATTTTATCTCAAAGCATTTTCTAATTTCCTCTGTGATTTTTTTCTTAGATCCATTGAGATTATGTTGTTTAATTTCTGCAAATTTGTGAATTTTTCAGGTTTCCTTCTTACTGATTTCTAACTTCATCCCATGTAGTTGGAGAAGATACTTTGTATAATATCTGTCTTTTAAAATCTATTGAGACTTAATTTGTGCCCTAACATATGGTCTGTCCTGGAAAATGTTCCATGTGCACTTGAGAATGTGTATATTATTGTTGTTGGGTAGAGTGTTCTGTATGTATCCATTAGATGCAGTTGATTTATTGTGCTGTTTAAGCCCTCTATTTCCTCGCTTATCTTCTGCTTGGTTGTTCTATCCATTATGAGAATGGAGTATTATGTCTGTAACTATCGTTGTAGAACTGTGTATTTCTCTCTTGGGTAAATGTCTTTAAAAGGATATAGTCCTTTACTTTTATTCAAGGAAATAATGTATAGGTAAAGTAGGATGGTTAGAGATGCTACATTAAAGTTATCCTATTTTACTAACTTGTTTTATTATCCTTGTCTCTATCTTGTAAACCTATGACCTCCCATTAAATCCATAAAGAGGAAACTTAAAAATAGAAGTGGACCAATGTTGCTATTCTAAGATAAATATTAATTATATGTATGTAAATAATTATTTAAATATTTAATAACTTCTAAAGCATACTCCAATAATAAATTATTATTTTTCTTTCAGTAAATTTTATAAGACAAACTTTTTAAAGTAATATTAGTAATATTTTATTAAGAGAAATCTTATGGTATATTTGCTAGGAAATTAGAAACAAGAAGAGATATTAAGGTGTTTGTCATAATATTGCATATAATATTGTATGTTCTATGTAATTGGAAGAGTACCATAATAAAATTTTGGTTTTAGGATCTTTGGCATTCTTTAAGAACATGAATATAGGAATAGTTGCAATATACTGTAGCTCATAACACACCTGATCCAAATGTAAAACTTCTAGCTGTATTCTTTTATGTCTATAATTCTTATACCTTTTATTCCAAAAGACCAAATATAACTTTTAACTGCTATCACTCTCCTAAAAAATTGACATTTACTTAAATTATTTTGACCTTTAATTGTTTTCTTTGTATTTCTTGCCTATTGTAAAAATTTAAAAGGAAACAAATGCACTACTCAACCTTTTATATTTTTCACCTCAGATGGTTGGTTATCTTATTTTACTGAGTTAATTGTGCCATACAGACTACAGAATGGTTTCACCTAGCTGAGATGAGAGAGAGATCCAGGCTAAATGAGACGTCAAGGGTCAAAACAAAGAGACCAGGTTTAATGTTTTCCTGTTAATACTGCCCTTGGCACAATGACCTGTCTTAACAATATGTATGAATTTTGAGTTTTTATGCAAACTAATTATAATAATATTATCAGTAATATGCTTATATCTGTAGGACACTTTTTGTTATATAACTTAATTTTCTCAAAACCTCATTTCATAGAGAAGGAAATTGTGTTTTTAATTTCTTTAAGCAACTTGAGCTAATAATGAGTAGGGCTGGCTTATCACTAGTATTTTTAGACATTTGCTTTCCTGATTTTTGAATTACTTGCTCATGCACATAGTTAACTTTATAGATGGAAGAATGACTAGAGCCACATGTCTTATAAGCAATATAATTATTTCTTCTCAACCAGTTTCATCTTACTTTTTCCTGTTGTTCTTGAATAGGAGGGAGAAAAAGCTAGCATGGATTTTTTGATTTTCAAAATCACTTACCTATTTTGGTAATTTCAAGGGAAAAGAAGGAAATTTTAAGGAAATATATTTGTTTGGCCAATGTGTTTTAATGGTCAGAGTATTGGCCTTGGACAACAAAGTTATCTTGAAAAAATTAACTACTTTATTCTTTAATGACTAAATTATGATGTTTTTTAAAATTGTTTTTATCATGGGAAAGTTGTGAAAAGTATAATTATTTCAATCACGTGTTTAAGTCATGTAAATAATTAAGAGTTATAGTTTTAAATATTTTTAAAAATTATTTTATCCTCTTTGAAAAATCTTATTAACATTTCTGAATGATGGCTAGATTATACTCTAGTATTACATGAAGAGCCTTACCTGAATTTAAGACTTTTAAGGAAATATTCGTCCTGAAGGAAATATATTTTATATAAAGAATAATTTGTTTTCTATTTTTAGAATTGTGACCTCTCATTTGACATCATATTATTTTCCTAATGTTACTATAATTATTTTTTAGTGTATTTTGGGATCTATACTGTGCAGCTCCAGAAAGACGGGAAACATGTGAACATTCAAGTGAAGCAAAAGCCTTCCATGATTATGTAAGTTAATGTATAATTTTGCTGTTATATTGTCAGTTTTCTTTTTAACCACTGCTCTTGCAAAATGCATTGGAGCATCTATTTTCTTTTGGTACTTAAGAAATTGATCTTTTTATCTTGAAAAAGGCTTATAACTTTAAAAGTGAATTACAAATGGGTGTTTGAGTCTTGTCGAAGAAACTTAGGATAAAAGAGTAGTCCTAATTCAAAGCTATTAAAAATATTTCTTATCTTTAAGCATGTCTGATTGGTGAAATTTTAGGTTTATAAAAATTAATTGGTAATTATTTACTTCACAAAAAGAGTCATTGAAAGAATTCTGTAAATGATAAGCTTCTCGTTTGCACATGAGATTTTGAATATATACAGAAATACTGTATTCTTTTTTTGCAACTTTGGTTATGTATCATAAGAGCTTTGAAGTTCCTTGAGAACATAAAAATAAAGAAGAACTGGAGTCATAAGGCCAGATATCCCCTTCACTGAATTCAGTTTTAAAGTAAAATTTATTGTAAGTTAAAGAAATTCAAGATGAGAGTGAAACTGATTTTATGCAAAAATGAAAATGTGATTTTTTTAAATTTATTATTCTTAAAGAAGTGTAGTGGACTGTTCTTACCTAGGTGATGTATACGGAATTTCATTTTTTAGAAGAACCACAAATGTGATTTTAGGGAGTTGATGATATCAGGGAGTAGAATTGTAGATAAAAGGAAAAAGGGAGTTGGGAAACAAAAAAAAAAAAATTGGGAGAGGGGAATTGGTATTGTGGAAATGGTATTGTGAAGGGGCTTGAAAATACTGTGTTTGCAGAACTGACCATAAAAGAAGGACAGATTGAGGTTTGGATTGAGGAAATCCAGTTTCGTTGCTTTGGAGGAAATATCTGTAGCTAAAACTTAACCAGAGGGATACTGGTTAACTTGATAGAAGAGAGGCATCATTCTCTGTAAATTGCCTTAAAAACCAGAATCAGGGCTCAAAAGGGAAAAAGACCTTATTCTTCCAATGAAAATACTTCAGTCTTAGACTGAAGAATAAAAATAGCTGGAAGAATTATAATGCCAAAGTAGCACAAGGAAGAGTATGTTTTAAGAGAAGTGAAAATCTTGAGAATCTGGTAGGGACTATGTAACGTTTGAAATGTGTACTAAACTGATTAAAGTAAGATTGCTCATGATTACCTTATCAGATATTGATTGTCCTCATAAAGCGTGTTATGTACTAAACAATAGCTCTTGGGGACAAAGTGAGAGAAATGGGTGCTACTGAATATAAAGAAAAAGTAGAGAGAAAGCAGATGAGGCAGGATTCAGGGCACAGTATTTATCTGAACAATCTCATTTTCCTTTTTTACCCTTGGGTAATGGCAGAAAGTAAAGCAGAGAGCCAACCATGAGGAGTATAAGAAATCTGACTAGAGAACACTATTCCATCTCATTTCTCTCTTGTAACAAGAAAGACATGCCTAGATTTGGCCTGCCAGACATGAGAAAAGTTTTTGAAATATGTACTAATTTTGACAACTAGATGGCATTAGTTACACCAGTGTTCTACTCTAAGGGACATATAATATTTGTAGATCTACATTTAAAAAAATTATATAAGTACTTTTCCAAATTCCATTGTGTAGAAAGATGCATGCTACTGTTCACATGGAAATCTTATAAGTAACACTGAATTAATTTAGCATCTCTATCTTAAAGTATTAGATAAATCATCATTGTTGTCATAACCATTATCATCGTCGTCATCATCATCATCATCATCACTTTGAATAATCTGAAATATTAGAAGTGCCTTATGAGCTAATATTTCAGATTATTCAAACTTACTAGTTTTAGAAACCCACTTGAATATTTCAAGGTTTTTGAAAATGAGCACTGACCAGAGGTAGGAGTGAAATTACAGTAGATTTTTTTTTATGGTTTAAAGCAATATTTATTATTGCTCATGAGTACAGTAGATTTTAAAGGAAGAACAACACCTTATGATGTAATCTGGTCCTAAGAAACTATAGTTTTAAAAAAGATCAATATTTGTTTTTTTAATTCATTATGAATTAGCACATGTTTTATCAGTTGTTTCATATTTTTATTTTAAATATTAATTTTGAGATGTAATTTATTCTTAACATTTTTATTATTCCTTTGAGCCAATTTGTTTTCAATGGTAATACATCTCCAAATTTTTTTAAATGGAGGTTGGTAAAAGATATAATTTGGCTCACATAACTTTTATTACAATTGAATTTTTAGAAATACATTTGTCTTCCTTAGCATACCTTTATGGTAATTTTCATGAGTTGTGTTTTCTGAATTCTTAATAGTATACAATTTCTGGAAATGATCAAAATAACTCTGTTTAATTGTGTAAACACAAAGTTTGAAAGACTCAGGGAAGAAAATGGGAGATAGGAACACAATAAGATTTTGCTAAAATTCTAGAATGCTAATTTCCTGTACTAGGATTGACCAGGAACCATTTCTGTTATGGTAATGAATATGTATACCCACTGAACTTCAAGGTCCTTCTCAAGGAAGCATACTGAAAAAATTTTTCGTCATTAGTTGCATCTTTAAAGTAAAAAAAAAAAATACTCATGTAAAATTCTGATATGTTTAAAGAGTAGTTTTGTTATTTTATAGTCTCTGCTTATCTCTAAGATAGAATAGGTAAAAAAAAGATAAACTAATTTTTTTTGAAGAAATAGTGGAGGCATAATGAGGTAAATATGAATAATCCTTTGATTTAAAAATAGGCTAAAATGTTAAAAGTGATTACTTTTGGATATTGAGATTTTGCCTGATTTTTATTTTTGTCTATATTTCTGTATTTTCCAAATATCTGTAGTTAATATTAATTTCATATTCAAGAAAGTTACTTTAAAGCAGATTAAATTTTACCTTTCAGGGAGCTCCAATCTTTCTTCTGAAATTAAAAAATAAGAAATTTAGTAAAATAAAAGTTAAATTTGAGGTGGTCATGTTTTCATACTTTATGTTATACACTAAGGATTTAGGATTTCTCATGAAAGACTGGATGCGCATGTTAAAAGAGATACCTATAAACTGAATAGATGTAATTTTGAGCTGTTCTATAATTTTTTTTAAAACCTTTTTTGTTTGGTAATTATACCAGAAATCTTTTTGGTTTTTTGTTTTTAAAAATTGGGTTTATTTTCTGACCGTTGCCTCTTTAGAGTATGGATTTTTGTCACTTTATTATCTTATTTGCTAGATGATTATAGATGTACCGTTAGTATCTTTTCCTTGAAAAATCACCCCATGTATAAGTATGAGAAAAAAGAGAAAAAACAGTCTATGCCACCCTGAATGTGACTGATCTCATCTTATCTCGGAAGCTAAGCAAGGTCTGGCCTGGTTAGTACCTGGATGGGAGACCACCTAAGAATACTGGGTGCTGTAGGCTTTAAAAAAAAAAAAAGAAAGAAAAAGAAAACATTTCAAATGCGGAAAGCTTTGATCGTCTTGCATTTATATTTAAAATACATTAACTTAAATATTTAGCCATTGTATGCAATGCTAAATGTAAAATAATAACACATGTAGAAATCAGTAGTTAATAGTGTGTAAGGATGCACTTTTAGATGGCAAAGCTATAAAAAACACGAGGACATGATTACAAATCAGGATAACGGTTACTTATGGGAGGGGGAAAGAGGTTGTGACTGGGATGCAGCTCCTGGAAAAGGCTTCTGGAGTGGTTGGCAAAGTTCTGTTTTTCCTGACCACCGCAGTGGTTACTTTCTAATAGCTGTGTGTGCTTTATAACGTTTCATAGTGCCATAAATTAATTTCGTGTGGTTGCTATATATTTAAAATTCTTTTTCGATAGTAAGATTTTTAAACACAGTCAAGATGATGAACTTTAGAAAAAGAATATGCACAGTAGTTTCTAATGTGTTTCCAGGCATTGTGGTTCACCCTTGAGAAGTGATGGCAGAAAATGTAGGGATGATCTCCAGACAAATCTGTTTCTTCTCTGTATGAAGATGTCTGCCTGTTGATTTTCCACAGGGAAGTAGGAAATAAGATCAGAAATATTGGAGGAAAATTTAATAATTAGGAATTTATCTTATGGATATAGAGGTTTCACTGTAGAACAATTATTTTGCCACATGGCTGGGAAATATCTAGCTTTATCCTGTTATTTTTATTCTGAGTATAAACCAAAATCATCTGAGCTGTAAAATTATTATTATTATATATTGTAATATTATCATAAAAAAGTAAGCCATCATCTCAAGTGATTAAAAATAATACCTAAAAATAACTTGTAAAGTTTATTGTACTGGCTTTTATTTTCTCCCCAATAGCATGTTTTTATTTTATTTTGAAATCACAGGAAATGCTTTTATGTGGAGTTAATTAATGTTAACTAGATCTTTTTTTCTTCTGCAACTTAACATAGAGTTGTTTTATTTAAAAAACTTATTTCTGATTTCATCCATTTCAAAAAGATTTTAGGAAAAGTATCAAAATATACCACTAAATTTTTAATGAAAAACATACAGTGATTATAATTTTAGTTCCCTGGTATGAATGGAATATTTCTTAATTGCCCTAAAGCAAAGATAGAGCCAAAATATATTATTGCTTTAGTATGATGGTAATGAAATCATGTAATTACAATGACCTCTTTGAGAACAGAGAGTTAGATTCATTCTTCTCTGGAGTCTATCAAATAATAGGTGTTCAATAAATATTAACATAATGTAGTAGTCTGGGAAATGAGAAATATTTCAAATAATTCAAATGCTCAGGTAAAATGATATTCTTGAGTCAAAATTGTTAATAACATGTTGTTGCTTTTTACATTCTTGCCTAAGAGAGTACTTATAACATCTAGAAAGATGATGGTATAAAGATGATATAAAACATGTGATATTATGTATATAAAGTAATAGAAGAAAGTTTCATTTAGACCTCATGATGATTTTTTACAAATAATCCTATTTTCAGAAAGTACTTTCACAGAAACTACTGCAGGGAATGAGGTGCATTCTTCGCTATGATCTGTAACATTCTTCTCTGTGTCCCTGTACGTTAGACATTTGTAATAGGATGTTTTCTCGAATAATCTGTGAACTTCCTCAGGGAAAAGCTTTGTTTCATTTGTCTTTTTCATTCCTAATTCCTGGCATGGTGCCTGACATGAGATGTTCAAGTCACATTTGGTGTTTACATAAATTTATGATTAAATAAAATATTATCTAGTAAGTATTTGTCATTGCTTATCTTAATATAACTGAATATGTAGTTGCAGGAGGCCATTTAATGCTATTTTTATTCACTTTGTATTTCAAAACAAATTAAGATAAGGCAGTAACTTGTAAAGACATAACAAGTGAATTAAAGCAGATAGTAGAGGCTTTATGTCTTGGGAGGCATGGCACTAGGGAATGTAGCAGTGAACAAAATATAGTCCCTAACCTCATCGACTTACCATCTAGCAAAAGAGACCTTTCTCAAAATGTTTAAATATCAAATAGTAAAATACCTGTAGAGAGATACGTTATAGTATGATATTGCTGGATCAAAATTTATAGATATATAAGAATATGGAAAGTACACATAACTTTTGATGTGTATTTAGATTTTGGCATGTAGTAGGCATAATTAGTAAATGCTTGAGTGAATGAATAGTGTCAAATTGGACCATAATTCTCCTAAACAATCCATGTAAAGTAGAGTTTTTATTTGCTAGGAACAATAAAGTTACATGTAAAATTCATTAAGGTGATCAGAACTGTTGTAGGTATAATAATGTTTATCAGTCAATATAAAGGCTGTTGTTCACTCAGTGGGTAGAGATATAATGAGATATATAATTTTTTGCCTTATTCTTATCTGCCACATTATTACTGCCTTGTTTTCATTTCCGTAGGATCCAACTTAATTTCTTTTACCATATATAAATATTATAAACCTCTTATATTCTTTCTAGCATAAGGTAAGTTGTTTACTTCCTTTGTTTCATTTTTGTGGGAGCTGTGCTGGTTTGAAGAAGTACATTCACCACTTTGCTTGGGGTATGTGAGTGTCTATTTCCAGCTTGTCATTGGTTTGCTAGGATTGGTTCTAGGTGGCATGTAGGTACTGCTAATAACTGTATCGACTATTTTTCCTATTTCTATTTATCCTGAGGTTTCCAGTAGGGCAATATGTTATTTCAGTCATTTGATGAGCAACATGAATAAAGGGAGACAATCAAGGAAAATGTAAAGCATCGTGGAAGAATTCTTCAGTTAAAACTCTTTTACAGTAAAATTTGCAGAATTATATAGAATTGTGAAATCCATAAAAAATAAGTAAAGAAACTATATGGAAAAGAGATAAAGAAACAAAATAGGGATGACTTTATTTACAATTAGTTTCATTGTGAAAAATAATATACTGTTCCAAATTTTGTATTTTAAAGGAAGGATATTTTAAGCCTCTTTCTACCACTAAAGTATTCATTTTTTTATTAAAAGCTAATTTCTGGTAAATGTGAAAAGATGAATATGAAAAAAACCTTTATTCTTACTATTCTTAATGCTGATGTTACACTGCCTTATGATTACGTTGCCAATAGCATCATAACATTAAAAAAACCCCAGAAATATGATACTCTTTCAAAATAGCACAGATTTCTAGCTTACTATTAGAGATATGAAATTTATAAACTTATATGTCATATAAAATAAGTTATTTTAGGTATTTTTAAAAGGAAAAGTGAAATATATCTAAATACCTTAGATCCATAGAGTCATTTCTGTAGCAGTTTTGTTTACTTTTTATACATTATACCCTTCATTTATTATGATTTTGTTTTGAACAACTTAGAAAAGTGAAAGTTTCTGTCTTGTTTTTATTCCTTTTCCCTTTGATTTGAAGGAAAAAAAAAATAGTGGTAAAACTCATGTTCCACTTATCCCAATCCATAATTCTGAATTATTTTGTGGTTTTGGGTTTTGGTGGGCATTGGTACTGAGGTTGGAGGTTCATATCTCTTTTTTAAAAGAAAACAAGTGCTTCACAATTTTAAGTAGTATGCTTTGACAGGATGTACGATAGGAGTTTAACAGTTACTTATCCAAGATAATGAATGGAGCTATAATGATGTGACATTCTTTTGTACTAATAAGAATGGGTTATTTGTTTTCATAGTTCATGAAATGTTTAAAAATTTGATTTCATTTATTTTGATTATTGTTTGTTTTTTTCACATGTATTGGTCACATATATTCCTCTACCTCCTGGGTTTACAACTACAAACAACTACTATTATAATATAAGGAATTATTTTACAGCCAGCCACAGTAGCTAGATTTAATCAATTCTCAAAGATCAGGTGCTAACTTCTTAATTTTGGAATTCTCTAGAAGGAAACTTTAGAATCTCTTGAAAATAAAGGTACCAATATTTTTCAGGTAGATTTAAGCTTTTTCTTATCAAAATCAAGGTTAAATTTAAAATGTTTATGGTATATTATATTAAGATATCTAGACTTTTAAAGAATAGATTACAACTACTAACAATTCTATGCAGGATTATCATGGATGTGACTTTTTGGAAGTCATTTTGATAGAAATATCATTTCTTTATTAACTCTTGAGAACCCATTTATGTACAAGTTACTTTGAGGCTATGGGAAGGGCAAAGATTTATAAATATTTGTCCCTTTAAGGTTCATAATCTGGAGAAGTAAATGAGCTATATATCATGTGTTAAATGCTATGAGTATAATATAGATAATAACTGCTAAATTGTATGAGTTTAGACACTATGAATATGCACTAGCCTCTGTATGATTTGAACAAGAAAAGATGTGTGGGGGAAGGTGTATCAGAGAAACTGGCTGATGTTGGAACAATGTAAGGTATATTTCAAGAATAGTAAGCAGAGCTTTGTGACCAGTTCAGAAAAATCGAAGACAGGATCAATACTTAGCTAACATGGTAGAATTTTCAAACCGTAAGGAAACTATGAGATTTTCCTTTTCAGTGGTTTCATGCTGAGTCCTCTGACTTTTGGGGTTTATTGGAAGGGCCATAGAGGGTGCCCAGTAGTGAGAAGGGAGAGAACACCCAACAAGAGAGGCTCTTGGCCTCCTTCTGTTTTAAACAAAGCAGATCAGTTCTCACCGTTTCTGAATTCTTTTTATTGCCTCCTTCTAATTATATGGCATCACCATTTAGCCATACCACAAATAAATGAACCTTCTTTTTATCCCCCCCCCCCGTTATTGCTCTTCTCCTTTATCTCCAAGTGGTCATCAAAACCAGTTATTTCCACTGCCTAAACATTTCTTACACACGTCTTCTCTCTAATCCACGGCAGATGTGTTAGTTTAAGTCTTCTTCAGTGTTCCAACAGCATTACAACAGCTGTTTCTGTGTCTAGCTCCCATCTACTTCCTCAGGGTTCAAGAGCCCTCTTTCAAGGTTTCTTGGTAAATCTTAAATAAGCAACTTTTAAAAAAAATCTTTTTGTTTTGTTTTGTTTTGTTATATTTACAGCATCAGAATCCAAAACAATCCAAAACCTTTAAATAAAAAAGTTTGAAAACTACTTATTTGGTCCAACCTAGTTATTTTACTAGATAAGGACCTTGGTATCCAGAGAAGTAAGGGATATGTCATTGCTTAATAATCAAGTAAGGTTTAGCCAAGAAAACTCAGGTTTTCCAAATTTTCATTGAGTACTTTTTCAAGTATACTATATTAAACTTTTGTTCTGTCTTCAGTGGTGAGTTGTTTTTTGAGCATATTCAAAAAATTATAAATTACATATTAGGATGATTAATCTGAGGGCATTGTGTCAGAAGAACTGAATAAGGAAAAAAACTAAAGACAGAGTATGAGAAGGCTCTCCTAATTGTCTTGTTAAAAAGCAAACAAAATTGAAAATAAAGAATGAAAATGAAATAAAAAGAATGAGATTGTCTAGTTTTAAGAATTGAGGAAGAGAGAAAAATTAAAAATAATTTGTAGTTAACATGACTGAGGAACTGAGACTTGTGATACCATTAGCAGAAATCTGAAATTTGGAAGGAAGGACATAGAGAAAGTAGGTTTGGCTATAGAAGAGGGTTAAATTAATTAGGGAACAAGGGTAAAATAAGAATTGAGGCTTGGGGATACAGGTTTAGAAAAAATGCTCGCATTTAGGGGCTTAGGAAGAAGGGACTATCATTAAGACAGGGGAAATACAACACAATGAGAGGTGAATGCTTATCACACTAACTAGACCGACTTAGCATGACTGGTGTGTTCTCTCAGATTTACTGAATCTGTTCGCTCTTTCAGGATGCTTCCAAGTTGAATTCTACATCCCAGGGCAACTAATAAAATCTGTTTGGTATTAATGTATTATCTTGAGCTCCTAAGATGTTCAAAAGCTGTTTATGGTTTTTGAAGCAAGACTTGAGACTCAAACTATGTCAATGCCTGAATGATTTTTATAGGCTACAATTTCATTTTAGAAGTCAGTCATGTATTGTATAGAGGGGAAAGTAGATTCAAATTTAGGAGGAAATCTAAATGGACTTAAATGATCCATGGCTTATTCCAGAAGTTTTTGAAACTTAGATTAATAGGTAGGGAAATCTGAATATATTAGCCCTCTGTCTTCATTGCAGTTTTGTTTTAGCAAGTATGTATTGAATTGTCTTTTAGGTAAAGAGCTATGTTAAAATTCTCAAACCTTAGGGAGGTAAGCATATGTAAAGACTGTAAAAATATGTCATGTTCAATTTGGTAGTCTGTGGCTTATACTTAATTGGTACTCAATATTTGATGAAAGAATGTAAATACTTTGAACATGCTATTTCTAAATGAAGTGCCCCCATATTTCTCCTTCTTGCTTTCCTTTGATAATTACCTTACTTGCTTACCACCTTATCCCTCTTCTTCATCATTATCCTTCCTCTGTTGGCCGTAAGACAGACATGAAAGGAGAAAATAAAGGAAAACATTTAAGAGCTGAAGTCATATTATGGTTTTTATTGTGGACAAAAGCTGAAATACGTAAAGGAAATGGAAAATGTGTAGCCGTTACAAAATGACTTCTGTATTGTTTAGAATAGTACACCTTAATTTAATGTGTATTAGAACATACGGGGATGTTTTTCATGTGCACATCTCATCAACACATAGCCACATACACCAGAGTAACTTGCTTTAACTGAGAATATCTTTGTGAAAGAACATTGGGAGCTTGCTGTAAGTTAAATCTGTGGACCTCTTCCATTGCAAGCCACTTAATCGATTTATCTTTTCCAGACAATGACTATAACCTTTGATCATTTCTTTCTATTTTCCTTTATCAGTATGTCCTCCCACGTGGCCTACTCTTTTCTTTATGTCTAGGAATTTAATTTCATTCACTACAGAGACATAAAAGAGGTAACAAAACAAACACTGGGAAGTTTGCAGAGAATTGGGAATCTCAACAAAATTTTATATTTGAAACATAAATGGAAATTACCTCGTTTTATCTCCACAGCCACAGTCCTGATTATTTATTTATTTTATATTTATTTGTTTGAGGGGTTAGGAGAGAATGCACTGGGTTGGGCATTGTAATTCTCCTATTTGAGAATCATTCTCACCTAACTCCTCTCTTGATTGGATGAGACTTCAAGTTTCTTCAGGTTCAGACCAAGATAGGATTAAGCTGGCACCACTGCTAATCCTTTAGAACTTGTGGTGTCCTTGGAAACCTTGCATTTTCTAAATGGTCTTTCTGGGAGGACACAATGAATGAGGAGGGCACTTTCCTAGCTAACTAACTCTCAGAGGTTCTCCCGCTCTTCAGCTGCCTTTTACTGTTTAGTTTTCCATCAGCTTGTTTACTTGATGAGACTTTCAAGCTAATTCTACCTTTGAGAAAAGCTAGGTCGTTGTGTTTTTAATGACTGGCCTTTGTTTCCTCAGTGCCAGTGAGGCTTAATGGTAGGTGTTACTAAGGGAAGCTCTCTGCCTTTTATTACTAGCTCCTTTCAGTTGCTCTTAGCCAACTCCTGTATTTTTCTCTGTGAAAGTTGCGCATCCGTTGGAATCATTCACCGATTTCCTCTATTTTAACTGAGAGACGCTCAGAACAAAAATGTTTGGTGCCCTTGCTCAGGGCCCTACCTGCTCAGATCAGTTTTCCAGATACTCTCTGAATCAACTCTCAGTTGCCTTTTCCAAATTAAATTCTATTAAACAGTAATAATTTAAGAATTTTTTCTCAGGTTATGAATCAAGTAATTTAATAAGAAAAAATCCTATGTTTTGCTGTATAAACACTATAAAAACAAGTAGGGACATCACAACATTTATACTCTTGACTAATTGAAGAAATGACGAAGATTTTGCAGAATAATTCCCCCCTGTTAAATCAATGAGCACAATATTTCATAAGTTCTAGAAAGCATTTTTTAAAAATACATGTATACTTACACATTTCTGAAATTGGTATACATCTTGTAATCACTTAATAGAAAATTTCATGCCATGGTGTAATGATTTTGCAGCATTATTCTCTTTTTAATGATACATAAAATAATTCTGTATTTTAAGAGAAGTGACATCTTATAGATAAATTATGGTTATGGTAGATATGTAGTTTTCTCTGGACTTAGAAAATAGTTAACTATGTTTTTTGAAGTGGTCTGCTCATCTGTTACACTTTTGCAATGTCAGTAGAATAGAATTCAATATAACATTTTTCTCATGTACAATCTGGTAAGTTATTTTTAATGATGGTATAATGATATTTTCATTATCAGATTTAAATTTTGTTCATGTAAATTGTTTGGTAGTATTAAGCTATTCAGAAAGACATTCAGGCCCTTATGTATATGCTCATTGTATTTTTTCCTAAATGATAGTATAATGTAGTAGAGACCATTGGGTTGTATTTGTAACATTTAACTAATAAAAACACCCTAAGTGCTCAGATAGTTTTTATCATCATAATGGTGAACCTAATAACAAGTAATCGTCATAATTTTTTGGATTTTAAGCTTTTTGAGAAATGATTAGTATTGTTTTCGTTGTGTATGTTTCTTTATTATCACTTCGGTAGAGTTGTCATTAGTTGAAGCCTCGACTCTTTTCCTCTTGAGCCTGGTCAGTTTTTTCACATCCATTGTGGCTTTTACGTTTTCCAAAATGGCAACAACAATATCTCCCCTCTCACCTGCTCTTCTGCAGTGTGACCTTGCCACTCACTCTCTCATCAAGACATGGAGTCCAGTTTCCTTTCCCTTGAACCTAGGCTGACCTAAATGACTTGCTTGTAATCAATAAAATGTGGTGGAAGTGATGCTATGTGACTTCTGAGACTAGGTCAGAAGTAGCCTTACAGCTTCTGCCTTAGTATCTTGTAATACTTGCTCTCTGGCTGTTTCTTCTCAGGATGCTTTCTCTTAAAACCTAGTCACCATTCTATGAGAAGTCCAGTCCCAACATCAACAGTTGCTCATCTTTCCAGTCATTGGAGCCCAGGCGCTAGCCATGTAGTGAAGGAGCCTCAAGCTGTCTGAGTTTTCACAGCTGAGGTCCAGATATCGTGGAGTCTGAAGAGACAGCCATTTCCATTGTTCACTACTGTCCAAAGTTCTGAACTTCAGAACTTAGGAACATAATAAAAAAGTTATTACGCTTTCTGCTAAGTTTAGAGTGGTTTGTTATACAGCAGTAGCTAATGACAACAAAATTTAATGTCTGGAAGTGGATGCTGCTGTAACAAAAACTAAAAGTTCGCAAGAACAGCTGGTTTGTGGAGAAGAGTGTTCAAGAAATCTGGAAGAGATTCATGGACATTGTTGGTGAGGGCATGAAAGAAAGTGATCACAATATTATTTGAAGCTGAAAATAAGAAGACCTTTATTATCTAGTGGCAGAAAGTTTAGCAAAACACACCCAGGGTAACATGGAAAATAGAAGGTGGTACTTAATGAACTGATGGATCTGGCAAAGGAGATGGGCTTAAAAAAAAGAATTCTAGATTTCAAGCAAAATTTGGTGGAAATGTAAAGGGCCGAGGACAGTTTTTCCAGCCTGCAAGGGGTTCTCAAAGTAAGTGAGGGCCTCAGAAAAAAGATCAGATCCAGAGCAGTTAGGAACATGTGGTCTTATGGTAAAAAATGAAACTAAGATGTGACTATAAAATCTTTTCAAGACCTCAGAAAGAGTTGAGGCAGCCCTCATAGACTCTCAGATACTCAGAGTACAGAGCACATGTAACCAGTACCTTGGTCAGGGCCCAGCCCTGCTCACGGGGATACTTCTGTGTGTTCTAGGTGCTGTCCTCTAGCCCCTTGGTCCCAACACCTTGATAAATTTCATGACTTAATTCAGATTATCCTAGTTTTACTTGTACCTGTGTGTGTGTGGTGCGTATTTTGTTTTGTGTGATTTTCATTATGTGTAGGTTCACGTACTCACCACCATTGTCAAGGCACAGCCACACCTGCCTCCTCGCCCTGCTCCTCATTTTGCCAGATTGATATCAATGGCAGCATTAACTCACGTTATATAAATGTAACATATATTTTGAAAAAAAAAATGAATATATGTTATATACAGGATCATTTTATTAAATTGAGTCTATAAAAATGACCAACAAAAGGTTCAATTTAAGGAGAGATACTAATGATTGACTTCTCCAAATTTAGAATTTATCTGTTAAAAAAAATAAACCACTTTATATATTAATATAGAGTAATTTAGCTTACTAGTTTTCACTGCTGCCCAGAGGTGGTTTAAAACTCTAATATAAAGTACCTCATTTGCGTGTGGTCCGCTGTATAGATAGATTGGGTAATAGTGTCATTCCTTTGCTTTTGTATTTAAAAACTGTATATCCAAATAGTGGTGGTGTTTCTCTATTGTTCAGCGTATTCAGTCAAGGGTAACTGTGTATAAAAAGTCATAAGGAAAGCATTCTAAAGGAAAGAACTGCCTTTCTATGCTACTTTAATATCTGTTTTACTGTATTATTTTGTTGCCATGGTAAGAAAAAAAGGGCAAAATAATTTGTACGAAATTTTGTGTTTTTCCTTTCTAAAATATTGATTACCAAATTATTTCTGGTTTCTCCCTTTTTTTTCCTGTTTCTCTCATGTACTCAGCTGTTTCTTATAATCTTTTCCTGTGATTCTGAATTATTTATAACAATGCCAGGAGTATTGTGGAACATTGATGTGAATTTTATTTTCTAAGATACACACCAATCTTTAGTTTTGTAGCACTTTAGCATATGACATGCATTATGTGTGATCACCTAGAAATATCTAAAAAGTTATTATGTGCAGTTTATCATTTCTAGCATCTAATCTACATCTTATATTTTTTAAAAGGCAGTTAGACCATCTCAACCCCTCTCTTTTCTATTTTGTTCTCTCTTTAAAATTATATTTATTGACCTTGCTAGACACAAGCATAGGTCCTAAAAAGATAGAAATAAAACAATGGTCTCAGACCACAAAGGAGCTTCTATCTAGTAGGGAAGACAAGTCAACCGCTGAGTACAATAAAATGTGCTCTGAGAGAAAAATAAACAGCATATTATGGAAACATTTAGGGGGTGGGCTTTTAACTTAGTATGCACAGGTGAGAGGCTTCCAGGAGGAAGAGGAGATTAGAATTTGTTAAGCTTCATGAGTACAGAACAATTGAGGTCATATCCCCCCCTCTGTATCCCCACTACTTACTGTAGTGCCTAGAATTTAGTGGGCCCTCCATACATGTTTGATGTTTGTTGAAAAGCAGAGATGTCCAGCTGAATTTTGACAGAGGGTTTTGAAATGAGTCGAGTTAATAATTGTAAGATTGTTCCAGACAGAGGGAGCAGCATGTGCCAAGGTTATTGCCCTCAGTAATACCTCTCCTGAGCCAGAGATCCTGAGACTTTACCAAGGTCAAAATCAATCTCTCTCTCTCCCCCCACCTTTACTCCCTCTCCCTTCTCTCCCTCCTTCCCTTCCTCTCCCCATGCTCTATCCCCCACCCCACCCCACCACCCTCCACCATTGTATCAACAGACTGTGACTGCTGTCTATTGTTTCTAAGCAAATTGCTGTGAGGAGTTCTGTGACTTTTCCCAGAAGTTAGACAATAAAATGTGATATTTTTATCACGTGTAAAGGCCCTTTTGGTCTAAAAATTATACTTGATTGTTTTTTGTTAAAGATATTTTTCTTGAAGAATGGGGGGAGGGAGGAATAGAAATCTGTACCTTTGTGTCCTGAAGAAAATAAAAATGTTGTAATGAGATTCACCATCTAACTTTTAACTAATGATGTAAGGGACTTGTGATTAGCTAACACGATTAGCCTATGATTTCTGGCCTTGGAAAAAAATAGATTGGGCATTCTTCATTCTTTCCTTTATCCTTAGAGTGTGGTCCACTGGCAGAGGCTCAACTCCAGGTATCAGGTATCAGGCACACCCTTTGCTATACATTCCCAAATGCCAATCCCTCTGTGGGGTTCTGGACTTTTCAGATGATCTAAGACTGTTAACTCTCCTAAGAAGATTAAGAGCGGTGGTGGTAACATCAGGTTGTTGCTTGGCACCACACGTGTCTGGGGAATGAAGGCAAAGTCAGATTGCTTTGCATTTTTGGTGGGGGAGGGATACAATTTTTGTGATTAAGGATCAAAGTAGGGTTTGGCCCAGAGGGAAGCTTCTTTTATTTTGGTAAATCATAAACCAATATAGAAATAAGGCTAAGTATGATATTTAAGAGATTTATTGTAGCTGGATATGGCTAGAACAAAAGGTCTGAGGGGTGCATGCTGAGAGGAGAGACTGGATCCGTGGCAGGGACCAGATCAGAGAGGGTTTTGAGGTTTTGATTTTCCCTGAGAGCACATTGGAGCGGTGATAGGGATTTTGACTTTACAGAGAGAATAATATGATCAGATGTGTGATCATATTATGAACAAATTTACTCAAAAAATAAATGCTGTAAAGCAATCATTTATTAAACTCACAGGTAACTTGGTTGAGGGATTGGGACAGAGTGTAGTGGGGATGGCTTGTCTCTGCTCCATGATATTTGAGTCTTTTATAAAAATTATTACTCCAGGGACTTTCGTATGGCAAATTATGATGAGAAGTTGTAATTTCTATCATTGTTTCTCTATGTAATATGTCTTTTACTTTTTTTCCTGGGTGCCTTCAAGTTGTTCTTTTTATCTTGGGATTTGAATATGGTATGTCTAGGTATGTTTTTTATTCTGTTTGATATTTTCTGAGCAGGTTGGATCTGTGTTTTGTTGTCTTTTAGTTTTTTAAAATTCTCAGTTATCATATCTTCACATTGTTTTTATTTCTCTCTTCTTACAGATATGTTAGACTCTTTGCTGTTGTTCCATAGCTCTTGAATGATCTGTTCTCTTCTTTGTCTTTTTTTTTCCTTTATGTTTCAGTTGGAGAACTTTGTATTGACTATCTTCAGGTTCACTGATGCTTTCCTTCCTATGCTGAATTTACTTATGAGTTTGTCAAAGGCAGTCTTCATCTCTGTTACTATAGTTTCATTTTTTATTTCTAGCCTTTCAATTTACTTCTCTTTCAGAGTTTTTATCTCTCTACTGAAATTTCCCATTTGTTCACACTTGTGGTCCACCTTTTGCACTAGAGCCTTTAGCATAGAAATCATAGATATTTTAAATCCTACCTGATAACACCAATAAACCTCTCATATCAATGTTTATCTTTATATCTTCATTGGTTAACAGTGTGCCTTTTCCCCCCTACTTTTTGATATATCTTGTACTCTTTGGTTGAAAGCTAAACATCTTGTATAGGTCAATAGAAACTAGGTAAATTTTATTTATGCCTAGAAACAGACATGCCTCTTCTTTTTTCTAGTCCTTTAATATTTGGGGAGTGCAGGTAAGTAAATCTAGTCAGGGGTTGAACTGGGCTTGGCTTTTATTGTTGCTTTGGTATCAGTGCACCACAGGCTTCACATTTCTCCAGCATTTCTTTGTATTAAGGAAGGGGGCTGGTTTACGCAAGGGTTTTACTCAATATCTTGTTTGCCGTCAGCTCCAAGCCTTCATTTGCTTCTGAGCACTTCCTGAGAAGTAGACTGCCTTATTTGTTGCTTGATGCTTACCAGTCTGGTAGTACAGGACAAAAGAAACATTCTCTGTTGTTCTGTTTCAGCTCAGTGTTAGGCATGGGTCAGTTCTCTGTGTCTCAAGAGTGTTGCATTCTGAGTAATCCTGTCCCCCCAGCGGTAGGGGATCACGGGTAGCCTTGGTTCAGGATGTTTTCCTCCCCAGTCGCCTCCATGGATGGAGGACATTTTCCTGTTCCTTTCCGACTCTGAGAGTAGATGAGCATTCCTCTGGTGCTTCTGACTCCCAGGGATTCACATGCAGCCTTTAGCAATTCATTAGCAATTTTAGTTGGGTTCTTACCAGCTTGTATTTCATCTGGCATCTGCTTCAGGTAATCGAGTGCTCATGTCCTGTTTTTCCTTGTAGATATCCTTCTTTACTTAGGTGAGCTATCTGGCGGGCTCAAGAAAATTTGTGATTTTTATAGATTAAATGCCCTTCTCTGTTTTAAGAATGGAAACGATGCTGTTTCCAGCTTCCTTCATTTTATGTGGAAAATACAAGTAGGTCTCTCAATATATAATCACGCTATTCAATTGCATTGCTTCTGATACTTGCTGAATTACACATTGACCTGAAAGGCCCACAGTTCACACTGTGATTTTCTTTCTGATAAATTCTTTTTTAATCCCTGGCTAGAGCTTGATAATTCTTCCCTACACTTCCCTCTCCACCCGAAACATACTCTAATCAACTTATGAGAGGCATTTAAAATACATTGATGGAGAAGGGAAATCCCATTTTTAAGAATTAGAAAAATATGGGTCTTGTGACATTTCATATTAGTTGATTCATCTATAATCAAACACTTATCTAACTGAACATCTCTTTTGTCACATTTAAAAGAGGATTTAAGACTTAATCGTCTTATATAGTTGTTGCCAGACTCAAATAAGATATGTGTATAAATAATCTCTGAAAAATGTAAAACTCTAGAAATTGTTATTTTATTACCTTTCCCTATATACTTTTCTTCCATGAATACATTTATTTTACCAAAATTAAGTGGAGCAGCTATAATCTACACTATTTTTGATTTATTTAAAAAACTTTTTGTTATTAGTTTAAAGAATCTTGGTAAGGGCTTTAATTGTTTTTGATTTATCGAACTTTTAATTTGAATCTCTCATGCTCTACTTCAAAGACTTCCCTGTTTTTCTTTTGTGGTTAGAAATTTGCTTATCTCAAAATGTGTCTTTTTACCTTTAAAGATCTTTTTTTACTTTATTAATTGCCCACATAAGAGTTTATTTGCTACCATTTGATATTTTTTGAAGTTCTGATTCATACGGAATCTTCATTTCTTTTTTTCCCCTGATAAGTTTGTTGTAAAGTTCTCAAGCCTCTTGTCATTAAGTGTTTTTTAAAAAGTTTTCTCTGAGAATATCTCATTTATTAGTATTTTAAAATTTTTTGGAGACTTTACATAATTTTATGAGAAAATTGAGCTGGATCAACAGGTATTTACTAAATTCTTATCTGCTTTTACTCTGGATGTTGATAATTGTCCTTCATCAGGCCTTAGCAACCAAGATGATGGCAAGCAGAGGATGCTCAGATTCAGCGTCTCCATCTACCACCTTCTCCACAGAAAGATGGTGCTCCAGTTTTCCTTTCTTTTCCTACTTTACCTTGAACCTTCTTCCCAACTCACATATCAGTTTATTCTATTTCAAACAGCATTTTTCCCCTTACATGTACGTACTGACATACTGTTCCACTTTTCTCCTTTTCTAAATGTGGCTTAGTTATTACGGTAAAGTCTTTCTCTTTTGCTCATCCTTTGTATACAAAGAACCTTAAACAGCCCTCATCATAAATGAGAAGAATCAGAATACTGTTATTAGTTTTCTTGTATTAAAGATGAACTATTCATACATTTAATGGAAACAAGACAAAAAAGAGTAACAGCCTGCGACCACCTGAAACTTTAGTGATTTGACAGAACTCACAAAAATCAGCACAGTCATATTCAGTGATATGATTTATTATAGCAAAAGCTTATAAAGAAAGAAAAAGGTAGGGAAAATCTGGAGGAAAAAGGAGAAGGTTACGGGGTGAGGGAGTGGCTGGAGGAAACCAGATGCAAGCTTCCAAGAGTCTCCTCCCAGCAGAGCCACACAGGATGCATTAAATTCCTCCAGCAAGGACTCGTGATAACAAATGTGAAACATCCACCAGGGAAGCTCGTGTGAGGCGCAGCACCAGAGGTTTTTACTGGGAGCTGGTCACGTAGACACACTCTGCCTAGTACACATCCAAATTCCAGACTCCTAGGAGGAAAGCAGGTGTTCACTATAAACCATATTGTTTGTAAAAACAGTCTAGGCATCATTTTGTGTATGATGAGACCCCTACAGAAATCAAAGTTCCCAGATGACAGCCAGAGACCAGCCTTGCCTGCAGGCCTTTCTAAGCCTGTGTTGTTAAATCTTTTTTTGCACACTGTAGTTAAGCTTTGAAGGTCCTTCCAGAAAGCAATGAAAACTATTCAGAATCAACAGAACGCTGTTATGTTTCTTCATGTTCTGGTAATTGACAAACACTAGTGTTTGTTATAAGCTATTATAATATTATGAAATAAATTTTTAGTTTTCACCTCAAAGAGTGTTTCTATTATGAGTTTAAAATGCTTTTGGGAGAAACCTAGAAATTTTATAACAAGTTTTTTACATAAAACTCCATTCCAAGTTTCAAACAACTGATTTGCAAATGAAATTTTAGAGTAAAATGTAGATTTTGGATTTTCTTACACGCAGGGTGTGGAGAAGGAAGAAATTAGAGTAGATCAGGTTCATTGGAGAAACCTTTAAGGAGGAAACTGGAGTTGAACTAAAGATGGGTATTATAAGAAGAGGAGGGAAAAAAAGACAAAGGACACAGAGTAGCATGACTGAGGGAAGATACCAGATGGGGTAGGTTTGAGGAGAGAGAGAATTATATATTAATACCTTGAAGCAAATATAAACTCAGTCACTTTTTGCATCAGTGCTGTTGAGACACAGATGCTTGATCTTTATATTTTCTGTTTTTGTGGATTCTAGGACTATTTCTAGGAAGATCTACTTTTCTTATTTAATAGTTTATGTGAGGTATAATACAAGTACTATATATTTCTCTTTTGTTATATTTGCTCATCTTAAAGTACTTAACTCACAGGGTTGTTTTGAGGATTAAGTAAGATAATGTGAAAAAGCTATGCAAAAGTATTTATGGTCATCATTTAAAATAGTATAACTATCTAATCTTAATGAGTTAGATTAGGCATATACTTAACATATAATTTTTATGTATGGAATTTCCGCACAGCAATATTAGCTATTTTCCTCAGTTTGCTCTTACCTGTTCTACCACTTCACTGAATGTTCATACCAGAAGGTCCTCTGGCTTCTTCTAAACATTATAGCTCTCCTATTTCATAGGGTAGACTTTTAACAAGCGTATATGTGCTCGTTTTGGTTTTCTTGCTTCTTTATATCATATGGGCTCCTTATTTGGCCTCAGTTTCCTGTGTTTTCCTCTGTCACACACTCAATTATTTGGAGAACAACTTTTATAAGAAATACTACTCTTCTGTACTTTGTTCCTTCACTGTATTTTCTAAGGTTAAAATAGAATTGTAAAGGGTTATCAATTCCAGGATAACAAAGCTATATACAAAAAAAGTTCTTTCTTTGTCCTAATAAGAGGTAGGAAATATTTCATGAGTGCCTTATATTTAGCCTAAAGCTGCCTAGCACATTATAATTATGTTTAAATATGTCTTAATGGAAAAATTGAGTATATTCTCATTCTTTAAAATATTGCAAGAACTATTAGAAATTCAGCTAAATAATCACTGTCTACTAATACAACAAAATTCTTGGTAAACATTTAGATGGAATATTAAAATTTTTAGGCCAAATATTTGAATATATCAGTGATCTAAAACCACCTCACTATTAATTGACTGGTCTAGTGTCATCTCTCCAGATTTATGATGTGTGTAGAAACACCCTTAGAGTGTATTAAATAACACATATCAGTGCTATACTGACGAACTATGTCACCTGTTTCAAATCAGTTTTTGAGCACAGAGGGCTATAATTTAGTATATTTAAAATTCAAAAAATAGCAAATATTATGTTTAACATCTGGTGTATTAATACTAGTTAAATGGAAATCTGCATTCGGTGAAGTAGGATTTGAAATAAGAAAAGCAAAAATTAACTCTGGGTGGAAATTTCTCAATGACATGGGCATTTGGTAGGTAATATAAACAGAAATGTCACATTCTGTTTAAAAGCCAGGAAGCTCTTGGTAATAGTTTTTATGTCTATAAACAATAATCTAATATATTTAAAACTAGTAGGTCAGTGATGTGAAGCTACATTTTAGATGGGAAATACAACAAAATATCTGTTTTTTTAAAATAAAGGAGAAATATTTACATAGGTAGCACATATTTGTGTGTTTGATATAGTTGTAAGAATAGTTCACTTGTTATTTATATTTCAAAGTATCTGTTAAAAGAGTATATGATCATATGTATTTTATTTGAAATTTTAAATTTGAAGTTTTCAATATCAAATTTCAATAATCTTTATAAATTTTTTCTTCACCCTTATTTGTGTCATTTGTATATCTTCTATATGTGAGAAATGCATGTTAGAAAAGGAAGTATACTGTATAATAGAAGTCTAAAGCAAAATTGAGTATATATACATTAGGTGTAATATAAACTTTTCAGAAGAATCCTTTTTGTGAGATTTTGAGACCACATATTGAAATAGTTAAATTTTAAAAAATGATTAAAGTGAAAAAAGTTTCATCCTTTGTATCAGAAAGTTTTAAGGTATGATTTCATCAAAATAAAGAAAATATTTTTAAAACTATTTTATTTTATTTTTGGTATTTTTTAAAAGTTTATAAAGGGAAAAATAATAGCAGCTCATAGGCCTCAATACCAAACAAAGAGGAATACTTTTGAAGATAGGTTTTCTTAGACAAAACAACCAGAGCCTTAACCTAATCCTTAAACAAACTCAGTTTATATCCCAAGGGAAAAGCTATTTACTTTGAGACTCAGGTTGGTAAGAAGGCCTTCAAAAAAACTGGGTGAAGGCAAAAGTCCTCAGCTGAGATAGTATTTGATTATTACTGATAAGGATGTTTATATATATATATAATATATATATATATATATATATATATATATATATATATATATGAAATATATATATATATATATATCTAGTAAGGTTTAAATTTAAATTTCTGAATTAAAAAATTACTTAGTATTTATAGCTAGAATAAAGTTTAAATTAATCAAGGTATTGTTTTTTTGAAGCAATTTTGTGATCTCATGATTTCAATTACATTTTCTGTATATATTTACTTAAAAAGAGCCAATCAAATAGGAAATATTGAGGAGATGGGGCACAGAGACTCCATTATGATAATAAGACTACTCTTCTTAGCTTTTTCTGCACAATATAAAATATACTTTATCTCCTATACTCATATACTTTTTAAAAATCATTGTATTGTGCTCAGTTTTAGACAAGTAGCCTTAAGTGATAGATTCTCCCAGAAGAAACATTTTCCTCTGTTTTCTGTGGGGAAAGTTTTTATTTCTCTGTAATATTTTTAAAAGGCTAAAATTGAATTTTTCAGTTTAGGAGAGTTACTCTTGTTCTTACTAGGTCTTTTCTCTAGGCTCTGAAGGTTCCCGATAACATGCCTACAGCCTTCACAAAATTGTAAGGTAGAAAGTCACAGATTTTTAGAGCTAAAATGTGACTTTTTGGATCATCTAGTCAAACACCTTCGTTTTACATTGAACTCAGATGTCAGCTCAAGCCTTCTCTCCAACCTGTGGCCTCTGTAGCGTTGCTGTATATCCTCAGGGATCATATGCTCATGGTTATTTCCAGCTTCAAATTTCTGACCCTTGGGGACTCTTTTTTCCCCTGTAGTAACCTTGCCCACTAATCCTTTTCTCTCTGTTTCTTAGAGACCTAGGCAATAAATGCTGTGATTGACTTGCATTCAGTTGGTGCCCATCAGGTTTTAAACCATTAATATACTTACTGGAAATAGAGTAGTGAACTGTATGTTTGACCTGTAAAATCTCTACTTTCACTTAACTTTCTCCTAGAATGGTGTTCTAGGTAGAATAACAGAATATTTTGTATTTGGTCTGTATTTTTTCCCTCATTTTTAGATCTGAGATACTAAGTGGTCTAAAGACCTTTGTTATAAATATAATTACATTGAAGATTATCTTTAATCATTTAAGCATTAAAAAATAGTGTACTGGATAATGGTATAAAAGCTGAACACTGTAAAATCAATGACACAGTGTCAGTGATGTCCTTGACTTCTATTCACAAAACATGTTTTTCCTTACCTATATGTGAGATTCTTTTAGGAAATGACTTCCAGTTAAAATGTTTTTTGCCTCATAAATACCTTGACATTGGGCAGATATACTCGATTTAGTTTACTAGGTCTGAGACTGTGCTAAGACACCTGTAGTATTATTATCTGTAATTAGATATCATCTCTTTATTCAAAACCCATATTCCAGGGTTATATAATAATTCTAATATAAGGTAGAATAAATGATAAAAACATGGAGATATGAACATACAGGGTTGGAGACTGGACACATTGATACTCTTTTCTCAACTAAAAAGATTTATAGTCTTGGAACTAATGTAGAAAACCAGTATGTATTTTGAGTTTGCATTTCACATCTTTTGGTTGAGTTGTCCACTTATTTATGTGAGGCCTGGCTCAGTAGGTGCTCAGTAACCATGTTTATGAGCTTGAGTTGAATTTGGAGTTCACGTGTTTGATGTCTTTTACTCCTCACCAGAGCAATACCAACAGTGTGACCTAGTCTAGGCTCTCTACTGTTTCGGATATAACACTGTGATTGCGTTTCTCTCATCTACTAGTACAAGTTCTTTTTTTCTCCGAACAGGTGAATCATGTTGAATTGCTCTACAGTTAGATGGATTTCTCTGAAAAAATTTTTTGACAGTACTAAATGATTTCTGTAATTCTGCTTTAATATCTTTCAGTATAGAGACTGTAATTTAATAGCAGTACAGTTTTTATTCTGTAGAGAAGGCTCCTTACCCAAATTCATACTACCCCTTCTCCCACGTTTTAAATTTTCATAGTGGAAACCAAGAGGTAGTAATTTTTGTTTGTTTTACAAGACCTTTCTGCAAGGCCTATTGAAATAGTAAGCTTTTCTTCGTACACTAAATATTATTTATAGAACATTAACCCTGTAACTGGGGGGCTAGAGGGCAGATAAACTGAAAACTGAATTGTTTAAGAATCTCTGCCACATTAAATCAGAAATTTAGATAAAGCATCTCTTAAATTTTAAAAAAATTATATTTACTGGCAGCTTCTTATGAATATCTGTAGTGCAGAAAAAGTCTATTTGTAACGAATTCTTGTTATGAATTTAATGACTATGTGTTTTAATTAATTTGAAAACTGCTGCTGGCAGTTGGTCAGGACAGGAACTGGTGAACTGTTTGCCAGGTAGTGTCTAGGGGCTGTTTGACAGCTTCTTTTCCTTATTGTGAAATCTGTACCTGATTCCAGGATGTGTGTGTGTGTGTGCTGAGGGGCCAGGTGCTGCTTTTACTGTCAGCTACTTGAAACTATATAGTAGAAACCATAGCTTTTATGGCCAGAATGTTTCCATTCCTGTTTCTACAGAGGCTGGCAACAGAAGCAGCTAAGATTAAATTAAAAACATAATGAAGTAAGTCATCTTTAAATCATCATTGATGAGGTCTATACATTTTAATGTAGTGTGGTCTCTGCTTTTTCCTTTGTCAGTCCTCTTCTTATACCTGAGCATTCATAACTGCTAAGATGCTAATTTTCTCTTTTGTCCTCATAATTCATTTTATCATCCTTATTAGAATGATTCCCCAATTCCTCTCAAGCTTTAGCTTTACTTCCCCAGGATCATTGGACATTAGGCGTTGGATGTCACTCTGCCACTTTAAATTCAATGTTTTAAAAATCATTAGAAATCACCCTGCCCCCAGCCAAACCTAAACAAACAAAAGACTTTATGAGAAAACAGTAGGAAACTTGTTTTCCTTTCTAGCTTTTACAATTCTATTCTTACATCATTTTTGTTCTATTCTTCCATGATTTGAGATCTTAATGATTGACTCTTCCCTTTCTGCTGCCACCTTCGATTTTTATTTTTATTTTATTTATTTTATTGCCTCTTGCCACCTTCCCTGCTCCCAGACTAATAATTCCTGAAACTGCTTTTATCAAATAATTCCTCAACTCAAAAATGTTTAATGATTTCTTAGTACTTTCAGGATGAAATCCAGATTACATTACCTAGCATTCAGTTTCATGATTATCTCCTTGAATTCTCTGTCTTCATTAAGTTTCTGCTCCCATCTACTTTAGCCAGGGTTGCCTGCATGTTGTCCTTTTTAATATGCATTAAAGCTCAAACCAATGACTTTTTAAATCAATCCAGCTCTTTCTCAGTCACATGGCTTTAGAATTATTTCCCTGAGATTTTTTTGGTGGTCAGCCCCTCTTTCCATCTGTTAAACTTAATTCATCATTTGAGATCCTAACCAAGGTATCATTTTCGTCATAAAGCCTTTCTCGATCCTGTTGATTAATGTACTTCTATATAGGGCTTACCTTGTACTTCCTCATAGATAGCAATGACTATAACAAATTTTAGTTATTGGCATAATTCATTACCACTATGTAATTATAAGCTTCCAATGCCCAGTGCATTTCATATAAACATGTCATAAATATGGAATGATTATTTTGCTGTACATTTGTCAAATGGAAAATAGTGTAGTATAATCACCAAAAGCAGATAGTGTTTTTGGAGTTAGACTGATAGATAGATCTAGGTTTATATCCATGCTCTACTGTATGCCATGTAAACATGGCAATATATTAATGAACCTCTCTGAGGCTCATTTCCTGATCTTTAACAAGTGAGCTATTCAAGTACACACACAAATGTATAAACATGTAGAGATTTTTTAATTTGTTCAACCTGTCTTTCATTTACTTTGTGCTGATACATTGGTGTTTTAAAAGATTATTTATATATATTTAGAGTCTGGAGCAGATTCATTAAAAATTGATTGATTGGTCCCATTTTCCATTGAGATACATGCTGAGGAGAGCATGATATGCTAGAGAGGCAATATCATTACTTTGGGGGTCTATTCCTTGTCGAAAAGTGGTGGCAAGAGTTCATCCCAGGTCATAGTATTATTCCTTGACTGCCCCTTTGTATTTTCATCCTCTTTCCCAGACTAGGAGAGTGGATCATGATGGGAAAATACAAGATGTTGTGTTCTGAGTGAGATATGGTATTAGACAGTTGTGAATTGATTTTTACCTGTTACATTCTATTCTTGGGTATCAGTGCCTTTAATGACTAGAGTTTTTTATTTTTATTTTTTATTATTATTTTTTTTAATTTAGAAATCTTTTGACAAGTTACATAGCATATTATTTAAAGAATTTCCATTTTCATTGTGTAGTACCTTCCTTGGTACATTAAAATTTCCTCTCACTTTTCAAAGCTGAAGTTGTATCCAGAGCAAGTTGCAGTAGCAGGAAGGTCTTTACCATTTCCATTTGTGTTACAACAAATCCTGATGACTTAGGAAAATAATGAAGCATTTCTGGTTGTTAGTTTGACAGAATGGGTGGCTATTCTTAAACATGTATAAAATTGAGGTTTTTTTCCAAATGGAGTTGTATTTTATGTCTGTCTTTTTCCAGTGAGGTTCCTTGGATGTATTTTCAAACTACTCAGAAGTTAATGTAAAAATATATTCATCCAGTTGTGAGTCAGTGGATTTGTGAATATTGTTATAAAGGAGGATTATATTTAAAATCAAATTTTTATCTGCAGTAGAAGAAATACCAGTGACATTTTTAAATAAGCTGTAAAATAATCTCATTTTTTAGAAATTCTGTGATATAAGGTTCCTTTTGGTTGAATTCGGGTTTACATTACATGCTTTTAGTTAAAACTTTGTTCTTTTTGTTCATAAGTAACAAATTTCAGATTTTAGGATAAATGGAGGTATCTATATAAGTGAGTGTAGCCTAGAAAAAAACCAGACAGGCAAGCATCTTTCTTATTTTAGTTTCATTATGATAAATGTATTATTGCCAAGTTGAAAAGAGTCTTCTAACTTTGCCCATTATACATAATACGTACGTTTAACTTTAAAAGGAAGTATGTTTTCTAATGTTACAATGTAGAAGAGCAGTATAAAGTGCTTAATAGTGTATAAGAAAATAAATTTAAAGTAAAAATAAAATAAAATACTTTTAAATATTTCATATATCCATTTAGGCAATTAAATTTTACTGTATGTACTTCAAAAAGAAAATAACAGTAAGAGACCATGAGTAAGGGAATAGGATATTTCATTATTAGTTTCCTGACCTACAAAGAAACAAGCATTATGTTTGAACAGCTAAGAAAGAACAAAAGTTTAGGAAAAAAGTAATGAAGAGATCTCTAATAAGTAGATGCTTATAAAAGAATGTTTATAGACACAGATTTTTCTCGTTTTTCATTTCTCATTTTTGCTACCAGTCTACTTTTTATGATTTACCTTTATCTGTATAAATTATTTTCATAAACTTTTAATTTACTTTTTGTAATCTTTCTCATTCTTAAAGTCTCTTTTTCTCTTTATCTATTTTCTTCTCTTCCTTTTTTACATTTCCCCTTACTCATCTTTCTTTTCCTTTCATTTCTTTTTATTCCTTTAGTACTTTAATCTTTGGGCCTTTCCTTTGTTCTCATTAAATTGTATACATTTAAAAAAAATCTTGGAACAATTTAAATTCAATCACATAGCAATTCTTTATAAGTAAGTATATTTTTTATTTACATAATAGGTCAATGTTTGTCCTTTTTATGCCACTCTGATCCTTTTCCTCAAGCACTGAAAATTCTTTGGGATTTTGGGACTGGCAAGAGAGGAACAGTCAAAGAGAGTACCTCCATCGAATAACTCAGTGTGGGACTCTTGCAGCTCTGTAACTCAAGCATCTCCCGATTCTTATTTGGAAGTAGTCACTAAATGGGATCTTTAACCTGTTATTTAGTCTATACAAATGTGTAATTGTGGTAATTATATAATGTTTTTAGCACAATCTGGTATATCCTAAGTACTTAATAATGTTAGCTGCTACTTCTGCTATTGCTATTGTAAATACTTCTCCTATTTCTTTAAGTTCTTGTACTGCATTTAAAAGTTAATCTGAAACATGAGACAAAAGAAGAGAAAAAGGATGTAAAATTTATGTGGCGTTACTATTAAATTTTTCGGCTTGACAAATTATAATGGAAATTTAATAATTTTTTATATGGGAAATACAATGAGTTTCATTGGTTTTTTCAAGACAAATGACTTTGCCCTTTTCTAATTTTGTTCTTATGCTTTCTTTTATTCTGTTTGCAAGCCACAACATAGAGTATTTTAAGTTTATTCTTCTCAATTCTTATTTTATCTGTAACTAGTTATAGATGATCACTGTTAGGTGATTTTCAAAGCTAATTAAAAATAAATAATGTTTTGCTTGGAAGATTATTTTTTCTTTTTGAACAAATTTTTTTTTTCTCTATAAATAATTTTACAACTTTTCAAGTAATCTTTAAATGGTTGGAAATTTTTTCACTTGAAGGCATATGAACATATCATAACTGATCTGATAAATATTTATAAAAATAAAAGATTTTATGGCAAAAAGAAAAATAGCCTCCTCGGGCCAGTGAGTCCAATGAGAAATATACAAACCTTAAGCATGCAAGAAGAGAGCTCTGAATTAGTTTCGGATTGATAGTGTAATACTGGGAACCTGAACACCGAACTGATTAATGTAGCTCCAGTAGAAGAGTGATGTTTTTCCTTCCTCAGCAAGAGACAGATGTTTCTCCTGCACAGCTGAGTCAGAGATAGACAAAAGATGTGAGAACCTCCAGACTTAGAGCAAAAGCAAAAAAACAAAAAAAAAAAAACATTGGCAAAGTAGACTTCATATATGGGAAAGTTTGAGGTAAGAAGTTCCTACAGTCGGTGTGCATCTAGGCCATCTAGACCGGGATGGAACTCACTGTGCACAGCTTCAAGAAGGATTCCCATGCAACGTCCTGTGTACGACTTTGCCTCTGTGCCTTCAAGATTTTGTTTTTTAGTCTAGATGTAAAGTTTCTGTTGGTTGGTGGGTGAAGCCACAACTTTGAGAAAAGATGGCAAATAATTTCTGTACACACACCACTCACAGCGTTTCCTTTTGGTCCCTCTCAGTGAATTCTGAAAAGAGTTTTTTAAAACTTCCTTCATGTGTTCATTAGAAACACATGAATCCAGGTTGGGCCCAGCTACTTAGATTTAAGGCAGTTTTTATTTAGAACTCTGTTTAGCATCCTGCATTAATCACCCTAGCATATATCAAGTTTGTCATCATGAATTATGGTCAAACTAAAGGGTTAATAAAGAATTTCAGGGTTGCCTTTACAAAGTGCAGCTGTTAGTCAATAAAATGAATTTGTACTTGGCAAACTACTTGGGAAGATGTTTTATTGTTTAACCTTCGCTGGAATACTTTTTTAGGAAAACAGGGAATTGGGCATCAATTACAAGAACAGAGTACAAGCAAAACCTCTTTAATGAAGTCCAAGAAGGCCAGCAAACTTATTAATTAAATATTTAATCAGATTATAGCTGGTATGTTAATTTTAGGTCACATTTATTATATTATAATCATGATACATATATTTTACGTTTACTGCATAGATTATATAAGCTTTGTATAATCAATGTGGAGGGTGTATTTATATATCTTTTTTCGTAACATATGATTTTATATTGTAAGGGAGTTTACTGATATTTTTATTTTGTCTTTTTATTTGCATTGTATTTATTATATTTATTTTGAAGTTAAGACTTGGGATAGGAACATATTCTCTAATAATAGTTTTTGTGTGAAAACATAATCTACTTTATGATGATTTACTTTCTAGTTCTAAATTAGTTAGGATTCACAGTCAGGAGCTGAAATTAAGAGATTCCTCGCCATCTCCCCAAACAAGATAGAAGTTTATTTTTCACTCCTGTGCATGTCTGGGCTGATATAACGGCCCCACAAATATCAGAGACTCAGGCTTTGTTGTTGCTGTTGCTGTGCCAGCTTCAACACACAGTTTGCATCTCGTGGTTCGGTTTCATTCACATCCCAGTCAGCTAGAAAGAGGAAAGAAGGGGAAGAGAAGGCACCCCTTCCTTTGAACAGAATGACCTGGAAGTTTACAGAGCACCTATGCTCGGGTCTCACTGGCCATAACTTAGTCATATGCCATATCTAGCTATAATAGAGGCTGTGAAATGTGGTCTTTTGTTACATGAGCAAGTGTTCAATTGAAAATTTCTGTAATTTTGTAAGAGAAGGCGGGATTTGCGGAGAAAACTATAAATCACTGTTAGAAACATATTGACGCCGAACCCAAGAACTGCCTTTTTAATGGAAAATACAAACGCCTTTATAATGGCTGTCCAGAAAAATTTTGAAGAAAAATATGCCTGTGTTTGAGTTATGTTGTTCAGCAGTCAGAAACATATCATAATTCAACGGTCTAGAGAGGCCTGGTGTTCTTTTAACTTATCTAGGATTAAGGATACAATTACATAATAAAACTTTACTATTGAAAATCAAGTTTCCAAAAATTAAAGTACACTAGATAATATTTGGTAAAATTCTTCATCTGTGTATTAGGAAGGAGATGTAGAAATGTGAAGTGTCAGAGACCATGTAACAGCATTGGGGAGTCTGTATGCTCATATGAACTAAACTCTCTTCTAGTTTCACCTGAAACTAGGCATAGTATAATCTCTCTGGAGAGATTATAAAAAGAAACCTCAGTTTCCTCTTTTTTACACTTGGAAAATTGAGCTAAAGAATCTCTAGCATGTTAGGTCTGATGTTCAGGCATGTGGTATGTGCGTTGAATTGACAAAAATGCAAAGAAATAGAATTCTTGCACAAACTCCTCTTTTACTTACACACCTTCTCTCCATCACTTTTATAGAACACAGTCCCAGAGTCCAGCAATTACATTTTGACTTGAAGTCTGTTTTGTCTGCTATTATACCAGATTTCTTTTGGCCGATAGCTGTACAGTGTAGCTTTTTTTCTGTCCTTTTAAGATTTTCTACATTTCTGCATTTTAATTTTTATGGCTTGTTTCCTGCTATTGGCATATAATTGTTTTCAAAAATCTAGTCTGACAATCTTTTGTTTTTAATGAGTATTTGTTCTGTTTATATTCAATATAATTACTGAGATTTGAGTTTTAAGTCTATTATTTTACTATTTTCTATTTATTCTGCTGATTTTGTTACTCGTTTCTTTCTTTTCTTTTTTTTTTTTGTTTGATTATTTTTTCTTATGGCATCCTTGTCCTACTTCCCATCATTAGTTTGTTATATTTATGTCTTTATTGTTCTTTTCATGGTTACCCAAGAGGCTACACTGTTTGTTTTTGTCATATTACAATATAATAAAAAGTAGTATTATTACCACTTTCTGGCTTGTGAAAGAACCTTCCACTTTAGTACATTGAATGACCCCCACCCTCAACTTAAATGCTATCATCATGGGTTTTAATTTTATATGTATTTTAAACTCCCAAAAGATCATTATTATCACCTTTTTTTTTTTCATTTACAGAAAATATTCTTGTTACATCTCTGAGCTTTCTTCTTGAAGCATTCTCTTTTTACCCAAAGAATACGCTTTAGTTAGTATATCATACTTTGTGTAGATCTGCTGGTAATAAATTCTCTCAGGTTTTGTTTGTTTGAAAAATGTCTTTATTTTACCTTTTTTTTTTTTTTGAAGGACATTTTTGCCAGATATACAATTCTAGGTTTATTTTCTTTCAATGTGTTAAAGTTGCCGGGGCGCGCCTCTCCTTCCCCTTCTTGCCTCTTTTTGGCTGACTGGGATGTGGGTGAAACTGGACCACTAACATGGCTTCCATTGTTCCACTTGGGATTTCAGCTGTCAGTCAGTATATCTGACCTTTTCATGTTTTGTTTCTGGCTACTCTTAAGATATTTTTTTTGCCTTTGGTTTTCATCAGTTTTTACTATTATGTGACTAGGTATTATTGTTTTTGTACTTATCCTGATTGGTGTTTGTAGTGCTTTTTAAATTTGGAGTTTAATGTCTTTTCAATCAGTTTTGGAAAGTTTTCAGCCATTGTATCTTCAAATACTCCTTCTGCCTCTACTTTTTAAAATAAATCCTTTCATTCTGGGAATATGTATGCTAGATATTTTACCATAGTTTATGTATCATTTATGCTCTTTTCTGTATTTTTCTATCTTTTTTTTTTTCATATTATAGTTTGGATATTTTCTTCTCATCTATGTTCTACTTCGCTATTTTTTTTCATCTGTGAATAATTTGCTATTAAATCCATCAACTAAATGTTTAATTTCAATAATTATATTTTTTAGTTCTATAATTTCCATTTAGATGCTATTATTCCACATTTTTGCTGATGTTGTCAATATTGTGGCTTAATTTAGTGGTCATAATAAGCATACTGGTTTTTAAGCCCATCTCTGATATCCCCACTATCTGAATCTACAGTGGGTCTGATTTCTCTTTTTTTGTTTCTTTTAGTCTCCAGATGTTTGTTATTATTGTCTTCGCATACTTTTTATTGTGTCCTAGATGTTGTATACGAAAATTAGTAGTGATAACTTGAGAATCTCAGTGATATTCCAAAGAGGATTATCTTTGCCTCTGGCAGACAGCGAGTTTGGAGGCACTAGCACTTCCTGATCATTGTGAACCAAACAAGGGAGTGAGATGATTTAAAATAGGCCTGGTTTCCTATGTGTGAAGGTCTGTTTCTGTATTCATACTTACTCCAAGAATATAACCCTTTGAGGTCCCAGCCCATACAAACTTTATATTCTCCTTGGTGGGCTCTGAATGCTAATTTTTATGCCCTAGCACTGTAAGTTTATTAACACCTCTGCTTTTCTTCTCAGCCTCTCAGTCATGCTTTTGACATTAGCTTTGAGCACAAAATTGTCATTAAATATTAGGATCACCTGTCTGAGCTGACTTCCTTTCCTAATAATAGCTCCAGAGTCTTTACTACCTCGGTAGCTTCTGGTGCCTTATTTATTTATTTTTTCAAATTCTACCCAGCATTTTAAGACATACTTTGAGTAGGATTGGTCTAAAATACCTACTTTGTTATTCTAGAAGTGGAACCCTCCAAAGAGTATATTTTAACAATGACGATGAATGTGATAATGGTAACTAGTACTTTATAAAATATGTTCCAGGTATATTTTTCATGCATTATTTCATTTAATCATTACAGTACTTACTATAATGTAAGTATTTTTTTATTCTCATTACTACAGATTAGGAAACAGATTTAAAGAGGCCAAGGTGCATAGTTAATATACTGCAAAATTAAGTTTTGAAACTAAGACTTAAACTCTAGAAACCACAGTCTTAACTAGTTATACTCTATTAATATAAATTACATATGACAACTAACTAAATCCATGATAATAGTGATTTATAATTTCAGACATATCTGTGTTTATGATTAGGGATGCTAGTCTTTTCATTTTATTACTGAGTTTTTATATAACCTTTAAGTTATTCAGTGTGTATGTACCTCATTTTTACATTAGCACAGAGCCCTTAGTATCTTAGTTATTTTTTTGTGGGGCCCCTTGGCAAAAACAAACAAAACCCCAACAATTCTGTGAAGCAATAAGTATCCATAATCTAAAAGTTTAATAGCCATTTAAAAATACACATAAATTGAAAGAAAAGATATTTTAATTTCTTTTAAAATTAATCACAATAATAGGATCTGAGCACCTGTTAGGTACTCCACAACTTCTCAAATCTTGGAATCAGATTGGGCACTACCACCGTGTTTTCTGTTTCACACTGAATTTCATGTGATCTAATGTCAAAACTATGAACTAGCATGAACTAGTCATTCACAAAATATTCAACATATGTTGAGTATTCCTATATTTCCCTCGAAAATTTAAGATATATCACGGTGTAAGTTTATGGAATGTGGCATTAACACATTATCTCTAAAAGTTGTAAGTTTGAAAAGCCCTTAGGTTCCTGATTCCAGGGTCTCTCAGGCAATATTCCTTCACCTCCCAGATGAGAATCTAAGCATTAGAGAAATTGACAAAACGTTCAGTCTAAATAGGTGGGGGTTTTGTTTGTTTGTTTGGTAAGGGGATTAAATGTTAAAGCATTTAAAAGAATACTTTGGAAACAGCTCGGTTTTCTTAAGAGTCTCCAATACAGTTGTTTATATGCATCTAGGAATGAAGAGCAAGGGTGTTTCTTTTGATGCTCAGATAGAGTAACCAGTTGTGTGTATGTCAGGTAGATGCTGTCCGTGAAGTACAAGACGGTACTTTTTAAAAACCATAATAATTGATTGATTGACCTTTTGTGGCACTGCAGATTTGTTGGGGACATAGATAAGCAGTGCATATGCTACGTTCTTATCCTGAAAGTCAGTTATTTGACACAGTTTATGGGGATGGATTATCCTGGTTAGGAGAAGGCAAGTTAAAAGAGAAGGGCAGAAGTCACATTTCCACTTTTGGCTGTGCTCTGGACATGTGGCTTTATCTCTATAAAATAAAAATTTTCCTATGTACCTCTTATATGATCTCTAAAGTTCCATTTCAGCTCCAAAATATATCAGTCCCATGGTTCACCTGAAGACTTTGCTGTATTCTTTACGCCAGTAGGCCATTCCTTACTGCTGAGTTTATATGTAAATTTGTAAATCTAATGTAAATGAGCTGCTTTCTTAATGACCATTTATATCTCTCTGGACTTATCCATGGGGCCATAATGTTTACTGACATGCTTTCCTGTATGTTGTCCTTAATTGGGAGGCACATCTTATAAGAATTATAGTCTCCAAGTGGGATAATTCCTGTGGTTTAAAAGTTACCACAAAGGAATTCACTGGCATTAGAAACCAAGACATATTTATTCTCAATACTTTCCCCGAGGCTCTAAAATGTTACTATAAACTCAGAACATTCCTATATTTAACCAGATTTATTTTCAGGTTCATTGGTTATTCAATATTTTCTTGGAAACCCCTTAATTCATATCCTTAGAAAGTATACTAGACCATCAGAATAATATGAGAAGTAGAATGCCCTTTTTGTTAAATGTTCTCTGTGATATAATTCATAGAGACTTATAACTGCTTTTCTCAAATTGATGATTTTTCTATTTCTTAGAACTTTTTAAATTAAAACTTTTACTATTTTTTATTATGTAACTAGTAAATTCATTGAGGTAGAATAATTAGAAATATGTGTTTGTGTTGAGTTACATAGATTACCACTATTATTTATAAACCGAGTTCACAATTTAAGTTTCTTTTAGTTTGTTAGAATTCTAAAAAGAAAGGCATCCGAAGAGTAGAAAACATTCTGCCTGTAGGATTTTCTGACAATTAATACTATTAAATACTTTATTTTATTTACTCTTGGAATCTTTATTCTAATAACAAAGCAACTGAATCATTTAAGTACCTAATTGAACTAATGTATTTGAATCTTTAAAAATATATATATCCAACATTAGCCAGTTACATGAATAAAGCCAAATTTATATTTAAGTTGAAAAATAAATATATGTCTAGAGACCTGATTAGATAGCAGCACATTAGGGAAGATATGACCAAGATTTTTTTTGATAGTTATAAATTAAATATAATGCTTCAGTAATATAAGAAAGAATGGTTCCACACTACTTTGTTTTTGTTTGTTTTGATTTCCTCCTGGACACAGCCTTTTAAGGAGAACCTTGACTAACCTAGATGCTATTATAAGGCTATAAAACATATTTTTGCTCTTTGCACTCCCACCCTTAAAGCCTAGATAAAGCATTACCCCAGGAAATAAAAGAAAAAAGAAAGCCAACAAAGTTTGTTTAACACCTGCAAGCCAATATGTCAAAGCTTGATTCGTGGCAGAAACCAAGTCAATGCTATCTTATATCTTTGGCATAATTGGACAACTATTAGGGAGAAAAAGAATAGTGTCATATAAAAGCTAAGTAGAAACTGTGTGTTTGCCTTGGTGGGGGGGGGGGCGGTGCGTGGGAAAGCAACTTCAAGCCAAGTCCCTTAGCCTGTCCTATACAGAAACTCCAGAATAGTCACTGTCTAGAAATGTCAATTAATAATAAATTAAAGGAACTGAACTTATTTGCAGTAAAGAAGAGGAGAAAAAAAACAGATGTAATATTGTCTTCAAAAATCCTTTAGAACTATCATGTGTAAGAGCAATAACTTCAATGGGCAGAAGTTTTAGGGAAGCACAATTTGGCTTATAACCTTATAATAAAAGCATTGTAACGTAATGGTCATGCCTGTCCATGGAAGTACTCAGATATGGATTAGAATGGTATATGATGGATTTTATTAGGAGGAAGTGCAGAGTCAGTGACCTAAGATTAATTCTGACTTTAAGATTCTGAGAGCTTCCTTTGATAATACTACATTGAGGTGCTTTAATGATGAGCAGTGTGTTTATTTTAGAAATTTTCTAATATTTTACTTTAACATTTTCTGTAAGTCTCTGTGCAGAAATACGGCAAACTAGTGAAGCGGGTTCAGTTCCAGGCTCCTCTGCTTCCTCAGCCAGATGCCCCTGTGCGAGGAACAATGTGTGCACCCTGTACAACCAACCATACACAGCATTTCTGATTGGTGGTCAGCGTACTTAGGATATTTTTCTCTGGACCGATTTCAAGTATAATGTGATCTCGATATGCATCTCTGATTGCTCATCTTATTGTTGGAGTAATTAAGTATTTTAACTCAAAGCCTTGTTTCCTCTGAATGAAATAGTTTCTTTTATCAAGAGTTTTATGATTTGCCTGATTTCAAATAACTGGAATATTTAATTTTTAAAAACTCTAGCACTATTTACATTTCTGATCAACCAGAAAATATTGACTGAGCCACTGTTTGATTATTATATTTCAGACACCAGTTGTGGTATTGATGTTAGAGGTAGCTTCAGGGACTTATCGCCTTTCCATATGTGTGGGGGTATGTGTGTATGAATATATGTATTTTCTAGTATCTACAGGTCCATTGAGGTAAAACTGATATACAAAAACTACACATATTTAATATATAAAATTCGATGAATTTAGACATGCATGCATCTGTGATACCATCACCACAATCCAGGTAATAAATATATCCATCCCTCTAAAAGTTTCCTTGTGTCCCTCTACTGATAAGAACACTTAACATGAGATCTGCTTACTCTCTTAAGTGCACAATACCTTATCAATAACTCTAGGCACTATGTTAGGCAATAACTAGGCAATAACTCTAGGCAAATCTCCAGAACTTACTCATCTTACGTGATGGTAACCTGATAGAAGAACAGCTCCCCACTTCACCCTCCTCCCATCATGTGGCAATCACCATTCTACTTTCTGCTTCTATAAGTTTGGGAATTACTCAGTATTTGTCCCTCTGTGACTGACTTGGTTCACTTAGCACAGTGTCTTTAAGCTCCATCCATTTTGTTGCAAATGGTAGGTTTTACTTCCTTTTTTAAGGATGATTAACATTCAAATGTACATATATACTGCATTTTCTTTATCTCTTCACCTGTCAGTGGACATACGGATTTCCATATGTTGGCCATTTTGAATAATGCGGCAGTGAACATGAGAGTGCAGATATTTCTTTGATGTCCTAATTTCAGAAGTGGAATTGCTACGTCATTTATTAGTTCTTTCTTTACTTGTCTTAAGAACTGCCAAACTGTTTTCCATAGCAGCTGCACCATTTTACATTCCCACCAACAGTGTAAATGCTTCCAATTTCTCTACCACGTTGCCGACACTTATTGTTTTATTTATTTATTTTTTTTTGTAATAGCCATTCTAAGAGATGTGATATTTCACTGTAGTTTTGACTTGTATTTTTGTATATTTTGGAATTTAACACCTGGTCAGACAAATGGCTTGCAGACATTTTCTCCCATTCAATAGGTGGCAAACACTTTGTTTCCTTTGCTGTGTAGAAGCTTTTCAGTTTGATGTATTCCCACATACCTGTTTTTGCTGTGATGTCATATACATGAAATCATTGTAAAGACCAATGTCATGAAGATTTCCCCCTATGTTTTTTAGGAGTTTTACACTTTCGAGTCTCCTTTAATTTCTTTCATTGGTGTACTGTAATTTCAATGTACAAGTCTCTCACCTCCTTGGTTGTTTATTTCTAAATATTTTATTCTTTATGAAGCTATTGTAAATGGAATTGTTATCTTAATTTCCTTTTTGGATAGCTCATTGTTAGTGTATAGAACTGTAAGTGATTTTTATGTGTTGAGTTTGTATCCTCAACTTTACTGAATTCATTGATTATTTCTAACAAATTTTTGGTGGAGTTCTAGGGTTTGCTGTATATAAGATAATGTTACTTGGAAATGGATCATTTTACTTATTACTTTCCAATTTGTATGACTTTATTTCTTTTTCTTACCTACTTGCTCTAGATTGTACTTTCGTACTATTTTAAATGAAATTGGTGAGAGTATCTTTATCTTGTTCCTAACCCTAAAGGGAAAGTTTTTAGCTTTTTACCATTATGATGTTAGCTGTGGGCTTGTATATGCCCTTTATGATGTTGAAGTAATTCCTTTTCTACCTAGTTTATTGAATATTTTTATTCTGAACGAGCATTGAATTTTGTTAAATGCTTTTCTGCATCTATTGAGATGACCATGTGATTTTTTATTCTTCATTATATTAATGTTGTATATCACTTATTAATTTGCACATGTTAAACCATCCTTGTATCCCATGGAATAATCCCACTTGATCATGGTGTATGATTCTTTTAGTGTGTTCTTGACTTTGGTTTGCTACTGTTTTGTTGAGCATTTTTGCATCTCTGTTTATCAGGGATTTTGGCCTGTAGTTTTCTTTCCTTGTGGTGTTTGTGTGTGTGGCTTTGGTAACAGGGTAATGCTGGCCTTTGTAAAATGAATTTGGATATGTTCCCTTCTCTTCTATTTTTGGGAAGAATTTGAGAAGGATTAGTGTTAATTCTTCTTTAAATGTTTGGTAGAATTCACCAGCGAAGCCATCTGGTTCTGGACTTTTGCGTGTTGAGAGGGTTTTTAATTACTGTGATTCAATCTCCTCATTCATTATTGGTCTGTTCGAATTTTCTGTTTCTTTATGATTCAGTCTTGGTGGTTTGTATCTTTCTAGGAATTTATTCTAGGTTATCCAATTTGTTGCCCTGTAATTGTTCATAGTTGTCTCTTTTTATTTCTGTGGCACCTCTAAAGTCTCCTCTTTCATTTCTAATTTTATTTGAGTCTTTTTGTCAGTCTTTGTGAAGGTTTGTCAATTTTGTTTATCTTAAAGAAAAAACACCCCAATACTTACTTTTGTTGATCTTCTTTATTTTCTTTTTAATGTCTACTTCACTTATTTCTGCCCTCATCTTTATAATTTACTTTCTTCTGCTAAATTTGACTTAGTTTGTTCTTTTTTAAAAATTTCCTTGAGGTGTTATGTTAGGTTGTTTGAGAGCTTCTATCCACTAAGTTTTGGTATGTTTCATTTTGATTTTTATTTGTCTCAGGATACTTTTTAATTTTCCTTTTGAAATCTTTGGTTGTTCATGAGTATGTTGTTTAATTTTCTACATATTTGTGAATCTTCCACTTTTTCTCCTGTCATTGATTTCTAGTTTCATACTGTTGTGTATAGAAACAATACTTGATATGATTTCTATCTTTTTAAATTTGTTAAGGCTTGTTTTGTGGCCCAACATATAATCTGTCCTGGAGAATGTTTCATGTGTGTACTTGAGAAGAACATATATTCTGATGCTTTTACATGGATTGTTCCGTGTATTGTTAGATTCATTTGATATATTGTGTATTAGTGTCTACTATTTATGATTTTTTGTCTGAACGATCTATCCATTGATGGAAGTGGAGTATTGAAGTCCCTTTGTATTGTCTATTTCTCTCTTCCATTCCATTAATATTTGCTCCACATTTTTTTTCAGTGTTGGTTGCATTTGTTGTGCATTTCTTTGCAGTTGTATCTTATTAATGAATTGACTTATTTTTTATTATATAGTGACTTTGTTTTTTGTGAGTGATTATGACTAAAAGTCTTATTTTGTCTAATATAAGTATTACCACTTCTCTATTTTGGTTACCATTAGCGAAATGTTTTTTACTATTCCCTCACTTTCAGCCTGTGTGTGTTATTAAAATTAAAATGAGTCTCTTATAGGTAGCATATTGTTCTCATTTGTTTTATCTGTTCTACCACTCTGCATCTTTTGAATGAAGAATTTAATCCATTTACATTTAAGGTGATTATTGATAGAAAAACTTATTTGTGCCATTTTGTTAATTATTTCTAGTTGTTTTGTCTTTCTTTCGTTCTTTTCTTCCTCTCTGTCTTCCTTTGTGATTTGATTTTTTTTTGCAGTGTCATATTTTGATTCCTTTATCTTTTATGCTTACTGAGGTTTCTTCTTTGTAGATTTTCAGCTCAGTTATTGTGTACTTTAGCTCCAGAATTTTTGTTTGTTTCTTTTTATAGTTTCTCTGTTTATATTTTCATTTTGCTCATCTGTATCTGCCTAATTTCATTTAGTTGTCTGTTTTTTTTATCAATGCCTTTTTTGAGATGATTATTTTGTTTTCTTTGTCATGCAATTCATAAATCTTCATTTCTTTAGGGATGTTACTGGAGATTTATTTTATTCCTTTGGTAGAGTCATATGTCCCTGATTCTTTGTGTTTCTTATGAGCTTTACATTGGCGTCTGAACATTTAAAGAAATAGTCACTTCTGTCTTCGTTCATTGGCTTTGGCAGGGAAAGACCTTCAGCTATTAGCCCAGCTGGAAATTCATCTTTCAAACTTTTTTTAATAGATGTGCATGTTGTACTCTTCTCCCTCCGAGGGGATAATTCAGGATTGTACACCTTCTTCCTGTCCCGCAGAGCCATTCTCTGTACTTAGAGCCACCTACCCCTTTTCCCTAGTACAGTGTACTGAGATGCTGGGATCTTAGGTGCAAACCCCACTTCTCTCTCTTCTCCCTCCCTTCTGAAGAAGTGTCAGTATTGTGAGCCTTCTTCCAATCCCACAGAACCAGCTCGGCAGCTGATAGCCATGTCTGCTGCTCAGAACCTTGTCAGCTGCTGAGATCCTCTCTGGCTGCTAAGATCTGCACCAGCTGGTGTGATCCATGTTGTCTGCTGAGAACCTGACTGGCTACTGAGATTCATGCCAGCATCTGTAATCCATACTGGTCACTGCAGAGCACCTGACTGTGGAGAGCCACCTACCCCTCTTCCTTGTCCCTAGATACCCTGAGGGGTTTCAATTATGCTTGATGTTTAAATATTTTGAGTGACGTGAAACAGGAGCAATTCTCTTGGGCAGGGCCTTAAAGGGCTGAGGACGTCGAATTTACCCCCAGCTCTCTCTTTTCCCCATAACAGAAATCACATGCCAATGGGATCTTTTCCACACTGACCTGTGCTAATTGGGGAGGGGGACACACAAGTAAAGTGAAAGTGTACTTCTTACCCGATTCAGTGCAGTTGTTCTTGGTTTTGTACTCTTTCTGAATGCTGCACCTTCTTAAGTGGATTCTGGAGTTCTTACAAACGTATTCTGGTCTGTATATAGTTGTTAAATCAGTATATCTGTGTGAGGTTGAGGGCTGGGATTTCCTGTTTCTCCATCTTACTAATGTTACTCTGTGTATTATTTTTCAACTGTTGGAAACTTGAGAAAACTATAAAGTTAGGTGCCTAGCCTCTGAAAACACATTTACTCCATCCCATTTCTCTGTTAGACAAGTAGTATATCATTTAAATGGAAAGGTTTATTGTTAATTTATTGACTATTTATGGGATGCCTTTTTTTAATCAACAGTTTTAAACATTTTTAAGTCGTTATAGCTTTATCTTAAAGTAAGATTTGAAACTAGCCAGAGTCAACAGTGATATAATTGAAATTATATCTGAAGTCTCAGACTTTAGGTTTTCGTAAACCACTTTACAAGGCCATGATTATTATCATAGCAAGCTATAATTTGTTGTCATTTTGAATTTAGGTCATGATGTTAAATTGTGCTAAAGGAAATTCTCTAGTGACTAGATCTATTCATTAACAGCTGTTGCTCTACCTGTGAGAGGATTAAAAAAACTGCCAGCCCAAAGTAGTCCAATATGCCTTTTAAATTATTACTGTATTAGTTGCTGCTTATATAAGTAGAGATTGACTTTCGTTGTGGAGTTTTTTCAGGATACTACTGGTTTTATTCTGTGGGACCAGGTAGGTTTGGCATGACTGTACCAGCAACAAAGTCTCCAAGTATTGCAGAACCATCTGATGTGTAGAGAAAATCAGCAGTCTGATTCTGTATTTTATTTTGCTTTGTAAAGTCATGGAGGCATGCAGGATTACTTCCAGAATATAAATGTGTCTCCTGTGTAAAATACTTTTAAGAATTTCTCTAAAAGTAGTTATCCCCAACTCACCAGTCTACTTTTGTTAAAATTTCTTCACTAAGTAACAGCTATATTTAAAGGTAATAGTTAGATAGGATGAAAGGGGGTCAAATATATGGTGACCGAAGGAAATTGAACTTTGAGTGATGAATACACAATGCAATACATGACATACTATTGAATTGTATGCTTGAAACCTATATGAGTTAATTAACCAATGTCACCCCAATAATTTCAATAAAAAATAAAGGTAATGGTTAGAATAAAACTCAAGTTACGCAGTCAGCAGAAGAAAATTTGGGAGTGATAGAACTGTACTGTATCTTGATTGTGGTGGTGGTTATGTTATGCTTTTGTCAGAACTCAGAAATTTAAACCAAAAAGTTGAATTTTACTACATATACCTTCTGCTTTTCTTTTGTTCTAAGACCCAGATTAATAACATCTGACTGGAATCCTAAGACAGTCCTCTCGGATTCCAAAGAGCTTCAGAAGTCTTTGATATTTGGGCAAGACTTTAGAAGATCTTCCCTTCCTCCTTTATTCTCTTTCTCCTCCTTTTCCTCCCTCTTTTCTTCCCTTCCTTCTCCATTTTTCTATATACTTTTGTTAATGGTTTTTTCACATATATGTTTATATTTCTAGCATAGACTGTTCTATAAACTAAATCTCTAAAGACCATTTACACAGGAAAAAATCCCTAATTTCAAATATTGGTTTGGTATTTATAGAGAAAAGTTTTATTTGTCACATATATACAAAGGGAAATTTTAAATGATTGCATTTTAAAAAATATAAAAATATATATACGCTAATAGTTCACTGTTTATGAAATCTTGCTTTGTATTAATTCAGTAATAGAAGTGATATTTGTACATAGACAGCTACGTTATTTCATTTATTCTTTCTTCGGAATAACAGCACACAGTTTTAGAGACAAGTTACCTTGTTCTCATAAGGATTCAGTTTATAATCTGATCCTCATATGCACACTGCATTAATATTATCAAAACAATGCAGTTATTTATCAGAGTCTAAACAGATTAATAAACTAAGTGAAGATATATTACTCACAGCCTGTCTTTAACAAATAAATAATCCCAAATTTTACCCTCATATTATTGTTTTCAGTTGTCCACATGTATCAGTAACCAGGAAATTTTCCTTTATTGTTGGCCTGATATTTTCTCCTTGAGTTCTTACTACTAAGTGATTGATGAAAATAAAAGTTTTATTTGAATTTTTTTTTTTAAGAAAGTCGAGAAATATGAACATATAATCTTCCTTTTAGCTAGATTAAGAAGGAAGTTGAGTATATTGGCTGGAAACATTTTTTTCTAAATGTGTGAAATGCTATAAATTTAAGGCTCAGTAGCCCAAATTTGCTTAATTATTTTACTAAGATGTCCAGTGAAATAGATATTTATTTCCTTCATCAAATCCTTTCAATATGTCTGCTCTGAGATAGGGTGCTGAAGACTCCATGATGATGAAGTATATGGTTCCTCATGATTTGATAAATCTATAACAGAAGTAAGCACACAATGCCATGGTAATAACAGTTAGACAAATTTGTAATTTAGTATAGATTCATATTATTATAGAATGGGGAACAATTTTTACAGTACCTGAAAACCACACCTGTATCATATATTTTGACACTTTAGAAAATCCTTGTAGGACCTTTGAAAAATTATCTTTTGATTAAAAAAAATTTTTTTAATTATTTATTTTTTTATGGTGACATTGGTTCATGAAACCCAATAAGTTTCAGCTGTCACTTTAACAATAAGGCACATATATATTTATACCGTGTGTTCACCTCCCATGGTTAGATTTCTTTCTGTCACCACATACTTGACCCCTTTATCCCATCTACCTCCCCCCTCTCCCCTTAAAAATTTTAAATTAGTGGACTTCTGTTACAGTGATGTGAGGAAATGAGTTTATTACAGCTTTTTAAAATTAACTTTTGCTGTGCTCTATGTAAAAAATTTGGAATACTTGATGTCACAGGATGATAATTGACAGACATTAACTTCTAGTTAAGTGACTTGGTCTAGATTTTTTAAAGAGTGGCTAATTTCACATATTTTGCTCCCTTATTGGACTGCTTGAAAAAAAAGTCTCAACTTATTTATTTAGAAACATTTTCTTAGAAGAAATGAAGAAGTTAATAAGTTGCTCCTGTAATACAGTGAAGAATCATTAAGCATCACATATAGAAAAGGGCATTGAGAGGAACAGATACACAAAACTGTACATAGTACTTTATAATATTGCAGAGTTTACTTTGGAGTAGGGGTGGAAACCATAGGAATCGTTTTTTTTTTTTTCAGGTGCCATGGTATTGATTTTGAAATTTTATAGAGAACACAAAGTTGAAGTATGTTCTTTCGCAGCAACTAGTAAGATATTTCTAGAACTAATTTGTTTGAAATGAAAGGATCTGGTATAGTGATGTATGGCATTAGAAGTAGCAGAAACAGGGAGAGAGCTTTTGATTACCAAAGCTTGTAAATGACTAGCCCATTCTTTATTACACCTTTCTCTTGATTTCTGATAATTCATAATCTTATTTTGCATGGCACTTTGTCTTTCTAAGATGCTGAGTACATCCCTAACTCTGCTGACTTTTCACTAGAGAATCAACTACTGTCTGTATGAGTATGGATAGCTTGGGTCATAGTCTTGAGAGAGTGTGATGGGGGGTGGGCTGCTTTGGATCAGATACTTCCTTTGGTCATCAGCTCTCTATATATCATCTTTAGGGATGATAATCCCAGGGGCAAGTTATTCTGAAAGTGCTTAAGGGTAGGGTAGGCAACGAAACATGTTCAATATACTATTTGAAGAACGAGAAATTTTATTATAAGGACTCACCAACTATTAGGTACCAGAGAGCTGTAGGTTCTAGCTTCTTTCTCTATCTCTCATCATCCAGCCATTTCATTTCCTGCAGGCACTCTCAGGGCAAATGTCTAATACACACACACACACACACACACACACACACACACACACACATTTTGCATGCCCACAATTATTCACACTCAACTTGTCTCTGTGTATAGGCTCTTCTCTTTTACTGCTGATTAGCCAGTTTTCTCTTATTTTTTCAGAATATTCAGTCTGACTGGCTAAACAAATTACCATCACTTTTTCTAATCAGAGCTCTTCAAGCCTGCCTGCCTCACAGATCACTGATTAGCCTAGAGACTGGCTGCCTCTGAGATAGTATCTACTCATTGATAATAATAGATCAATGGTGCATCCCCAATTGAGTGTTGTGGCAATATAAATGAGACAGGGAAGCTGGTAGGACTAATTCATGTGGATTTTCTTAATAAGAACACTATTCTTTTGAAAAGCAGTACCTTACATTCTGGCATTTTGAGAAAAACTTGGGCTTTCAGAAAAGAGGAGAGGGGGAAGGAGGGAGGGAGAGAATATTCCTGAACTATTTAGAAGCCAGACAAGGAGCTAGGTGTTTTTCTCTTACTTCTTGTGTAATCAACCAAGGTAATTTAAGTGACATTTCTAATTTAAGTAAGTAACATCAATGGGATTTGAAGTTAGGCCTGTTTATCTGTCTGTCCCCAAAGTCCATGATATTTTTTTCCTTAAACACACAATAGTGTCTTATTACTTTGATTATACATTGGTGATATATCTTGCCTTATGTTTTTACTTTAGGTAGATGTGTATTCAGTTCATGAGATAAGATGATCTTGAGAATAGAGGATATGCATGCCCTATTTTTGCACATTACCTGTGTACACAATAGTTTTCCAGTTTTTAATTTAACTTGATTTTAAATGTTATCTCACCTATTAAATAATAGAATAATGCCTTACAATAGTAAAATCTTGAACAGTATTCAGGACTAGTTGAAATATGAGGTCATGTTTTTCAACCTATATTGTAATCAGACAACTTAGTATTAAATATTATTGTTTGGTTATGATGTCTTTTAACCACTTTTTATGTTAATGCATAATTTAGATACAGAAAAATTTACTGGTTTAGGTGTACAGTTCTGAGTTTTAACACATTAAGTAATCTAACTACTACCACAATGAAATGTAGAACAATTCCATCACCTAAGAAAATTTCCTCCTAGCCCTTTGTAGTCATTTCCTCCCCTCATCCCCAGCCACTGGTAACCACTGACCTATTTTCTGTCTCTTTGGTTTTGCCCTTCTGAAATGTCATATTAATGGAATCATACAGTATGTAGCCTTTTGAGTCAGACTTTAATCACTTAGCATAATGTTTTTGAGAATAAACCATGATGTTGCATGTATTAGTAGTTCTTTATATTCCATATAGTATTCTTTTATATGAGTATACCACAATTTCTTTATCCATTCTTCACTCAAGAGATATTTGAGTTGTTTTAGTTTGGGGAAATTATGAATTAAGCTAATACAAACATTATTAAAAGCTTTCACGTAAACATAGAAATATTGTAGTGGGTTATTTTTGTTTGTTTTCATCTGGCCAAACAGCTAGGAGTGGAATTGTTGTGTCATATGGTGCTATGTTTAACTTTAGAAGAAACTACCGAACTGCTTTCTAAAGTGTCTGTACAGTTTTACATTCCTACCACTAGTGTATGAGTTCCAGTTGCTCTGTATCCTCATCAGCACTTGTTATTCTCAGCTTTTTTTTTTTTTTTTTTTTTTAGGCATTCCTTTAGGTATGTAGTTATTTCTCACTGTGGTTTTGTTTGCATTTCCCTATCAACTAATGATACTGAGTGATTTTTTAAAAAATTTGTTTTTATTATGGGACATTGGTTAACGAAATCCAGTAAGTTCAGGTGTGCAATTCAAACAGCAAGGCATATATATTACATTGTGTGTTCACCGCCCATAGTTAGATTTCTTTTTGTCACCACATATTTGACTCCTTTTATCCCATTTATCTCCCTCCTCCCCCCTACCCTCTGGTAACCACTAGTTTATTGTCTATGTCCATGAATCTCTCTTTGTTTGTCCTGTTTGTTTGTTGCTTTTAGGTTTATATCCCACATGTAAGTGATATCATGTGATTTTCAACTTTTTCTGTCTGGTTTATTTCTTTTGGCATGATTATCTCGAGGTCCATCCACATTGTCGCAAATGGCAGTATTTCATCTCTTCTTATGGCTGAGTAATATTCCATTGTATATATGTACCACAGCTTCTTTAGTCAATCATCTATTGTAGGACACTTCAGTTGTTTCCATGTCCAGGTGAATAATGCTGCTATGAATGTCAATATGCAAATATCTTTTTGGATATGTGTTTTAAGTATCTTTTCATATGCTCATGTGCCATCCCTATATCTTTGGTGAGGTATCTGTTAACATCTTTTATTCATTTTTAAAGCCTAGTTGTTTGTTTTCTTGTTTTGAGAGTTCTTTACATATTTGGGTAACGAAAATTTTATATCAGAAATGTGATTTGTCTGTATTTTCTCTCTGCATCTCTTACCTTTTTATTGTCTTAATAGTGTCCTTCAAAGAGCAGAAGTTCTTACTTTTGATGAAGTTCAATTTCTTTCTTTCTTTCAATGATATATCTAAGGAATCTTTGTCTAGACCAAGTTTCCACAGATATTTTTTCCTATGTTTTCTACTAGAAGTTTCATAGCTTTAGGTTTTAAATTTTGTTCTATGATCCATTTTGAGTTAATTTTTATGTATGGTTCAAGGTTTAGATATTAAGTTTCTTTTAATTTTATTTTTTTAATTTTTACTTCTTGGTATAGCTCTCCAATTATTCCAGCACCATTTGTTGAAAAGACTTTTCATTGAATTACATTTGTATCTTGGTCAAAATCACCATATATGTGTGGATCCTTTATTCTTTTTCTACAACCATGCTGTCTTGTTCCTGTTCCTGTGCTTTATAGTTATATAAGTCTTGAAATCAGGTTATGTGAGACCTCCAACTTTGCTCTCCTTTTTCAAAATTGTTTTGACTATTCTAGTCTTTTCCATTGCTCTATAAATTTTTATTTCTGTACAGCGATCCTGTTGGGATATTGATTGGAATTGTGTTGGAGTCTATAAATTTTTTGAGGAGAATGAAAATAATAACAATATTGAGTCTTCCCATTCTTGAACACTACATATCTCTTCCTTTATGTATGTCTTCTTTAATTTCTTTTATTAGTGATTTGTAGTTTTCAGTGTACAGATATTTGTTAGGTTTATAGTGAAATATTTTTATAATTATTATGGTATAATAAATGGTACCTTTAAAATTTCTATATCTAATTGTCCATAGTTCATATTAGAATATGGATTTTCAAACTTGTTAAACTATAGAATTTCAGTAATGATATCTATTTAGGATTCTAAAAAAGGCTACATTTTGTTTTGTTTTATTCATGAGATCCTTAGGACATAGAGTGGTTGTTCTTACATGTGTACCATATGGCTAGATGGTTTTTATGGTTTGTTTTGCTTTTTTTGTTTGGTTGTTTTTAGTGTCAATAATTAAAATGTTATATTCTTGTATAGTTAGAGTATGTGTTTACATGAAAAATAACATAGGGAAGTGAATGTTGCTTATAGTCCTCTCTGTTAATGGGATTTGAAAGAACGTGTATCTTACTTGCTGTAGGCAACTAAGATAAATAATAAAAGTAGAAAATACCTTCTTTCTAGAACTGTACTTCTTTTTGCACTGCTTAGCCATCTCTGTTATATAAGTATAAGCAGGTCTAAGCATTTTAATCATGTTCAAGACTGCCTTCATATTTCATGTGATTTAAAAAAGGAGTCATGACATTGCTTTAGTGAGTTCTCAAGACCTTAAAAATGGATCTTTAATTCGAGCAGATTATGATGAATGAGAGGCATTTACAGTGTACAATTGCTATCTAGATGCAATTCTACTCTGTAGTGCATTATTGATTTCTTTCCTTCTGCATTGCCAAAACTCAGGATTTCTTCTCAGTAATATAGGGTCTAGGGCATTGAAAACAAAACTCAGTTGATTATAGCTAGTATTTTTTCCCCCTTCAATACAAAAAGTGTTTAATATTTGGTATTAAGTAGAAAAGTTTTAATCTAATAATCTTGCTTGCCTATTTATTTATGAGACAATATTTTTTTGTGGGCATATATCCTAAGGCTACAGGTTTGGACTAAAAATTATTAAGCAGAATTATTGTTTTAGAATTGATAAATGGAAAAGCATGGACCGTATTTTTCAGACACTGAGTTTCCATCTCTTCTATGTATAAAAAGATAAGATTTTTGAAGATACTTTTAGACACGTTTAATACTCAATGTTTTCTAAGTTTTAAGAGACTATTAACAAAATTTCTGCTTCCTTTTTCTATTCTCAATCTCTTCCCCTGTTATTTTTCAGTGTCATAGGATGTTCTCATAATAAAGCAGTAAAAACATTCTTGGGGCAATAATATCAGAGGATTATATTATTTATGTGATATTTTACTTTAGCAATTTAAACATATATATTTATTCAAGTAAATGAGAAAAATAATTTCTGGAAATATTATTTGTAGAAAAAGATGCCTGGAATAGGAGAAATTCATTTGATCAGAGGACAGTGGTGAAGTCTAAGGAGTGGGACATCGGAAGGCTGTTTTTGAGTTATGTAGCAATATATAGTGGTTCTTAAAAATCCTAAAATTTTTTAAACACATTCTTCAAATTTAAATATTGTTATCTGTTGGAATACTTAATTAAATTAGACCTAATTTTTGCAACGTAATTTCATAGTCGTTTGTTAAAATATATCTATATCATGTATAATATATATCTAAAAATTCTTAGGCTTTCCAATGCTGCTTCTCTTCTAATAGAATGTGAAAAGAAAAAGAGGCAAGGGAGTATAAGGGTGGAAAAATATGCACTGTGGTAGCTTTCTGTCCACATCTCACAGAATAATACTTCTGCTACCTGTATTGCCATAATACCCATTTTCCCTGTAAGTCAATTCTGAAGTTCTTCCAAAGAACTATTTTCCCATGTTTTGGTCAGATAAGCTTAAGCTCTTTTTCCCACTGTAACCTTTTAGCTACTACTAAACAGAGACATGAGTTTATAGTCACATCTAAGTTTCTACCCTAACAGAGAGCAGGTCAGTGAAATATAAAGGTTTTCTGACTATTCATCTGGAGCCTTGGTGCTTTAAACCTCAATAAAATTATCTATCTTTCTTTCTCCTTTGATGACATTTTTAAAAAGTTAAATGACATAAGAATCTAGTAGCAGCATGACTTTTTTTCTAATAGGAATTGTTATACAATTAACCATTGCACATAGTAAAAGGTTCATTTGATGTACTATTGTATCTTGTTATTTAGTATTGTTTATTAAAGTTTTCAGGGAAAACAATTTTTTGTTGTTGCTGATTATGTACATTTTAGTGTACATGTTGAAATCAAAATAATTGAGAGAAATTGAATATTTATTCAGGATAGTTTTGCTTTCTTTAGTAAGCAAAATAAAAGCTTATTTAAAAATTTTAGGTTGGTTAAGGACAAATGAAACTAGACTTTTGATATCTTATACAATACTCTTATCAGGATAAATTGCTTATTCTTTGTGATGTCAAGTGTTTTTACAGTTTTTTTGTTTGAGGAAATCTTAAGATTTCAATAGTTGCTTTATTTAAAGGCATTTTTATTCATGTACAGATTTGGATATATTCTTGCTATTATCAATTTTTGCTGTTAAAATGAAGGGTCTGTTTTAGAAATGTATTGTTAATTTCCATTTTTATAATGCTATAAATACATTTTCAAACATTTTCCTAAGCATGCTGAGTTTCTTGTATGTTGCTCTGCTAATTCTAGACATCATTACACTGCTTAAGAGACCAATGCCCAGTTCTGACAAGCCACAGTAAATTAAATAATACTGCTGCTTTGTAGAATAAATCTTTCTGCTTTGACTGTTAGTTTGGTCTGGAGCCTAATGTCAAAGAGACAGAAAAGGAAATACAAGTTATCTGGAAGAGATGGAAAGTAAAATACAAGCTGGGCCAAGATTTTATATTGAAATATGAAGGTGATTATGATTTCCTAAAGAGTAAAAGTATACCACTATCTTTAAAATGTCATAGAAGTTAGAAAAAGTATAGTTCAATTTTAAACCTTGGATTTCTAATGCAAATTTGATTTAAACATGTAAAATTTTGTGTTTTGTCAATATACACATATGAACTTATTTATTCAGCTAGTATCTACTTGCCAGCTGTTGGAAATATAAAATATGTATTGTTTACATATGAAATTAATAAAACAATAGTATGGAGAAAAAACTGCATAATGAGAAGACAACCAGATAAGCAATTTTAATGAAGGATAAGAGGTGCTTTATTGTGGGAAAGTATAGGGTGCTATACAAGTACATGGCAGAAACAATACAAAACCTCAGAATTCACAGGCCACTAGGTAGCCTACACAGGAGGCCCTTGCTACACTAATAGAGAATAATTATTCCTAGACTATATGCTACTTCAGTCCTACCTACGGTATCTTAAAACTGAAAACCAAAAGGGTCAAACTGTGTCTAAGTAACTTAATTTTTATCCCAGAACAAAACTCAGGAATATTTAAAGGAATATAAAAATATCCAGTACTCAACAAAGTAAAATTTATAATATCTGTTTTCAATCAAATATGACCAGGCAAGATAAAGAAGTAGGAAATATCTGACCCAAAATGATGAGGAAAAGCAGTGAAAACCAATCCAGAACTGACAAGGATGTTAGAATTGACAGACAAGGACATTCAGACAGTTGTTATAATTTTCTATATCTTCAAAAAGTTGGAGGAAAGATTGAACATGTTAGATAGAAATATGGGACATATTTTTAAATATCAAAATTCTAAAGATAAAAAAGTACACTGGATGGAATTAATGGGATGATTAGACACTGAAGAAGGAAAGATTAGTAACTTTGAAAACATAGCAATAGAAATTATAGACAATGAAACACAGGAAAAAATACTAAAAAAGAATAGAGAACAGTGAGCTGTGAGACAACCTTAAGCAGCCTAATATACCTGGAACTGGAGTCACCAAAGGAGATGGAAAGATAGAAAAAAAATCTACAGAATCATTGCCAAAAGTTTTACAGATTTGATGAAAAGTACAAATTTAAAGATTGAAGAATTTCTAAGAACTCTGAGTGCATGCATGCATGTACATGACACACACACACACACACACACACACACACACACACGAAGGAAAATACACCAATGCACATATTGATCAAATTTCTCAAAACTAGTACAAAGAAAACAAAACAAGCTGGAGAAAAAGTCACATTTATACAGAGGAAGAAAGATAAGGATTCTACTAAGTTTCTTGTCAAAAACAAAGCATGCGAGAAGGCAGTGGGACAATACCTTCAAAGTACTGGAGGTGGGAAACCATTTAGAATTCTATACTGAAGAAAATATCTCTCAAAAATAAAGGTAAAATAGAGCCTTTTTGAGACATATAAAATCTGAAAGTATTTATTACTAGTAGACTTCTCTAAAATAAATGCTAAAGGAAGTCCTTGAGGTGGAAGGAAAATGTCAACAAAAGGAAATATGGACTACACAAAGGAATGAAGAAAATGTACATCTGTAAATACATCTATGTTTTTATTACTAAACTCTCATTAAAAGATAAATAACTTTAAACAGAAATGTAGTGTGTTGTTTGTAGCATGTGCAGATGTACAGTGCGTGACGACAACAACAGGCTGGGAGGAGAGAAATGGAAGTATACTGTTTGTAAGCTTCTTTGTGCTATATGTTAAGTGATAGCGTTTTCTTGAAGACAAACTATGACAAGTTAAATATGTATATTTGTAAATATGTATTGCGTAAATATGTATATCGTAAACCCTAGAGCAACCACTAAAATAAGAAAACAAGTTATAATTAATACGCTATCAAAAGAGATACAAAAACATTTAATTAATCCTATGAAAGGCAGAAAAGAAGAAAAAGGGAGCAAAGAATAGATATAACAAATAGTAGACAAATAACAAGATGGTCGATTTAAACTTAGCCATGTCAAAAATCACTTTAACTATAAAGATCTAATCACCCATTTTAAAAGCAGAGATTGTCAGATTGGATGAAAAAGCAAGATTGAACTATATGCTGCCCATAATAAATATAAAGAAACAAGTAGATTAAAAGTAAAAAGAATGAAGAATACTAATCAACACAAAGTTGGAGTGGGTTTATCATGTCAGAAAAAGATTTCAGAGCAAAGAAATATAACCAGGGAATGGAAGGCCATTTTATAATAATAAAGGAGTCGAAGAAATTTTGGCATCTGTCTGTCTGTCTGTCAGCAGACATGTATGCAGTGGAACATGATTCATCCTTATAAAAGGAGATCCACCATTTGCAGCAATGTGGATGTACCTGGAGGACATTATGCTAAGTGAAATAAGCTAGACACAGAAAGAAAAAACTTCATGATCTCATTTTTATGTGGAAACTAATAAAGTTGAATGCATAGAAGTAAAAAGTAGAGCAGTGATTACTAGCAGTGAAGAGGTGGGGGAAACAGATGTTGGTCAGAGGATACACAGTTGTATTTGTGTAAGATGAATGGGTCTAGAGATCTGATGTACAGCTTGATATTAATAATACAGTGTTGAGTACTGGAAATTTGTTGAGAGTAGATTTCAGGTGCTCTTATCACAAAAAAATATGGTAACTATGTGAAATGATATGTTAATTAGCTTGACTGTAGTAATCATTTCACTATATATATATATCAAATCATCATGTTGTTTACCTTAACTGTATGTAATTTCTATTTTAAATTAAAAGAAAATAGTAAAGGGGTCAATTCCTCAAGAGGATATAGTAATTTTAAACAGTTATACATATAACTTCCAAATACAGAAAGTAAAAAGTAATAGAATTGTAAAAAGAAATAGAGAAATCTACAATTGTAGTTGGAAATATCCCACTATCAATAATTGATAAGAAACATAGACAGAAAATCTGTAAGGATATAGAGTGTGGAAACAACACTGTTAACTTAGTTTTAGCCTAATGGACATTTATAGAACATACCACTCATAACAATATACATTCTTTTTGAGTGCATATTAAATATTTACCAAGAAAAGCAGTACTCGTGTCCATAAAACAAGTCTCAATAAATTTAAAAGGATTCTAGTTACATAAATTGTGTTCTGTAACCAAATGGAATTAATTTGGAAACCAGCAACAGGAAGATATTTAGAAAATTCCTAAATATTTGGCAGTATTTTGAACTGCATGAAAATAAAAAATGACATAAAAAATTTGTGGGTCTCCACTAAAGCAATACTTGAAGGGAAATTTACAGTAGTAAAAACCTATATTAGAAGGAAAGAGAGGTTTCAAATCAATTACCTCAGCTTCAGCCTCAAGCAAGTAGGAGAAAAAAGAGACATAAAGCCTAAGTAAGAAGGAAAAAGGATCAAAGTGAAAATTGGTAAAATAAAAAAATGAAAGCAATAGAGAACATCAAGGAAACCAAAAGTTGATTCTTTGAGACCGTCAGTGAAATTGATAAATCTCTACCAAGACTGATCAGGAAAAAAAAAAAAAAAGGACACAATAACCAATATCAGGGATGAGAGTGATTACCTGATCGCAGATTATATATACGTTGAGGACAACTTCATGCCAATAAATTCTATAGCTGATAAAATGGACAAATTCCTTGAAAGCCACAGATTATCAAAGTCTATCAAAAAGAAATCGACAATCTGAATAGCTCTTTACTTGTCAAAGAAATTGAATTTTTCTTTAATAACTTTCCTGCAAATCAAAATCCAGACCCAGGTAGCTTACTTTGAAGTCTATCAGATACTTCGGAAGAAATAACACCAATTTTACTAGAACTCTTCCAGAAAATTAAAGAAGAGAGAATATGTCCTAACCATTCTCTGAGGCCAGCATTATCCTGCACCAAAATGAGACAGACATTGTTCCAATAAAGAAAACTAAGGACCAGTAATACCATATTACTATAGATGCAAAAATACTTAACCAAAATTAAGCAAACAGAATCAAGAAGCATATAAAGAAGATGTACTATGAGCAAATGAGGTTTGTCCCAGAATGTAAAGTTTAACATTTGAAAATCAGTCAGTGCAATGTGTCATCTCAGTAAAAACAAGAAAAGCATTAGACAAACTCCAGCATTCATCTTTATAACTCACAGAAAATTGAGAATAAAAGAGAATTGCCTCAATTTAATAAAATCCTACTGCGAATATACTATTTCAAGGTAAAATACTGAATGTTTTTCCCCTACGATCAACAATAAAGCAGGGGTGTCAACTTTTAAACTTCTGTTAAACATCATGCTGTTGAGTCAGTGCACTCAAGCAAGAAAAAGGAGGAAAGGCAAATGGAAAGGAAAAAGTAAAATTGTCTTTATTTGCAGAAGACATGATCATCTATGTAGAAAATCTAAGGTGGGGAGAAGGAATGATATGGTACGAAGCTCCATATATAAATAGGCCATGAAGGCTTTGTAAGTCTACATTAAGGATAGCCAGTGTTTCATAAAGGCGATACTTTTTTGTATTGATCAGATTTGCAATTATAGAATTTGATTGCATTGTAGTGCATATATTGAAGAAGGCCTAAACACTCACAGCAGAAACTTCAGATAGAAGTCTATAGAAATAATATAGATTAAAGATAATCTATATTATCTTTAATATAGACTAATGTAGTAACAGTAGGGATGGAGAAATGTAAAAAAAATTGGTAACTATTAAAAAATGGAATTGACAGAACCTTTACTGCATGTGGGAGGTGATGTATAATGAGGAATCCAGGGCAACTGACATGTTTCACTTGGCAAACTGGATGGATAGTGGTACTATTCACTGAAATAGAAAAATAGGTTGGGCCAAGAGCTAGGAAATAGATGAGTTTAAATATATGTAGCTTTGGATGCTTTTTGATAGCCAATTATGATGTACTGAGCCAGTTATATAGGTGTCTGGATAAGAAAAAATTTATGTAAATAATAATTGGAAGATATGAGATGATAATAAGCCGATGAATTTAAAAGTTGCCTAGGGAAGGATGAATTGAGAATATGAGTAATATAAGTAAGAAGTGACTTGGAAGGAAAACAAGCTTAAAAGGAAGAAACATGAAAGTGAGATTAGGAAGGATGAATCAAAGGGTAAGGAAAAACACCTGGATAATGTATTATGGAAAGAGTTGCTTTCAGCAAGGAGAAAGTGATATTGTCAGATGTTGCTGACAAGTCAGTCATAACTAGCATATGTATATAATGGTTACTATGACCAAGCACAATGTAAAGTTTTGCATATAATTAACCTAATTTTCACAACAATCCTTTGACCTAGTTATTATTATTATATTGTAGTTATGCAGATGAGAAAAGTGAGGTATAGCGATGTTAAGTGACTTGCCCAAGAAACATGCGTAGCTATTAAGTGACAGAATCAAGATTTGAACTCATCCAATTTGATTATATAATTTGTGCTCTTAACCAGAGAGATAAGAGGTGGAAGTGACATATGGATTTAACAATAAGGTTTTACTGATAAACTTTAGTCGGTCTTGGTGGATCAATGTGGGCAAAACCTGATTGGAGCTTAATGAGGAATACATGAGAAAAGGGAAGTGTAAATGAACAATTCTTTGGTGAAACTTGGGTGTGAAAAGGAAGAGTAGGGGTAGCAGGAAACCACTGTTTAAGATTTATGAAGGGTGTTCTTAAGATAGGCAAGTCTGAAGTTTAAATGAGAGCAAGCAAGTAGAGAGAGAGGTTGAATATGGTGGGGGTGGGGAAATAAAAAGAGAAAACTTCTGAACCATGATGAAAAGACAGTAAGAAATAGAATCCATAGCAAATATGAGTAGAGGGGCCTTAATAGGAGCAAGACTTCTTTTATTGTCACAGTCAGGAAGAAGGAAAACATAGATATGGGTGCATATTAAAGGTTTCCTGCTATTCCAAATTCTTCAATCTCAATTTCTCTCTCTTTCATAGATTTGAAACAGGGGTGAAAATTCTCTGTGTCAGCAAGTTACTACCCCTTTAACTTGGACTACTCTTGGCTAAAGGGGAGAGGGAAGAGCATCCTTCTACTTTGCTATTGAAATTCAGGTTTCTAAGACACAGACTGAGCTGGGGAAGTCCTTCTGGTACCGTTGCAGCATGGAGGATTTCCTACCACTTTTGAAGAATCACATTTGCAATTACCACAGGAAATGAACATACTCCTTTGTATCGTTTGCTGGGGTAAATCTATAGTAATAGAAAAAGGTCTAATACAAAGATAATCTGTAAAATATTCAATTAGAAGTGGTGGTAATTATGATATACAATATTTTTTATATGCAGTTTTCTAGATATGGGGTCAGCAAACTATCCAAGTGCCTGTTTTTTTTTTTTTTAAATTTTTATTTGGAACATAGCCAGCCATCTTGAGGTATGTCTGTGATGCTTTTGCACTACAATATCAGAGTTAAATGGTTGCAACAGAGAGTAAATGATCTGAAAAGCCTAAAATATTTACTGTTTGGCCCTTTTCAGAAGACGTTTGCTTACCTCTTGTCTGGAATAATAAAGCAGTAAAGACTTGGGAAATATTTTTGAGAAAAAGAGAAATCAAGATGCTAAAAGTGTAAAAGGAATTTAAAAAGTAGAAGATATTTAGGACATATTGCTAAATGAAAACGACACTTTACAAACCAATATAGATTATACCTTAATTTGCTTTTTATTTTTAAAATTTATATTAAAAAGTAAATAGTTGTTTCTGAATGGTGAGATTATACTTGATTCTTGTTTTCTTGCTGCTTCTTATGTGTTTTCTGATTTCTTTTTTACAGTGAACCATGTGTTACTGTATTATTAATAAAGCTACTATAGATTAGCATGAGAACATAAAGTGAAAGCAAATTAGAATGGGAAGCATAGAGAATTTGACAGGGTCAAGCAAAGATGAGGTGCCCTGGAAGATGCATTTAAAAAGTGCTTCTTGGTGACTACTCAGAAGCTTGGAGAAATTTTTCAATGATGTGCTAAGAACACTTTTAGGTCATTTAATTCTTTATATTGTCCAGAGGCTGATATAGGAACAAAATTTCCTACAAGACTACAGGAGAGAAAAGATAGTTATATAAGTTATTAATTACAGTTAGCCTTTTCTAAATTACAGTTAGCCTCATTTCTAAAGATAGATTTTTAAAGTTTTAGTTAATGGATTTTTTAAAATTTTTGTGACTTGTAGATAATACTTTATATTAATGATGTATTTTTAATTCAAAAATTAAATTCAGTTAGCTAGCTATAAATAAAACCTACACTTTGACATATTATAGAAGTTAAGACGGCTTTCTTTTGTAAGGAGTCACAATTCACAATTACGCCTTTAAAAAGAGGTGAACAGCTTTTATTGGGGTAAAAATCAGTCAGAAATTACGAAAAGTAATCTTTTCAATGAAATGCTGTTATTAACCAGATGAGACTTGAAGTCGTTTTACTGTGATATTCTATTCCAACATCTGCATGGTAGCACTATCCAGATGCTCACTATAAAGTTAAATGGATCTTGACAAGCATTAAGTTGACTTCAGTGGCTGTACTATATTAGGAGTCATTGAAACAGAAGAGAAGCCAGTTTTTACCAAATCTCATCTCTTAAGTCAACATATTTATTTAAATTTTCACTCTGAATAGTATTTATTATCTCTATAACGACCAAACGAATTGTTGAGAGTAATCTCCTCAAGACTGGAGCTTAGAATATAAACTGTGGACTTCCAGTAAAATTTGTCATGAAAAACAAACAGAAAACCACAGCAGAAAACAAGCCAAAAAACCCTCATTCTATTTGCCCTTTAAATAGGAGTCAAATAAATTAGAGACTGATAATTCATTAACTATAAAATATGACTTATAGGAGGAGTTTTTATGTACTGTAAAAAAAAAAGAATTAAATCAAGAGAATGAACCTCGAAACAAGAATAAATGTGGGTATACATAGCATTTTTATGTAAATTTGAGTATCTGTCAATTAAACAATTATATAATATTAAATTCACTTATTTATTTATAAGTAAACACACATACATACACACGTATGAATGTGTATGTGTTATAATTATATCCATGCATTCCACTGATTAGTGTGACAATAATGGAATGATTCTGAATGAAAAACATCAGTAAAATTATATTTAAAAGAAATTTACTTTTAATGCAACCCATTATGTTATGGAATTATATTAAAGGGACATGGTAAAAGCCCAATCCTGTTATTTAACAATGCACTAATAAAATCCACACATCATTGGGAGCAAAATTCATTGGCCATAGATGTGCAAGATATCCTACTAGATCTTACCCATATCTGACACTTATTATTCAAGTTGATTTTAATCATAATGTAGACTGGAATCTATTTTTGTTGCTTAAGCAAGCACTTTTTTTTTCCTAATTAATGTGTTTCTCATTTATTCAGGAAGTCTCTAATGGCATTTGAGGTTGGGGAAACTTATTAGCTTCCTTCCTGAGTAATGCACTTTTTATTTCTTGTTGAAATTGTGGTCTCAGTGAAAGACCAATGTTGGACAGAAAGGAGTAAGGAAAGAAAGATGGGATTGAAAATGGAATAAAGTGAGGAAGGAATTGAAAAAAATAAAAAACAAAAAAAGGAAAACAAGAAAGTTAGCTATACAAACATTTAATTCATGTATATAAAAACAAATACAAAACTGTAAACATTCTGCAAAAACAGCAAGATCCTGTCATTGTCTCATTCTACTCCCTGTTTCCCTGATGATGTCATTTTATTCATATATAAATAAATGAAGCAATATGTATATTTTTGGTGATGATGTTGCTGTTACTGAATTTCTAAGTAAGTGAAACATAAAGGAGAGTTGTTCTGGTTATACTTTTCTCTGAATTTTCATATGACTACTGAAAAATAGCCAACTCATATTTTTCCAAGTTTATTTCAGTAATAATACTAATGTTATGAGTAAAAAAATATCTTGCCCAAGTCTGGGGTCTGGGGGGTGGTTAGTAGGGTAGTGAAAGAAAAGGTGTAGGAGGACGTGCATCAAAAGCTTGTTGGGCAAAGAGTTTAGGGAATTGAAAATACACATTCGATATAACTATTTTTATGTTAAAAGCTATATAGAAAATAAAATTTAACAAAATCTTGGCTGATAGAGGTGTACAGGGGGTAGAGTGAAAAAGGCCCGAAGAGGGATGGATTTTAAAAGGCTGACAAACAGTACACTGAGGTATTGAAGTGACACTTTCTAAATCAGTCTTAGAGTTTTCAAAGGTAACTATTTTAGTAGTCTTTCCAAATTATTATAATGCTGCTACAAGTTTACAAGGCTGCATCCCACTCTGTCAAAATCAAGTTGCTCGTCCATTTTAATGACTTTGCTTTCAAGTTTTGTTCCACACAAACTGAGGAAAAAGTAAAACCAATATTTTAAAGGTTTTCTCCCCCCTCTTTTCCAAGTAAATCCTTTTCCTAAAAGAGTGTCATATTCTTAGAATTAATCTCTCAGCCTTTGTGACTTACGTAAATCTGCAAGTTGTCGTAGAGAAAATAAAACATGACAAGGTAGTTGCAAAGACTAGGGTCACGAGTAAAGGAATATGTAGTACATATACATTTCATCATGACCGTATTTGACCTTACAATACATTTGTGAGGGAAGTAAACTCAGTATTAAACTCTGTTAACCAAATCACTGAGAGTTTAAGTGGCTCACCCAAGGCCACATAGAAAATGTGGCCTTGGATAGGTGATAGGGCTGGAGTAAGAATTCAGGCCTTCTTCCTGTGCGATTCTGATTCTCAGCAGTAATGCATTCTCATTATTATCATCATTTCTTGAACCCTGCTGTGCCCGTAGTCCTCCTCCTGGCAGTTTGGATCTTCCGAAAGAAGCTGTGACCTATTTTTAATGTTGCCTTTTCAAGTGAAGAGATAATATTACATGCTGTGTTTTATACATTGCTGTGAAAAACGGATAAAGAAAAATCTATAAATTCTGAACCTACTTGGCATTTTCCTGCTCTTTATAATTACTAAAAGTCTGTCACCATTTGAGTCATACGTTAACTAAAAAATTAAACCATTGAAACTACATTTTGTTCTGCTGCCTCTTCCCCCACATGCACACCTTTACATTATTTTCTGTAAATCTTCTTTTACTTTATTTTGGCGGTGTAAATCTCTGGTTTCTTCATATAATTTCTGCTTATAATTAAATTTGTGGTTTATTCTACTTCTTAAATATGGATATTTATTCTAAATATATACTTGTGAAACCAACTGAGTCATATGAATGTGACTAGTGCTAAACATACTTTATAGACCCTTGTTTACTTATGTGTCTCTCAAGAGTAGAATCAACACAGATATCCAAACATTCAAGGATTTACTCAGCTAATGTTATTAGCTTCATGTTACATCACAGAATAAGTCTGTATCCATTTTTTCCCTAATCCCAAACAAGTATAACTGGAAAAGGAATGTGAGAGCAATCACAAATATTTATAGTGAAATGTGAGTTGACACACATATCTTTTAATCTTCAGTTAATTGTTTTCTTAAAATAGCCTGCTCTAGGTTCTTAGAAATTTCCTGAAATGTGTAACTAGCATAAGAAGTATAATTACTTTAGAAATACTTACTAAGTATCAACATTTTAAAAGAATTGAAGGTATTTTTTAAAGAACACATGACATCAAAGGACAGTGACAGAAAAATAAGCATAAATTCTAATTGTTCCTAAATTTAACATAATATACATTTTTAAATTCTGGAAACCTAATTTATACTCTTTTCAACACTAAAATATAATTACTAAACTTTTACTTGACAAGCGACCATCAAAAAATATAAGCAAGGTTGAAGTTGACAGCTTTACCAGAGGAAATTCAGTTAGGTAAAAAAAAAAAACAAAAAAATGCTTTTAATAAATAATAGACTATAAGTAGAGTTTCCTTTAGAGACTCATTTGTTGTTCAAGCTTTCCCATTGAGAAAGACTGATTTTAGACTTCCAGAATTTTATATAATTTTGTATAAAACCATTTGCATTTCTGAAAGTTTTTAAATTATGAGTATAATAAAAACTTCAGAAATGGATACCTAAGATGTTTCACTTGAAATTCCAATAATTAGAAAATTTGTGCTCACACATGTGTTAAATATCTTCTGAATATAGAACCATCAAATTTATTGTTATATAGCCAGATATATGTATACTTAAGAAAAATAAAGTCTTGTTTTTCTAATTCCTAAAATCAAATATTTTATAATGTAATGAGATAATATAGGAGAAAAATCTTAGAGGCTAGTTAGCTGTTTTAATAGTAAAAAGAAATTAATTCTTAGTTAATTAAAATAACCCCTTCTTTTTTTTACTATACTGTGCTTATAGTAAAATATGATGCCTGTGTTTGGGGAGTTCTGAACTAGCTTGATAAATTCTAATCCATGATTACATCAAATGTAAACAAAAGGCCGAATCCTGAAATTAACATCTATGTGGTCAAGTCAAGATTTGTTGATCATGTTAGATTTATGTAGAGATTCAAATTGTGCCATGCAGCTCGGTTAAAATCAACTAAGGATTATTTTGAAGTTTAGACCATTTGTACAAACTCAAAATAAAGGTTAAATAATGGATCAGAGTGATTTTTTTCATCTCCTTGTTTTTAAAACCTTTAAATTCTTTTTCATTTTCTCATTAATAAATTTAGTTTGGTAAAAAAAAAATGGGTAATTTAATACGATGTTTTTATAACATGATTTATTGAACACCTAGCTATTAAGTCTAAAATTTCAATTTAGTCAAGACCCAAATACATGAAAAGTTAAACAAATAATTGTTAGACAATATCAGAGATAAAAATAGTATCAGAAGCATATTTATACTTTTCAAATTGAGAAAGTGAATTTGGAGTATAAAATATAGGTAAGTACTAATTAATGTAAGTACAGTAACAGACTACAATTGATTTATACTGAAGTTTAATCAGTTCATTAGAAAGCAGGAGTGAATGTATCAGAGATACTCTTATTTCTTGGAGCTGTAAATGTGGACATGTATCTTTAAGATGGGAGATGGGGGGAGGAGAGTATGAAGAAGTATAACATTAAGAAAAAAGAGAGAAGGTATGGTACCCTCTCCAGAGAAGGTTGCAATCTAGGAAAAGAGGGCACAAAAGTAGAGGATGGATACACAAAAACCCATCGACCCCAAGATTATGACTTCTTGTGATAGTTTAAAAAATCATAAGGCTATATTAACAGGCAGCCAATCAATCTTAAGTAAAATCACTGTCAAAATAATATAAGAACTCTTTAATTAAAATAATTTTCACACAAATTTTTCATTTATTCTTTCAAAAGACACTTACAAACCCCATCATGTATGGAAAATAGTGAGGTAGGCACTGTTCTTTTTTCCAAGAGGCTCAAAACTATAACAAGATGTAGGAAACGTTAGGAAGGTAGTAAAAAATAAGGCCTGGAAACCCAGTTCAGATTCAGAGCATGGAGGGTCTTATTACAAGATTAAGAAATATAGAGTTAATTTACATAAATGGGACTCAATGGAAGGTATTTGACTTTATCAGTGACATGATTACAGCAGAGGTTTGCCGTGTGATCTAACATTGTCGGAGCAAAATACAGGTTTGATTGATGAAGAAAAAGATAAAGACAAAAATAGATCAAAAGCTATTTTATTTCAATGGTACAGGTAAGATATGGTAATGAATGAACTAGTACTTCAACATTGTAAGTGAAAAAGAGAAGGATGGTTTTGAAAAATTTGGAAATTTAAAATTTTCAAGACTTGAAGCCAGATAGTATCTCATCAGTTAGTTTACTTTGATAATTTAAAAAATGTAATGTGCCTTCCTTATTAAATATTTAGCCTGTTCTTTCTTAAATAAAAATAAATTTTAAAATAAATACCTTTTAAAACATTTCTTGGCCTGCAATGATAAATCCGAAGGAGGAAGAGACAGGAAGGACCTTATTTTACTCATTTTCCTTTATTGATATAAATGTCATGAAGTACTGTTTGGGCAGAAGTACTGTACGTTAGATCCATAGTTAAAACATTTTCTTAAGAACTACAAGCCTGATATAGTGCTGTCTGAACACGTATTTTTTAAGACTTCATTTTTACTTTTTGGTCAAGATTTGCCCTTCACTGTAACAGCCCAAAGTATGTATGAGTGATGATTCGTCTAGCTGAAAACTCCTACCAATTATTATTCCAATAAATTCTAATAATTTTTTTTTATAAAAACCTCCTCTTTAATCAAGACTTTTAACATGAAAAAGATTTCTTGAATAAAATGAAAAGTTTCCAATACATGGAAGCATAGATTGCCATACATACAACACCTGGCAGGAAAAAACAAAACGGCAAGTTTACACAATCCCTGTAACAGCCATGGTCTTTATACTCAGAGGCTTCCTCCATCTGCCAACTGTGTTGTGTCAGATACAGAGCTCTCTGTGGTTTCTGGGGTCACACTCAGCAGAGGCTGCAGCCCCAAGAGCACTCACTCGTCTGGCTGGGCCGTGGTGCTGCTGTCTCTGCTCAAGAAGCAAAGCAGTCACCAACCAGCACATTCAAACAGTTTATTTTAAACATCCTTTAAATATCAAAGTGAGAAACAAGAAGGCAACATAATACTGTCATTAAAAAGATGTTAGCAAATGAGGACAGTCATGTAAAGCTTGAGGCTGAAAGGTAGCTCTCCATCTTCCATTTCTTTGGCTTCTTGGGCAGCGGTCACGGGAACAAGAGGTTCTGGTTCGTGGATATATATAATGGACCCATCCCTGACTCTGCTGAGAATTCTTGTGAGAGATTTTTGAGAAAATCTGTATTTTCAGATTCTATAAAATATATCATGACATTTTAACTTTTATGTTCATTAGGTGGCATTTGTGTTAGTAGGCAAAATTCTTTTGAAAAGTCATTTTTTATAAAAAGAGATGATTAATAAATCTGCTGATTTTTTTCTATTTTTCCAGTAGTCTGCCCAACAGTTACCATGAATTTATATTATTTTACTAACATTAGTGGAGAGCAGAAATGAAAATGACACTTGTTCTAAGAAAATTGAGGCCTTTTTAACAAAGACTAGCATTTTATCTTTGGGCGTAAATGAAGAATTCTGCTAATAAAGAATTTATCCTTTAGACCTCAAAGACCTGTTATTATAAATGTAAAACATAAGCCTAAAAAGGTCTAAAACTCTTGAAAGGTTCAGACACTGAGAAAGGATTCACACATCTTGTGATAATAGCAGTCTTTTTCTAAATGGCGCTCTTACAAAGAGTTAAAGAAAGACATTTTCAAATTTCACCTAAATATTGATTTTTTATACCAGGAACTAACTCAAACTGTATAACAGGAATTAAAGATTGGATTGAGGTATAGAATGATCAGTCTGAGAGGGATCATTCTGTAGGGTAGCTTAGTGATGATGAACACAAGCTTTGAAATCAAAACTAAATTTAAAATTGTGACCCGGATAAGCTAGAAAGTAAATTTGTGCCATAGCTGCTTTATTTGTGAAATGGAAAATATAATGCTATTCATGGCTACTATAATGATTAAATGAGATCGTATCAAGCACTTGGTACAATTTGTAACACCCAGTAGGAGCTAAATAAATGGTGACAGTTGTTCTGCTTTGTAATAAGATCAACTAGGCTTTTGCTTAAACATCCCCCCTAAAACTATTAAAGACAAAAGGAAGGTAAGGGAATTTCATTTGTCTATCTCACCAAGAATAAAATGGACATTAGATTTGAGAGTATAGGTTCATGACTAAGAAGTCAAGAATAAAACACTCTCTGCCTTTTTACAAGTCAGTTTTTCTTTCTGCCTCTTCTATTAATATCTTTATGGTGTCAGAATTAAAAATTTTCATTAACACTGTTTCTCCTCCTAATTCAGCATAGATTACTTTTTGCTTTACAGTCATGCGCTGCTTAATGATGAGGCTACATTCTGAGACATGTCGTTAGGCAATTTTATCATGTGCGAACATCATAGAGTGTACTTACACGAACCTAGATGGTGTAGCTTACTACTGTAATTGTATGTGCTACACTTTTATATGACTGGCAGCATGGTAAGTTTGTTTACACCAGTGTCACCACAAATATGTGAGTAATGCATTGCACTACAATAGCTATGACATCAATAGGCAACAGGAATTTTTCAGCTCCATTATAAATAATCTCATGGGACCACTGTCATATATACAGTCTGCAGTTGACTGAAATGTCATTATGCAGAGCATGACTGTATACAAAGGTTCTTTTAACATTGTATAAGCTGCCCTGCTGTGCCCCTGAAAGCATGAGATGTGTCTTATTCATTGTTATATATCCCAGAGTAAATCATACCTAGTAAATACTTAACAAGTACCATAAATGCATTCTCTGAATCTCAAGCTATTTCATATACTGTGCCTGAATTAGAGGTACTTGGTTTTTATCAGCTTAACCACTGTAGACTATGTGGTGATATTTTCACACTTCTTTCAGAAATCTAATTATTTCTGTCAGTTTTTATTGTTATTTTTACTATTAATTATTTCTATTACTATTCCTTAAAATATTTTAATATTTTATGTTAGTCAAAGTAGTCAAGTGTTTGTAAAAACAATCACAAATCTCAGTGCCTTAATACAATGCAAGTTTATTTCTTGCTTATGATGGTCTAGTGCAGATAGGATTGTTAGATAAAATATAGGATACCGGGGGGGGGGTAGTGATGTTAGTATAATGGCAGCATAAGATGACTCTCATTTTTGTCCCCTGCTTCAACAACAAATATTTGGCATCCATCCATGAACAGAAATGCCTTTGCGGGAAATGTGGGAACAAGGACCATACACCAAGGGACCCAGGAGCAGCCAACTGGTACATGGGGTAATAGGAAGACAGACTTCAGTATAGGCATGCCTCATTTTATTGTAATTTGTTTTATAGTGCTTCACGGATATTCTGTTTTTTAGTTTACAGCAACCCTGTGTTGAACAAGTCCAACATGTGTCATTTTTCCAGCAGGCTCAGATGATGGTTAGAACTTTTTAGCAATGAAGTATTTTTAATTAATGTATGTACATTATTTTTTTAGACATAATGCTATTGTACACTTATAGACTATGGCATAGTATGAACATAACTTTTATATGCACTGAGAAACCAAAATATTTCTGTGATACACTTTATTGCAATATTTGTGTTATTGTGGTGGTCTGGAATCAAACCTGCAGTTTCTCCAAGGTATGTATATACCAGCAGTGGAACCTATAAGAGACTGAGAACTGACTCTGGCCCCTCTCGGCTGCAGTCTGGAAGCACCTGCAGAACAGGTGAGAGCTTTTGTGGAAGTCCAGGTTTCTAGAGGAGAAGTTCCAACACCCTTTTGGAAGGTGGAAATAAAAAGTTTGGACACATTGAAATGGGTAAGAGGAACAGCTTACCTTGTCAACATCATCCTTCTCTTAAAGTGGCACATTTTAGGGCTGACCTAAATAGCCCACGATTTCTTCTGTGGGAGAAAGGGAGAGTCAGTGAGTGAATGTGTGTGTTCCCCAGCTGTGTGGGACACTGCCGAAGAGACTCAACACTCTCACAGCATCCAGAGCAGCAAAGAGGGAGCTTCATGGCTAGTAGGAGGGAGCAGATGAGGAGAGCAGCAAATAAGATTCCGGGAGGGGGGCATTGAAAGGACAAGTTTCCCATTGACTGTGTTCTGGACTCCATCAGGAAGCCCACCATGAGCCAAGTGGAAAACTTCACCCATGGATCTCCTAGAGGACCCATGGGCACACTCAGTGCACTGAATGCCAACCCCACACCTTCCACCGCTCTGTAGCCAGCTTCTTGTGTGTCTCCCAGGGCTGCAGGGAGAGCAAACTTTGGTAAGCAAGGAGCACCTGCAGAAAGCAGACCAGGAGCTGCTCTATGAAGAAACCACAAACTTGAGCTGTAGTGCCACTATCAGAAAAATAAAAGGCTATCAGCAGCTAGCCTGATACATTGTAGGATCAAGAGAAGACATAAAAGCTTAAGAATTCTGAAAAAATTGTATCCATACAAGGTCAGAGAACACCTCAGAATCTATAGTAGAACTGACATAAGGCAGTTAATACAAATTGGAGAAGACAACTGCTACTTCAAATGCAAAAACAGCAACACAAAACTCCAAGGAACATGAAAAATCAAGCAAACATGGTGTCACCAAAAAACCACAATCATCTTCTAGTAACCAAACGCAAAGACATAGAGATCTACAATTTACCTGATAAAGCATTCAAAATAGCCGTTTTAAGGAAACTTGGCTACAAGAAAATAATTTAACAAAATCAAGAAAACAATATACAATTAAAATGAGAAAGTTAACAGAGATAGAAATCATTAAAAAAGAAAAAAGTAAAGAAATTCTGGAGCAGAAGAATAAATGAAATGAAATATGCAATACAGAGCTGCAATACAGAGCCGCAGTACAGAGCCACAATATCAGAGCAGAACAAGAAGAAGAAAGAATCAGTGAGCAAAAGGATAGGAACTTTGAAATAACCCAGTCTGAAGAGGAAAAAGAATGAAAAAAGTGAAGAAAGTCTACCTAATCTATAGGACACCATCAAACAAACCAACATCCAGTCACTGGAGTTTAGAAGAAGAGAGGAAAAGAGGGCAGATAGCTTATTTAAAGAAATAATGGCTGAGAACTTCCTCAACCTGGTGATAGCCATAAGAATGATAAATATATACACACTCTACATTGGAGCACCTAAATATATTAAGCAAATACTAAGTGAGCTAAAGAGAGAAATAGACAATAATACCACAATAGTAGGGAATTTCAGTTCCCCACTTTCAGCAATAGATAGGTGATTACGGATGGAAAAATTAACAAGGAAACACTAGACTTGAAACATACTTTTGGCCAAATGTACCTAACGTACATATTTAGGACATTCCATCCAACAAAAACAGACCATATGTTCTTCTCCAGCATGCACACACATTATTCTCAAGGACAGATCATATGATAGGTCACAAAACCAGTTAATTCATTATTTCATCCACCAAATAGTTATTGAGTGCCTATTTGCGGGATAGAGCATGTTTAATTGAAGGTATATATGACTATCCATAATCACTGTGAAGAGAACTGTCACATACAACCCTTCATATTGAAAGGACTCAGTCAATGACTTGCTTTTTGAGTCATATAAGCAGTAATGATGGTTTTTTAATCTCTAAGTAGACTGCCTACTGATTCTCGTAGTGGTCACTGACATTTTAAGATGTCTATCTAGAGTTGATCATGTCATTTGTGGCCTAGTTACAAAAGAGACTGATTCATATTTGGCTATTAGACCTCATCAGCATTGTCTTCTACCCAATAATAAACCCCCAGTGAAAGGAGAAATACACTGATAGTTAAGAATTTTTTTAGGTAAATTAACTTTTAGGTGTTAATCATAGAAATATCATAATATAGTTTTGTTATATTTATTAAACAATAAGCCAGAAAAGCCCCTGAGACTGAAACATGTTAAGATATTAATCAAAACCCATCATTTATTTAGGGAAAGATGACAAGTGAAATTTTAACATATTTCAAAATTTCTTTCAGAAAATGAATCTAATATTTCCTAGAATAGATACAAGTGCTACAATGAACCACAATTCTAAAAATAAGGTAGTTTTCTCTGTCCTGTTAGAATTAAGCACATAGGTGAAGTTTAAAAATAGGATTATTTTCTAAAGCGTACAGGGAAACACTTTTGCCTTAATTTTTATTTCATGTAAATCTGTCATCTTAGAATCTTTTTTCTAGATAATTTCTCTAGTTTTCCGACGTACTTTTCACTTAAAAGCATAAAGTTATTGAAAAGCCGAGTATTTAATATATGCCAGGCCCAATATTCCAAGTACTTTCCATGTATTAACTCATTTAATTTTCATAGCAGCCTAATTGAGGTAGATAATCTTGGTCATTCACATTTTTCAAGAAGAAACAGGCAAGGAAAGTTTAACATTAATTATTCAAAATTTGTCAAAGACTGTCCTTTCTCTGTTGAGTTACTTTGGCACTTTTGTCAAAACTCAAATGACCATGCAAGTATGAAGCTATTTCTAGACTCTTTTGCTTCATTGATCTAAATATCTGCTCTTAACCCAATGCCACACCATCTTAATTACCATTGCTATATAGAGAAGACTTGAAATCAGTTAGTATGAGTCTTCATTTTTTTTTTTTAAGATTGTGTTAACTATTCTGTGTTCTTTACATTTCCATACAAGTTTTAGAATTAACCCATCAATTTCTACGTAAAAATCTGCTAGGGTTTTAATTGTGATTATGTGCATCTGTAGCTGAATTGGAGTGAATTGATATCTTGAAAATCTTCTCTTCCATGAACATGTTATATTTCCCCTTTAACTTAAGTCATCTTCAGTTTCTCTGAGCAGTATTTTATTAAGTTTATCCTAAGTATATAATTTTTTGATGTGATTGTTAATGTTTTTTTTAAATTTTGTGTTGCAATTATTTGTTCATAGCATACTGAAATTTAATAAATTTCTGTATATTGACCTTGTGTACTTCGATCACCCTAAATTCACTTATTATTTCTAGGCACTTTTTTGAAGCATCCCATATACGTAATCATGTTGTTTGTGAATAAAGACAGCTTATTTAATTTTTTCCAATCTCTATGCCTTTTATTTCTTGAATTATTGCACTGAGTAAGCACCCCAATAAAATGTTAAATAGAAACAGTAACGATGGATATCTTTGTTTTATTCTTGACCTTAAGAGGAAAGCATCCAGTCTTTCATCGCTAAATATGACTTCATCAGATCTAGAAAGCTCCTTTCTGTCTTTATTTTGCTGAGAGATTTTTTCTTTTTTGAAATCATGGATAGGTCTTGGATTTTGTCAAATGCAAATACTTTTCCTATGCCTATCAAATTAATCATGTGGTTTTATACATTTAATATTAACTTTTAAATATTTAACTTGCATTTTCTAGAAAATAATCTCACATGGTCATGATGTGATATGGTCATGATTATCCTTTTTATATGTTAGTGTGTTCTAAATTTCCTAACATGTTAGAAAAATAATTTGTGTACATTTTTGAAAGTTTTTGATCTGTGTTTTTCTGATATTTTCTTTGTCTGGTTTTGGTGGCAAAGTAATATTGGCCTCAAAATGAATTGCAGATTTTTATTCAGGCTTGGAATTTTGTCAGTGGGAAAAGTTTTATTAAGAATTCAATTAATTTATTAAATGTAGAGATATTTAGATTTTTTAAAATTTCTTTTAAGGCCAGCTATTCTAATTGTTTTTTTTTCATGGCATATACTTATTTCTTCTATGTAATAAAATTTATTGCTGTGCAGTTATTCACAGTATTCCCTTTTCATGTCAGTAGGATAACTATTGCTATCTCCTGATAAAGATAATTTATGTATTCTCTCTTTTGGGGTTTGGTTTGTCAATTTTATTGAATTTTCTAAGAACCTGCTTTTTTCATTACATTAATTTTCTTTTGTTCTGTTTTCTACTTTATTGATTTCTGCTTTTATCTTTACAGTTTCCTTTCTTTTGCTCACTTTGTCATTAACTGCTCTTCTTTTTCTTGCTTTTTAATGTGGAAGTTTTGGTCATTGATTTTAAACCTTCCTTTCTTATGTGATTTAATGCTATACATTTTCTCTATAACACTGCTTTAGCTACTTCCTATAAATTTTGATATATTGTATTTTCATTATTTGGTATAAAACATTTTATAACTTCTTATGCAATGTTTTCTTTTATGCATATATTACTAGAATATTGTTTAATTTCAAAATTTATCAAGATTTCTGTTTACTAATTTCATTACAGTCAGATAACATGTTATAAGTGAGTACCTTGAAGCTCATTAATTATTACTATCATCATGTTAAGTTGCTTCGTATCTTAGAAACATATAATAACTCTTTATTACTCACTGAATCAAATATATCTTCATATTTAAGAATTCCCATCAACTGGTCTCATCTCATGTATATAACTCTTGTTTTCTCCTGCTGGCCAAAAAGGGAAGTTTCCTATCTTGCTTATAAATTGTTCCTTTTATTATTAAGTAATGGTCCTCTTTGTATCCATTGATGCTTTTTGCCTTAAATTTTATTTTGTTGGATAAAACATTTAGTCTTATTTAGTTGAGTTATAACCAATAGTGATTTCACAATAAAAGAAATGATTATTTTATGGCTCCATTTTCAAAATGATGTTTAAAACGAAATTAACTTAATGGCTATATGTGATTGGCAATCATATATTAGAACTTGATCTTGAACATGAATTATGTGGTCATCTTATAGTAGTCAGATTACTGTGTGGATGAAATGATACTAAAAATAAGTTGACATTTCCTATGTAATAGCACCATTGATTTATGCCCATCACTTACAGTGAATACTAACATGAAGATTGTATAATTTATTCCACTGTGGTATGCTTTAAAACTATCCAAGACTATTTAGATAATAGCAAAGCAAATATCAGCTACATTGATTTCTGTCAGTTTGACTTCCAGGAACTTGATATGCTTATTTGACATAGAATAGCACAGTCTACTTTAGATTTAAGATACTTATAAATTCTATAAGTGACCTAACATTTATTTTACCCAGAGACAAAATATGTTATCATAATAGCATGGGTTCATTTCATCCAATTTTATTGACCACACAGCAGGCACATGGCTAAGCACTACATATACAAAGGAAGAAAACAGACCTAGCCCTTTAGGGCTGAGTATTGTTAGAATGAACAGAGAAAATATCAACGTACTACAGTTAGTACTGTAATAGAATTTATGCAAGAATTTCAGAAACCATACATTTTTATTCATTTGCTGATGAAGGTATATATTACTATAATTGATTATTTAAGGTTGTTTGTTTTCTTTGTGATATAGGAAAAATAGAATAGAAGGACTTAATATACTCTCTAAGAACAGAGTTGTTAGTAAATAAATGTTCTTGCCGAATGTTTTACACATTCTAAATTGAAGCCAGACAGAAAAAGTTGAGAACCATAAGATTTCATTTATATGTGGGATAGAAAACAAAGCAACAAATGAACAAGACAACAAAACCTCTTAGACACAGACAACAGTGTGATTACCAGAGGGAAAAGGGGGAGGGAGAGGTAGATAAGGGTAAAAAGGAATCAAATATATGGTGACAAAAGGAGATTTGACTTTAGGTGGAGAACACACAATGCAGTATACGGATGATGTGTCATCGAATTGTACACTTGAAACCTATATAATTTTATAAACCAGTGTTACCTTGATTACATACATACGTGCATGCATACACACACACACACACACGCACGCATACACACTATGCTTCTCCCCTGCCTGTCTTGCACTCTTCCCTCCAAATTGGCACATCCAATGTTACCTGTCTCCTTGCATCATAGCACTGCTTATGCCAGAAGTCTAGGAATCGTCCTTGATATATCTTTTGCTTTACCTGTTTTGGTTTTACTTTCAAAGTTTTTAACTTTGAAACATTTTGAATCCATCTGCATTTCTTCTCCACATTTGGCCAAGCGGCTGAACCTATTACTGTGCTAATTCAGAAGGAATCTTCTCTTGCCCCCTCTTTTTCATTTTCTCAAGGGAGCTGTCAGAGTTATTTATTTGAAACAATAGATTTGATGACCATGTGCTGTTTTCTGAAAACGCTTTGATGACTTCATATTGATCCTGCGATAAAGTTAAAATCATCTCTCATGCCACAAATTGGAATCACTGTGATGCCACACTGCCTTTTCTTACTATTGCTTATACTTTGCCACTATCCTACCTACCCTAGGGTCTTTACTTGTTCATTCTTTTGATTTGTACAATGAATTTTGTTACCTTACTCTTTAATTATTTTTTGCCCCTTTATCACCAACTCTTTCTTCAGCTTTCAGCTTAAACGTTACTTCTAGGAAACATTCTGTAACCCTCCACAGCACATCTTCCCTTTCTTTAATTAGCATTTATCACAGTGGTACATAAATATGGTGTCATTGTTGGTTTCCCCTTCTATGATTATAACTCCTAAGAACAAGAATAAGGTCTGCTTATTATATCAGATATATAGTAGGTACAAATACTTGTTAGATAAAAAGTGTGCTATGGAATGAAAATTGTGATGTCAAAGATTGATTTAAAAAATATAACTAAACCTAAACTATCTCAATCATGTGGTCACTTTAAACACTTCGACAACATGGATGGACCTAAATGAAATAATTTGGACAGAGAAAGACAAATGACGTGTGATTTCACTTATATGTGAAATCTAAAAAGCAAAAGAAATGAACAGACAAGACAAAGCAGAAATAGACCACAGGTACAGAGAACAAACTGATGGTTGCCTGAGGGGAGAGGTTTGGGGGTTGGGCAAAAAGGTGAAGGGGATTACGAGGTACAAAATAAGTCACAGAGATATAATGTACAGTATAGGGAATATAGTTAATAATATTTTAACAGCTTTGTATGGTGGCAGATGATTACTAGACTTACTGTGATAATTCTTAAGGCATATAAATGTCAAATCATAATGTTGTACACTTGAAACTAATATAATATTGTATGTCAACTCTAATTATAAATAAATGACTTCAAATTTTTGCAATTAAATCAATGCCATTTTATATGAAAAAGCTGTTATATTTTTAAAATTTTGAATTCACAATCTTTTTATCCTTCCTATTACCACTATCTACAAGACCCTATGCAAAATGAAATTTGTCTGCTTCTGAAAAAACACTAACTGTTTAAGGATTTCTTGTCTTGAGAATATCCAAAAGAATGTGGTATGGCATCTGAAGGTAGATAGTTGCAGAAGAGGAATTTCAGGAGTTTTGAGGAGAGACGGTATGCTTTAGAGCCCTGTACCCCTTTGTAATACAAGATTTGGTACATTTGTTTTGTTTGTTTGTTTGTTTGTTTGTTTTTAAAAATAGTCATGCTACCTTTCTATATTAAAATTGTAGTTACCTTTCTCTGATCACTAAATATCTTGCAGTTTATATCAGTGAATATCAGTGATAACTATAGAGCACTATACTTGAAGGATATGGCTTTTTAAAAGATTGGTATATAATGATCAAAGTCACAAACAAAAATTGCAACGATTCATGCTATTGCTATGGAACTGTACCTTCATGACTGTAACCTGTGCTGCGACAAAGGTTAAAAAAAACCACATAAATAGAAGTTCTGTGATTGTGCAATCACAATGTGTGTGCCTTGGATTCTAAGACAGCCATTCTAGGATGACAGAGTAAGCAGCTGAGAGAGGTCCTATAGCAGACCGTCGAGAGGAAGGCAAGACAGGTTAGTAGATGTGCCGTGGAGATCTTGGAGACTGTAGCAGGCAACAAGCAGAATGTGTGTAAATGGCCATCATTGGGATAGTGTACAATGAGTAATGGAAACACTCTGTGCACCAAGGAGACATGGCAAGGTGTAATGGGTGGAGATCTATGCAGGGCAACTAATGGCATAAAGGGAACCCAAATGCAAGTAATGAAGACAGCTGCAGAAAGAGAGGTCCATTGGCAGAATCTACTCTCAGAATTAACATGAGGAAGGACCTCAGTAGAATGTTTTGCTCTAGTCTCCGAGACATTGAGATGCTACTTAGATAGAACTGAGGCTGGAAGCCCAGCAAATGGAAGTAAAAACGGGGCCTTCTTTTGGCACAAGGGTTGAGGCTGCACCCTAGTTACTTTGAATCAGTGTGCAGGGTCAGAACATTAGCAAAGTTTTATATTTTACCTACCCTAGGAGCTAGCTTGGCTGGAGTCTGGATGAGATTGGTGAAACCTTCAGTTAACAGCCAAGGAGCCATTCCTTTGAGGGTAAGAGGAAAGACCTAGGAGGCAGTTATAACTGAAAGAGAGATGCTGCATGTGCCATTCGTGCTATGCTTCCCGACTCTTCACTGTGGAAGGGAAAAAATGGATTCGTGTGAAGCATGATTCAAAGCCGCTGAAAGAACTGTGAGACTAGGAGACTACGAAATTAAGGTTTGTTAAACCTGAGAGATATTTATTTTTAATCAGGACAGTTTGATTTAATCAAAATGATATTATTAGCAAATACATATTAGCAAGTACAGTTACCTCTAAGGATCCATAGAGTTCCTTAGTTTCTAGATACCCCACGAAAAATGTTCTTCAAAATGAAATAGTCTCTTTGGGGAAAAAGTGTATTAGTTTTCCACTGCTGACATAACGAATTGCCACAAATTTAGCAGCTTACAACAACATACGATTATCATCTCACAGTTCTATAGGTCAGAGTCTGGTTTGACTGGGCTGGTTTCTCTACCCCTGGTCTGACAAGTCTGAAGTCAAAGTGTGTGAGTGGGTCAGGTTTTTATCAGGAGACCCTCAAGCAGTCCACTTTCGACTTTATGTAGGTTGTTGGTAGAATTCAGTTCTCTGTCAGACAGGGGTCGCTCTCAGCTTTTAGAGGCCACCCCATTTACAGGCCCCGGGTTAAGGCACGGTTATCTTTGGAGGTCATTCTGCTTACCATAAAGGGAAATTATTTTTCCCCAAAGGATGACTCCAATTATTCTATTTCTCTTATAAGGTGCCAGTAAGAGTAATTAAAATACCTAGACTTCAAACAAGTAGAAGCCCAGGAATTTTTAAATTCACTCAGTAGTATAGAAGAGAGACAAGAATTCCATCTTTGAGTTCAAAAATGAAAAAGAGTAAAGCAGTGACCAGAACCTGTAACACTTAAAAACTTGTGAATGAGGTTACAGCATTCATGTTCCTAACACATCTTCCTTGTGCTTCTATTTAAATTATGGTATTTTGAAATACTGTTGAAGGTTATTTTACTAAGTGTTTGACTACGATGTTAGTTTGTGGGTAGGAGGCTGGGGTTTTAATGGAAAAGCTTTCACAGATAAGTCTATAGTTTGGTCATGTGGCCATAATGCAGGCTTATTGCTCTAATAACTATTTGCTTCTTGAGGGCTGAACTTATTAATATAATATATGAATGCTAAAAATGATATAAATATCCCCATTTTATGTCATTTTTGAACAGAAAATTTTATATGCTATATAAACTTTCTTAATAATTCATAATCATCATTTTGAATATTCATACTAAGTTCCAAATTTTGTGTGATCAAAATTAATCTGTGCAACTGAGAATAGCCCTAAGCATATAGAAGGCACCTATTATTTGGGATGCGTATACAAATACAAAGATATCATTTAAAAGTTAATAGTCTCAAAGCAAATCCCTTATGACAGCCCTTTTTTCTTATAATCTACCTTTTCTGATTAAAGCTGAATGCAGAATTCAAGGATTCTGAATTCTGAACCAGCAAACATGGTGGCTGTTCTGACAAATAACTAAATCAAAGGCTGCTTCCTAAAGTATTCTTAGGAATGAAATCATCATTGCATTTATCAAGGTCTTTTTGCATTTTTCTTGCACTTAAAACATTTTTTAGCACCAGTAACTGCTTCCCTTCTGTTGCCTATAATATTTCCTTTGCTTCTTGGCTTTCATATGAAAAAGTTAGCATTTTGTAGAAATTACCAGCCTATCAAAGCACTTCTTAAAATTTTTATGGCAAACATCAGCTGTAATATTTAGATTACCAAGTCTACGCCACTCTTTGTGTTTCTTCGTGCTTGTAGGCTTTCTCTTCATTGATGTTTTGTTTCTGTGTATTTGATTTTGTTTTTAATTCTATTTCTGGGTCTGTTCCTCTTTTGGAAGCCTCAGGGCTTGAATACTATTCTCTGAATAATTAAGACTTTATGAAAGCAACATATAAAATATTTTTGTGACCTAAAAAGAGGCCTAAAATGTTGCTGCTTCTCCAGACTCTAAGAGAGTGACTGAGGAGTGGCCTGGGGGTAGAGTATGTGATGCTAAAAAATGAACTCGTGTAGGCAATGCAAACAAATGACCAGGAATAAGGTAAGTGGTTTTTTAGATTATTTCTAGGATCCAGCTTTCTGAAACAGAAAAACTGGTTTTTCACAGTCTAAAAATTAAAATGTTTCGTATCATTTTTCATTGAAATAAGATTTATTTTTAAAGTTCATAATATCTGCATTTTATTTGACCTTAAGATATAGCATTACGTTTGTCTTAAGTTAGCATTTGGTCATATTTTGTAGCTATTAACAAAACTGCTGCTGTATGTTTAACCTATAATAATTTGTATTTATATGTAGAAATAATATATTTCACAGAGTTTATAAACATTTTATTTTAAAAATCAATCAGTTATATATTCTAACAATAGTTTCATATATTCACCTTCTTTTCTAGATTATTTTTACCCTAAACATAATTATAATAATGTTAAACTAAATTCTGTATTTGGCGTGTTTCACACAACATTATATCGTTAACAAATTGTTTCATAAATAATTCCATTTGTAAACATTATTTTTAATAGTTAAATCATATTCTGTCACTTAGATGTAGTACAATTTATTTAAGCATTACATTATGCCAATTTTGGGGTTACTTAGAATATTTCTAACTCTAAATATATGACAGTGAACAATCTTGTGCATACTGTTTTTCTCATAGCTCGTAATTTACATTTGGATGGTCTCTGAAAGAAGGATCACTTATTCAAAATTGATGCATTTTTATGGCACGTCACATGTACAAGTAAAGTGCTTTCTACAGATGTTCCAGTTTCCCTTGCCACCAATAACCTATGAAAATCCTGTCCTGGCAAGGTTTCGAAGCATATTTCCCTCGTTATCAATAATATTGTCACTGTTTTCTTAGCTGTTAAAAACATTTGCAAAGAATGATCTTTTGAGGTTTTTGCCAGATCTTTATACCTAACTGAAAAGATTTCACCCCAGCTCTCTAGCATGAAAAAGAAAAATAACCCAACGGTGAAAATTGAAAAGGTTCACGTCATTCTAGGCAAGTAATTTAGAGATCAATACCTAGATATGGAACTCAAACATTTGGGAATGATAAATATCAAAAAAGCATCCCTCAGATCTTTAGAGGAAAAAAGCAAATTACATCCCAAGAAACAAAAATCAGGACAAAATCAAGACTTTCCTGCAACATTAAATGCCCAAAACCAGTGGTATCTATAGTTTTGATGAGAGTCAACAAAAACATTTGCATATATAAGGATTTTGAAAATGAAGTATACATATCCTCTAGCCAACTAAGAAATGTATTAAAATTAAAATTAATGAGTAGCAAAATTATGTTACTTTTTTTAAAAAGTGAGGGAAAATAAAGCTAGATAAAATCTGGAGTATTTTACTTTTGATACTGAAAGTAGAGGTCAAAAATTATTTCTGAAAGAAGAGATGATGAAAACAAAATGTTTATGCCTAAAACACCAGATGTTTATAGCAAGGATTAAGACGTGAAAGAAGGAGATGTAGAATAGGAAAAGTAAACTAACTACTTCCTTTTCATAGAGGTAAACAATATTGTTCATCGTAACTTACTACCTTTAAAAGTTAGGATAAAGAAAACTTATTTTGCTTTTTTAGTTTTAAAGGATATCTTGTTAGATACATATTAGATGACATTTCTGCTAACAAGTTAAACAGTTAAATATGGCACAAAGTTTAAAAATAAATAGATGTGTGGTGATTTAATATACAAACACAAAAGGAAAGCTAAGCTTATAATATTAATTTCAGACAAAATAGATTCCAAGCAGTGATTATTAAACATATAAAAGAAAGGAGAAATGGACATAAACAGTGTAGGGTAATATATATGTTTGAAAGAGCAAGAGAATAAAAATTAGAGATAATATGAAGTATTAGGCAAATGGATTAAAAAGTAGAACAAGAATGTGGATATTTTATTAAATATCCATGAGAAATTATGAAAACTGATCATTGCTTAGACAACAAAAAATAATTGCTCAATAAAGTCCTAAATACAAAAACTGTATAGTGCATTTTACCTAAACACAAATGGGAAAACTAGAAATTAAAACCTCCAACCATTTGTAAATTAAAGTATATCTTTGGTTATATCTCTAAGGTTTGATATTGATGTTCCCATTTTTTCTAAGTCATCTAATCAGCATAATTTTGGCTTCTAGTTATATCCAATAACTTTGAGAAAGCAAAATTATACTGAATATATGAGTTAGGAAAAATATTGTGAACAATAACATCAAACCTTGCATACACAAAGGCAAATTTAGAACCAAATTTATAATTTTATATTCTTTGTATTTAAGAAAAAAAATAGTTACTAATTTAATTAAGAAGCTTGAAAATAAACAATAAAACCTAAAAACAGGATAATAGAGATAATTTTTTTAAGGAATAAACATTAATAAAGCAGAAAGAAAAAGTAACTAATAGAACAATTCCTGGCAAGGATAAAGATAAGAATGCTAATTCGATTTAGCATAGAGGAAACAAATTATCACCTGTGTTGGGCCAACAGCTCAGTAAGGCAGTCCAGGGCAGGTGGGTATGGTTCTGCTCCACAAACATCAGAGACTAAGGTTAATGGGTGCTTTGCTGTACATAGTACGGAACATTGATGTGTTGGCCTGACAGAATTAAGTAGGAGGTATTTCATACTTACAAACAAGGCCTGGAAGTGGTGCATACCTCTTCTCATATTTTATTAATAAGAACTTAATTTTTGGTGAGAACAAGCAAGACTGAAGTATAACGTAGCTGGACAGCTGTGTGCCTGGCTACACTTCTGTAGCCAGGAAGGAAGAAGGGAAAAAACAGATGTTTGAGATCTGCTAGCAGATTCTCTCATAGCTGCTACAGACGACCCTTTTAAAGTATGCGAAAGTAGTATGTATATGATTAAAACTAAAAATGTCAATGAAATGGAGTCCTCAGGGAAAAATGTAAATAATGACCATAATTATTTCCAAAATTGCCATTGTATTCAGGCAGTATTACTGCTGTATGCTTTTTAAGTTTCAAAAAACAGATAAATGCCATATTATATAAACTTCTTCAGAGCATTATAAAAGAGTTTGGCATCCAATTCATTTTGAGAAGATAGAATAATCCTGATGTTCAAGCTTGAAAAATAAGAGTGTAGTAAGGAACATTCTCATTTAGAATATAGATGTAAAGGTCCTAAATAAAATATTGACAAATATAATTTATTAGCTTATTAAAAGAATCACCCATGATGATCAAGCATGGCTTATCTCAGAAATACAATGATGGTTTAAATTTAAGAACACTATCAGTATATGATTACTTACATCATGCTTTCCAAAAGAAAAACCAAATAATACTAATCAAATACGAAAAGGCAAAAACATCTTTTTTGTTCTTGACTTCTTTGAAAATTGTTTTAAGAATACTAGGCAGAGAAAGATTTCTTAGTATGATAAAGAATATGTTTTCAACCAACAGCCAAAATGTTTAACTGTGCTTTGCATTAAAGTTGTGAGGACAAGACACCTACTATCATTATTTTAAATGTTTCTCAAAAAAAAAAAAAAAAGCCTGTGTATGCCTTTAAAATAGTACAGATAGCTTAGTAATAAAAATCAATAATTCTGTGCTCAGTCTCTCCCTACTCAACCTCCCTTTAATCAACCTTTCGATTTCTACTAATTGGACCACTATTTTAGTTCCTCTATTATTACCTTCACAATTTTACATATACTTAAAAAATATTTTTCCTATTCCACCAATATACACTTTATATCTTGATTCTCCAGAGTATAATAAGGCAACCAGTTCTCTAAAATTCTTAGTATATAAAACAAGTAGTTATTTAATGTATAAAATCTTGATAAATGCTAATTTTGTTTAGTAATTAATTGCATCCTAATTTAATTTTGAGCAAAATTTTATTATATGCCTGTTGTTTTGAAGCCTCCATACAAATGTATATACAACTTTTCTTTTTGCTACCAGAGACCACTAATGATAATAAATAAGGTTTAAAACAAGAACTCTTTAGCTTTTCAGATTTTTATTTAAGAGAAAATATAAAATAACAGTATACTTTCTATTAAATTCAGAAGTAGGAAATTAGAAAATAAAAATATATTTTAAAATTCAATTATATAATAACAAAAGAAAGGGGAAAATGGGAAATGATGCTAGACATATATGCAAGGAAGGGGCACAGTTGACGTATGCCTTCTTAGAGGGTAGAATAGTATAAGCACAGAAAGTCCAAGAGAGGAAAATGACCACACGGATTTAAACAAAGATAAATATACAGCAACATGAAGAAAGATTTCATGGTGACTCTTAAATATATTTTAATATATCCTTGGAAAAGCAAATGATTATTCCCTGATTTAGTTCATTTGAAAACACCAAATTTAATACATTGAATTTATAAAAAGTCAGAAAAGTTATATTAGTGATTTGGGAAAATACAAAAGACATGAAAAAGTCATTCAAAAAAACCTTGAATTAGTTCACATGACAAAGTAAATGATTTAAGAGCAGTTAGAAAATGCGTATCTGAAAGTATATATTAAAAGCACACAAAGTAATTCACTAAAGAGACAAAACACTTTTAATGATAATTAATATTTTTACATTTGCCCTGAAATTCTGTATTTTCAGTTTACTTAGAAGAAATACTTTAAAGCCATATCATTTGTATTTTTTTTTTTTGTAAGAGAGATTAGAGCCAACCCTAAATAATCATAGATATATTACATAATACAGGATTTTCCATGGTATTCTAATGGATTCACTCAAATCAAGTGCAACTAATGCTTTGTAACAGTTCTTCATATAATTAAGCTTTATGAGTTAGAGCCAACAACAACTTCCTGTGGATTCACAGGTCATGACAAACTTTGTCTTATAAGTAGAAAATTGAGACAAATGTCAGAAATTTCAGCGATGAAAAAGAAATTCGGTATTTCTTCTACCCGAAAACCCTGATCCCCAAAATTCAATTCTTATTTAGCTTATAGTTTCAAAGCATGTATTATTTCTATTGCTCCTGTATATAAATGAACAAGTTAGGCAGTTTAAGAAATACACTCTTTTGTAATGCTTAAAGTACCATTTAGTGTACCCCTATAATGTTTATTATCAGACTAGTATTTATTAATGATCGTGGTGTGCCAAATGGTACTCTGAGTCCACACAGTACAGTAAAAGGGAGAATTATCCTTTGCCAATAAATCCTGGTGGATGATTGGGATTGCATGGATAATTTAGCTCAAATATGTGTAGTTTGGGCTGAAATGCTCTAAACTAGTGCTCTGTACTGGGTATACAAACGAGATTACTGGTATTCTGTTCACTTTGTGTTCTTAGGCCAAGGCTAGAAATTACTATTGTACCAGAAAACTAAATCATGCTCTACACTATAAATCTTCCAGTTATAAAACTCTTTATTTTCAAGACATCTTTGTCATTATGCCCAAAGTATGATTATTAAGAAAGAAAAATTTCAATAAAATTCTTGTGCCATTGTGAAGGAATAGGTGCAAACTATAAGAATTTTAGTACATCTTGAAATGTAGGTAGACAGTCTCAACAACAAGGTAAAAGGCATATTTAGTCACTGCAACCTGATCCATCAGTTTGTTTGATTGATTGATTGATTCATTCATTCATTCATTCATTCATTCATGACTATGCTATTTAAAATTATAATCCTACCCCTTTTACTGGGAACTCTCTATTCCCTGCTTTTTTCCCTCCATAACACTTATTTCTGGCTCTCTTCCCTACCTAGAATGTTAACTTCAAAAGAGCAAGGATTTCTTTTATTATTTTATTATTATTATTATTATTATTATATTAATTGCTATATTGTACAGCTTAAAAGAGTACTTGACAATATACATTTTGATTAAATTTATTAAATAATTTTGAAGTATAAAATTAAAATTCAAAGACACTTCAAAGATTTAACTTCCTTAAATTTCATCTGAATAATTTATTGTTTTACTTTTAAATAATAGCTGAAAAATGGGAAACATATATAAAGAACTTAGCAGAAAAAAACCCTAGCACATTATATAACTTTAAACAATGTAGTCCCTCCAAATAAAAAAAGTAATGGAACCAATGATGACCCTGCATCATTACTTGTTAAATTTTAGTTTAGATGTAAATGAACATTTTTTTTCCTTCAGGTAGGCTAAATCTTCTTTTATGTACTTTCTAGGCAATTAGAATTGAAGTAGAAATAGCATCTTTGAACTACGCTAAGAAATTGTAATTCACTGAATTGTTTTGTTTTAATAAACCTGCTCAATAATATAGTGTTGTATACATTTCTATAAAAGTATGGGTGAGTGTGGTTCTCAAACTTGTCTCTTTTTGTGTCCTTGTATTGTAAAAACAAGTTTCTATTCTGTAATTAATTAGAATAGTGATATCCTTTGTCTAGCTTTTAGTTCTAAGAGCAACTTCCCCATGACAGTAATTGTCAAAGGATATAGATCAAATCTTTCTTCCTAGATCTGGCTTAATCATATATATTTAAACTAAAAGAGAATAAATGTTTGGTGGTAACTTTTCCTCTTAGAGACTACAACACTGTATATTCAATTTTTATGCATTTAGTTAAAATGGAAAAAAAAACAATTTTTCTTTCATTTTTCAAAAACATGAGTGTTGACATATAAAGTGAAATAGAACAATATCTGGCAAATGGTAGGTATTCAATTAATGTACCCTAAATGAAAACGCATGTTTTGCTCAAACTAGAATAATAGATTAATTTTCATCTTAATAGCTAAAAAATATTATTTCTCCTTTTAGACATTATGCTTCATCAGAAGTTTAGAATTTTAGCATTCATAGGTAAGCCACATTTTAGATGGCCTCGTTGAAATCTAGATTTCCTCAGGAAGTACTAAAATCATTGGCCTCATTATAAACTGCCAGTGCTATAGAATAAACATTATTATTTTTATCGGTTTATATACTGAAAAATCCTTGCTCTGACTATGCTGAGATATTTCATCTTCTAATAGGTTAGAGTACATGAATGAATACAGACATATAGGTGAGGACAACACAACAGATACAATAGAGCTGGGATTTGATTCGAGTTCTTTTCATAGCAGAACTGTTTTACTTATACTGATCTGTCTTCAGTGTATTTCTGGTTCCTTCTTGACTGTTCTTAGTGTTTGTAATATGTCTAACCAGGCTGAGGGATGAAATCCATGGTTGTAGAAGAGTTGTATATATTATTGCTCTATGTAAGAATTACATCTAAAACTTCGATTTGATTACAAAGAGTGTCATCCAAAGTTTTTCATACTCCTTTGTCATGAAGCCCTAGGTTTCCATGAAATAAGTTACGAGTGAAGTACAGTTTGAATTTTTCAATCTGATTTTTTTCATAATCTCTTTACATGAGACTCATCTCTCCAAATCTAATTCCTTTCTCTTATTCAATCTCCTGATTACTTTTTCACCCTCACCACCCTATTTTTGCTATCAGTTGTATTTTGGCTACAGTTACTGTCTAGCACAAAGTGAATAAATAATGTGTGTTGCCACATATAGGCAGAAAATAAATCACGTTTATGACACATATAAAAGCATAATCTAAAAAAAAAGTTATTTTTCCAACTTCTACAACCACCATTTTCAAACTTATTACCTACATATTTACTTATTGTTATTGATGTTGCCATTTCAGATGTCTGTGCCTAAAATCATTTACTTAAACTTTTATCATTTTGTCATATTATTATTTGCCTTTTATATATCATTCAAATATACCATTTAATTAAAGTTCTGTGCCTTCAAAGAGTTTAAAGAAATCTTTTTAAACTAGATAACTTAGTCATATATTAAAACTAACTGTTGTATCTTAGTTTACCTCTGTAGTGGGGGAAATTACCAATATTTGTTCTTGGGAATGAAAAGCTTCCCTTCCTACAATCTAATATCATCCGTCTTTGGTTTTGTGCCTTCTCTGTAATGATATAGGTTTGTTTCTCCTTTATTCTTTTCAGAGTGCTGCAGCAGCTCCCAGTCCAGTGCTAGGAAACATTCCCCCAGGAGATGGCATGCCAGTAGGTCCTGTACCACCAGGGTTCTTTCAGGTACTCAGAGAAACTCCGACTAGGAATGTTAAGGCTAGGAACTCCTTTTTGATTTTACTTAAAGTTATGCAGGAGAATGAGGCTATTTTTATTCTTAAGTTAAATATAAATGCTGTGCAGCCAACTCTTGATTATTCAGAGCCTGGTTATATAGTACATAGATTAGCCCTTTCTTCCTGTATTATTGTCCAGTTTTTATTTGTGTTTTTATTTTGCTGTTTTATTGTTCAAGTAAAAAAGAAAGAATTGCAATGCAAATTAGGCCATTAAGTTAATTGTGGTAAAGATTTGGTGGAAGAAGAGGCTAAAGATAAGGTCTGGAATGATAGCGTCTAAGCTATCCATATCTTCAGAGACTAAAGATAATCAAGATTTGGCTGTACTTTCAAAATATGGCTAAATCATAACCTATTCACTTATCCAGATTATAGGCTATATCAAAATATTTGAGAATCATCTTTGTGGCTTTTAAGCTGGAATTTTTATTAATATCATTACATAATGTTTTAAAATCAGGTTTAAAAATACATGTTAGTATTTTAAAATTTCAACAAAACCATTTATTTTAGCAATGATGATGATGATTTTAGAATTACAATATATCTCTTTTTAACCTTATTGCTATCCACATCTTAAATCTGACAGTTTCCTAACCCAAACCTACAATAGATTCTGAAGCTTACTTTTTTTACTACATGGTTAATTTTGTAACACCCTTTGAGAAAATTAGAAAGAATTTAGAAGTTAAAAACTAGAGTTGGAAGACATTACAGGAATTAATGTAATGTGCTATAATAATAATGATAATAATAGTTAACAATTAATAACTGCTTACTGTATACCATGCTTTGTTCTAAATGTTTTACACATATAAACTCTTAATCCTCACAATAACCCTAGTTGTGAAGTACATATTATTATTATCATTCCCATTGCACAGATGAAAAAAAACCACAGCTTGATAAAGAGGAGTTTTCACAGTCAGAAACTTACAGGGCTGGGATTCAAATCAAGGCTTTCTGGATTTGTGTCATTGACTTCACCTTTTAAAGCTCATAGTTGATCATTATTCATAAAATATTTCTAGCTCATTTTATTTTTTCCCTCATGCTTTTATTTCTCTTGCCAAGGATACATTGGGATTAGGGAATAAATCAGAAGAGTTTATCTATTTATGAGTTAGTAGAACCTCTCTAACTGACACTTTTTAAAAAGGGGTTGGTTTTGGAAGGAAGCCATATTCTTTCTAGGGTTAAGCAGAGGTGTATAAACTTATATATTTTCATTTTTACTTTTTGTAGAATGAACCATTCTCCCCTTACCTGTCTTCTGTTTGAATGTTGGTAAAAGTAGTTGAAACAGAGTTAAATTTATTTTATTTATTCTAATGTGATAAATAGTTGAATACTACTAGATGCCAGGCACTGTGGTAGGCATCAAAAAATAGGTATGCTGTACACTTAAAACTACTAAAATATTGAATGTCAAGTGAGGAAGCATCAGAATGACCCCGTGCAGAGGTATTCAGAGTAACACATACAGAAAGTAGAAAGGAAGTTGACAGGAATTCCTGGACATGAAATTGGGAAGGTATTCTCTAGCATATTGAGAAGGGCTTTATATGCCATGTTAAGAATGTAAGTCTTTATTCAGTAGGCATGCCAGGGCTGTCATATCTTTTAAATGGGCGGTGACCTGAATTCAAACTATAGAGAGGATCCAGGCTTAGTTAGGCACCTATGCACAATTGTGTACAAGACTCATGCCCTAAAAAACTCAAGCTATCGTTAATAAGAGAAAAAGCAATTAGAGTATAGAAAGAAAATGGCTATATTAAATGAGTAGAATATACTCTTAGAGCAAACCAGAAGGTCACCAAACCCAACTTTGGGAGGGGCATTTCAGGGAAATATTGTTAAAGTAGTAAAGGAAATACAAATTGGCCTCTAAAGATGAGTTAGGCAAAGGAGGCAGGGAGAGAGGGAAAGAATATTCCAGGAAAATGGGAGAAGATGTATTAAGACTCAGAGGGAAAGCAAAGAGACCAAATATAAAACCAGAGCTTAATTAGCTAAAGGGACAGTGGTGTTGAGGTTCCAAAGGAAACTTGAGGAGCCTTGTAGGTTAGTTAAGAGTTTGAACTTGATCTTAAGGGCAGTGATAAGCTATTTAGGAATTTTAAGCAGGAGAGAGACATGTTCATGTTTGCATTTTTAGAAAAATTATTCCAGTTATAGTGTGTAGCCAGGATTATAGAGGGACAAGTCTCAACATAGGGAACTATTTAGAGGGCTGTTACAGTAATTCAGAGGAGACTTGATGATGGCCTGAAATAAGATAGTGGCAGTGGGTATGGAGAGAGATGACCAGATTTGAGAGAAATAAATGCTGGAGGCATTTAGTTACAAGTAAAAGAATTCAACAGTAATATTCTGGTTTCTAGCTCTCACTGAGGCCAGATGCATTGAGATGGAGATTTCATTTTCTGATATGGGGACCACAAATGAGAGGTAGATTTGAGGTGGGACAGATGATGTTCCTGTAGGATCTCCAATTAGATATCTGTTAGGCCAGTGAACTTACAGATTTGACACCTAAGATACTAATCTAGACCAGAGATAAAAATTTCAAGATCATAATCACATTAAAAGCACTTGAATCCACAGGGGGTAGGTTAATTGTCCAGGGAGAAAGTATAAAATGAGAGAGTAAGCGAGTATACAATACAACTCCAAAAACTCTAATAAAAGATGAACATGGGCAATGGAACCCACTAAAGAGACTAGAGGCATGGATAGATATCAGCTTGTTGGCTGTTACAGTAGCCCAAGGAGCAGTTTGTGGACGTGTTCAAGAGCAGTGGCAGTGTAGGATTAGAAAGCAAGAAGCAATTCATAGTTATGTTTGATAGACCTTAGTTAATTAATCAAATAAGAAGTAGAAGAGAAAGATTTGGTGGCATCGAGAATGAATCTGAGGTTCTTACTTTGGACCTCTGGCAAATTTTAATGTCGTCATCTGCCTTAGAAAAGATAGGAGATAGAAAAAGTTTTAGATGTAAATTTTACTTTTAGACACATCATTCCTCTTTATCCAGGGAGACAATTCCAGCTAATCCCAAGTACTCTTTTAGCCTCTTCAACAGGCTTAAATATGCCCAGTTTCCCTAGAAATGCCTCTCTGAAATATTGAGAAACTCAAAACTATCAAATTTTGGAAGAGAAATAGGATATTATTATCTTTTGGTTAATATGGGATCAGGTTACTCAAGTATTTCCTAAAAACCAGCATTGGTTTCCTATAGTAATTCTGGCCATAATAACGGTGGTTAATAAAGAGTAGTTGCCTTTTCTACGTAGAAATAGCAGCAGAAAATCATAATTCAAGTCCTAACACCAGTTTCTAATCCAGTTCCAAAGAGATATTGACCTCCAAGAATTATCTAGAGTATAAGAATAGTTTTGAATCCCCGTTCTTAGTGAGGAAATGCAAAGCTTATTTGGAGATAGTCTGAATGGGATTAGGCCAGGAAAGGACTGAGCCTATTAGAATCTAATGAATAAATGAAAGTAAAGAAAAAATTTGTAATTAGCACATAAAACACTGACTTCAGTAGTTCTGCGCTCTACTCACTATGTGATCATACGATAAGAAGTATATTAATTCTCCTAAATAAACATACTTTTTATTTCTGTTTACATTGCAGGAAAAAGCCCCTTTTTTCCATTATAAGCATAGATTTAAATACATTACCAAATAGAATTATCACAAACTAAATTTGTAAATTCATAACAACTGCATTTAAATAATAGCATTTAATTTAAACTCTAAAATAAATAATTATGATTAATACCTTATACATTTAACAAGTCCATTCTGGAAGGCAGGTTTTAGATTAGTGTGTTTCTATTTGTGACAGATGCTAACATTGTTCATACACTTTGACGTTTTCATTGAAATGGGAGAGCTTCTGTTGTTGAATAAGGAGCCCAATTAAGTGAAATCCACGGGAACAGTTGGACATGCAAGATTTAGTAAACTTGTCTAAAATAAGCCACATGTTTATTTACTTGAAGTTTTTTATCAAAGGAGTAATTCATATATGAAACTCTATAAATTCCACAAAATGACCTACCTTGGAACTGGTGAATGACTTTAGAGCAGCTTTCTTAAATGGGGAGGTCTTGCTACTGTCCTCAGTTTGAGGGCTTGCTGCTCAGCTTCAAACCTGTGTGTTGGTTGGCCTGTATGTCCATTTGGTGGTTTTAGTGGAAGAAAATACAGTGTTGTGTGGTGTGAGAATACAGAGTAGACTCAGTACCCTCAGGACTGAGTCTATACTTTGACTTTCCTGTCCCTGTGCTGGTCTTCTTCAAAACTTTCACTGTATACTAAAAAATTTGAATAATAATGTAAAAGCCTTAAAATCTGGAGTTTATTCATTCTCATAGCATTCTTACTGAAAGACAAGCAAAGTTTGATTTCGTGTAATTTAATTGAATAGGCAGCAGTGTTCCTTGAAGCAATTAGATTTTCTTCTTACTTATGCATAATAATCAAATAGTTTAATAAAATGCATAAAATAAGCCAAAGTTCTCATTTTTTGTGTTTTAAAAAAAATTAAGACTATTAAGTGTCTTACCTTAGCAAGTTCTATAATTTTGTAGATTCGAGTAGTAACAAGAAAGCTTCTCTTGTGAATTTACTATTAAAGAAATGGACATTTTTTAATTTCAATCAAAAATCTGAGGGGGTGTGAAAATACTTTATTTGTTCCTCCTTTATCACAAGAATATCTTTAAGAAGAAAAAAGTTTTATTTTTATCACTCTACTAAATATATACATATCTTTTATATAAAAACAATATAATCTTTTAACACATGCTGATATAGATATCTTTGTATAATACAGAATATACTTGTAAATATATAATTTTGAACTCTACATAGACTTTTGTTTATCTTTATGACCTTATGTTTTGTTTTTATTTTTATCTTGATACATTTACTGTATTCTAATCTCTGGATCTTTTCGTTTTCTTAAACGAAACTGTTGAAAACTAAAAATATATTGATGTTATGTTGTAAATTTAAGGCTTTGACATGAATAAGATTATAAATACTTGTTGAAGACAAAGTATGCCAAGTAATTTAGTTTCAGACTAAGGTGGTCATTTATATTTTAAAATCTGAAATTGATCATGACTCTGATGTGGTAGAAAATATGTTGCAGCAGGTTTACAAGCCACACTTTGTTTCCAGGCTTGGTGTTGGTAATGCTAAAGCTGCTTTGCCATCTAGTGGTAGATTGCGGATGTCTCTACTGTTCAGGGTGTATTTTCCAGAGGTTCTATTTTTAGTAAGACTGCACTGTAGCAAGCTGACCTAATGCTTTGACATAGTAATAACAATAAGGACGGATGGACGGAAGGAAAGAAGGAAGAGAAAAGAAAAAGAAATGTCCACTTTTCTTCATGGTGTCATTATTGACTAGAAAAAGCTCAATATAATGACTTTCATAAAGCAATGAAGATGAAAACAAAGCTTAGGGTATTAAGTATTCTTGATATTTTGAAAGAAAAAGAATCAAAATGAATCAAAAATAGTTATGTAATTTAACACTTGAAACTGAAAAAGAACAAGAAGAAATGTTTTGCAAGCCCAGGTTAAATATTTCTGGAAGTAGATATTTATTTAACTTATTTATCTGTAAATAAATCCTACATTTTGACATAACTTCCTAATCAGTATACTCTGCTCTGCTGTTATTCAGACTTGTGGAGAGCAACTTTTATTATCAGCATTACCTGTTTTACCCTATTATTCATACATACATATAGTTAGTTTACATGCCTTCTCATCCCTTCTGTTATTATTCTTCATATTGTCTTAACTCCTTTTGGTTTCCTTTCTTTTTATCCTTTCTGACCATGGCTATTTCAGAAATTAGTTGTAGGAAATACTCTAAACCAGAAGAAACTTCCCTCTCTCCAGAAGTTGCAGATGCTATCTTTCATCTTTGATGATGAACTAAAAGATTCGTTAGTATACCTTTCTTAGTCTGACTAAGTAGGTACTAAAAATCTCAAGTAGAATTAACTTAGCGGACTATTGCATCTAACATTATCAATAATGGATAGTTTAAAAGCTCGAGCATTGACATAGTATTTCTCAACTAAATACACCGAGGTTTAGAGAATGGAGGTAGGGAAGGTTGCTTATTTATCAAAGTTCAAGAAATGAAAATTAAGTCTAATTTTCTAAAAAATGTAATTTTGAGTCTTTAAAGACAGATTCTAAATATTAAGAATAGAACAAGCCTTCCTCTAGTATGAGATAAAAGCAGCCTAAAAAAATAAAGGTGCCTGACAGCTGCTGGCTTTGATAATGCTTTCCTGCAGTCATGGTAATAGTTTTTCTGGCCTCAACTATTAGAACAAATTAAAACTGCTCAGCTTGAGTAAGTGAGCTTTTTTAAAAATTGCAGTTTCAAACCCTATAGACCTTACAGCAGCAACGAGATGGACAGATCGCAAAGAAGGTAGTGTCAGGGCTTCAGAGTCTTTACGTGGGTTTTCTAGTTAGAATGGAATGAAATTGTTTCCTCTTAGAAACTCTCTCTCTCTCTCTCTCTCTCTCTCTCTCTCTCTCTCTCTCTCTCTCTCTCACTTTGTTTTTGTTTATTTGTTAAAATGAGTATTTAGAAAAAAGTTAGCTTGGCCATCCTAGACCAGTGTTGGTTTTCCTTTCACTTTCATGCTGTTTCTATAAACTAAAGGTGTCAAGATACTTAAAAAAATGCCATATTTTAAAATGATATCTGTGATAAGAGCTTATCTGTTTTTTAAAATAATTTTGAATTACAATTTTTCATTTGAAAAAATCTTATTGAAATTCGTTACAGAGGGCTGCAGTTTTTATTAAAGCCCCTTGGGGAAAACTATGTATAGCAAATTGCAGCTATGCAAAGGCTATTTATAACATAGTTTTAATTTTTTATTTGATGTCGGTTACAGAAATAAAAATGGTCACCATTCTTTGGGAAATTAAAGATAAGGAATATTGCAAATTCCTCATACAGAAGGGATAAATTTGTCTTAAGTATACATTAGGATGCCTTCAGTAAAGGGGAAAAGGAGTCAAATATGTGATGATGGAAGGAGATTTGATTTTGAGTGGTGAACACACAGTGCAATATATAAATGATGTATTATAGAACTGTACACTTGAAACCTATATATAATCTTATTAGCCAATATCACTCCAATAAATTTAATAAAGAACATTTTTAAAATGGCTTATCACTAGGTGGTATTCAGGAATAATTTATCTTATAGTCTATATCAGAAATTGACAAACTTTGCCTGTGAAAAGCCAGAAAGTAAACATTTTCGGCTTTGAAGGTTTTTGAAGTCACAACTCCTCACATCTGTTGCTGCAGTGTAAAAGCAGCCGCTGTATAAACTAATGGACATGGCTATTCCAGTAAAACTTTATTTATAAAAACAATTAGTGGGCCAGATTTAGCCCGTGAGCCAGAATTTGCCTCCTCCTGTTCTATATGAACAAGGTTACCACTAGGTAACCTGTAAGATCCAAAGGGTAGACCAAGGGCAATGTTTATCCACGTGTGTTCCGTGCATTACTGACATGAGAGTCCTGGGACTCACCCACTCCTAGTGTATCCAAATTCTCAGGAGTTGGGGGTGCGGGGCTGGAAATTCTTCGTGTTTTGTTGCATGTTTTCTTTTTAACAGGTGAAATTTACAAACTAAAATTTGAGAACCACTGGCTAAGATTGCTGACAATAATCAGCAAGAAATATGTATTTAATGCTGTCCCCACCTCCACATGCTAGAGTTAGTACTGCAGTAAAGAAGCTAAGTAGAAATCCTTGCTTGTATGGAACTTAGAGTTTACTAAGGGAGACAGTCAACAAACAAAATAAATAATTATTTTAAAACATATGATATGTTAGATAATGCTAAGGGCTGAGAAAAAAAATGAAACGGAAAAGGGAAGTAGGTAGCATGGCAGAAGTTGTGGGTAGAGTGGCCAGAGAAGGACTCATCAAGATGCCATTTGAGTCAAGACTGGAAGAAATGAGGGAACACCCACATCTGGGACAAGAGAGCATAACGTTCAAAGCATGGTTGGGTTTTTCAAGGAATGAGACGGTCTGGGCAGCTCAAACGGAGTGTCAACTGGGGACAGTAGTTAAATATGAAGTCGTAGGTAACAGGAAGCTATATCAAGTAGAACTTTGTACATCATTGTAGGGATTTGGAGTTTTACTCTGAAGAGAGGGCTTTAACAGGGTTATTCTGGCTGCTGCGTCTGTAAGAGGGAGAGGTGGAAACAGAGAACGGTTTGGATGTCATTGCAAAATTTTGACCAGAGATGATTATGGCCTGGACTAAGGTGGTAGTAGAAGTGGTAAGGAATGATTCAGTTCTAGCTATATTATGAAGCTGGAGCCAACAGATTTTGGTGGTGGTTTGGATATGTGTTGTAGGAGAAAAAGATAAATCAAGGGTGACTGCAAGGCTTTTGGCCTATTCAACTGGAAGGATGGAGTTGACATTTACTGAATTAGGTAAAACCTTAAGAGGCAGTATGAGGGGAAATATCAGAAGCATAATTTTAAACTTAAGATTAAAATGGATATTAGATATAAACAAGATGTTGAATAGGGAACAAGTCTTCAGAATCTGGAGTTTTATGGTTATGGCTTGGGCTCCTAAAGCTCTAATTTTGGGAGTCATTAGCTTGTTGATAACGTTTAAAGCTATGAGCCTGGATGACATCACCAAGATAGTATAGATGAGACAAGAATCTCTGTAAGAGGACTCTAATATTAAGACGTCAGGGAGATGAGGAGAAACCAACAAAGAAATGAGAAGGAGCAGCCCACGAGATAGGGGAAAAAACAGGCAATGTGTATCGTAGAAACCAAATGAAGAAAATATGTTGAGGAGAGAAATGATCAGCTGTTTCAAGTGCCGCTGATGGCTCAAATTGGTGGAGGACTGACAACTGACCATCGGATCTAACGAGAAAGCCGTTGGCAGCCTTGATAAAGCAGTTCCAGTGGGGCAGTGGGGGAGAAAACCTCATGAAAGTGGATTCGGGTTAACCCAGGAAGGAAAAAAATTGAAGTTAATGAGTATGTCCAACTCTTTCAGAGTTTTGCTCTGAGCAGCAGTCCCCAACCTTTTTGGCGCTGGTGCTCTTACGAGAATATCGTGTCTGATGATTGGCGGAGCTGAGGTGGTGATGTTAGCCCTGGGGAACGGCTGCAAATATAGGTGAAACTTCTTTCGCTAGCCTGCCACTCACCTCCTGCTGTGCAGGCCTGTTCCTAACAGGCCGGGACTGGTACTGGTCTGTGCCAGGGGTTTGGGGACCCCTGCTTTAAAGAGAAAGAAAAATGAATCAGTAGCTGGAGGGAAAAGGGAAGGAGATCAAAGAAATGCTTCTGGGAGTGAAATGTTGGCTATTATAAACTGTCCATCCCTGCCAAGGGACAATTCAGAAAACGGCTCTGCCGGCACCTGTGGGAAGAGTGTGTATATAGGCTATTGCCAGGTATCCTCCATTCTACCTGGTAATCAGGTATGATCTTGAGTATAAGTTATAATGCCAGGGAATAGAGTAATCAGATAGCCTTTGTGCATAGTAGGATGTTTATCAAGAGAACAAAATAGAATTAATTCCTTAGAATGCCTGCAAATGTAAATACTATTTTGTCATTTTTATATTCTATAAATGATCTCTGAGATTACAGATACCTTAGACATCTATAAGTATTTTTCCACTTGAATTTCTTATAAATTTTACTTTGTACATGTGTCTATTAGAGACATGTTTTTCCAAAATTTTCTTTAATGAAATTAGATAGAGAAATAACCTCAGTTTATGCAATGTGAATTCTCTTATCTTTCTTATTTTTATACTTTATAGCATCAGTCAAATTAGTAAGCTCTAGTTTCAAAAGACTTTGGTGCATTAATATTTTATGTACAAATTCGTTTTGTAGAATCACTTTTATACACTTTAGACATGAAGTTTAGTAATTTTAGGTATAGACTTAATGGTTACAGGTAAGTGACCAAGTGAATATGAGAGTATCATTTCATTTCTAAAGAAAGTAAAAATGTATATAATCTGCCAGTAGAAACTTTCCTAGCACATAAAGATATTTGAAGGGTCAGAAAACAGTAGCTTTTTTTTTTTCTTTTTTTTGCAATGGTACATTTAGGTAAATTAAAGTACCTGTCTCACACACTCTAATTTGGAACCAGTTTATATGGAAGTACGAATATAAAATAGGAGAAACAAAGAAGGGAATATTTTTACATTCTTTAATGAAAAATTAAGAGTGGTTTATAAAAATGATTGTTTTAGCTTCTTTTTGGTTGAGTCAGCCGATAATATATCTTAACATAAATTTCAATATTTTCACGCTCATTGTGTTTTAATACCTTAATGTAGGTTAGTTTGTCCTTGTAACTTCAGTAAGAGGCGGGAGGCAGCACAGAGCCAGAGTCAGCTTATGTAGGTTTCCAGCTACATGTCTTACAGACACCAAAAACAAAAAAGAAAAAAATCTGTTTGTCTGTATTTGTGAATATAAATTGGTCGAAGTAAAATTATTCAAGTTTTTTTTGTTATTCAAACTCTTACTTTCTATTAGACCAGCAGCCAGATAGTCCCCATCCACAATCCACAAGTCCATTGCCACTCACCTATTTCTAATATATGATAATGAAGACTTGAGAAATAGAATCTTCTTAAAAAGGCCCATGATGTAAGTGAGCAATTTTGATGCTTAGACTAAATTCATGTTAAGAGAATCAACCTGCTTATAGCTGTGTGCTGGATTGGATTAGCCTTGCCAAAATAACATCTAGGAAACTGGGTCTGTTAATACTTTACAGTTCTTTTTTATGAGTTGTTTTAATTAAGTGTTGATGATGATGGAATATCTAAGATGTATGAGAGATAAACGCCATATTTATGCTTATTAGCAAAATATGCCAGCACAAGTATGTCATTTTGTGAGCTAAATTAGTTTAATACTAGTTGGAATTAAAATGTGTTAATCAAGAGTGTCTTATCCACTGGGGTGTCAGTAATGTCTGATGGAGATTTTCATGAAAAACAGAAAAGAAACTAAACCAATTAAAATATATGAATTGTAAAGTAACTTTGGCGAAATTCATTTGATGTATAATTTATGCTTCATTACTTTTCTACAAAAAAAAAACCCTCATGAAGAAAACTCATGAAGCATTTCATAGAATTATAAATATAAATATATGTGAATGTTATTATATATAACATGGCTAAAATGAAATGCATAAGTCACAATATTTTGTAATGACTTTTCAAAGTAATATTCTCAGTAGCATGTGACTATAGGAAACTCAACACATTTAAGAAAAAAAGATATTTTTTCTAAGTGAAATATAGAATAGCAAAATTGAGAATAGAAATCTATATAGGAAAGTGATGTACAGTAAAGGGAATAAATTAACTAAAAACTGGATGCAAAATAAGTAAAAAAGTAATATTTAGTTTTTAAAAGAATGTTTATGCTTTTGGTTAAATCTTACAATGAATATGTCTGTTATCTTTCTAGGACTATAAATAAATAATTATAACCTGCCATATTTGTCATTTTCTAAAATTATGTTTGGGAGAAGTTTCTCCTTTGAAAGAGTCTAGAATAATTTTTTTTATTTTTGTCAGAGTGTGTCTTCCCTTTGTCTGCTTAAAACAGTACATCAGAAATATCAAAACAACGATTAAGTCTACCTAAAGCTATGCCTGTATAAGACCAAGTAAGGTAGATATTTGATCTTTATGTAATTAATATAACACTAATGATAACCCACATTTTTTTCAGGCTGTACATCACTTTTTACTTTGTGTTTTTTCCTAAATGTTGGTGGAAGCAGATTACTTTTTGGCAAATAATCATTTTGTAACAGATTTTTGGACTGAAGATGGTTATGTGCTAAAGACAATTTGATTAAGAAAGAATGTTTCATGTTCTTACTCAAATGCTGAATGGTTTATTAATGGAAAGAAAATATGTAAGTTTTGGGGGGGAAGGGAAAATATCCCCTCTTTTTCCTGTTAGTTCTGTCTGGTCTATTAATCAAATTGACATGAGACAGATTAACAGGTAAAAATAACCAAATTTACTACATATGTACATATGGGGAATTTCCATAAGAATATGCAACCCAGAGACAAATCAGGCCCTTGAGGCTTATATGTCATCTTGAGCTAAGGATAAAGGGTGGGATAGGTAGAGGTTCAGGACTTCAAAGTGGAGGAAGGCATTTCACATGGAGCTACAAAAGCAAATATTTGGTAACAAACATTTGCTGGGCCATCTTTAACACTGAGACACAGATAGAACTTTGATCAAAGGGGCCTTGCTAAGTTCTTCTCTGTCTGCCACACACTAGTTCATGTTAAACTATGATTACCTATGATAGTTCCCTTCCTGGAGCAGATCCTCTAATTTTTTTAGGTAGTTAGGGAGAAGGTCAAAGGTTCTTCCTTGAGTCTTTGGTTTCTTATAAATAACCAGCTTCAAATAATCAATATCCCAAAGAGGCATATTTTGAGATGGCAAAATTTGCTCACCTTCAGCTATATGTTATCTATGAAACCTAAGAATTATAGCTTTTTGAATATATTTCAATCCAAAACAACTAGTGTCCCATGTATAAGCACGGCACTTTATGAAACAAACAACTGAGAGATGAGACACTATGGAATTGTTAGCGTTTCTCATGGCTGGTCTGTGCTTCAGAAACAGATCAGTAAGTTACCACAGTTTCTTTGCCAAATCACGCATAAATTGACATTCTTTTATAACAAAGAGTGGTTACTAAATACTACTACTCTATAAAGCTGCCTAAGAATTATTATTTTTAACTCTGATGCCCCAGAAATAGTAAGAGAAACCTGAAAGCAGTAGAAGAGGATAGAAGGCCTTACTATCATCTGAATTGTAAGTTCTCTTATACGTTGTTGATATGGATATTTTAATTATAATTCAGCATCTTCTTGGGGTCTCCAACACTTTGTCCATTGCCTGCTTTTATTAGGTCCTCTGGAAGATATCATTTATGCTATTTAACCAAGTAGAATTTCCCCCCTATACATATTTTATAAACATTTTCTCATTAGGAAACCAGATATATACTATGCCAATACTGTGGCTTAGTCTTCACAATATCAATAGATACGACCTAATTTTACCAAGACAGTATTTCAACAATAAATTGGTCAGGTGAGATTTTATACGAGAGAACCAAGCTTCATTATATCTTTTGCTGGTTCTGAGGGTTTTTCATCACTATTGTTCATTCACTCAGTCACTGAGCCAGCTACAGAACCAACCAAATATTTATCGAATGCTGCTCTGTATACTCTCTCTCAGAATATGCTGCTTTCACTTTCTCATGAACCTCATTATAAAGTTATCACGTTATAATGAACAGTTTAATTATAATGAAGGTTCTCTTCTAATAATACCACATCTATTTACCACCATTCCCCACACTTCTACAATTCCCTGTTGGCATTTGACATTAAAAACACAAGTAAATAGACTAATGACTACATTTATTATCAAAACTCCACCAAAAATTCAAGAAAAGAGAGATAAAACTTATTAAATTTATTTTTATTTCAGTTGTCACATTTTTTTATTCCAGTGAATCAAGATAACATGCTAATTAGCGCTTTTTAAGCAAATTAACTTGCTTATGTGAAATACTACTGCCTTTTCGGCTTTTCATGGTTGAGCGGTAGGAAGGGTAAAGAATTCTTTAAGTGAATGGTTGTACAACCACTGGGCAGCACAGGAGGAAGTGCCTAGGCAGGCAGTTTATTTATGGTCAGTTGGTCATGAGAATGAAATATGCATGCCTGCCTTTATTCTATAAATCTATTACTGTAGTAGGACATTACAGAGTAAGAAAAGTAAAATGGTAATTAAGAAATTTGGTATTTGGGTTTTTTTTTACATAAAACGAGATTGAACTAGTAAACTCTAAAAAGGTAAACTTTCTACTTTAAAAATATGTCAAAAGTATATTCAAATAAAATTTTAGAAGTCGGATTTTACTATAATTGTATAATACAGAACTTATAAAACTTCAAGTGATTTTGGGAAGTAAGTCATTTTTAAGAGAGTGTTCATTTACTAAATTGTTTTTGTAAGTTCATGTTTACTTAGACTTGGTAATTGTGTAGTATTTCAGTCACTTAGAAATATTTTTTTTAAAATAGAAGTAGATTTCACATGAATAATTTTGTCCTCAAAAAAGTTCAAAGTTACTTTGAATTATATAAGTCCTGTGTAATTATGTATTCCAGAATATACCTCAGAATTCTCAATTAGAAGTATAAACTAATGCTACAATTGTCTGCTCTAAAGAAGTTGGTGTTATCCTTCTCTTCGTTATTGATCCATTGTAAATTATGCTCACAAAATAAAATATAGTATACAGAAAATGCTTAGACGTTTTGCATTTTAAAGAAACTTTTATTTTTAATGATTTAAAATTTTCTCATCACTTTGTTCTTAAAGATTAAATTTAAAGAGTTTCTAAAGCCACGTTGAAATATTTAACATAACATATAAGCTGATTTATACATTGCTACATCAATTTAAATGATTCTAATAAATACCAATTTTACTTTATGGATTTATTACATTTTGAAGCCTCACAGGAAGGTAATTGCTTGCTCTGGGACAGTTTTGTGTTCTTTCCTCTGAAGTAGGTTTTCTACCTATCAAGACACACATTATACTGCAGTGCAGTAAATCCTCTATGATAATGGTTTGAGCGGGCGCTAAGAAAGTAGAAGGAAAGGAGCCTAGAGGGTTCTTTAAAGAGGAAATGACACTCCAACTGGCTCTTGGAGGATTGATAGAAACTTACTTGGCTGGGAGAGAATACAGAGCCATCTCAAGTAGAAAATATTCTGATGATGGTAAGTCATATTTGTAGGTTTTTAAGAAACTATTATTGTTAGAAAATATTAACAAAGTTAATAACATTTGAGCAATGTTTTAAGCAAAACAAAATTGAGCAAAATCATTTATGATGCACACTTTGATCTTGTAGATATTAGAAGTTAGTGCTTAAAATGGGTTTAATCACCTATAATTTCAGTACTAATAAATTATTTCTAAAACAATTTACCAGTACTGAAAATTTACCATGGGAGGGAAGGAGTTGAAATCTTCAGAGAGAAAGAATTGGACTGAGCAATCCACCTTCAATTAGAGCGAGGAAAGAGAGCTGGTTGCTTTTAATTCTTAGGGAATGGAGATAAATCGGTAAGGGGTTTATGAAAGACCAGATAAGAAGAGGAAGACTACTACTTTCCACTAGCAGCAAGGGCAAAGAAAAAAGGAAAATCTCTCTTTAGAAAAGAGAAATTAGGCAAAGCAGAAGTTTAGAATTCCATGAATAATTCTTGATATAATGGAAAATAGCAATTTTTCAAAATTGAATGAAATTTATACTGAAATAAATTATGATTCTAAATGGTACAATCATTTCTCTAAAAGACTACTTGGAGGAAATGAGCTGGATACTTGATTTGTATTTCTGTGAGTTTTTTTTTTCTTTCATTTAGTGAGCAAATATTTATTGATATTCTGGCTTTGTATGTATTTTTATTCCTTGCACTTTGGGTTATCCCATTCATTCTGGGCAGACAACTGAAACATATAGAAACAAGAATTTATGTCTATAAATGTAGTTTCTGTATGTAACAGTGCCAGCTGTGCTACTCAACTTATAAAGAATCTTCCTCCGTGAGTTTTGTCTAATTTTGAAAACTTTTTAAATAACATAACCTTGATTTTCAGTCTTTCATAGCACTACATGCTCTAACAAATAAGGATATATAATATGACTTTTGACGGAAGGCACCAGATTGAAATATTTTCTTTGGGTTTTCATTGATACTTGCCATTTGGTGAAGAGAACATTATATTTGTTCCAGATTAGTGGACTGATAGTAGAAAACAGTTTTTTCTAGAAAATTGTTTCTCCTATTTATTACCAGACTGCAATCCTTGAAAAATCCTAAGCAGAGGGCAGTGATCTTTATTGGCCTTATTCACTGATATGTCCAACCACTAGAACAAAGCCACTGTAGGTGTTTAATAAATATTTGTTGAATGAAGGACTGACTCTCGCATACCTTTTAATCAATAAGTGCAGCTTTTTTATTCTCCCAATTGCCTTTTGATCTGCACAGAGCATAATTGTTGGAGTATTTTTTTTCTTTAATTAGTTTTTCTTTCTTTTCTCTGGAAAGCATGGAAATAAGTTTCTCCAACTCTTTGATAAAGATGCTGTGTGCCTTAGGAGCATGTGCTTATATCCCCACCCCCAACCTCACACATTTCAAATACTTATAGATATTTATAATATACTAATATGTATACTTAATGGTAATGCTGGAATAATTAACACAGAATCATGGGTTTTTTTTTATTGATTTTCCTAGGGGACTTTAGAGAACATCTAGTCTAACTTCCTCACTTTAAGGTTAAGAAAACTAAATCCCTTAGGGCCCCTTTGCTGATTATTGGTGGTGCAAAAGGCCTATAGAATCTAGGCCTTTGACTCCTAGTCAAATGTTTCTTGCAAATACTTATAAATAACTTTTCTAGGAAAGGGTTTTTCCAGTTAATATATTGATTCACCATCGTGACACCTTCAGGCAAATATTGTGATGCCCAAACTATTAAAAAATATACTTTTTGTCCCAGATATAATGTATAAGAGCATTTCATAGTCAAGGACTGTTGGAGAACCTGTTCTTCCGAGGTTATTAATGCAGAGTACTCACATGTCTGTCAATAGATGTACTTTATAGCATTAGTAGGTAATCTCTTAGATTAGTAATTTACCATAAAAGAATTCAAATTTGTTTTAAGATCTTAAATGACATTTGAGAGCAAATTGACTTCTGAATAGTGAAGTACAAACATCTGTACAGAATATTTTTAGTCCCTAGTATTACAAACTTTTGGGTTTTGTTGCTGTACCTGTACCTCAAGTAGGTAGTCGAGGACCTATGTGGTTAACCGCATGGCGTAAGGTAAGGATCAACCTGGATATTACGAGCTTATGTTATAACAGCACAAATTTGATATTGGCAATGCTTTACTCATAGCAATCTTTATATTTTAGGTAAAAGTAGTAGATTTTTGTCTAAATTAACCAGATTTTTGTCACTTTTTGCTTTAATTACGTAGATACAGATTAGAATTAGTGATTTTTCTTTTCTGTTCTTTTTGCCAAAAAAAACACAAATTTGAACTTCTTAGAGGAGGACATACAAGAGGAGATAGCTAAAGAGAAATTCTGTCTCTCTCCCAATCTTATTCTGTCAGGACCTGCAGGGTCCCAGCTGCTACGCACACTACTTCTTCCTCTCAGCAGTCCCTTGATGAAGCCTCACAGTCAGATAAGAGAGTATGACGACAATCCCATTAAAACATATTTACTCACAATGCCATTGATTGCAGAAAAGTTTTTCTCTTTTCAAATAGTTCATTAAATTAATTCTATAAGCATCACTTTACATTCAAATGAACGTGCAAAGCTCAAATACTCTGTTTCAAATAAGGCACATCTCAATGTTTATCTCAGTATTTGGTATTTAGTAATATTTTTAACATAATTTCTACCTTGTATTTCATTTCAAAATGAATTTATTATAGACAAGAATTATTAGTAACCTCTTTTTTCCCCCATGTTTCAAAAGCTAAATCGAAATTACACTTTGGATTAGTGAATATGTCATCAAACATTACTTTGCGAAAGAAAGGCAACCATTCTAAAACCAATGACACAATATTTAATTATTAAACATTTTTAAATGAGTCCAAAATTTAAATAGACAGTTGCAGAAATGAAATTAGGTGATTAGGAAAATAGCAGAGGGAGTGTGAATATTGGGATATACTAGTTGATAGTATATTAAACTAATTAATCCAGATTGGTGTTTCAGACATGATAAAAGAGAGATGACTTTGATCAGTTTTGTGTAAACTAAGCATTGTTTAAATATTAAGCTTGGAAAATCCACTTAAGTTATATCAGCTGGAGGTGACAATATTACCTGAATGATCTGCTGTTTCTGTTCATTTAAAATGATCTCCTGGGAATGCATTAACATATAAGACCATAGTGAGCAGAAGGCCATATTGCTTGCTTAATTCTAAAGTTCCTCTTGTTAGTTTGTCCAGACCTTCCAAAAGGTATTATGGGAAATGTCTTCACAGCATAAATTTGTTAGGATTTTATGTTTCAGATGCTGCTTTTAAAATAACCCAAGAAAATATATGTAGCCATGAACTACAGGCCTAATTTCTAAAAAATATTTATAGAAAATACATTATAAATGTGGAATTTAATTATGTAAAGTATTATAGATTTGGCTTGCCCAAACCTTAGTTAAATTGATTCTTCATTTATATTTATTCTTAATATTTTACTTTATAACATTCAGCTTTTTGAGTTAATAATTCACTTATGTTTCATGAAAGGAATAATCTTGCATTTAAGTAAATAATGTATCGTGAGGTAATTAAACAAAATTATATTATTTTAATATAGTTTATAGTAAAATATAAAAATGGAATTTTGAATGATTTTAGGAATAACTTCAAAAAATTTGATGCCTAAATCTGAGTGATCAAAAATATTCTCCTTCTATTCAACCTATCACTAAATGATATTTTTAGGATAAATGACTATCACTAAAATGATATTTTTAGGATATTCTTCAAATAGTTATTTTTTGAGTCAACATATCTTAGCCCTGATTCATTTAATAAGATAAATTGAATTGAGTTTTAATATAAGGCCATTTTTTTCTTTCGTTAAAAGTATACACATCATAAACTGTTAGGCTCAAACTATGCAAAGAAATTTCATTTTTAAAATTTATAATCAGTTTTGAATCACACCAAACCCTCATTCAAGGAAAACCAAACCTCTTTAGCAACAGTGACTCTTGGAAAAAAATTTTCTTTACTATTTTAAACAGAGCTACAAAAGAAAACATGAAGAAATTTGGGAACTTTAAAATTATTGAAGGAAATTGATAACGAAAGCTGATAAATTGGCCAAAACTATATACTCAGGACACAATTTGTGTAATGATGTAGCCAGTAAGGCTCTTCCTTAAGTCTTACTACTGAGATTCAACTGCCTAAATTTCTTAATCCTTTTTGCCAATTAGGCATTATTCTCTTAAAAATTCAGCATTTTAAAGAAATTACTGTAGTTACTTTAGTTATCTTTGATATTTTTACATTTTCTTTGGAAAATTTTCCAGATAGTCTACAAGAAATAAAATTTAGTGGTGACTCTTCTTAAAAGCAATTAGTCGACTGAAAACAGACAGTAAATTCATTTATGTTTTGTATAATTCTAAAAAATTTTAAAGCAGTTTATTTTCAGTGTATTTTTACATTGTGCCGTTCTTGTTTTGTTTTGTTTTGTTTATTTGTTTGTTTTATTTTACTAGCCTTTTATGTCACCTCGGTACCCTGGAGGTCCAAGGCCCCCATTGAGGATACCTAACCAGGTAAGATTTATGTGCTAAAGTTTTTGTTGTTGTTGTTGTTGTTGTGCTTTTTAAAGAATCAATAAAGGTCTTGAAAATGTCACAAATATTTACCTATAAAAATATGAAGTTATCCCTTCTCTGTTCCAGTTAATGCTGCTTCTAGTAATATGTAATCTACTTCACGTGTTGGCAAACTATGTCCCATAGGTTGGCTGACTGTTTTTGTAAATAAAGTTTTATTGGAACACAGACACACTCAATTCATCTATGTATTGTCTTTGGCTTTTTTTATACTGCAATAGATTTGAGCAGTCATGATAGAGACTGTATGTGGCCTGCAACCCTAAAGTATTTACTATCTGGATCTTTACAGAAAAAAGTTTGCTGACCCTTGAAGTCTACCATGTACTTTGAAACTAAGTTTTAAATATGCATAATTTTGGTTAATTATACTCTCATTTAAAAGATGGCAATAAAATTTTCTATGAACATAGTTTTTTAGTTTTATGTATTTTCAATATCATGGCTGTAACATTCATATCAATTTTACCCAATTGTATTGGCATTTTAGGCATATAATTAGCTGCTTCTAGAAGGTTTAGATCTATTAATAAATAATTAACAAATTATTAACAATAACAATTAACAATATATCTTCCAATTTTTTTTACCTATGAGAGCTCTAAGATTTCATAAACTTTTGTCCTCAGATATTTTTTAAGCAATATCATAAATATTTATTGCTAAAGTGAATAAAGAACAATTTTTATTTTCAAGGAGTTTACAGTTTAGTTTTAGGGTACAGACAACATGCACATATATAACAAAAAGAAGTTAAATGCTTAATTGATGGAATATTTATATCAAGATCATTGTTTTGTCACTTTAATTCTGTCATTTATATACCTCAGCATTTTCCCACATCTAAAGTAAACCTGTCATCACAATAAATTCTTTTCCTTTCTTTATTTCCAGCCTTTTCCTGACCAAAAATATAAGAAAGTTGGGCTTACTAATACATTTGATAGCGACAGAGTCTGCTTCTCCTTTCCGACTCTTACTGAAATTATGCAGTGTCCTTGAAGTGTCCCAGTTTGCTAGTGTTCTCTGGTTCAAGTGCGCAGCAAGGAATGCCAGCACCCCCACATTCACCCCAGGGGAGGACTTTAAGCAGGAAGCAGTGTTGGAAGCCCTGTATTAGCAGCTGGAGGAGTTTTCTCCTGCAGACTGAATCTGCATTCAGTACATAGGGCCATGGGAACATTGCATGAAATAGGAAAGGGAAGTGCACAGATGCCAAGTGTTTGAACATTTGGGAATTTTGTTTTCTCTGTGGGTAAACCTGTATATATTAAGTCAGATCTACTTACGTAGGTGTCTGAGTCTTTTGCATTTCTTTTTAAAGGACAGAAAGTTACATCTTTTATTGGAGTCTTCTTGATGTTTCAGATATCCCATTCAGAGTTTTGTATATTACTCAGATCTAAGAGATTCCTGAAAATATAAATTAGGGAAATGTGAATTTCTTGGATAAGTGTGTTTTTAGAATTTTTATGACTTCACATATTCCATATTAGTGATGACTGACTGGTGGAATTATTGGAGCTACATCCATTTGACATTGTTGACATCCCTGCTGTGTATAAGATACTATACATTTCATACCTGTAGAGACTGGCAAAGTGAAAGACACACTTTTAGGAAGAACCATGGATTGGTTGTGGAGATGCGGAACTGTAAATCTAGATTGAAATTTTTTAAAAAAACAAGTTTATAATGGCTTCGGATTTTTTAAAAAATAAATTAAAAAGTTAGTGGTAATTGTTATGATACAGACTATTTTTTTCCTCAAGAATTTTAAAGTCTTTAAGCATATTTTAAAACAATTGTACTCTTCTATGAATGGGTCTTTTTTATCCCCTAACCAACAGTTAAACTTTATTAACTCAAACATCTAACTTTCAAATTTAAATAATTTACATTTATACTATTTAAAAAATAATGTTCTGAGCACATTAATTGTGTTAATAGTGTAAACATATTGTCTTAGGGAATGTTGAACTTATTTAAGAGCATAACCCTTTCAACCAACAAAATGGATCTCCAGTTTTATTATGGAGTCATTAAAGTAGAATTGACAAAACTGTTTTTCGGTGATTGATTTGAAGGATATGTATGCAAGTTAATTTTAAATATTTTTTATTTAGTCCTCATTTAAAATGATCACACAGATGAAATTTGGGTTTTTTTGATAGATGTATCTAAAAATAAACAATGAAAAATATTAACTTCTTCAATGTGATTAACTAATCATTTTGAATATGTTAATAAGCAGATCCTACAGATTTATAATTATTAATGTTAGACTATAGATTAATTTAAGTCTCCTGAGCTGGTTTTCATGGTTCTGGGCTAAATTCACCATGGTTTATACTGTTTGTATATTCGTAGGACTGGATAGTTAGTATATGGTATAATATCACTATGCCAAGAAATATATGAAGTAGTAATAGCTTCTAAAATGATGAAAGAAAAGTCAAATTACAAAACTATACAATATGGCAAAGAATAAATATATATGAAAGAACATATGAAACACAGAAGTGAAGTCCAGAAAATAATTTTGACTACAATTTTATACTGGAATTTATTTACCTGTCGGAATGGGTCATTGGTGTCGAGGCATCCATAATAACTTGCAGTGTAACAGATCTTTATCCTTCTCCTAAATGAAATGTCTAATCAGAAAAATTCATAATATTCATTCAACACTATGGTAAGGAAACCAATGCAGCCAGAAATACAGACTGTTAACTAACACCAAGAATAAACTATTGATTTATCAATCCTATAGAATTTTGAGAATTTATACTCTATTTCTGACCATTCTTAAAACTTTGTCAACAGGTATATGAACTGAGATAATACATAGTACCATTTTGTATTCTAAAGCTGATTTTGGTATTCTAAAAGGACATTACACCTAACTATTTTACTGAAACTCTCAAAGATATTTGTCCAATAACAGACGAGTGGTTAAACAAATTATGACATATCTAAAGGGTGAGATAGTATGCAGCTATTAAAAGTCATGTTATAGAATTAAATTTATTGATGTGATAAAATGTTTACGTTATATTACCAAATGTGAAAAAGAAGGCACAAAACATATTTAGTACATCATCTATGCTATGTCACTGTACATACTCAGAAGATTTCCCCCTCTCATGTGCCCCACCTCCATGACACACACTCGTCAGGAAGACTGTCAGGACCACAGCCTTTATTTCTGGGTGGTAGGATTATGAGTGAATTTTTTTTATTCTGTATTTTTAAAGTTTGCACTGAGCAGTGATTTCATTTGTGATTAGAAAAAAGTATTATTAGTTATATAGAGAGATAAATAAAAGTATAGATATTTTATTCTCTGGTTATTTAATAGAGAAAGTTTTCCTTTATGAATATTGACTATAGTTTTTACATGATAGAAGGAAAACAATGGATGCTGAGGATAGGAAAATCTTAAAAAGATTTTTCTTCATCACTTTTCAGATAGGAAAAAAATCAACAGACTTTTGAGCAGGAAAAAAATGTTGTTGTATACCGAAATAAACTTACTATATCCTCAAATAACCAAGGTACTTTAAATAAACTCCATACTTAACTCTTTTTTCCATGTTCTCTTATTCAAGATAAATGCTGTTTAGCATGTCTTTTACCAATATTTTCTGTCTTTGTAAAACTTTTCAAATGTAGAAATTGACTTATTTAATGATATCAATGTGAAAACAAAAGAAAGACTTCAGCTGCATAAAGAGAAATATGTTTTACATTAAGTAAATAGTAGGAGTCTTCACTAAAATTGTAAGGAGAATGACTATATCCAAATCTCTACCTTTAAAAACTAAATATTTTGCACTTGGTTAATGTAAATTAGTGGTTAATGATGAAAGCATAAAGTAGCTTTTTTGCCAGTTCAAAATATTCCTATCAACTGGGATCTCCCTATTTCTTTGTTTCTTATTGATAATTTCTCTATTAATGTATTTAAATTACTATTTGATATCTGATGAAACACAATTAAAATGTATTTCTTTATGAATTTGAATTATAAGTGTATCCTGGAATATATACCTTTTTAAATTATTTTCTACAATTGTAGAAAGGAAATTAACAAATTCAATGTCTGACAAAAAAGAAACTCATTCTCTCAAACCAGAGAAAGTTTACGTAGTGAATTCTGTGCTGTCTTATGCGTTTGAGTTATAGTTACACAAACCTTTTTGGCATAATATTTACTACTTTTGCCAAAGCATCTCATTATCATTACAGCCATTTTGTCACAGATATACGTTTTGGGATAAAGCCATTACAAAAAAAAAATACATTTGCATCTGCTTGATTGGAAATTTCATAGAACTATGCAAAATCTCTTTTTAAAATATTCAAAAAGTACGTGTTGAGGTTTACTAAGTACCAAACCCCATTCTAGATGTGGAGCTGCATCAGTAAGCAAACTGAAGAAAACCTTGAGGACCTGGTATTGTAACTCAGCACTGTCCAGGAGAACTTTCTGGGATGGTAGAAATGTTCTCTTACTGCACTGTTACGTGCAGTAGCTTTCTGGTACTTTAAGCACCTTTCAGTACTTGAAATGTGGCTAGTGTGACTGAGGAACCAAAATTTTACTTTGTTAATTCAACTTTAAATAGCCACATGTGGCAAAGGGCTGCTGTATTAAATAAGTAATAATAAGTAAATACATATGACAAATAAGCAATACATAGAATAATAAGTAAACATATATAACAAATAGTGAGTTGTGCTTTGGAGCCAAGTTTTCCTACACTGAAAGTAACATTTTGTGTTTAATAAATTTTCTGTTGATACTGCCTTTTCACAGAAAAAAAAAATGAAATTGATATTTTTAAAAGGATCTCAATCGTGCAAAGCATCTTAGGTTCAAATGCCAACAATGCCAAGTAATGGGTGACTGAGCAAGTTACTTAACCTTTCTGGGCATTGATTCTTTTTTTTTTTTTAACAAGAAAAATTAAAATGTACCCAGATATTTCTAAAATGTCTTCTAGTTTTAAATTTTATTGATTATATTATTCTACTTCACTTCATATAATTGAAGAGGCCCATTAAAAATTTGGATAGATCAAAATGATTAACTGAATTATATCATGAAAACATTGATAAATTCATTATTTTTTCATCATCAATGAGCATTTGGTCCTATAAATATATATTATGGTATTCAAGGAAATATACATCAGAATCTTTAGTTGCCAGAGGGGCTTAGCATTGGAATCATATGATGAATCCTTTGTAAACTAAGTAATTCTTTTATGAAGCAAGACGTTTCTCCATTTAATTATTTCTATTTTAATAAAATTTTGTATTTCATCTATTTTAAATTCTTGTCTTTGAGAACTTTTAGAGTATGATTTGAAGCCCTGGCTTTGCTACATGCTGAAAGTATAACCATGGATGAATGAACAAATTACTTATGTATTAAATCTCAGTTTCTCATTAGCAAAAAGGATCAATAGTAACCTTATTGTAGTAAGCACTGAGTGAAATAATAAATATAAAGAGCTTAGCACAAGCCCTAGCACAAATATACTGGTTCACAAGTATATATTATTGTTGTTATGTTTGTTATTATTAAGCACGTTTATCATTACTTATTTTCTGTCAGAGTAAAGATTTCTTATAGAAAAAAAATGTGTGCTGAAATTTTGACCAGTTATATAAGTGTGAATAGTACATATATAGCATGTTAAAAATGTGAAAATAATATCAACTATAAAATATATAAATTTTTCTCCCTGACATTGAAGGTTTAAAGAAGCAGTGGTTATGCTCTTATTGATGCTCAAAACCATAATCTGGTCATCCCAGAACTGACAAAAATTTTTAAGATTAGAGAGTTGACTTCTAAAAGAAAACAACTGGTGACTAAAAAGGTAAATTTAGATAAAGACACTTATTTTGAAAGACAACTTGACATTGACCAAGATTTCTGTAGGATTATGCTATACTTTAAAATGATGACTAAAAACAGAAAGGTATCAATTATACTTATATTCCAGGATAAACAAAAAAAGCAAAATTTTGAATCTGGTTTTGAAAGTGGTTTTGAAAATTTTGAAAATGATTTCCAGTGATAAAATATTATTTCTCCAGTTAGATATAGAAATTTGGAATCAAAGTCTAGAGTATAAAACTAACCATTTGGAGACTTTAGAAGTAAGAACTTTTTAAGCAAACTTGCAATTGAAGATAATATTGATTAGTCATATATTTTTAGTTTCTTTCTAATTTTTTTCTTTGTAACTTTGACACTTCCTTCTTGAAACTCTCCTTGTGCTTTCTGTACTGTTGGTCAAGTTCCCCCCACGCCTTGATTTCACATTTACTTAGTTTATTTTCTTTCCTACCTATTCTTGACATTTTAAATAATTATATATTTGATCTGTTTTCTTTGTACTCTTTGAAGTCTATTCCATTTTTATGAATTTAACACTGATGATTCCTAAAATTGTCTAATATAAACCCTATTTCTTTTATTCCTTCAATAAATATTTATTATTCTGAGCCAATAGACATAAATAAAATCCATACTCTTTCTCAGAACTTACAGTCTGTCAGAAATACAGAGAAAAAAGCAAGCCATAATCATATTTAAGTTTTATGAAAGTGGATTACAAGATCCTATAAAAGCACATAAAATGCCCTTACTTTCCTTGCATGCTAAGACATTCAAGGAGGCAGGGAGGAGTCACACAGAGATAGCAAAAGAAGCAATGCCTTTGTGGTTGGAAGATTGGCAATACTGAGCAAATAAATACATTGATTGAACAAGTAAGTAAAAGATATTGAAGGTAATAAAAGGTTTCTCCGTGGAGAAAATAGGAACATTGAAAGGGAGAAGGATAAAAATAACCCTGAGATTTTGGATTGGACCTGGAGATGCTAAGATGGTGTTGGAGAGTTTAGAGAGTATGAGTTTATGGTATGTTTATGTGTGTGGCAGAGGGGGAGAAAGGGAGAGAGAAAAAGAGAGAGAATATGAATTAGTCATATGTGTGTGCACATAAACACATACATAGTTTTTCAAGCTCAGAATCTTCTGAGAGGGCGCAGAAACCATATTATCATATATATGTTCACCTAATAGTGAACACTGTGAGAAACCATATCTTGATGCCTAAGTACTTTTCTCTACTGGAAAGAATCAGAGCCGTTTAGAGAAAAGACTAATTCTAGGGCTCGGCCAGAAAAAGTATGGGATGAACCTGGAACATGTTTTGCAAGTAAGAACACAAGAGCCAGCTTGAAGAGCTTCCCACTGGCCAAATCTCAGACAATAGTAGTAGATTACAACCCATTAAATATAATAGGAATCTATAGTTTATACTTACATAATTAAATAATAAATAAATAAGCTCTTTCTTATAGTGGAATGCTAGCTAATAAACATAGAAAGCATGATGGACATGGGATATGTCCATTTGGCAATGACCATAGTGCTTAAGAGTTGTCACTGGATACTAACAACATCCAACTGGTGGGTTGATAAAGGATTGATGAGGAATGGGATAGTGACATTCTTGGAATAGCTCTAATACTGAAAGTAATCAGTTACAAATGGGAAACATAATAATCTTATGGTGTAGAAACCTGGCATACCCCAACACGATCAGATGATAAAAGTTAACATCACCAATAGTGGTATGAATCAACATGATGTGCCCTGTGATGTGATCACTGAGAATAGCACAACATCGTTTCTGTGGTATTCCTGCTAAGAAAATATGACCTGAGTCTGGGCCATAAAAAGACATCAGAATATCATCTGTAGAAGTTAACACTCATTCTCTTTAAAACTATTGAGGACTTGATAGGGAAAGGCTAAGGAATTATTATTATTGCTTGGAAGAGCATGAGAAAACATGACAACTAGGTGAAACATGTTTCAGAGGTCCTGGTCCCAGAAAAAAAAGAAACATAATTGAGACAAATGTTATATTTTGAATGATGTCTGGCTTGGGTGGTAGTGTTGTATCTTTGCTCGTTTCCTGACATGAAAGTTGTGTTGTGATTATGTAGGAGGGAGAATACCTTATATTCTGCAGTACTTAGGGGTGATGGAGGCATAATGTCTGCAACTTGCTGTCACATGGTTCTGAAAAAGACAGGATAAAAGTACATAGAGAGAAGGAGAAAGTGATGAGGCAAATGTGGTAAAATGTTAACAGTTGGGCAGTCTGTGTCAGGGTATATGGGAATTCTTTGTACTGTTTGTGCAATTTTTCTATAACTTAAAAAAAATTATACATATTTTAAAATAAATAAAAGGAAAACCTGTCCCAGACAAAGGATGCTGGGAAGAATTTTTTAGGAAGTGATTTCTAAACTGAGATCTAAAATATGTCAGCCATAGGTACTTCAGGGTCTGTGAGCTCCTTAAAAGGAGAGATCATTTAGTTTCAGTTTTTATTTTATTTTGTTTTTAATGGCTGACATTTAGATATTGCGGCTTGATTGCATGAATTGAAAAAAACTGAAAGAAGTTTGGTATGGCTGAACATTAGAATGTCACTGGCAGTGGCAAAAAATTAGGCTGGAAAGGAAAGCAGGGAACAGATTATATAGTAGGAACTCAATAAATATGTATTGAGTGTGTTTGTAAGCAAAAGGAAAATTCAAATAATTATAAAAGGGACATGAGAAATGGCAGCTCTCTACTGTATCCCAAGTAACAAGGAAACAGGTCTGATCTGGATATATAAATTCTTTAATATTATTTTTTTAATATTCAAAATTTTTAAACAAGATTTATCCTAAAATTAGTGATCCTTTATAGAAATTTTTGCCTATTGTCAGGATTATGTATATATTGTGTACCCATGTACTTCATAGGATGAACAGATTGAAATTGCTTACAGCTTTGTTCAGCTCTAAGTGCTGCTCAGACAACTATAAGAAGTTACGATTCAGTATATCTCCAGTATTACACCCTACGTACATAAACTCTGTTAATCTCCATATTTTTCAGTTCTAATTTTCTTTTTTTTATATAGCCCAATTGTTTGAACTTAATTGGAGTATTATTTTTCCAAATAGTTTCTTAGGGAAAATGTGACTACAAAAAATATTCATTGGTCCCTTGGCATTTTAGCCCTGCTGCTCTTGCAGTCCCAAATGAGTAAAATAATCTGTAGAAACAGAAAGCTTACATTTAAGAAGCAAAATGAGTTATTTTAGTACCCTTAGTAAATTAATTTAGGAGGCAGGCATTATACTTCTTGGAAAAATATAGATTCCTAGATTTCCTCACCAAAGTACACATTTTGTTTGACACAAAATGGGCAAAATAGAATCTTCTTAGAACTAAGAACTCATAGTAGGTATATAGAGCTATAAAATTTGTAAACAAATGTCAGATATAAGAAATATTGTGAAATACTCAAATCCATTATATAATATAAGAATTTTAAAAGAGAATTGTTAAAGCACTTATCTTATAAATATTTATAATATTGCTTTTAATTTTGTTTTACTAAATATACTAGGCACTTGGAGGTGTCCCAGGAAGTCAGCCATTACTTCCCAGTGGAATGGACCCAACTCGACAACAAGGTGACTACTTTAAAGTAAAAGTGAAATGGATTTGCAGAATCACAAAGAAATTCCTTTATTTTTTAAGGAAGTTTTTATTGGAATAAGTCTTCCATAATTATACCAATTGCATTTTTGCAGATAATGATGCCAAGTGATTTATATTTTCAGTTAACTCTTAATTATACATGATAATGAGGGCAGGTGATAACAACAACAAAAAAAAAAATGGAATAAACACCAAGCATAGAGGAGACTACTAGCCTCTGGGCTAGCACTCATATTTATTACATTGCTGATATCTTCATGCTTTTTGTTTTAGGACATCCAAATATGGGTGGACCAATGCAGAGAATGACTCCTCCAAGAGGAATGGTACCCTTAGGACCACAGGTAAATAAACAATGCAGAAAGTAGAGGCTGAGTTTTTTGCCTTTATTTTATGTAAACAAACTATGTTATCTATTAGCTTTTGTTATATATGTTAAAGGCTTGATAAAAGGATTGTTAGGCTCTTAAGAACATAATATCTGTGATATGTCCAAATTGATATAACAACAATCCATATTTTAACACACGCATTCAGTACACTTGAAAAAATACATTGCATAGAAATACATTATAGTAATTATTATAAAAAAAACTATTACCCTTTTAGTTATATTGAGGAAACAAAATTATTTTAAAAGATAACCACTCTAATAAGTAAGATGAAACTCAGTTAATTGCAAATATTAAATAGAATAAGCAACATAAAATATATTTCTATGTCTTTTAGAAAATGCCATTGATAATTTATTTTATACAACCATGTTTCTTTATAAAATATGAAAACAATAGAGAACCATTTAGAAATAAACATTAAATAGGTCATATTGGGCAAGCATAATGCTATCAGTATACCTCTTACGTTAGCCTACTTCTCTATGACTATTTCCCAGAAGTATATACCGAGGTCAGTAACATCTTTTAAGTATTCTGCTCCAGGATGTCACTTATTTTAGCTAAAACATCCTTCTGTCTCTCGAGAAAACTGTGTGGGGTAGAAATTAATTGTATAATGTCATATTTCAAAGAAACTAATCCAAAATCCAGAATTTAAAATTTCTACCTCATGGGTCAGAGGTTAGCGTGTCATAACACTGGTTAAAAGAATGAATGAATTTATTTTCTTTATCCTTTCAAGAACAGCATTATAAGTGAACATTTTTGGAGCCTGTTTCATGTATCTACTTAAAAAAAATAAGTTAATATTTTATTGTGTTCCCAAAGGAGTTAGAGAATTAAGAATCTAATACCCAGATAATATAACTTAGAGTTAGGAGTTTCTAACCAATGCACTTTATATATATATATATATATATATATATATATATATATCAACTATATTGAAACACAAAGTGCATATAACCAAATTTTTGGAATATTACCTGGAAAAAACCTACTATATAAATATATGTGTGTGTGTATATGTGTGTGTGTGTGTGTGTGTGTGTGTGTGTGTGAGATTATCAAAGTCAGAAGAAAATAAATCATACAGATGCCACCCAAGAGCAGATTGCATCCACGTTTTTGTAGTAGGATTATAGAAACAGTCTCTGAATATTGTCTTTAGCTTTATGCACAAATGAAATACACATCTCTTTCTTATCATAGATATTATTTCCATTATTTTTTTGTTAGTTTAATATCATTGTAGTAAAGAGAGACATTGTTTATCTTTTGGAACAATTGAATTACTGAAGTTATCTATGGAACAATTGAAAAACAAAGAATATATATATTACCTAATGATTCTTAGATAATACCAGTTTAGGCAAAGTACATCTAGAACATGGTAAACATGTGATTAGTGCTTACTTTATGGATGAAGAAATAAAAGTTTGCTCCAAATCCCAGCCCATTTTTCCCACCCCTTAATCTCTTTTAATTTTAAGTTTAGTGGTAATACATGATTTTTTACATTTATATCAGTATCATTTTAATAGAAAAGCAAAATTGTCTATTTAGTCAAGAAAAGTATCTTCACTAATACTAGATTTGAATTCATTTTTCTACTTGCTTTTGTGCTAAGATATGCTTGGCTTGCCTGTGTTCTTAGGCTTAGTGGGTGTCATATGACTAACAGAAAAATTCACCAGTACCACCCAACTAATTCGGTTCCTCTAGCAATCTAAAGGATAAATGAGTTTTTTACAAGTAAAAACATACCAATATTTCCAGATCAAATACGTGAGGTAGAGAAATGATGAGATGTGATAGGCGATCTGGGAAGAGAGAATAAACTGATTTCTGTATTTTCAAATCTAAGATGGGAGGTAGAATTTAGTTCAAGATAAAGAACTTTCCAGAAATTAAACTACCCAATCATGGAAAAACTCTTTATAAACTTTCCAAACAGAGTCTGAACAACCATTTTGTCAGGAACATTGCATTGGGAGAGAGATTAAACCAGATGGAATTGTATAGCTGCCATCCGCTTTAAAATTCAGTGATTCTAAATTAGCTCTTTCTCTTCTGCCTTTGTTGATACCACTTGGAAAGCAGTTGTTATTCTTTCTTACCTTTCTGTTTTCTTTTGGCTTCAGATTAGTCACAAAATGAAAATGTTTTGTAAATCTATTAAACTATGTACTGGATCATTTCTTTCTTCCTTTTTTCTTTTTTTTTCTTTTTAGGTGAGGCAACTCTTGGTTGACCTCACAGACTGCAAGGAGCTTGTCAGCTTACAGTCCCTTATTTTTTTTATTTTTTATCCTGCAGCACCTGGTCTTCCTAGGTGGTCCCCCATCCAAGTACTAACCAGGCCCAACCCTGCTTAGCTTCCGAGATCAGACGGGATCAGGCTTGTTTAGGGTGGCATGGCTATAGACAATTCCTTGATAAAATAAAACACAGATTTTCTAAGACCAATACTGAGGAGCAGCTTCTTTATGAAGCGTTTCTGTGATGCTATACTGTTCAGACTTTCTTCCCAATGACTTTCTTCTCAGAGATTCCTTGCTAATGCTACTGCTGTCCCCACCGTGCTTGATCCAGAGGTTAAGGGTGATGGCGATCGCTTTAACTAGTGAGTCAAGTGTGGCTAAACCATTCCACTCTCTTCATAGCAAACCAAATTCGGATGTTAAAATAAGATTTCCTTAAGGTAAAAGAAATAAACAATATGTAGCATGTAACTAGGTAATTTATTTATAAACTGTGGCTTATTCTCTGTAAAAGACTTTCTCACTCTGAATATCCCCCTGTCATCTTAGCACCTACTACACAGAAGGCCACAGCAAATGAGTCAACATGGGTGTAAATGTGTATTGCTTGTTTTTGAACCACAAGAAATTCAGTAGGCTATAGGCTGTATTTGGGAGAAAGGGAAGAAGGTAAAAAATTATAGGAAATAAGGGAAGGAAATGTAGGCTGAGCTGATCTGTGACTAACCTCATTGAGCCATGCTGGGGAGTCTCGTCTTCATTTGATAGGCAGTGTGTGTTGTCATGGCTTTTAAGTGACATGAAGAGGACTGTTCTAGAGGCAGTTTGGAGAATAGATTGGGATGGGGAGAGCCTGTGTCAGAGAGACCAGTTAGGACAGTACATTAGCCTTAGGAAATGACAAAGAGTAGTGGTATGAAAGGGAGCACTATTTCCAGAGCTATTTCACGGATAGAATCAGTAGCCTTTATGATAACTGACTGGATATGGAAACCGAAAGAAAAGGAAGAGATATCAAAGCTCCTGGAGGTTCTCAGCCGGGACCGTTGTGTGAAGCTGATGCCACAGAACTGACTGAGGAAGGCAGTATAACGTACACTCATGAGAAGATAATATTCAGTTTACTTTTAGTTACGTTGAACACGAAGTGATACCCAGGTGGAAACAACTCATGTGACGTTCAGCATGTAAGTTATCTAGGAGCTTAGGAGATCTATCATGACAAAATATAAAAGATTTGGGAGTCCTAACATATAAATAGTTGTTGAACTAATGGTAGCAGCTAAAATGACCCACGAACGTGCATTATTGAAATAATAAGAATTATTATTCTTAGACTATTTAAAGAATGCTGTGGCTAGAACATGGGAGAAAGCAACATGACAGAGTTAGCAAAGTAAAAGGAGCCAGCAAAGGGAACTGAAAATGAGTAGTCGGAAGAGTTAAAGGAATACTGGTGTAAGAAAGTTAAGTATGAAAGTAGTTCATAGCGACACAATATATCAACCTGATAATGTTAAATTTAATCTTTTGGCCCTTATGGAAACTAAAGTAAGCTAATATGATATGTATGTTAAAACATTAAAATGTTTATCATTTTAATGCATGTAATAGATATTGACAGAAACCTATTAAGTCGTATAATTCATGCATACATATTCTGAGTATACTTTAGTTTTCATTTGTTTATCTACATTTCTATAAGTGCATTACTTTGTTTGGTATATTATTTTATAAACAGAAGTTTGCTTTAAACTTTCTTATGTTGGGTTCACCTGAGTTGGTGGGGTTTTTTTTCAGACTGTAATTGTTCAAACATGTTTCAAACATGTTGACTTTTTTCTTTAAAAACAGAGTTTTGAATTTGTGAAATGTTTTATTTTAAAAGCTCACTGTTGTATAGATTTTAGGAAATTAATAAAAATAAATTAAATATTATTGCAACTATACCTTAATCTTTTAACATGCTCCAGTGATCTTACATATTCACATAGTTTTTAAAAGACACAAAGGAAAGTAACTGTTAAAATAGAAACAAAAGTACAAGAGTGGACCCTTCAGAGAATGAATTGCACAGGCCTTATCCAATCTGGAGTTGTGTAGGGAAATCATTAACCTGCTCTCCTTTCTTTCCCCCCTCCTCTTTGGTTTTGTTTTTTTGTTTTGTGGTAGTCTGACCCTTGGTTATCATTACAGAACTATGGAGGTGCAATGAGACCCCCACTGAATGCTTTAGGTGGCCCTGGAATGCCTGGAATGAACATGTAAGCAAAATGCTATATTATCCTGTTTAGTAAAGTGTCCTATTTTTGGTCTTTCGAAAGTCACACTAATTTGTAAAACAATTTATGCTCCTCGATGTCTGTATAAATGTTCTAAAAATGGACTAAACATGAGCTATAGTGTTTTCTTCATTTTCAGAACACATTCTCTATGTTTTTCCTTCCTTTGCAAACTTTTTTTTTCCATTTTCAGGTGCCATAAGTGCCAACTTTTAGCCTGTTTCTTTTTTATTTTTATGTTTTATTTATCATAAAAATGAGCCTTTTGTAAATAAGCAACTAGTCTCCATGTAGTCTATACAAAAGTATGAAGAGGTAGCTGACATCAGCACCATGATTTAACTCTATAGAAGTGAAGGAATGAACATTGGTAACTGTATTTTAACAGATACACAGTAATTCCTAAGAGTGGAATTTTTCTAACTTTGTAAATATATATGTGTCTTTGTTTTTCCTTTTGGGGGCCACTGTCAACACAGGAAGAATTCACTGTGGTAGTATCATCCATGTTAAAGAACTTTCCATGGTAGAGGATGAATTTCCTTTTGAAATTTCAAGATATGTTTAGATAAGGTGTAAACTAACAGTTTTGTTTTATTTTTCTGAAAAGGCCTTTCAAGCCCATAGAAAGTAGGTTGTTTCTGTTAGCCAATATAATACAGTTTGTTAAGGAATTTTTATTTGTTTTCATTATTCAATGAAACTCACCCTCAAAGTTTCATATATACCAGGTGCTTATAGTGATTAATTCACTAGAGAATCAGGTCCATGATGCGCCTTAAAGAAAGCTTACCAGAAATGATGAAAATGTTTAATATAGGGTTGTGGGTAGTCTCCTCTAATGTATTTCCCATCAGTCCATGTTTTGGTCACTTACATATCAAGTTAAACAACTCTGCCATCACATAATGGCATTTAATACTGTGAGATAAGCTCATTTGATGTACACAGGGATTTTTTTTTTTAAGTTTCTAAAACCATTTTCATGGAAAGCAATTTTGTCTGAAATAGAAAATAGGTTAATAGGTGGGTATCAGCCAGACGCAAAACTAACAGAACAAGGGAAAAAAGTAGGTCAAATTTTCCTATCACGTCTTTGCACTTTTAAAGTAAAAATGGATAGACATGAAATCTGACTTTTCTTAAATTCCTCAAAGGCTTACCTTTATTAATGGTTGCTACAAAAAAAAGTGAGTGACATTTTGTGCTTATATCAAAAGCTGAAAATCTTACCAATAGGATTTAGATATATATATAACTTGCCTACCTTAGATTCTGACTTTAAAATGCAGTAGCTTTTAAGGAATATAATTTTGAATACTGTGTATACGTGTAAGGAGTGTACATTTTGAATACTATGAACAGCCCAGAATTATCATTAAATGTTAAGAATGTATCTAATATCATTTTGTATTATCACTTATAATTATAATTAGAGTCTATATAAAATCATGAGACTCAGCTGCTTTAAATTATCTACTTTTTTTTACGTACACTTAAATAGAATTAAATATGGGTATATTTAATTCCATAATCTGTGGAAACTAAAAATATGGCTGAAAATTTTAATATGATTATTTTTATTTGAATTTGGGTTTCTCATTTAAATATATGCAGATACTTTAAAATGTTTTTATTATATAATATTTTTCTACTTATGTAGTTTCTGGTTTCTAAGGAACCTTTAAGCCTTACTCACATTTCCATTATTTGTTACTATTGACTTTTATTTGGGGTCATAAATCATTTTCAGTTTCTATAAATTTGGATTCCTTCAAGGACATTGAAACTGTAAATATTACTTATTTACATTTATAAATATTTCCCTCTAACAGGGAAAGTTTTGATCTACAGACAATCCAATTAGAGAGAATCATTCTTGTATTAATATTGGCCTCAACAAAGCAAAAGTGACATAATTTAAAGAAGCATAAGTGTAACTCCATAGACTAAGCTTTATTGATTTCAAAATTTATCTTTAAAACAAAGTAAATATTACTGTGTTGTGGCAATTATTTCTAACTGGTATTTATCATTTTCTTCATGTCACTTTTATATGTTGGGTAACTTAAAAATGAAAGGAAAAGGCATTATAGTAGTGGTATCCTAAGCTATGTTTTTAACAGTCTAAGATACTTGTGTTGGATCAGGAGGGACCTGCCAAAGAATCATTATCTGGATGAGTATTTTTTTAGCTTATCACTTTTTCTTGTTTTCAATGAAAACATAATGACAAGGAAAAATACCAAATCCTGGTCACTAAAGTAATTAAATACTGTATTCTAACTAGCAATTATATCTCTTTATTGAAGAATAAACCATTTGGAGCAAAATTTTAATAATTTTGTTGTTAAAAAAACATTGGTCACCTCCAAAAAACTGGTTATTTGATATAATTTTACATTTTCATGCTGTAAACTCAGGATAAATTATACTTAATGTCATCTTAAATTAAATAATAAGTTACTTTTATTGTTTCTATAATTAGTATATCTTTAGAAGTAAAAACTTAATATCAAGTTTAGTAATTTAAAGTAGAATTTACAACAGGTTACAAAATAAATATTTTCAAGTGCATTATAGATTATTTTTTAAAGGAAACTGTATTTCTAAATTAACTACATTTCTACACATTTCCAAAGAATTTAGAATTTAGCATTAAAGCACTTCTAATGCAACATTGTATACATTGGTATTTTATAGAAACTAAGAGGACAAAGGATTTCAAAGGATCAAGACTTTCTTATTTTAGATTATATCCTATAATTATAAAGTTTGTATATTTATTATCTTGAAATAAAATGACCATGAATTACAGAAGAAAAGATAATTTTTCTCTATGGTAATTATGGTTGCTTTGATTTCACATCCACATACCCTTACAAAGAAATACAGACTTCTCTTAAATTCCATTTTCCTCTTTATTTTTAAATGAGACTAACCTTATTCTATTTCAGACTAATCTAGTATAGAAATTTTCACTCAAGCTAATGCCTATGTTATAGTTTGTAGATAATGTTTTTGATAATACTAATAAACCTCAAATGTAGTAGGAATTACTGAGCTTAAGTGGTTCTAATAGAACTACTCAGTATTCTAACCCCCACTTTACTTATCATTTATTCTGGAACTTAAAATGCTTTAAAATACAATGGTTATATTGGGGAAAATTTAACTTATCCATATGAATACTAAAATTATATTAAAATGTAATTTAATGTGAAATATGGCAATTAGATTATTACTTGTCAAATAATTGAAATGCATAAAAGGGAATTTATGTTACTTATAAATTCAACATTTAATTTAATGTTATTTAATTGTTATTTACTTAATTCAAGAAATATTTATTTTAGTTTAATTTAGCATGTTAATTTAACACCGAACAAATTTTAAAATGACAAAATATTTTATTTAATATATCTTATTAATAGAGTTTTTATTTAAACGTAATATTTTTAAATTATGCAATCATTATATAACATCATTGTATACAAATTTTTGCCATGATTTGAATATAGTGTATTTTTATGTTGTTTTAAGATAAATGTTTCTCAATTTCTTTACCATGTTTTATTTGACATCAAACAAGTCATATGGATTAACATTAAACGAGTCAAATGTTTTACCTGATCAACAAGCATCCTGTTTTACCTCAGTGTCTGTTCATTAGGACGTTGATTCCTCTATGTAAAATCATCTTTTAAAGTGTTACAGTAATCAATTGTAAAATCATCATCATCACTATCACCGTCTTAGAGAAGCAATAATTTCCAGACTATACAAGTGCCCCTTCACCTTTTTTCCTGTGCACAATATTTCAGCCAGGTTCCCTATGACATCTTATTTCCCCCTTTCTTTCCTCAAGCATAGCTGGGAAAACTTGTACTTGGGTATTCTAATAGAGCCCAAGGACAGAATTTTCATGCTCTTCCATGCTGTTTACATTCCTGGGAAATCCCAAAATAAAATTAAAAACAGTTCTAAATATTTCAAGCAAACATGGGTAAACAGATAATTTGGACAGCCTCTACCTAACATTTAGAACCTAAGGTTTAAGGTTTTCCTAGAATAAAAATCATGGGACATGTTTTTTTTGTCTTTGGTTTTTTAATTTAAAATGATCAATTTTTTTCACTGCAATTAAAGGGAAAAGAGAATTTTTTTCATTGTATTTATTTTATTAAATATTATCGGGGCAACATTGATTAATAAAATCAAGTAAGTTTCAAGTGTACAATTCAACAGTATGCCATATATATTTTGCATTGTGTGTTTACCACTCAAAGTTAGATTTCCTTCCATCACCAAATATTTGACCCCTTTTACCCCTATCCACTCCTCCCTTCCCCACTTCCCTCTGGTAACCACTAATCCACAGTCTGTGTCCATGAGTCTCTGTTCAAATTTGAGTGGCTTTAATTACAGAGGACTAGCTGACAGTAGTCTACGTTTTATCAGGCAGTATTTATTCGAGTATACTTAATACTTAAGCATGAGGACAAGAGACCTTTTTGACTTAATTAATTAGGCATTGATTTTGTTTTAAAAGCTTTATGTCTTTTTAAGCTGTGGAACACAAATCATTCTTCTCCGCCCTAAAATGAAGTAATGTATTGACATACATTGGCATGGGTTACCTGCTATTTTTTCCAAGATTTACTAAGGCCACTGTATTGAACTACAATTATTAAAACAAAAATTATGACTTCCTTGTTTAACAGTAACTAAACTGTCAATAGCACTAAAAGACAGATTGATATATAAATGTATAATGTAATGTGTCATCTGTGATTTTTTTGAAAAGGGGCAAATTTTGGCACATTCTATGTACATTTATTTGTGTCTTAAAAAGAGCAATCACTTTTTATATATTGATATTTTATAAATAATTTTTTTTCATTTTGAATGAGATACAGGTGGCATTTATATTGATGACTCAAGATTATAGTTTAGAATACTTATTTTGTAATTACTTTTTATTCTAAAACTTTTCATAATGATTTAGGTATATATATATTTACTGCTAAAAGTGCTTACTACTTTTAGTGGTTATTACAATAATTGAACTTAATATTAAAATAAAACTAGGCTTACTAAAACTAGTTTAATTTGGAAAGAAAACTACTTCATGAAATGATAAAATTTTGTGGTTTAAGAAGTAAACAGCTGTAAAAAAATTATAAAGAGTATAATTCTATTGTTGAACTAGAACTGCATGGTAACTTAATTACATTACTATTTTATGATTTGTTATTACTTATTGTGAAATATTAAAAGCATAGGTTAAAATTTCATTTATTGTATTTCTCGTAGGGGTCCAGGTGGTGGTAGACCTTGGCCAAATCCAACAAATGCCAATTCTGTGAGTATATGTATTTTTTAAAATTTTCTTTGTACTATTTAGCATTTAACAACAAAAATCTGTTGCTTTTGAAAGCCCTGCAGTTGGTTATATTAACCTTTTTTAAAAAGTAATCATTCACAAGTGTACTTTGTATATATATTTTTAAATATGCATAATTTTTGAAATTATGTAATTTTTTTATATCAATGTTTAATGTAAACATGCATTCTGTATAGATTAACAGACTTTGAAAATAAAAAATGATGTAAGAATATGATTTAAGAATACAGTAACCTATAGTTTTCATAAAATGTATTTATTTAAAAAAAGATTTGATTTTCTAAAATAGCGATAATAATTGCTAAATTGCCAGAGTAGATCAATCTCAGTCAGGGTTATTATGTTTCTGTACTAGCTACACCTAGATTTCTTCTCTCTTTGCCGCAAGAAGCAAGTATACATTTGCGTTGTGCCTGTGGGCTGAATTGCCGGTCTTAACACATCTATCTATGTATTTGACATCCTGAGAAGTTTTCTTACGTGTTTTGTGACAGTGATGTGACTGCACAAATATTTTTCTTCTTCGATAGTGTCACATAAATATATGCACAGGTTGAAAATTAAGCTTACAATCTTAAAATTAATAGTATTTTAATTTGATGGTCCTGGAGATGTTTTTCCTTCTTGACTTTGAAATCTTGAGTTCTTCAATATGTGGGAGAGGTCTTCTGTGTACATATGTGTAGTGTGTGCATGCACAAAGGTGCCTGCGTCAAGGGAGACAGTAGGGAGCTGAAATACAGCTTATGTTCCACTTGTGAAGTCTATGAATATCTGCCCAGAAGGGATGCCTTTTGTTAATATACATAAAGATACTTTCATTGGCTAGCAGTGACCTTAATGCTAAATAAACATGAAATTACCCAGTGTTTAGGGTTAATATAAGCTTCATGATTTAAAGTGAGCTATGTGTAATATAGGAAGAATCATCCTAAATACATCTATTATAAAGCAGAAATCACTTTCTTCTCAATCAAGCAATAGTTATATTTCTGGGGGAAAAAAATTGGTTTATATTATCTGCCTCTCTCTCAGTTTCAATAGCTATGACACTGGCTAATTAAATTGGTGTGGAGAAAGTGAGGATGTTGTTTCTCTTCGGGTCTTCAATGTACTATTTAATCTCGACAAATCTTTCTAAGATACTGTTTTGTCAGATTATGTTATAATGTGAATATATCCATTCCTCTAAATTTTTTTTAGTTTGCTTATTGCTTTTGAAGAGTTCGCATTTCTATTTGCTTTTGGCTATATGCCTTTCAAATTCATTCAGGATTTCATTTTGAAGAGTCATCTGCCTAACCTCAAAATACATTTTCAACTCCCTATTAAAGTATCTGTAAAGATACAGAAAAAAAAAATGTTTTTATAACACTGAAAATTCTGACAATCTATTACCAGAATCTGGAAAGAATTTCTATTATCTGCATGATTGATAAAACAGAATTTAAAAAGCACAGTTGATTGCTCACCTTACCTATGTAAGCCTTCCCACATAGGAGCATGAAGATTCTCCCTTTTCTCACTGTCAGCTCAGCCAGCCACCCCTCTACGGCCTATTACAGGCAACCAGACTGCAATTCACACCTGCCACTGCCTACCTCCTGCAGTACCTCCTTTTATACACTCACCTGGAGACTCTCCCTCAGAAACCACTTAGGGGTATGGGCAGAATTTGCTACTGAGGTTGGTGCATTGTGTACCTAGTGGGTATACTATCCAACTAGGAACGTTAGATAGAGGCAGAGATGAGAGGAGAGTTTTGTATTCTGATGATTTTTAGTTTTGGGCACTCCATCTCTTCAGGATTTTATAGAGCCAAACACTGTGGATAGGAGAATGCACTGTATCAGGTCAGAAGCTCTGCATTATTTTGGACCTGGAAAAACATGAGGTAGTACAATAGGAGCTGTGCACATCAAACTGTTGTCCAGTGGTCAATCTGAAAATGGTCATTTGACCAGTA